>CM055128.1:144901372-145501372 GCA_029206835.1 Rana muscosa
CACTGTCTTGTATTGTTCGCAACATCCGTTACACCTTGTGATGGACAGCTGTACATCACATTCCTGGGGAGATTTGCGTTATGTTCAGAGGAAACAAACCCAGTTTTTGAAAAAGTAGTTGAGATATTAAGTGACTTTCAAATTTCTCCTAAAAAAGTGGCTTGGTTTAGCTCTGATGGCTCTTCACTGATGACAGACAGGAAGAATGGAGTTGGCGAGAAGCTAAAGACCCTTTGCCCACTAATAACCGAGCTTCATTGCATCTCACATAGAAGATCTTTGCTTCCAACAGAAAGTTTTGTCAGTGCTGATTATGGGAGGAAATATGAGAGTGTCATGGATGCAGTATATAGACTGTATGGCAATAAACCTGGAGAAGCTTCTAGTTTTCAAGAGTTACGTAATGTTATCACTGCTTGTGGCCTAGATTTAAATTGTCCAGGAACAGTTCACTGGATGGCTATATTGCCAGCTGTTGCAACTATTGACTCTTCATGGCCAACTTTAGTTCTTTTACTTGAAAGTGAATCCACAAAATCTCCCGTAGCCAGTGGATTATGCTTAGAGCTAAAGAAATTCTGGTTTGTGGCTTTTACTAAGGTCCTTCTGGACATTCTTCCTATCTTCCAAAAACTTAACCAGTTTTTCCAAATTGAGGATCTAGATATATCAATGATAAATCCAATAGTGTTGGCTTCACAGGCCACCCTGCAGGCACAAAAATCCACTAATGGACAGAACTTTCAAGAGTTCCTTAATGAACTGAATGAGCATCCTGATGATGACAATGAAAGTAGGTTCTACTACAAAGGAGTAGAGTTGGTTGACTGTTCCAAAGTGCAATTGAAATGTTTTGAGCTCCTAAAACAAGCCTGTCTTGACAGTGTCTGCAAGAGCCTCCTGGATCGCTTCCCTGGCAACGTTCTTAAGGTGATAAGCTCCCTTTCCATTATTTTTAACCCAAAGTGTTATCCTTCCTCCTTGGATGATATTGGTGCCTATGGTGAGCTAGAGCTTCGACATCTCATGCAGTATTTTTCAAATGTGCTGGTTCCAGAACGAGCTACAAATGACTTTGCCCTTTTTAAACGTATTGTGTTCAGCCTCAGTCACCTAACATTTCGAGATCTTTGCATAAAGCTAGTCCACAGCACCTCTGAAATGCATGAGCTGTTTCCTGACTTCACTGTTTTGGCAGCTGTGGCTTTAGTCATGCCGCTTGGATCTACTCTTTTTGAAAAGATGAATCGAGCCAAGGAACTGTGGAAAAAATCTCACCTGGAAGATATAGTTGAAAATGGCTTTAGTGACGTTCTAAAAATTTGCATTGATAATCCTTCTATAAATGAACTAGACTTTGCTAAAGCAATTGATTTATTTGAAAACACAAGACAATCAGATAATAAGTGACTTCGTAGGAATGGAAGAAGTAGTACCAGAATGAAATATTGGACTAGTTAGCTAAACACAGGTGGTGTGGGAAAAAATAAATACGCATTCCAAGGTAAAGCCTGCTCAGAGTGAACAATGGGCTACAGGCAACCTTCCAAAGCTCACAGTTTTTACCACATTAAAAATTATATTCCTTTCATATTGTTTATGGTATCTGGCCTATCTTTGTATGTACTTTGTCCTTCTGCAACTAGACTTGCAGCACTATTATATCCAAGAATTTTATTTTTGCTCGTGTTAATCAGGAAAAAGCTTTTTCATTGCTGATCAACTACAAAAATGTGTTGGCTTTGTATAATTTGCACTTTGTATTTTTATGTTTACATATGATATGATTTTACCAAAGCATTGTTCAGACGATCTTCCTCCTATAATAATGACTTTATGAATTAGTAAAAGCTCCTGAGCAGTCTTCCTCTGTCAGGTCTTCTGTCTTCCTGTTTTGTATTCTTTTGTATGGCTCTCTGTCTATTGTTGTTTAATACTTTGGGTCTGTTGATTGCTGTAAAAAACACCATTGCTCTGTAAACCACTGGACCAAACTGTTAATAAAAATTCCACTAAAACAGCTATAAGTAAATAGGCTTAGTGAATGTCAGGTCAAAGAAATTTGGAATGCTGTTTCTACCACAGCAAGCCGTGGATGATTGTTTAGCAGTTTAAATTAAAGGTTGATGTACGAGTCCATGCTAAAGATTACAGTACATCGTTGTTCTTTGCATGTTATTAAAGTATAAATTCATCATAGGTTTTTATTATTTGGAAAGAATGGGGAGAGGGTAGAAACTTTGTAGGTTTTACTGTCTGTGTCCCTAATGATGAGCATTCGTCTTACTTCCTTTTGTATTACTCATTCAGACAGGTAGTGAAGAGAATCCCTCCAGAAAGAATTCACAGCAACAAAAGCACTTTTCTTTATTGTCTATTGAGGGGCTCATAAAAGCAAGGAATTCTTAAACTGTCTGGTTATACTACCACCTACAGGAGGTTGGGACACTGGCAAACAAAATACATTGAAGTAAATCTCTGTATAATCTTGCCTCTAATCGTCATACCTACGTTTTTACTAGTGTCCCAGGGTATTATTTTTCTTTTTTTATCTGTTAATTTTAATTTAAGTTTCTCTATACACCATAGATATTTTTTTTACTCCAATAAAGACTTCCAAATCACTGCCTGAGCTAGTCTCTACATTGTAACTGGATCAGCATGTTATCAGTTTCAGCTTTGGAGGTCATACTCAAACCCTTCTGTACCGGAAGATTGCAGAGCTAGCCTGGAATGTGACTTTCAGGCACTGGGCTCTGTATTATGGCGCTTTCTATACCTTTGTGTTAGTTTGTGTTTTTGTTAGCGTTTTCTGGGTCCAGAGCCATTATACAGAATATACAGGCATACCCCACTTTTAAGTACACAACGGGACCAGAGCATGTATGTAAAACAAAAATGTACTTAAAGTGAAGCAATACATTTTTTCACTTCTAGGCTGTAGTGAGGGAGTCAGGGGCTGTAGTGGTGGTGCCAGGGGCTGTTGTGGGGCCTCAGGGGCTTTAGTGGGGGTGTCAGGGAAACACTCACATGTAATTAGGCTCATCTGATGCAAGGGGGGGCCTGCTCCAATCCATCCCCTGGACATCACGCTGTGCACAGAGGACAGTGCCGTGGAGAGGCTGGATGGCATTCTGTCGCTGAGAGGGAAGCTGGAAGAACCACAGAGTGGATGTGATGTCACCGGAGGTGGGGAGACGGCCAGGAAACAGGAAGAGCACACTGGAATAAGGTAGGCTACATGCTTAGAGCTTCAGTTCCTTCTACTGCGGCTGATGGTGCAGGAATGTTTGTACTTGTGAGGCACTTTACGTACACTCGCGGGTATGTCCGTACTCGCGAGTGTACGTAAAGTGAGTGTCCGTAAAGCGGGGTATGCCTGTAGTGTGATATTGCCTCTCAAGACTTACTTTGTGAATAAGACCAGTTGAGCTGAAGCATTGGGAGCTACCTCAATGTTGTACAGTTAAAAAATAAATAAAAAAAATCATGCCCCCCGCTGGGGTCTGTGCAGTAAGGGTTATAGCTGAGGGACTTGTGCACTTGTGTGATTATTTAGGTAGAGTGTTGCGTGAGTGTGCTCTTCACATTTTCCCCTGTTGTTCATCCTAGAGCAAGCACCATTCCACTGCTGCTCCTGCTTCTGAAGCACCACATGGATTATCCAGGTCTCTGGTCTTGTTCCACTGCTCACCTACAGGGATTAGGTCTCCCCTGAGTTCCTGTGGCCCTCAACAGCACCCAATCTTGTGTTTGTGAGTATGCAAGGCAAGGCTCTTCATCACTTTGGGTCTAGTTATTTTCCACTATAGGGTACAACACAGTCTTCTTAAAGACACACAGAGAACAATCCAGCTGCATTAGTTGACTTCAGCCCATACTTCTCTAGGGGAGTTTAATTGGTATTCCTAGAACAGTGGTTCTCAACCTTCTAGTGCCGTGACCCCTTGATAAAATTTCCCAAGTTGTGGGGACCCCTAACAGTAAAATTCTTTTGCACCCCTAACTCACGGATATTTAGCGCTCCCTGAGTCCCTTCCACTCGTTCAGTATTAAAGCCCCTTATGGTACATTTTAGGATGTACCCCTCTTTCTCTTTATTCTCCTTTTATCTCTCCCTATCCTAATTTTTTCTGCATCTCTCTCTAGCCGTCTTTCTTGTTCTTTTCTCTTATGCTCTCTCTTCCTTTGTCTTTGATCTTCCCCCTCTTTTCCTCTCCCTTCCATGTATTCTCTATTTTTATTCCTTCTCCTACTCCTTAGTGAGGGGGTGGGGGGAATGGAATGAGTGGCAGTGCTGGGGGGAATTCTGATCAGCCAACTTAGGTGCTCTTGATCAAGGTCATCTGCTGATCTGAGAACTGCAGTGGTGACTTTTAACGGCAACTATAAATCACAGGTAGTGCTACTCACTGTGTCTCCGGCTTTACTGTATCTCCGACTTTGTGGTGTCTCGCAGCAGTGACACCTATGCCAAAATCAGGAGATAGGGTCTCCAGCCCCTCCCACTTCACATTCCTCACCAGTCAGCTGATCTCTAGTCTCTCCCCCTAGCCATGCCCTGAACTTAGTGGGCGGCCACAGGCTCCAGGGACAGCCCTGGTGGGCGGCCATGAAAAGACTGGGAGAGCAGTGCGAGATTCAGGAACAGCCCAGGATTCTGTGACCCCTGGCATATCGTCATTTAACCCCTGAGTGTGTCTCCACCCCCAGGTTAAGAACCACTGTCCTAGAAGGAACTAGTTCCTGTAATGTAGATCCTGGGACCCCTATTATTATAGGGTTGTCTTTATTAACCACTTAAGGACCGCCTCACGCCGATATACGTCAGCAGAATGGCGCAGCTGGGCACATCAACGTACAGGTACGTTGCCGTTTAAGAGCCCAGCCGTGGGTCGCGCACCACCGACGGTGTGCTCACGACCCGGTCCTGAGCTTCGTGACCGCGCCCACGGGACCCGCGGACCCGATTGCCGCCGGTGTCCCGCGATCGGGTCACAGAGCTGAAGAACGGGGAGAGGTGAGTGTAAACAAACCTTTCCCCGTTCTTCTCTGTGGCATGTCAGTGATCGTCCGTTCCCTGTCATCGGAACAGACGATCAGTGACGTGTAATGTGTAGCCACGCCCCCTACAGTAAGAATCACTTCTTAGGGTACACTTAACCCCTACAGCGCCACCTAGTGGTTAAACCCTTCACTGCCAGTGTCATTTTCACAGTAACAGTGCATTTTTATAGCACTGATCACTGTGAAAATGACAATGGTCCCAAAAATGTGTCAAAAGTGTCCGATGTGTCCGCCATAATGTCGCAGTCATGAAAAAAATCGCAGATCGCCGCCATAACTAGTAAAAAAATTTTTTTTATAAAAATGCCATAAAACTACCCCCTATTTTGTAAACGCTATAACTTTTGCGCAAACCATTCAATAAACGCCGATTGCGATTTTTTTTTTTACCAAAAATATGTAGAAGAATATGTATCGGACTAAACTGTGGAAAAAATATTTTTTTTATATATTTTTTGGGGATATTTATTATAGCAAAAAGTAAAAAATATTGCATTTTTTTCAAAATTGTCGCTCTATTTTTGTTTATAGTGCAAAAAATAAAAACCGCAGAGGTGATCAAATGCCATCAAAAGAAAGCTCTATTTGTGGGGGGAAAAAAAGGACGCCAATTTTGTTTGGGAGCCACGTCGCACGACCGCGCAATTGTCAGTTAAAGCATCACAGTGCCGAATCGCAAAAAGGGGCCTGGTCTTTAAGCTGCATATTGGTCCGGGGCTTAAGTGGTTAAAGAAATTTTCAGCTCTATCGGGTAATGCTGAGTACCCCATGCCTACAGGTACCTATGTGCCCACTTAGTTTTTTTGTTGATTTATACTCCATTACTAGATCAAACTGCTTACAGAGGCTGTAAGGGGTTTATATACTAAAGGCAAGTAGACCATTCATTCATGCAAGGGAAGTGGCACTTTACAAGAGAATTTTCCCCAGGACATAGTGAAAGAGGTGAAGCTCTGCTGACTTCCATCACCCATTGATGTTCAAGCAAAATTATATTTTTGTTACTTGCACATGATTGGGTATTCTTTGCAAAGTGGAACTTCACCACATTCATTAAGCTCTGCGGAAAGTCTAGCTCTGACCCTTCTGGGTGCACTTCTCAAAGTGTGCCTGAGGGCCCTCTTACCATCAGTAATTTAGAGTCTTTACAGTTTTCTCCTAGAGAGGCTGTTTTGAGCCTCCTGCATATGATTCAAATTTGTTGGGGGTGGTTTTAACCTTATTGATGCAGTACGTACTATCCCTGATTTGGAGGATAAGCCTGTTTTTCTGGGCCTACAGTCTTTTAGAGCTCTTACAGCTGCACAGACCTTCCCGCTCTGCCCAGTATTTAAGTAATTCCTCAATGAAGACTGGAAACAACATGGAGGCTCCTGGGCCCCTCCTGAAAATCTGGATTTTTTTCAAAAGCATTTGAGACAGTCCTCCATAAATGCTTAATTCACAAATTGAGGTCTGTAGGCATGGTTTGTTCATGGATAGAAAACTTATTACAGAGGCATGTAAAAAGAGTGGTGAGAAATAACGTGTACTCAAACTGGTCTGGAGTGGTAAGTGGGGTACCCCAAGGCTCTGTCCTGGGACCAATTCTGTTTAATTTATTCATAAATTATATAGAGGTTGGTATAAATAGCTCAATCTCAGTATTTACAGACGGTACAAAATTAATTAGGGCACTAACTTTAGATCGGGATATAGAAACTTTACAAGAGGACCTCATTAAAAAAAAGGGGTGGGAAAATACATGGTAAATTAGGTTTAATATTTGGAAAATGTAAAGTAATGCACTTGTTGGCTACAAATATGAAGCAAGTAACTCGCTAAGGGGAGAACCTCTGGGGGAATCCAGGATGGAGAAAGATGTAGGGGTCTAGTAGATGACAGACTCAGCAATGGCATACAATGCCAAACTGCAGCAAGCAGACTATTAGCATGCATTAAAAAGGTAATTAACTCAAGAGATAAAACTATAATCCTGCCTCTTTTTAAAATTCTGGTGTGGCCACATCTGGAGTATTCCATCCAGTTCTGGCCACCAGTCCTCAGGAAGAATGTGTTAGGACTGGAGAGAGACCAGAGAAAAGCAATAAAATGAATAAGGGTCCTGCAGGACCTCAGTTAAACTTACCTCATTAAACTTATTCTCACCAATTCCAGAAGTCTGCCAAGCAATTATGTGAGTTGGAAGCTTTGGTGCATGAAGAAAACTATGATTTCAATGTTATTGCTAAATCTTGGCCTCATTTGTCACATGACTGTGCTAATAATATTCCTGGCTATGCTCTCTTTCGGAAAGACAGGGTAAAATTGAGGGGTGGTGGTGTCTGTCTCTATATGAGAAATGATCTCTTAGCAAGTGTAAAAGAGGATCTAGTGTGATGAGGCTGAAGCATTATGGGTGGAACTGCACATGGGTGTGCGTACTACAAAAGTAACTATTGGAGTTTGTTATAGACATCCGAGTATTAATGAGGAGATGGAGACTCAGCTCCCTGCACAGATATAAAGGGTTGAGACAGTGATAATAATGGGGGGATTTTAACTACCCGAAAATTGACTAAGTAATGGCACTGCAAGAACAGTTAAAGGGCAAAAATGTCTAAACTTATTACAAGACAATTTTATGGAGGCCCCAACTAGGAATGATGCTCTGCTGGATCTGATCTCAAACAATGCAGAGCTTATTACTGATGTTCATATAAAAGAAAATATGGGTAGCAGTGACAATAACATGATTTCATTTAACTGCTTGAGGACCACCGTGCGCCGATGTACGTCGGCAGAATGGCACAGCTTGGCACATGGGCGTACAGGTACGTCCCCTTTAAGAGCCCAGCCGTGGGTCGCGAGCACACCGCCAGCAGCGCGCTCGCGACCCGTTCCTCTTCTCCGTGACCATCCCCGCGAGAACAGCGGACCTGATATCCGCTGGTGTCCCGCGATCGGGTCACAGAGAGGAAGAACGGGGAGAGGTAAGTGTAAACAAACCTCTCCCCGTGCTTCCTAGTGAGCCTGTCACTGATCGTCTGTTCCCTGTAATAGGGAACGACGATCAGTGACATCACACGCTAAGCCACGCCCCCCCACAGTAAGAAACACAAATCAGGGCACACTTAACCCCTACAGCGCCCCCTCCTGGTTAACCCCTTCACTGCCAGTGTAATTTTTACAGTAACCAGTGCATTTTTATAGCACTGGTCGCTGTAAAAATGACAATAATAATGACCATAATGTCGCAGTCATTAAAAAAATCACTGATCGCCGCCATTACTAGTAAAAAAAAAAAAAATTATAAAAATACCATAAAACTACCCCCTATTTTGTAAACGCTATAACTTTTGCACAAACCAATCAATAAACGCTTATTGCGATTTTTTTTTTTTACCAAAAATATGTAGAATACGTATCGGCCTAAACTGAGGAAAAAAATGTTTTTTTTTATATATATTTTTTGGGGATATTTATTATAGCAAAAAGTTAAAAATATTGCTTTTTTTTTCAAAATTGTCGCTCTATTTTTGTTTATAGCGCAAAAAATAAAAACCGTAGAGGTGATCAAATACCACCAAAAGAAAGCTCTTTTTGTGGGAAAAAAAGGACCCCAATTTTGTTTGGGAGCCACGTCGCACAACCGCGCAATTGTCCGTTAAAGCGACGCATTGTCGAATCGCAAAAAGGGGCCTGGTCCATATGCTGCATATTGGTCCGGGTCTTAAGTGGTTAATGTAAGCTGAAAGCAACAAACACATACTGGAAATATAAAAACACTTAACTTTAGCAGAGCAAATTTTCCAAGGATGAGGGCTGCTCTCCAGGACTAATGCCTCGTACACACGACCGGCAAGAAAAGTGCCGCGTGAGCTTTTTTGTCGATAAAACCGTTCGTGTGTATGGTTTTACGACGAGAAAATTGCCTTGAATCTCGACGAGAAAATAGAGAACCTGCTCTCTATTTTCTCATCAGGATTCCAGATTTCCTTGTCGTGTTTCTCGTCGGCCTGTTTTGTGACGAGAAAATGGTTCGTGTGTATGCTTTTACGACTCTTCCAAAAGCGCGCATGCTCACAAGCAACTATGAGACGGGAGCGCATCTTCTGGTAAAACAAGCCTTCGTAATGGAGATAGCACATTCGTCACGCTCCAAATTTTTGCATCATTTAAATGTTGTGCATTGAAATCTTTGTTAGAATGTGACATTAATCCAAATGAATGAACTTCTTTTGCTGCTGATATTCACACAGAGTTATGACTATGTTTTTTTAACATTTTTCTTGTTGCTCTTAAGAAGATTTATGTGTATTATATCGTGCAAGTTTTTAGGAATATTAAAAAATTAGTTATTTTTCTAACTGATGTTAATTGTAATTTCGCAATGTTTTGGTAGTGATCTCCCATTGAATCTTTTAATATATATTATTTAAATTTTACACACTTTTTTGGGAAATACGATTTAGTTATTTTTTTGGGGGGTTGTTATCTGTCCTTTTTTTTGTCAGTCAAATGTATCTGCTTACTCCAAAGCTAGATTTTACATTTTTACAAATACACATAGTCAAGTATGAACTTAAAGAAAAATAACATTTATTCATGTTTGAACTAAAATAAAGAGAAGGCAGCGCTGGAGAAGCTGCTGCCATTTGTGCATCCCAGGGACCCCAGAGCACACAGCAACCCTGTGTGGACACTAAAATTGGGAGCTTGAGAAGGCCAACATTTCTGAACACAATCTGATGCTGGCCTCCCAGAGGTCAGGAACAGCAGCAGGTGATATATATGTCCCAAGTGTGTGGTACTACAACAGGCTGCCTTCTGTCCGACCACAATGAAGCAAGGCCATCACTTCCTCGTCTTCCTGGCAACCTTCCCTGCAACCTTTCCTGAAGCCTTCCCTGCAGCCTTCCTTCTTTGTTTGCCTGGAGGCTGGGCCACTGGAGGGGTACTCCTGTCAGGAGGAGGTGGAGGAGAAGGGGGTGGCCCAGAAGAACAAGGTGGAGGTGGAAGAGAAGGGGGTGGGGCGGAAGAACAAGGTGGAGGTGGAGGAGAAGGGGGTGGGGCGGAAGAAGAATGTGGAGGTGGAGGAGGAGGTTGAGGTTGGGACAGTTGTGCCACCTCACAAATGGCGGTATTGGGGGTAATTTTTTCCATCACCCCCTTGTTGAGCAAGGTGATGAGCAGGGGCTCGCATAGGAGGCGTTGCTCCATGCTCATCACCTTGAACTTTGCCTCCACTAGGCCGGCAATGGCCTCTTCAGGGGATGTGGGCTTTTTGAGGGTGGCATGGGCCTCTTTAATAAGGGCCATTGCTGCCTCACTGGTGGTCCTGTCCCTCCTGCCTCTTTTGGGAAGCCGGATGGGAGGCACCTGGGATCTGGTGCTTCTCCTTTGCCCTGCCACCTCCTGGCTGCCACTGGGCCCTGCCACCTCCTGGCTGCCACTGGGCCCTGCCACCTCCTGCCTGCCACTGGGCCCTGCCACCTCCTGGCTGCCACTGGGCCCTTCCTCCTCCTGCCTGACAGTTTCCAGACCCTCCTCCTGGCTGATTTCATCCTGTGTATGAAAAAGGGACATAGTTTAATATGTTGGTTTAATCTTTGCATCAAACTTTATAAACATGATTGAAGCAATTAGAATGTAAATCCAGAAATCATTTTTTCTAATTTACACCTACATCAGATTGACTATTTAGCACCCAATTAAGTGCAGACTAATGTCTCGAGATCTTGATTTCACTTGTGGAACCCAAAATATTGTATGTTTCTCATCTTGACATATTTGTCAAACATTAATTTTATCCCAATGCAATTTCATTTAATACTATACCTGGCTCCAGATGGCCAAATCAGGATCATCCAGGATGGCTGCCTCCTCTTGCTCCAGAGAAGGCTCAGGTTGGCTGCAGGGAAGTCTGGGGGGAAGAGTGGAGAGTGATGGCCTTGCCTCAATGTGGTCATCCAGGAAGGACATCCTGCTGTAGTACCACAAAATCGGGACATACACATCACCTGCTGCTGCTCCTGACCTCTGAGAAGCCAGGACCTTAGAGCGTTCAGTCCTGTAGGTGCCTCTCAAGCTCCCAATTTTAGTGTCCACTTGTTTTGCTGTGGCTGTGGGCACCTTGGTCTGCACAAATGGGAGCAGCTTCTCCAGCGCTGCTTTTCTCACCCCTCTTTTTTTATGGATGGGGTTTTTCGTCTCCCACAGAGCGGGCAGCTCCCTTACCCGGTCAATAAATTCCGCCAGGAACTCTTTGTCGCTAATAAAGACATTCATATTGTATCTGCAAGTTTAAGAAATAATATATAACTAATGTGAGGCAAACAGTCTAACCTCCTTAACATCGTAGTCACCATATATATCCTACAACATTCTCAAAACAGTATAGGCCAACAATTTGTCCAAGTCACAAAATCACATACCTTCGTTCGCACGTCCGTCACTTGAACTCCTCTCTCCGCACACCGAACGTACTATAGTCACATGTGTGTTTGCTATATACACACCACGCATGCGTCAAAATTCGAACACGTCGCTCCGCACACGTCGCCCGCCCATGACGTTCTAACTAACATCTTTTCCCCTCCCCTTCTCTTTCGGCGCGCAGACAGATATGGCGGAGTTACAGCAGGTGTCTGATAATTCCGCAACTAACGAGGAAGAGACAAGCCCGGAGACCGAGGAAACGTCACGATCAAGGAGGAGATTCAAGGCATCGAATATGTCTTTTGCGGAGATGGCGGAGATGGTGGACATCTTGCTCAAGTCTGATTATGACGCAAAGCATGGGCCGTATAGCAAACCAAATAGAAGGAAGGCCAAAATCCTCACTAAAGTCGTGAAGAGTCTGAAGACGAATTTCGGGGTGAAACGCTCAAATGAGCAGCTCAGAAAGAGGTGGTCAGACCTCAAACTGAGGGAGCCAGAGCAGTTAAGGAGCATTAAGAGAATGCTCGCAAAAAGTAAGTAAAATGTACACTTTTATGCTATTAATCCTTTTCTAAACTGACATGTTGCTGGTTTTTTTTTTTTTTCTTATTGGACTCCCTTCCAAAATGTTATATTTTGAACTTGGTTGGGCACAGTAATCGTTCGTTATGTTACAGACTAGTGATGAGCCGAACACCCCCGGGTTCGGTTCGCACCAGAACCCGCGAACGGACCGAAAGTTCGCACGAACATTAGAACCCTATTAAATACAATGGATGCGAACGTTCGGATTCTAAAGTGCTAATTATAACGACTATTATCCATGTTATTGTCCTAAACAGAGTTTGGGAACCCGGGTTCTGCACCAGGGGACATGTATCAATGCAAAAAGAAGTTTTAAAAACGGACGTTTTCCGGGAGCAGTCATTTTAATGATGCATAAAGTGAAAAAAAAAGTCAAATATTCCTTTAAATATTGTACCTGGGGGGTGTCTAAAGTATGCCTGTGAAGTGCCACGTGTTTCCCGTGTTTAGAACTGTCCCTGCACAAAATTACATTTCTAAAGGAAAAAAAAGCCATTTAAAACTGCTTGCGGCTTTAATGTAATGTCTGGTCCCGGTAATATGGATGAAAATCTTTAAGAAAAATGGCATAGCTACCCCATCACCCCCCCCCTACCCCAGCCCATTACCAGCCCCTTTGGGTCTTGTATGGATATTAAGGGGAACCCCGCACACAAAATAAAAAAGGCCCTATATACTCTGAACAGCCGTATACAGGCGGTGCATACAAGACAGGGACTGTAGGTTTGTTCTTATGTTGAATCTGTTTGTAATTTTGAACAGCTACATTGTTTAAGTGTAGCTCCAGCCCAAATACCTATTTTGAAGCTTTTTGGAAAACATAGGGAAGGGTTATCACCCCTGTCACATTTTTTTGCTGTCTGTGCCCCTGTTCAGAACATTTCACCTCACTTTGCGCCCCAATGACAACTGTTTTTGAAATGTGGTGTTTTTATTGAAACAAGGATTGGTGATAAAGCCTCAGTAGAGAGGAGACACCTTTCTCCCATATTAATTCTTACAGGAGAGAATTTTCCTTCCAAGGGGTAGATTTCCTCTCACTTCCTGTTGTCTTCTTCCGTTTGCAAGTAGTAGTCGTTTGTAAGTTGGATGTTTGAAAGTAGGGACCTGCCGTATATACTCTGCAGAAATTGGCCCCTTAGGTGTTGGTGTTGGCACAACACTGTAAGCACTCACAGTTACTCTTGGTGGGTGCTGGAACGCCCTGCTGTCAACTATTATATCAGGAATTGTAATAACATATAATTGTTGAACAGTGGTAGTAAAAATTGGGCCTTTGATGGTGGTGCTGGTGCCACAACACTGTAAGGCCTGACAGTTACTCTTGGTGGGTGCAGCAATGGGCCCTGCTGTGAATTATTAGATCAATAATTATAATTGCATGCCCCTGTTGAACAGGGGCTGAAAAATTGGGCCTTTGGTGGTGGTGGTGGTGGTGGTGGTGTTGACACAACACTGTAAGGCCTGACAGTTACTCTTGGTGGGCGCAGCAATGGGCCCTGCTGTGAATTATTAGATCAATAATTATAATTGCATGCCCCTGTTGAACAGGGGCTGAAAAATTGGGCCTTAGGCACTGGTGGCACAACACTGCAACCCCTCACAGATACTGTACTTGGAGCACAGCAATGAGGCCTGTTGCAAAGTATTGCATCAAAAATTGTAATTACACGCCCCTGTTAAACAGGGGCTGAAAAATTGGGCCTTAGCCACTGGTGGCGGCACCCATAAACCAAAATGATCTTCCAAGCTATCATCATTTATCGGATCATTGAGGAGGAGGAGGAGGATAGCTAGTCAACATAACAGCACAGGAACTCAGCATCAGCATCAGTCTTGAAGGGATGTGACATTTTAAAATCAATTAGTCTGTTATATCAGCATCAGGTGTGTGGTAGCTGGTGGTGATCCAAGACTGGTTCATCTTGATGAAAGTCAGTCGATCAACCGAGTCGGTGGACAGGCGCACCCTGTGATCCGTGACAAATCCTCCAACAGCACTGAATGTGCGTTCTGAAAGAACGCTGGATGCAGGACAGGCCAGTAGCTCAATTGCATACTGTGCAAGCTCTGGCCAGTGATCCATCCTCAAGACCCAGTAAGCCAGAGGATTTTCGGTGGGGAAGGTGTCCAAGTCTGACCTTGCCCCTAGGTATTCCTGCACCATGTATATCAGACGCTGGCGATGGTTGCTGGAAACGATCATACTTTGGGGCTGCGGACTAAAGAATTGTCTGAACGCATCGGTCAGACGGCCACCTTCCCCACCGCTCCTTCTTTGACTGCCCGAAGCCTCAGCAACTCGTTGTCCAGGACCAGGAGTTTGTAACCTCCCAGTCTCTGGGAACGCGTTGCACAGACCTTTCTGCAAGGCCTCCCGGAGTTGTCTCATCCTCTGCTCCCTCTGCGACGGTAACATAAGGTCCGCAACCTTACCCTTGTACCGTGGATCAAGGAGAGTGGCCAGCCAGTAATGGTCCCTCTCCTTGATCCAAAGAATACGAGGATCCTTCCGCAGACTTTGCAGGATCAGGGAGGCCATGCAGCGTAGGTTAGCTGAGCCATTCAGTCCGGAGTCCTCTGGGTCACTAAGGACGACATGATCCGCAGCCACCTCCTCCCAGCCACGTACAAGTCCACTGGTTTCTTGGGACTGTAAATCATCCCTAAAAGACTGCTGCTGATGATGCTGAGTGCCAGCCTCCACCTCCATGCTGACACAATCCTCCTCCTCCTCCTCCTCTTCCTGTGCGATGGGTGGGACAGAAGGAACACTGTCAGGGTAAAGGGGGCCTTGAGAGGCAAGGAAGTCCTCCTCTTCCTGCCTCTGTTCTGCCTCAAGTGCCCTGTCCATTATTCCACGCAGCGTGTGCTCCAACAGGTGGACAAGAGGTACAGTGTCACTGATGCATTCACTGTCACTGCTCACCATCCTCGTGGCCTCCTCAAATGGTGCCAGGACAGTGCATGCATCCCTGATCATGCCCCACTGGCGTGGTGAAAAAAAACCGAGCTCCCCTGACCCTGTCCTGGTGCCGTAGTCGCACAGGTACTCATTGATGGCCCTCTGCTGCATGTGCAGCCGCTGCAGCATGGCCAACGCTGAGTTCCACCTGGTGGGCATGTCACATATAAGGCGGTTCTTGGGCAGGTTCAACTCCTTTTGCAGCTCAGCCAGGCGAGCACTGGCATTATAAGATCTGCGGAAATGAACACAGACTTTCCTGGCCTGCCTCAGGACATCCTGTAAGCCCGGGTACCTGCCCAAGAACCGCTGCACCACCAGGTTAAGGACGTGAGCCATACAGGGCACATGGGTCAGTTGTCCCTGTCGGAGGGCGGAGAGGAGGTTGATTCCATTGTCACAAACCACCATTCCTGGCTTAAGCTGGCGTGGCGTCAACCACCTCTCGGCCTGCCCCTGCAGAGCAGACAGGACCTCTGCCCCAGTGTGGCTCCTGTCCCCCAAACACACCAGCGCAAGCACGGCATGGCATCTTTTTGCCTGCTTACTTGCGTAGCCCCTTGAACGCCTACGGAGCACCGCTGGTTCCGAGGACAAACCACAGGAAGAGGCCATGGAGGAAGAAGAAGAGGAGGGGGTGGAGGAGAGAGGTGTGTCACAACCAGTAGTAGCATTTTGGAGGCGTGGCGGTGGAACAACCTCCAACACTACTGCACCTTGTCCTGCATCCTTCCCAGCTGCCAAAAGAGTGACCCAATGGGCCGTGAAAGAAAGGTAACGTCCCTGTCCATGCCTGCTGGACCATGAGTCAGCGGTAATATGCACCTTACCGCTGACCGCCCTGTCCAGCGAGGCCAAGACATTGCCTTCCACATGCCTGTAGAGAGCCGGAATCGCCTTCCGTGAGAAAAAGTGGCGTTTGGGAACCTGCCACTGAGGAACCGCACATTGCACAAACTCACGGAAGGGGGCCGAGTCTACCAACTGAAAAGGCAGCAGTTGAAGCGCTAGCAATTTAGCCAAGCTAGCATTCAACCGCTGGGCATGTGGATGGCTGGGAGTGAACTTCTTTCGACGGTCCAGCAGCTGGGGCAGGGAAATTTGCCTGCTAGAATCGGACGTCGGTGTACTGCTAGCAGAGTGCCCGCAAGTACTTGGCTGTGACACACCTAATTCTACACCTTCATTCCTCTCAGAGCAGGTTTCAGAAAGGACTGAAGGTATAGTGGGGTTTGAGATCCCAGCTGATGCGGTGCAAGAAGAGGTCAGCTTTGTTCTTTGGTGTGGGTCTTTAAGGTAGGCTTGCCAACGAGCTGCATGGCAGGTCAACATATGTCTGATCAAGCATGTGGTGCCCAAGCGGCTTATGTTTTGGCCACGCGATATACGCTTGAGACATATGTTGCAAACAGCAGCTGTGCGATCTGATGCACTCGCCTCAAAAAAGGCCCACACCAAAGAACTTTTTGAATGACGGACAGAGGCAGCGCCCTGCACAGGCGGAGCTCTGCGGTGTGATTCCGTCGGTGTGCTGCCCATACGCTGGCCACCCAAGGGCATCCTGCCTCGTTGGAGATGTGCCTCCTCCTCATCCTCCTCCTCTCTCCTATTAGGCACCCACGTGGAGTCAGTGACCTCATCATCCCCTCCCTCCTCATCACTGGAGCCAATCTGGCAGTATGCTGCAGCTGCTGGAGCATGACTGCCAGATTGGTGTCCTTCTTGAGCATCCCCTCTCTCTGCTCTCACGCTACTGCCTTCCTCTATCTGGGTATCATCATCAGATCCTTCGAAACGCTGGGCATCCTCCTGGAGCATGTACCCAACACTGTGCTCAAACAGTTCGGGGGACTCCTCAGGAGGAGGACATGGTGGGTCTAGGGAAGGATTGACTAATGAAGATAATGATACCAGAGAAGAGGATGCTTTGGCAGCTGCTTTGCCAGTACCCTGAGCCTGGGTGAGAGAGGATGAGGAGGATGAGGTGGGCTTGGTCATCCACTCTACCAAGTCTTCGGCATGATGTGGCTCAACATGTCCAGCTGCCGAAAAGAAGGACAAGCGTGTCCCATGGCCATGTGCTGATGACAATGCACCGCGTCCACGACCAGCACTGTTGCCCCCAGACACAGAGCCTGCTTGCCCTCTTTTTTTGCCTCCTGACTGTCTGCCTCTCCTTGTTTGCCTTCCAGACATTTTAATGGATGGCCTGCAGGGAGATGGGAAAAACAGCAATAAGGGCTACCTTCAGGTGTATACTGTGCAGGAGGCTTAGCAACAATGACACTGACACTGTCCCCTGCCTATCCTTCTCTGTCCCTAAACACAAGGATTTGCAATATGCTTCAGCAAGATTGGTTTAGCACAGAATAGCACACTGTCAGTTTCACTCACTGTACCTCTCTGTCCCTACAAACAAGATTTAGCACAGAATAGCACACTGATAGTTTCCACGAGTGTCCTTCTCTGTCCCTAAACTCAAGGATTTCAAATATGGTTCAGCAAGATTGGTTTAGAACAGAATAGCACACTGTCAGTTTCACTCACTGTACCTCTCTGTCCCTACAAACAAGATTTAGCACAGAATAGCACACTGATAGTTTCCACGAGTGTCCTTCTCTGTCCCTAAACTCAAGGATTTCAAATATGGTTCAGCAAGATTGGTTTAGAACAGAATAGCACACTGTCAGTTTCACTCACTGTCCTACTCTGTCCCTACAAACAAGATTTAGCACAGAATAGCACACTGATAGTTTCCACGAGTGTCCTTCTCTGTCCCTAAACTCAAGGATTTCAAATATGGTTCAGCAAGATTGGTTTAGAACAGAATAGCACACTGTCAGTTTCACTCACTGTACCTCTCTGTCCCTACAAACAAGATTTAGCACAGAATAGCACACTGATAGTTTCCACGAGTGTCCTTCTCTGTCCCTAAACTCAAGGATTTCAAATATGGTTCAGCAAGATTGGTTTAGAACAGAATAGCACACTGTCAGTTTCACTCACTGTCCTACTCTGTCCCTACAAACAAGATTTAGCACAGAATAGCACACTGATAGTTTCCACGAGTGTCCTTCTCTGTCCCTAAACTCAAGGATTTCAAATATGGTTCAGCAAGATTGGTTTAGAACAGAATAGCACACTGTCAGTTTCACTCACTGTACCTCTCTGTCCCTACAAACAAGATTTAGCACAGAATAGCACACTGATAGTTTCCACGAGTGTCCTTCTCTGTCCCTAAACTCAAGGATTTCAAATATAGTTCAGCAAGATTGGTTTAGAACAGAATAGCACACTGTCAGTTTCACTCACTGTCCTACTCTGTCCCTACAAACAAGATTTAGCACAGAATAGCACACTGACACTTTCCCTCACTGTACCTCTCTGTCCCTAAACTCAAGGATTTCAAATATGGTTCAGCAAGATTGGTTTAGAACAGAATAGCACACTGTCAGTTTCACTCACTGTCCTACTCTGTCCCTACAAACAAGATTTAGCACAGAATAGCACACTGACACTTTCCCTCACTGTACCTCTCAGTCCCTAAACTCAAGGATTTCAAATATGGTTCAGCAAGATTGGTTTAGAACAGAATAGCACACTGTCAGTTTCACTCACTGTCCTACTCTGTCCCTACAAACAAGATTTAGCACAGAATAGCACACTGATACTTTCCCTCACTGTACCTCTCTGTCCCTAAACTCAAGGATTTCAAATATGGTTCAGCAAGATTGGTTTAGAACAGAATAGCACACTGTCAGTTTCACTCACTGTCCTACTCTGTCCCTACAAACAAGATTTAGCACAGAATAGCACACTGACACTTTCCCTCACTGTACCTCTCAGTCTCTAAACTCAAGGATTTCAAATATGGTTCAGCAAGATTGGTTTAGAACAGAATAGCACACTGTCAGTTTCACTCACTGTCCTACTCTGTGCCTACAAACAAGATTTAGCACAGAATAGCACACTGACACTTTCCCTCACTGTACCTCTTTGTCCCTAAACTCAAGGATTTCAAATATGGTTCAGCAAGATTGGTTTAGAACAGAATAGCACACTGACACTTTCCCTCACTGTACCTCTCTGTCCCTACAAACAAGGTTTAGCACAGAATAACACACTGACACTCTCCCTACCTATCCTTATTTGTCCCTAAACACAAGGAATCCAGGATTAGTAAAGGAAAAAAATGACACTGTCCCTGCCTATGCTTCTCTTTCCCTGCTCCGGAACACACTACACAAGGCCGCCGCGCTGGCGGCCTTTTATAGTGTGGGGCGTGTACTAAACCCCCTCAAGAATAATTGGCCACAGGCATCCTGCCTGTGGCCAATCATTGCTCTCCTCACTGCCGGCGCTGTGATTGGCCAAGCATGCGGGGTCACAGTGCATGCTTGGCCAATCACAGCGCCTGGATGACACTGCGATGGCGTAGTGCATTGTGGGCCGTTCGCGTCACTCGAATTTGGCGTGAACGGCCCAAATCGTTCGATCTTCGTCGAACGATCGAACAGCCGATGTTCGAGTCGAACGTATGTTCGACTCGAATACGAAGCTCATCCCTATTACAGACACTTCGTTCGGCCACTATCCACTGTTTTGGCTTATTTTACAGCCACAAAAGTAATTAGACATCTGCCATTTTTTGGGAAATTTGGGGCACAAAGTTTTAGGCTAGATGATGTGTTTGTAAAGAGAATGAAATGCAAACATTTGTCAGTGTAAAGGAGAGGACACTCAGCAGCTGCTTCCACATCTGTACTTTGGAGCACTATAGTGTGGGCCACCAGACCCGCCTTTTTTGGGTGTCCCACACAGGTGCTTCAGAGAATTTTTGTGTTGCCTACATGTCTAAAAAATGACAGACAAAGGTGAATACTAAGCATATTCTTGGTCAGAAATAATGCATTCATCTTTAACTTCCGCCCAAACACACACTTGTACCCCACTTCCAAGCAATTTAGCCTGTTTTTTTGTTTAACATAGAGAATTTCTGTGTGATAACCCTACCTTTTGTTTGATTCTCATAGGGGAGAGAAGACTGGGAGGAGAACACTCCAGGGAGCACAAGAACCCCACAGCTTCACAACAACCCCAAACTCCCAAAGACCCACAAACGAAGGATGTAGAGGAAGTTGAGGTGGAGGAAGGAGAAGTGCAGGAAGGAGAGGTGGATGACGTTGTGGAACTGGTCACCACAACAGGTCAGTATCTGTCACCACAGCTTCAGGTAAGAGAGGTAGGCCTGCAGAGTTATAATACCTTTTTATTTTGTTTTTAGGGGATGTGAATGTTGGGGTGAAGGATAGTACAGGTTTCTCTGCTGACAGTGCCCTCCGCCTCATCCTGCAAGTGATGGAATGTAGCACGGAACTGGACAAAATTAAAGAAAGAATTCATGTGTTGGATCAAACATTTAAAGACATTCTCGATGTTTTGGGGAGAATTCAATAAGGCATCCCAACCCCCTTTTGTTCATGTTTATTCTTCTACTTGTAAAAAACTTTTTGACAATCAAACCAGCCAAAAATTGAATCTGCACACAGTGTGTCAACATGTGCTATCTGCCATCAGGGGATATCCATGTACGTCTTTTGGGGGTGCAACCCCTTCCTCGTATCTAAAGTAGGTGAACTGAGGAAGGGGTTGCACCCCCAAAACACGTCCATTGATCACCCCTGATGGCAGATAGCACATGTTGACAATAGGGATCAGGAGTCTAAAATCCCTATAGGAAAATAATCCCAATTGTGTGCATATTCAATTTTTGGCTGGGCAAGGGGTGGCAGGACCCCATATTAGGACGGGCACATAGAGACATATAGTTTGTGTAAGTGAATGTCTCAGATTGCTCCGAGGTATCCAATTTTGTAATTTTTGGAATGCAACTGTTGTTTTTGTATTTTCCTAAGAAAACAATTGCCGGTTTGTGGCCAGGCAAACAAAAAATGTAAAAATAAAAAAAAAGGTGTGTGAATTTGCACATAGTAAAAGATTTGAACACAAACAACGTGTAGCTTCTTTTTCTAATATGCTCTAACCTTATTTGGTAAATTTTTTAAGGTTACATAGTGAAATGGTTGGTATTTACTAAAGGAAAATACACTTGGCACTACAAATGCACTAAGACAAACTAGGAGACAGGAAACCAAGAAAAGTTAGAAGTTTAAACAAGATTTTTATTTGGATCGTTAGACAGCAATCTTTAGACATAGCCTGGCATAGGAATTGCCCCCCTACCCGTGAAATAGTCCATGTATTTGTCCCGAACATCACGGGCATTTTGGGGGGGCAAGCCAGCACGGGCAGATTCCAGGCCCGGCAGGGGATTATCAGGGGAAAGTCCAGCCTCAGGCAAAACTGAGGCCATATATGAATTAGATTTGCGGCAAAGAAAATTGTGTAGCACACAGCAGCATAACACTACATAGTTTATTTTGTAGTCCGCCAAGTGGATGGGAGTCCTAAAAAGGCGGAACCGGCTGGCCATTATGCCAAAGGCATTTTTCAACGACTCTTCGGCCCCTGGCCAGCCGGTAATTGAACACCCTCTTCTCTGGGGTCAGGGTCCTCTGAGGAAATGGCCTCATAAGATGTGGTCCGAGCCCGAAGGCTTCATCAGACAAAAAAACAAAGGAGAGTCCTTCAATATTCCCTGCATCCGGTGGCAATGCAAGGTCGTCACTCTGGAGACGGAGGGCAAACTCCGTCTGGATGAAGGATCCCCCATCGGACATCCGGCCATTCTTCCCTACATCAACATAGAGGAATTCATACCGTGCTGACACCACCGCCATCAGCACAATGCTATGAAACCCCTTGTAATTGAAGTAGTAGGACCCAGAACGGGGTGACGGCACGATGCGGACGTGCTTCCCGTCTATAGCACCACCGCAGTTGGGGAAGTCCCACCACGTGGCAAACTCCGATGCCACAGTCTGCCATTCCTGTGGCATGGAAGGAAGCTGTGGAGTCAAACAAGATGAAAAAATATTAGAATACACAAATCAAACATTACAAGTATATTCTAAGAAAATACATTAGAGGCCAACATCAAGCAAAGTCTACGTTTATTAAGGTGTTTTAAATAAGTATAATGGAAGGCTCATGTATCATATTCATCACCCCCTATGATGGTCCATTAATAAATTATAATGGGGAGGGGGGGGTAGATGTGTTTGGCCACAGGATAGCATTGCAGTGGCGGTGCGTCCAGAGTGGGCGCTGGAGCACTGCCCCCTCTCTCCTGTGCCCGTCACTCAGAACAATACATAGGTTCATGCCTTGCATTAACCTATGTATTGTCTATGCCGCCCACTATTCAGGTGGATGGCCCCCTGTTAAGCGACCGACATATGAAGAACTGCGGCATTTATGGGCTTAAAATTGCATATCAGAAACAGTAAGGAAAATTGTCTTGCACATTACAGCCTGAGGGATGTAATTGGCTGCAGAAAAGTTAAATAGGGGACGCATGGGGGGGGCATTCCTTGGGTAAACACTGACAGGCTGCTCTGCCAATCATGTTCACCAAGTCTGTTTAATGGTAACATGATTGGCTGATGCAACATCAAGGGAAGGAGAAGACATCAAGGACAGAAGAAGGATGGTGCTGACCACAAGAAGGTAAGTGCAGGGCTGGGGGGGAACTGGCTGCATTGGAGGGGACAAAATGGCTGCATTAGAGGGAACAAAATGGCTGCATTGGAGGGAACAAATGGGGGCGTTTAATAGGCTCCAGAGCAAAAAAGGAGGACGTTTATTTCCTAAATTGGGGTTTGAACCCCCAAACATTTGGAGCAACAGGCGCCCCTGCTGGAAAGGTTAGTGAAGGGAAATATGCATGGAGGAGAAAAAAGGGGCAATCTAAAGCTTCAGGCATACATGAGGACAAAGGGGACATTCTCAGCATATTACAATCATGGTAATTAGCATACATGTAATACATAAAATGTGATGTTAATGAAGAAAACTTACCCTAATATAGTCCTCCTGCAGGACTTGTATAATGGCAGAACAGGTGTCTGGGATTATGAGGCCCAGAGCCTGGGGGGAGATGCCTGTCGTGAACTTCAAGTCCTGAAGACTTCTCCCTGTCGCCAGATAACGTAACGTGGCAATGAGCCTCTGCTCAGCACTGATGGCTTCCCGCATAACGGTGTCCTTCCTGGTAATATAGGGGGACACCAAAGCCAACAGTTCCTGAAAAACGGGGTCAGGCATCCGCAGAAAATTCCTGTAGTCCTCAGGATTATTCTCGACGATCTCCCGCAGCAGAGGCATGTGGCAGAATTGGTCCCGCTGGAGCAACCAATTCTTGGTCTATGAACTCCTCCTCACACCATTCATGGACTGGTCTTGGTCCAAAACAAGCAGACCAACACCAAGCGCACGCACAGCACGAACTCGACGACGAGAACGTCCAGGCGACATGGCTAGGAAACGGTCGTCTTATCAGAACGTACAGAACACACTTTAGAACAGCAAGGCCTATGAATAACGAACTGAAAAACAGAACCGAACAGGCAAGAACGCACTGTAAAACAGATACGACCTGCCTAGACGCCCTGAAAGTCAAGATACGAACCCACAAGCACAAACTGAACCGCAGAAAACGATCTGAAAAGTACGAAGACTGAAAAGCGCGAATCGTCTCTTCCCAAACTTTTACTTCACACGCGGTAACACGAGATCAGCAAAAGCAGCCCAAGGGGTGGCGCCAAGAAAAAAGATCTTCCCCTTTATAGTGCCGTCGTACGTGCTGGACGTGACCGCGGAGAACAACGAGGAAATTGGGAAATGTCAGTGTGTACGCATGGAAAGCTTGACGAGAAAATCGACAAGCTTAACAAGAATCTCGTCGAAAAAAACGACGTGTTTTTTACGACGAGAAACTCGGTCGTGTGTACGAGGCTTTAGACTGGGAGGGAATATTGGCATCAATTAACACAGAACAGAAATGGGAATTCTTCAAAAAAGACTGTATGTGAACGCACTGCAAAGTATATTCCCATGGGCAATACTTTTAAAAGGCTAAAAATAAAACCTAGAAAGAGTGTCAGGGTCACCTGTGGCCAGGTGACAGATGCACACCGTAGGGGGACAGGAGTGCACCGCGAGGTAGTGAACCCTATGGCTGGCTTCTGTGGATAGGAAACTGGGTGGTTGTGGAAAGCGGGACCAGAGGAGCACAACCGGGATCCCAACGGAAGCGAGAGCCAAGATTCCCCAGGGCGCGGAGTCTAAGACCCAGCTGGTCTTCTCCAGGGCCTCTAGTGGTGAGGATGATACGCTGCAGGCTGGGACCAGGTCGCGGCCCCTGGAGTTTCCTAGCTCACGCCCCGTAGGATAAGGGGAAGCAGCAGCACACGATAGAGAGAACCGAATAACAAGCCGAAGGTCAGGGGCCACAAGCAGACAAGGATAACGAAGAACGAGCCGAAGGTCAAGGGTCACGAGCAGACAGGGATGGTCGGGGACAAGCCAATAACGTAACAGAGAGACAGACGTAGCACACGGCAGGCAGGAACCCAAACACACAATGCCTAACAAACACGTTGATCAGCAAAGCAGGCTTGCAGTGCACAGGTTAATATAGTGTTCAGTGATAGGGCCTGGGGTGGAGTCAGGCTGGGAGGAGATTATAAAGGAAGCCAGGTGAAGGAGGTCTGGTCTCTAGATGAACACATGAGGAGGAAGGTAAGATGGCAGACAGACATTAATGCATATCCATGACAGTACCCTCCCTCTTACGAGGCCTCCCCCTTCCCCGCCTGGGCCCAGGTTTAGAGGGAAACTTCAGATGAAACTCCTTTAACAGACGAGGTGCAAAGACCTCAGATGCAGTGATCCAAGACCTCTCCTCAGGACCAAACCCTTTCCAATGAACGAGGTACTGAAGAACGCCTTTACAGAGTCGGGAGTCCAGAATTTGACTGATCTCGTACTCCTGATTATCCTCCGAGACAGGCGCCACGGTAGGAAGAGGACGAGAGAATTTATTGAGGACTAAAGGCTTTAGAAGAGCAACATGAAAGGAGTTAGTGATTTTAAGGCTCTTAGGAATCTGGAGTTTGAAACAAACCGGATTCAGTTTAGCAGTTACCGTGTATGGACCGATGAATCGTGGAGCAAACTTCAGAGAAGGAACTCGGAGCTTGATGTTCCTGGTAGAGAGCCAGACTTTGTCCCCTGGCTGAAGAGAAGGCGGTTTACGCCTGCGGCGGTCGGCAAAGCCTTTGAATTTTTCAGCAGCTGCCCGGAGGGAATCATGAACGTGACCCCAAACGGAATTGAGAGACTCCTGAACCGAAGCCAAAGCTGGAATGTCTGGAGAACAGATCATAGGAAGAGGAAGTTGAGGGTGTTTTCCATAAACTGTGAAAAAGGGTGTCTTCTGCGAACTGGTATTCACATGATTGTTATGGGAGAATTCTGCCCACGGGAGTAGAGAGGACCAATCGTCATGGTGAGAAGACACAAAGGTGCGAAGAAAGACCTCTAACTCCTGATTAACCCTCTCAGTCTGTCCATTGGATTGGGGATGGTAAGAAGAAGAAAAATCCAAGACAATATTGAGGGATTTGCAAAAGGCTCTCCAAAAACGAGACGTGAATTGGACTCCCCTGTCGGAAACAATATGAGAAGGGACCCCATGTAGGCGGAGAATTTCTCGAATGAAAATGGGAACCAAGGCAGGGGCAGAAGGAAGACCAGGAAGAGGAACAAAATGAGCCATCTTGGAGAATCGATCGATTACCACCCAAATGACTGTATTATTCTCAGACAGTGGGAGATCGGTGATAAAATCCATGGCAATATGGGCCCAGGGTTCCTTAGGAATAGGCAAGGGCATGAGGAGACCAGCAGGAGCTTGTGTGGAGGATTTGGACTGAGCACAGACATGACAAGCTTTAACGTAGTCTTTGACGTCTGAGCGGAGATTAGGCCACCAGTAGTGACGACTGATGAGTAGGAAGGATCGGAGGAATCCAGAATGCCCTGCCACCTTGGAATCATGTCCCCAACGAAGGATCTTAGCTCTTAGCTCAGTGGGGACAAAGGTCTTACCAGGCGGAATTTTAGACTTCAGGGTGGTAGAGTGGGCAACAATGCATGAGGTGGGAATGATCGGCTCAGGTTCAGGGGCGGACTCCTCGTCCAAAGTGTCAAATGACCTAGAGAGCGCATCAGCCCGACCGTTGCAGGAACCAGGTTTGTAGGTAATCGTGAAATTAAAACGGGCAAAGAAGAGACTCCACCTGGCCTGTCTAGGATTCAGACGTTTAGCATTCTGTAGATACTGTAAATTCTTGTGATCGGTAAAGATCGTTATGGAGTGAGGGGAACCCTCCAAGAGATGACGCCACTCCTCTAACGCCAATTTAATTGCGAGAAGTTCCCGATCACCGATGGCATAATTCCTCTCTGCCTGAGAAAATTTTTTGGAGAAGAACGCACATGGTTGGCGTCTCTTCTCAAAGATTTGAAGAAGCACAGCTCCCACCCCCATTGAGGAAGCGTCCACTTCAATAAAAAATGCATTCCCAGGATTTGGTCTCCTCAAGAGGGGGCCAGAAACAAAGGCCTGTTTCAGGTTGTGAAATGCAGAGACAGCTTCGGGAGGCCAGTCTCTGGCATTCACACCCTTCTTGGTCAAAGCGATAATAGGCGCGGCAATGGAAGAGTAATTCCTTATGAACTGCCTATAATAATTAGTGAAGCCAAGAAAGCGCTGTGTGGCCTTGAGGCTAGCAGGAAGAGGCCAGTTGGTGATAGCCAAGACCTTCCCAGGGTCCATACGAAGCCCCGAACATGAGACAAAGCACCCCAGCTGATTTTTTACAGAACACATCCCGGTAATCGCTGTATGCGGCGGGAAGATCAGAAGAAACAGAAGTGGCAGCAACCGGAAGACTCTCCTTGGGGGTCACCTTGAGAAGACACGACGAGAAACATGAGGAACCCCAGGCCAGGATCTGCCCAGAGACCCAGTCCACATGTGGAGAGTGGAGCTGTAGCCAAGGGAGGCCCAATACAACTGGGGTAGAGGCCTTGGGTAGAATAAGAAAGGATATCCACTCCTGGTGGAGAATCCCTACCGACATCCTAATGGGTAGCGTCTGGAAGCGAATAGGGCCCCCTGGGAGAACAGTGCCATCAATTGCCGAGACTACCAATGGGGTAGTGAGAGGTGAAAGGGTAAGCTTCATAGAAGAAGCAGTTCTCCAATCCATGAAATTGCCGGCAGCCCCGGAATCCAGGTATGCAAGGGTTGACTGAGGAGAAGTGCCTACATGAAGGGACACCGGCAAGAGCAGGCGAGAAGGTGATGTTTCTGGGTCCAATACTCCACCTTCCAAATGTATTAGACCCGAGCGTTTCCCGGACGAAGCGAGCAGGAGTCACGAAAATGACCCTTGCCCCCACAATAGAGGCACAAGCCCAGAGTTCTGCGCCTAGCACGTTCTTCGGGGGTTAGTCTGGTCCGGCCCAGCTGCATAGGTTCTTAAGCAGGTAGAGGATGCTCCACGGAATGAAGGGAGGGGAGCTCAGACTGGCTAGGACCCAGAGAGTGCTGGCGTCTTTTTTCTAAGGACCTCTCTTGAAAACGAATGTCGATCTGGTTGCATAATGAAATTACATCGTCCAGACCGACGGGAATGGCTCTTCCCGCTAATTCGTCTTTCACTCGGTCAGAGAGGCCATGTAAAAAGGTAGCGACCAGGGCCTCATTATTCCAGCTCAATTCAGCTGTGTGGATACGGAACTGAAGAGCATATTGCCCCACTGAACTAGATTCTTGGCGAAGACGTAAGACAGCACTAGCCGCTGAAGAAGCCCGAGCCGGCTCTTCGAAGATATTACGAAAGAGCTTCAAGAATTCGGACAGACTGGAAACCACCGGATCGTTCCTCTCCCACAGGGGGGCAGCCCAGGCCAAAGCTTCACCGGAGAGGAGGGAAATGATATAGACTACCTTAGCCCGGTCAGATAGGAAGCTTTGAGGCTGAAGCTCAAAATGAATAGTGCATTGGCTGAGAAACCCCCTGCAGGCCTTGGAGTCCCCAGAGAAACGGAACGGAGCTGGCAATCTTAGTGAGTGTGAGGCTGCGACTGGTGCGATAGGTACAGCCGCTGGTTGTACTTGGGGTTGCGGATTCGGGGTTCCCAAGGAGACCTGAAGCTGCTCGAATCGAGAAGCCAGATCCTGGAGGAATCGCATCACCTGGGTCTGATTTGATTCCTGGGTCTCAAGTCTGCGAACTATGCCCTGCAATGGATCATCCGCGGGAAGCGGGATGTCAGCCGGGTTCATGGCTGATCAAACTGTCAGGGTCACCTGTGGCCAGGTGACAGATGCACACCGTAGGGGGACAGGAGTGCACCGCGAGGTAGTGAACCCTATGGCTGGCTTCTGTGGATAGGAAACTGGGTGGTTGTGGAAAGCGGGACCAGAGGAGCACAACCGGGATCCCAACGGAAGCGAGAGCCAAGATTCCCCAGGGCGCGGAGTCTAAGACCCAGCTGGTCTTCTCCAGGGCCTCTAGTGGTGAGGATGATACGCTGCAGGCTGGGACCAGGTCACGGCCCCTGGAGTTTCCTAGCTCACGCCCCGTAGGATAAGGGGAAGCAGCAGCACACGATAGAGAGAACCGAATAACAAGCCGAAGGTCAGGGGCCACAAGCAGACAAGGATAACGAAGAACGAGCCGAAGGTCAAGGGTCACGAGCAGACAGGGATGGTCGGGGACAAGCCAATAACGTAACAGAGAGACAGACGTAGCACACGGCAGGCAGGAACCCAAACACACAATGCCTAACAAACACGTTGATCAGCAAAGCAGGCTTGCAGTGCACAGGTTAATATAGTGTTCAGTGATAGGGCCTGGGGTGGAGTCAGGCTGGGAGGAGATTATAAAGGAAGCCAGGTGAAGGAGGTCTGGTCTCTAGATGAACACATGAGGAGGAAGGTAAGATGGCAGACAGACATTAATGCATATCCATGACAAAGAGATTGTGATCTGAGGCAAAACCATAGCGACATACCTCCATCCCTAATTGTACAGACAAAGAGAAATGTAATGGTCATGGGACTTTAAATGAGGCATGTCACTCAAAAGTAATAATAATATATAATGTATAAAAGGTTTATTTTATAACAAATTTTATGATTGGAAATTACATAATCATAACGGTACATGATAACAATTTCCAATGTAATATGGACATAAAAAAAGCTGACATATAAGAAATAAATTTATGGTATAATAAAAAAAAAATCATATTGTTTTTAATACATAGTAGTATATACACATGAAGGGTACATGATTGACATGGATTGTAAATAACATATCTTGGTATCATTAAGATAGACATAAAAAGTTGTTGTTTTTTTGGTCCCTGGGATCACGCTCTATTCCTCGTAATCACACATAACAGTGTGGGCTAGATGTGCCCTCAATACATACCCAATGGATTGCACCTTGGAAACCTGGCCCACCTTCTGGCTGTTCCCCGTATGTTGGGATCAGGGTTGCCAAATTTTAGTAAATTTACAAAGAGTTTGTAAAATCCATAATTGTTGCATCTGACCATGAATGTCAGTTACAGACATGCAGCCCAGTAGTGTATTTAGGTTTTGTGCTGCCCTAGGCCTGTCCAAACTTGTGCACCCCCTAATTTAAATATGACCCCACCCCTTACTGTCAAGATCACACCTCTTTCTGTTTAAGACCCGCCGTGAAATTGGGGACACTAGTTCTTAGGGCCTGGGGGGGCATTGGATTCCCCTAATTTGCATAGATTTCCTCTCACTTCCTGTTTGGCTATGGGGCAGGAAGTGAAGGGAAATCTCTGCAATGGGACAGGAATGGTAAAAAATATACTGACAGGGGCTTTTACCCTTCCTTTACTCTATCCAAAATGAAAAAAAAAGTGTTGCCTATAGTTCTATTTCTGAAAATTTTATGGAGAGGACTAAGAAGATATAACCATGCCAGTGGTGCAGCAGAAAACATATAGCAGAGTGAGGAAGGTTTGTGGTCCAGGATGATAGGACAGTCAAAATTAGAAGCAGCTTGCGTTACTCTAACAGTGTAGCACAAGCCGGGGGGGACTCTTTCCGTGCTGCCCCCCTGCAAAGTGCTGCCCTAGGCCTGGGCCTTGTTGGCCTAGGCCAGGATACAGCGTTGATGCAGCCTACATGTCCGTAATGGACATTCAAGGACAGATGCAAAAAGTACAGATTTTACAAACTGTTCGTAAATTTACTGAAAGTTGGTAACCCTGGTCGGGATGGGCTTTCTCCACCACAGCCCTGGTATAGACGGTTGTTCGACACCTCTAGCCCTCTTTCAGAGGCTGGGTTTACTCTTTTAGCTGACTTGTACTTTCCTGCATCAAACTCCTGATGAAGTGGACAGTGATCCATGAAACACGTAGAGTCTTAATGATGCCAAGATATGTTATTTACAATCTGTGTCAATCATGTACCTTTCCTGTGTATATACTACTATTTATTAGGTACAGTATGAATGAATTTTAATATACCATATATGAATTTATTTTATGTCAGCTGTTTTATATGTCCATGTTACATTGGAAATTTAAGAGGAGAGGAAAGAGAGCGCTGTGAAATGAGATATAGCAGACCCAAAGGGGCACACAAGATTAGAACACAGAGGGGATGGTATGAAGATGTGAAAGGTATTTTAGCAGCAGGAGTTGAGGGAGCAGGCACTGTCACGAGCTGACAGGCAAAGAGGGGAGGGGGAGAGAGCACAGGGGAGACACAAAGCAGGCTGCGGGTGACAGAGGCACGTACGGAGGACTCTGGTGTCAGGGCTCAGCAGCCCTGATATATCGGAGTCAGTGTACAGGGGAAAGGGTATAGCCCGGTATTACAGGTGTTACAAGGGGCCAAATGACACAGCACAAGCACTGTGCTGTATAAAATGCTTTGAAGGAACAGGACCTTTTTTTTTTCGGGTTAACAAACGCTTTAACATTCAGCGCATATTTATATTAAAACCTTTTCAGGTCTGTGTATTAAGTAAAATCAAATGGTTTTACATAAGACTAGTAATTCCCGCTCCTCCCTTTGCTATTTCAATTATGCCCCCTTGATAGCCAAAATCATAAGGGAGTTTAAGACATGGAAACACTTCCCTCTTTGAACTTTGAAAAAAATCATTCAATCAGATTGTTAAGTTTTGCTAAATTAAGCCCCGTACACACGATCGGTTTGACTGATGAAAACCGTCCGATGGACGGTTTTCATCAGACCAACCGATCGTGTATGGTACCCATCGGTCTTTTTTCCATCAGTTGTAAAAAATAGAACTTGTTTTAAAATTTTCCGATGGATAAAAAACCGATGGGAATTTCCGATCGTCTATGGGCAAGTCCATCGGTTAAAAAACCCACGCATGCTCAGAATCAAGTCGACGCATGCTCAGAAGCATTAAACTTCATTTTTCTCGGCTCATCGGAGTGTTTTACGTCACCGCGTTTGGAACGGTCGGTTTTTTGACTGATGGTGTGTGGCCAAGACTGATGAAAAACAGTTTCATCGGATTTCCGATGGACAAATCCATCGGACGAAAATCCATAGGTTATCCGATCGTGTGTACGGGGCTTTACTGTATCTTTTGCAGACTATTCTAATTCTGTTGAAATGTTAGGTGTTAATTGCCTCAACAAAACCATGACACATTTTCTGTTTACTAAGACATGGTCTGGACTGGTTGGCTAAGGACTCCAAGTACTTTTTTTCACATCTACCATAAAAACTGACAGCTGTTTTTCACAATAAGCTTACAGCTCTCCCCTACCCCCTGCACAATAACAAAGGGGTTTACTATAACTGGAGCAAGCTAAATCTGGTTCACTTGTGCATGATAACCAATCAGCTTTAACTTCAGCTTGTTCAATTAAGCGTTGCCGAAAAAAGAAAGCTGGAAGCTGCAGCAGATTTTGCACTCTCCAGGTTTAGTAAAGCAAACCTATTGTCTTTAGAAGGGTTCATTTTTTTTTAAAATAACAAACATATCATACTTACCTCCACTGTGTAGCGTGGCCCATATCGTCCTCTTCTGGGGTCCCACAGCGGCTCTCACGGCTCCTCCCTGCAATAGCTAACCCCCTCTGGGAGGCTCTATCCCTAGGGGGTTACCTTGCGGGCACGCTCCTGTGTCATACAATCGGCGTCCATAGAGGCCGAGTGTATGACTCGGCTCCGCCCCCCGGCGACCGCGTCATTGAATTTGATTGACAGCAGTGGGAGTCAATGGCTGCGTTGCTATCAATCTATCCAATGAAGAGCTGAGAAGCCGCGGGGAAAGCGCTGCATCGCGCCCACGGAGATTCTGGGTTTAGGTAAGTAAAACGGGGGCCAGGCACAGCAAGATGTTTTTTTTCACCTTAATGCATAGGATGCATTAAGGTGAAAAAACACGAAGGTTTACAACCCCTTTAATCTCCAGCCTTCAATGTCCTCTGTGCAAGGCAAACCGGCTAATGGTTCCCTTTTGTCTACAAGCGCCAAGTGGTGTATTACGTGCGATTAGATCTCATCCTGTTCTGCGACCCTACAGGATGTTGAGAGACCTAAAACAACTATTTCTCCAAAAGAATTGGACACTGAAATGCAAAAGTTCACATTCACTAAACTAAACCTTTCTTTAGAAGGTAGAGAGTCTTTATTGAAGAAAACAGAGAGAGCAGTGAAACTCAAGAATTGATGTCTTTCCTCTGTTATACACAGTGGTACGGGAAAGCACAACTTAATCCCTAGGAGCTCTGAGAGTTTGAACTAACCCTTTTTTTTCTGTTTTTAGTTGCCTCGCCCTGGGTTTCCTATTTACAGTAGAAAATGTTTTACTTTTATCTTTATAAATTACACAGTCTCCACGTCTCCAACCACAGTATTTATCCATTAGGCCATTGTATTTTATACAGGCATACCCCACTTTTAAGTGCACAATGAGATTTATTTACTAAGGCTGGAAAGTGCAAAATCAGACTCACTTCTGCTTAGAAAACTTCTATGCAGAAGTGAGTCTGATTTTGCACTTTCGAGCTTTAGTAAATAAACCCCATTGTGTAATGTAATTATAAGGGTATTGAAACCGTTGCATTATAAGAAAACCTCTGGCCTGATATGCGGTCATTGTTTTATTATGTTAATATGGTCTGTCATATGTATGCCTACTGTGTTTGTTTTTTAAGAAAAATGAAAATCTTTTTATTTAAAAATGTTTTTTGAAAAAAATATTCAACTAGAGTTCTGCTTTAAATATAGTCCCTAAACATTACTTCTGAAACATGTTGTGGCACCACTTTCTAAGTAAAACTGTCTGTTACTTTGCTCTGATTACGCTGAATAAAGTCAATACAGGTATATCCCCTCTTCAACAGAGATATTTTGTCAAGGCAATATTCATGTGAATACAAACCATCCAACTACTCTTTCATTATCAACCTATTGGATAAAATAAAGTACCGTTACACATAAGTGCACTCAAAACTGATTACTCTATTTAAAGCTGAAATTTGGTGAAAATAATAATAATAAAAAAAATCACCTGACCCTTTTCTGTTTTTGCTTTTTTGATTTATTTTTCTTTGTTTTGTTCTTTTTGAAAAACTCAGTAAACATATCTTAAAAAAAAAAATTCATCAGAGACAGTACTTACCATAAATGAAGGGTGTCCAATGAAGGGTTTGCCAATGAACATCTAAATGATTCAGAGAAGGATTGGGAAAAAGTGTCAGCACCAAAAATTTCCTTTTTGCTATTAACTCGCAATGTTTGGAGGAAGAAAAGTGCTGACTATGACCCTAAGAACACCATCCCTACTGTCAAGCACAGAGGTGGAAACATTATGCTTTGGGGCTGTTTCTCTGCTAAAGGTACAGGTCAACTTTGCCGCATTGAGGGGCCAATGGACATCATCTTGGGATGAGAACCTTCTTCCCTCAGCCATAACACTGAAGATGGGTCATGGATGTGTCTTCCAGCATGACAATAACCCAAAACATACCACCAAGCAACAAAGGAGTGGCTCAAGAAGAAGCACATTAAGGTTATGGAGTGGCCTAGCCAGTCCCCAGACCTTAATCCTATAGAAAATTTATGGAGGGAGCTGAAACTTCGAGTTGCCAAGCGACAGCCAAGAAACCTTAAGGATTTAGGGATCGATAAAGAAGAGTGGACCAAAATCCCCCCCCCCCCTGAGATGTGTGCAAACCTGGTAACCAACTACAAGAAATGTTTTACCTCTGTGCTTCCCAACAAGGGTTTCTCCACCAAGTACTAAGTCATGTTTTGTTTGTGGATCAAATACTTATTTTACTCACTGAACTGCAACTCAATTTATAACATTTGTATCATGTGTTTTTTCATTTTTTTTGGTTGATATTCTGTCTGTATCATTTAAAATACACCTATGATGAAAATTATAGACCCTTCATTTCTTTGTAAGTGGGCAAACTTACAAAATCTGCCGGGGATCAAATAATTATTTTCCCCACTTTACATCTCTCTTCCCCAACAAAGGATTTGTCTTTCTGCCCACCCAATCCTGATGCTTACACATATCTTCCAGACAGCACAGCCTGGTTGGAAACCTTATGGGTTTTTTTTCTGCAGACATGCAAAACAGTTAGCCCACTTCTTAGTGTTGTGAAAGTGTCTCTTTAAATGTACAAAGTGCCTTAGTGCAACAAATTCATAAATTTTGCAAATTCATATAGAAAGATAATTCATAGTACACACAAAGTACTCTTGTGCATCACTAAATAAAACACAAAAAAGTACTAGAGTGCATATATACATAAAGAAAAAGTGCCATGTACAAAAAGTCCATCATAAATTTTAAAATTCCAGAGTAGACCAGTGCTCTGGACCATCAACTCCAATCCCACCGCAGTGTGCCACCACCACAAGAAATTGCTGTTTACCACTTAAAATTATCCTCCAGATTAGAAAAGTTTAAAGCAGCAGATACACTCCTCATGAGCATCACAGAAATGATATACCTCTCCACTGCAGGACTCCCTCAGACACTACTGGATCCACCATATCACCACCAAGATCCCGGGAAATGCTTGTATTGCTCAAAGAAAAATAAACCACAAAACCATGGCCCAACATCTCCACAAACAGCAAGGTTTATTAAAATAATAAGGTGCTCACAGACATCGGTAAGAAAACAGCATAAAACTGCATTGCCTCCCGACCAGTTGCATTTAATTTTATTGGTTAATGTTAATAGTGGTTGGATAATAGAATGCTTTTTTTTTTTTTCATTCCTGATACACATTTGTAGGACCCAGCTAGTTTTAATGTTTATTAGAAGATCAAAAAAAATAATTCAAATATATATATATATACAGTAAAACATTGGTTTGAGTGTAACTTGGTTTGAGAGCATTTTGAAAGACAAGCAAAAATTTTACATAAATTTTGACTTGATATACAAGTAGTGTCAAGTCACAACTGAGTATAAAAGAGAAGAGAGATGCCTCTAAGTGTAGCAATATGGTTACATTTAATGAAGGTACAACATTTAGCAACTCACATGAGTGCTTCAAGCCTCGCTTTCAGATCGCTCTACTACAGGATAGTCTTCACGGTCAACATTGCAGACTGACAGTGGTGAGAGCCGGCGGAGAGGAGGACGGTCTATGTGGACAGCTTTACCCTGGATGCCTGCATACTTAGATGTGCCTGTTTTAATCATCAACCATGTGAGTTGCTAAATGTTGTACCTTCATTAAATGTAACCATATTGCTACACTTAGAGGCACATAGGAGAGAGTTGGCGCTTGCACCAGAGGCGATGAGGGAAACAATTCAGGCAAAAGGGAGAAAATAAAAAGCAAGAGTAATAGGAGGTGTAACGGCACCCCAAATATAAAAGGGGGTTAAACGCCGTTTACGATGTTCTCCTCTCCTGGACACACATCCACTCGCTACCAATCTTCCACAGCCAGGCGATCACTTCCCATAAGATTTAATCCTTCTGGAAGAACGAGACACACGCTCTGTATCTTCCTAAATCGAATGCCTTTTATTGAGAAACATTGTAACTTTTATATACATCTAATACACAGTAGTTTAACATGAACAATGGCCCAGCTCCACCCACACATCACAAGACTCAACACATCATCCTGACGTCTGCTAGGCTTCACAAGATCCCACACAATAGAATATAACGATCCCCAATACACATCTTATCACAAAGTGTTGGCAGCCAGTCTGTCTGCCGGATACCATACACACAGGCATAGTGAACAATAGAATGCAAATCACCTTAATTCCTCCCAGCAATGATTACACAAAAGGCAGGGGCTGGGGGTGATGACATTAGCATCTAACAGTATGTGTCCCAACATCATGAAGGCATCACTTTTCAATTACCCTGTTGAGGTCATAATCAAACAGTAAATAGTTCTTTGCAGATATCCTGAGGAATATGGTGGATCAATATTACAGACCCAATCTAGATACAATGTATGTGCAGCATCGAATATGGCTATCACAGACCATATTGGGGTTTTTCCATTCACCCTGTGTCCAAAGTGACCCCCTTGTCACAGGAGGCAAGGCGATAATTTAAAACATAAGACTGTAGAAGTCCTTTTAGTCCATGCTAGAAGCACTTTGAAGGCAGCCCAGTGTAGATATGAAGCAAATCCTGGATGAGCTGGAGGAGGAAGAACAGAGGCGCCAAGTGCAGTAATCACAAATAATTTAATGGGTGAAAAAGAGAGCATAGGTCTAAAGAAGGAGCGCATGCTCTGAAAACGCGTCACCTATTGGTCCCTCCAGCTACCGGAAAGTAACTGACAGCAACACGGCTCACCGCCCGCCAGGAATTGACGTCATCCCCCGTCTCCCTTCGCATCTGTGTGTCTGAGATACAGGAAGCGTCGGCTTCCACCGGCGCAACCCGCTCCACGCCACCAGCCTGCACGGAGAGGAGAGACGGACTTCCTGTCATTACATGCCCAACTTAATTCTACCTTTGTGAGTACATATGCTCTCTTTTTCACCCATTAAATTAATTGTGATTACTGCACTTAGATTGGCACCTCTGTGCTTCCTCCTCCTACACTTAGAGGCACCTCTCTTCTCTTTTATACTCTGTATCTCCTGCTAGATTTTACTTCTTTACTCCCCTTGTGGAGGCTTCCATTTGTGGATGGACATTTTATGGTTAGACAACCTATCACATTGCTCTGATCTTTTTATATGGACTATAAACTGAAAGACTTATTAATAAATGGTTGTGGGACGAATCATCTGAGTTTCCAATATTTCTTATGGGGAAATTTGCTTTGACATACAAGGGTTTTGGATTACAAGCATGTTTCTGGAATGAATTATGCTCCCAATTCAAGATTTTACTGTGTGTATATATATATATATATATATATATATATATAAATATAAACATGCACTGTATATACAGAATATAATAGGCAGATCACCAATAGCAGCCATTATATCACAATCTTAAAATGTATCTAAAGCCAAAACCTTTTTTTTACTTTTGTATAGAGTGGTGGAAGGTTAGAAAACCTGTCAAGTTTTATTGTGGTCCATGTACCCACTTGGAAGATTCTTTGTCTCTATTTGACCTGGTGACCATTGTCACTGGGATTCGAAATGGCAAATCCAAAATCCTGAGTTGCTTCCATCAGGAATTGAGGAAAATTCTCCAATGAAAAATGCTTGTTCGGGCTGTTCCTACAGCTGTCTAAGAGGGGATTTTCTCTCACTTTGGAACAATATCCTCTCCCTTTCAGTTGTGTATACAGGATAGAAAATTAAAGTGTATGTCAGGGTAAAAAAAAGCATATGCAGTGTATCACTGCAATATATGTACATTTCCCCATGTTTTATTACCATAAAGACCCTGCAGGTACAGAAAACAAATCTGATCTGCCAAAAAGCACTTGGCTCCTGATTTCCATTTGTGGGCTCTCGCATGCAGGATTTTTAGACTACAATCACAAGTGTAGCGGGGTCGCCTTTAAGGCCCCGGGACCACGTTACCCAGAACCCTGTTCGGCACCCAGAGTGCAGTTAGCCACCGCAGGGACTCATGGGAGGGGTTATTTAAGGAGGAGGCGAGGCGGAGCTCGGCCTCTTTGGACACCGCGCTGCAAGCAAGAGTTTTTTCCTGTGCGGATCTGCTGTAGTGCAAGGCCTGAAGCCTGGGCCTTGCGCAACTTCCAAAGAGCCTTCCACCCCACTGCGGAGCCTGGGTGGCATCTGACTTGTCGAGTGAGGACATCAGTTGGATCGGGGACCCGATCGTTGCAGACGCTGTGTGCTGATTCACAGCAGGTGGACGTTCCGGACTGGGATCGTGTCCGGAGTGGTGAGCGGGCACCTGCCCAGACCAATAGACTGTACCATGTTTAGGCCTATAGACTACATAGGCCCACAGTTTTGTTTATCTGCTGTTCCCCGGGGGGGGGACCGGTAGCAGGACAGAGTTGAACTGTCCCCCCAGTATAGTGTTTCAAGTTACTGCCTGGTTGTGGATTACAAATTGCTATTCATCAAGTGCACCACCGAAAGCTGGCATGCGAAGAGATCCCTATAGGGGGTGACTGAGATTTGTTCCATGTCAGGCCTGACCGGGGTGGGAAGTTAAGATATTGTTTAGTGCGCCATAGAGCGCGCATACCATAATGGCTACACGTGGTGAAGTACCGCGCAGCGCCATTATTGTATGATGTATTGATTTTTGCAGGGCTCTGCTGACCAATTGCATATGTTGTGTTCTGCCTATGCTACTTTTGATATAAGAGTAAACTGTTATATTTAATCTCTGCCCTCAGTGTGTTGTCTTACTGTTAGGAGATTATTCCTTGCAATACTAATTGAATGTGATACAAATATAACCCCTAGACTAGCTGTGCCAGAGTGGGTCGAGCAGATTGCTGGGGGTTGGTGGTGCTGTACACAGGGCCCGAAAACAAATCCAGCAGCTCTCTTAACTGGGGGTAGCGCTACACAAGTAATAGTGTCAGTCCTGCCCAGTTGTCTTTTGCCAAACTACTAAATTCCTCCCCCCCTCTTCATCTCTGCAGCATTAAAGTGGTTTTAAACTGTAAAAAAAAAAATGAACATGGTCCCTCTGCAGCCTTATGCCATGATGTGCTGGTAGTCCCCTCATACTAGCACATTAAGACAGACCTACCTTTGAAATGGAGCCCTGTCACTGCTCCCAGCACTTCCACCTTCACGTTGCCTTCTTTCCAGGTTCACGGCAGATGTTTAAATGGCAGGGCCGTCACTATCACAGCACAGCACTCCGCATTTCTGAATGCAGAGAGTACTGCACATTCGCCAGTGACATCATTGGCTGAAGCCAATGACCTATCTACTAAACAGCGCAAATTTAGGCCGTAAGTTAAAAATGGGACTTTTTAACCACTTTAAGACAAATTATTCTGTAGTCCAAGGTAAGAACTAGCAGAGCTAATAAGACTCATCTGGATAAAACAGAAAGAGTGAACAAGAGGCAAGACAGCTTTGAATTTCTGATAAGTTCCACGGATATTTTTCACACTTATTATTTAGGTACTTATATAGCGCCGTCAATTTACACAGCACTTTACATATACATTGTCCATTCACATCGGTCCCTTCCCTCAAGGAGCTTACAATCTAAAGGTCCCTAACTTACATTCATATACTAGGGCCATTTTAGACAGAAGCCAATTAACTTATCAGCATGTCTTTGGAGTGTGGGAGGAAACCAGAGTACCCGGAGGAAACCCACACAGGCACAGGGAGAACATGCAAACTCCAGGCAGGTAGTGTTGTGGTTGGGATTCGAACCAGCGACCCTTGTTACTGCTAGGTGAGAGTGCTATCCACTACACCACTGTGCCACCCTTTGTTGTGGTTCACATAAACTTTAGCAGAAATCTCCACAACAGGAGCAAAAATAAAGTGTGAAAGAGGTTTTATCCTTTATCTACTGTATCCAAAAGAAAAAGAAAAAGTTTGGCTCTGCATACTCAACTTGTTAAAAAATATCTTTTTACCTTATCAACTTATTATCCCTTATTATCAAGAATTCTTTTTTCATAGGGGTTAAACCCTACTTTTTCTAGTGTAGCACACGAACCCTTTTCCCTTGCTTTGGATCACTTGCAGGAAAAATGCACACCGTACTATATGCCCGTACCCTCCTGGATGAGGAGGTTAAGCGGTGTTATGTATTTGGGTCCCACAGCTAGGTTCTTCCGTCAGTTGGTTCTCGTCTCCTAGGATATAGGGACAAGTCTCTGTTTTCCCCCCAGTAATTCCAATGTCCACACCACTTTAAACTCCAACGTTGAGTTTATTTTCTCAATGTTCAGCAGATAGGAAAAGGATGGAAGAGAGACAGGACAGCAAGTTTTGGGAGGTTAGTCCAGGCACAAATGGTTATCACAATCTCTACTCTATCCCAGAGTAGGGTTAGCTCACCCGGATAGTCTCCTACAAAGTGGATTCCAACAGCCGAAGTGATGCTCGGACATTTGATCAGGTTCTTTTCCTAGATACGATCGGGAGACTCTCTGCCACAGAATCTATCAGACCCCGAACCGCTCAGCTTTTTGGGTACTTAAGGACAGGTGCCAGCAGCAGCACATTACTAGGCCCTTGGTGGACAAAAGAATCCCTCCAGAGAGTTACCGGGCCCCTTCCTTCACCGTGAACTCTCACCGGTCCATCAGAAAGTTCCTCCCCCGGCCTTCTCTTCTTAGAAACAGGCTCCCTCGCGAGGGACACCCTGGGTCTTCTCCTCGAAGTGGGCTCAAGCTAAAGGTCCTGGGCCCAATGTTGAAGATGCAGCCCCAGGACTAAAGGTGCCTGGGACTGGTGCACACGTGGCCCCATGGCCTGGAGGGCCATGCGCCATGCACTTGGACACCGACTCCTCTCCTCCTCCGAAGACGAAAAACCCCTCCCAGGTGGCGTCTGCCCCTTATGTATCATCTCCCAGCATGCACAGCAGGCCGACCACACGCACTGTACCGCTGCAGAGAGAGGACACCCCAAGGCACAGCACTAATACCAGTGGTTCAACCCTGACCCATTATGGCAGTGCCACCTACAGGCCACAGAGAACTGCACACCAGTATACCACCTGGAAATAAAAAAGCACAACCTACAAATTGAGAGCGGTCTGAGCCCAACTACTATCTCAGACCAGCCCCTAAATTTGGGTATATAGCACCCCTAAATGGGGTGGGCGCTACACTAGTTAAAGAATAATTCCAGGTATGGCTATATTATACTGTACATACTTACATTGGTTCAGCTTGGAGCAATGTAACTACAGTATGTGTATACCATACCTGCCCAATGCCCCTGGAGCTGGAAATCAACCAAGGCTGGATTCCTGAGGGCTATCTGGACAAGTTTATACCACACCTGCAGACTGATTTTCAGCAATGGTCTTCGGTCCAGGTGCTCTCGGTTTAACCTATTGTTTTTCTACTATCCTGGTTCATAAATGCCTCGTGTAGTCACGCGTTGTCCTCTCTCCAGTTTTTCATTTTCTAGTGAAGATCACTGCAATAGTGGTGTAGTGGTTACTACAGTAATTTCCAGCTTCTAGACAGATCCCACAAGTATGGTATATACAATACATAATTACATTGGATCAAGTTGGACCAATGTAACTATGTAAAAAAAACATACTTGAATACATATCTTCATACATACATATCATACATATCTTCTTTAGGATATTGCTTTACTATGCAGAAACCCCCTGCATAGTAGTGGTAAGCAAAGGCGGTCCTAAACAGCCATGTACAAAGGATCACTGCAATTTTGAGAAAGGAAACTGTAATATCCAGAAGTGTTCAAGCATGTTTGCAAAATCTCTGCTACCGACAGCTATATAAATTGTCAGCGGCTATGGCTTGTTTACAGCCTATTTTTAATACCTACAGTGTACAATTATCGCTAGTGATAAAACTAATTCAGGGCCTCATATGAATAGCTGTGTTTGGCAATGTAACCTTTAAAAGAAAAAAGGCGCCAACAGATCACTGACTTTCAACGTCACTTTTCCTTCAAGAATCCATTTCTGTCAAAGTGGATAAAGTTCGCTTTTTTCTCATGGAGAAAACAGCATAAATCATGGATTAGACTTTTCAGCCCTGGAGCTGTTGGAGGTACAAATGCCAGTGTCCTAATTCTTAAGAAAATAAGCCAGACTATATATTTAGCATCAGGAAACGACTAAATGATTTGGCAGCTAATTTCATGGCAGGGCTTTTCGTTCTACCTACAGAACATAATGACATATGCCTTTTGTACTTTTTTGTTATTTTTTCAAGATTTTATTAAAACCCAATTGAACTTTTAATTTAATTTGACTAAAAATATTTAAGGTGCTCTAAGTTTTTAAAGTCCATTTTCTTTAGAAAGTAGAAGAACCTGTCCCCTGGCAGCATAGTGCAAACAAGGATCTTTGCTCTCAGTGAGTCCAACATGCCCTTTGCTGATACAAAGCCAGAGCTATCTAGACAGCAAACACTCATGTTCAATGCTGACTGAATGTCAGACACACGCAGAGAGACCACTGCTTCTACACAAAGGGCGAGGGTCCTTTTCTGCTTGGGTTTTGTCTGTTTTCTAAAAACAGGGAGCTGTAAGACTTTGAGCACCTTTTGTTTGGATGCACCTGGAATATATTAGGCTAATATAAATTGGATTGAAGGGTTTTTACAATAACGGACAAGTAAACAGGCATACAGAAAGTACAACCATATTTCTCTAATGCAGTACATTATTAGCAATCAAAACAATTAATCACAAACACAGACAACATGGAAGACATTGAGAAAAGGCTGAAAGACTTGTTTGATAGAAATTGAACATGGCGGCCTCCAGCATTGGAGGGAAGGGTCAGTAGGAAAGGCAGTGCTGTCAATCCAGAAAGTAGTGGGCAGGACTAAGTATGGCCAGGTGCTGAATGGCATGTTTCAGGATTGTGAATTAGCAGTGACAATGCTGAGAGCCATGCCTCTTGCAGCATTTTTCATCCCATTGTAGTACAAGCAGGCACTTGGGAGTGGCAACTCTACTATTACTTCAGCAGCACCGTTTCCACACCATCACAGGAAATTGCATTAGATGGACATCAGTAGCAGGCTCAGTATTTTTGTGGGACTGTTATATTTACAATATAACGCAACATTTTAGCTCCATTTAACAGATGGGGTAACATAGCTCATTTAGGCCTCGTTCACACGGACGTATCTCTGTGTTCCCCCATGCGAAGGACCATCTTTGTCTGCATGGGATGCACAGGTGTTCATGTCTGTAGGGACACAGCAGCTACATGGACACACCCGTTGGTCGTAATTTGACAGCAGTGCAGGTGCATGTCCCACACACTGTGAACAAGGCCAAATAATTGATCACATGTTCTGGAACAAAATAATCCAGGGATTGAATAAAAAGGAGACCACGGTTGTTCTAAAAATCTGTAGTACTTTTCCCAATACACTTTCATTCTTGGATTGCCAAATAAGAAAAAAGGTCCTTGCCTCCCTGAATCCCCTCCAACAAAGTGGAGTGGTGTTCATGTTCCTTTTGTATATCCAGGTCCCGTTGAGGACCTTAAAAGTCCCCTTGGCTCCTACCCTATTGTTATCACTGTAATTGGGATGTGGTGCAGTGGAGGTATCTTCCCTCCAGTCTCCTCCATCATACCTAGGGAAACAAAAAGAGTTTGGTTATACATACACTTTAAATGAGAGTTCCTAAGATAGCTGTGTATTAGCCATGACTTACCCATACCTAAAAAGCCCCGTGTGCAGACCTCATCACAAAACTCTTAACAGATATAGAAAATCAATTAATAATTGAGCCCACTAGAATCTGCTCTAAGAGACATATCTAAAGTGTAACTCCACTTTTGTCTAGAAAAAAAGATTCCCCTCAAGGATTATAACAACATTTATGGTCGGAGCCCTCTGTCCGAAGAGATATGGATCACATAAACACGTCACAAGACTAACAACACAAATAAGACCTGAAGTGTGGCCTAGCCTTTTGTACGGTATGCCAAAGAAAGGGGCCATACCTGAATAGAAGTGATAGATAATTCTGCTGAGAATTGGTTGTAGAGGAGTGCCCTAGAAAAGGGAGATATGGGTGGGTGGGTACCGCGCACTACAGCCGACGCTGACCCTCGTGGATGGTCTGTATAAGTACCCCTCGAACTCCTCCCATAATTTCAGGCCAGCATACTAGCCTTCCTATTTATGGTCGGAGCCCTCTGTCCGAAGAGATATGGATCACATAAACACGTCACAAGACTAACAACACAAATAAGACCTGAAGTGTGGCCTGGCCTTTTGTACGGTATGCCAAAGAAAGGGGCCAAAAAGTCACACAAGGCTAGGAAGGAATTGATCTATTATGTCAGGTAAACCACTATAGAGCGAGACTGTTAAAGGCTCGTGATATTTCTGACTGAGGATCGGGGACGTGTCGGGCGAAACACAAGGATTCCCACCTGCCCATCTTCCTTATTGCGTGGTCAGGAACTCTGTTTCGTGATGTTGCTGGGGCTGCTCTAATGCGAAAGCGAGTCCTGAGTAACATCCTGGGTCAAGGCCCGAGATGCTCAGGACTCGGAGTGTTCTGACGTGGCTGACGAACTGGTTCCCGCTTAGGGGTTCAGTTGGGAAAGGTAGTAGAGGGCTGTCCTCAGATGGCTCGGACAGCAGAGTTTACCAATTACCGTAGAACGGCCATGGCGTTGTGTGTCTGGAAAGGTTTAATGTCTACTCCGGGACCGGGTTGTATCATTTCCGATACCGTCGGGTGTAGGATGAAATGACTTTGGTGGCGAGTCGGGTGGTGCCCGAGTAGCACTCGGCATTTAGGGCTGGTGATAGTAATTCGCCGGGCCGTAAAATCGTAAAAGGCTAGGTAAATGGCTGCTTGAACTACCAGGCTGGGCCATAGACCGAAGGGAGAACGTGAAAGGATAGCAGACATGTCCCGGAGTATGGCGCTGGTCACTGGTAAGCGTTTGGTACTAGAGTGTGGTTGCCACCACCTGAAGTGTGTTGGCGGATCAGGATGCATTGATGAGGGAGGTAGCACCATGGAGGTGCTATCCGATTCCAGAGTTGGTTGCGACAAATGTGGGACGCCGGACATGGTCGAGTCGGCTCCGGCTTCTGTGAAAGGATGTGGCATGGTCAAGCGGGATAGCGCGTCGGCCGAGGTGTTGCATTAACCGGGGGTGTGGACACTGAGGCTACTGAGCTGATGTTGTAGGGAAAGTAGCAACAGCCTGCGTGGGAAGGACATGATGGACAACGATTTATTGACCTGCCTTTGTTAACGACTGTGGCTGTAGCCTGGTTGTCTGTGGCGAATAGTGATGAGCCGAACACCCCCGGGTTCGGTTCGCACCAGAACCCGCGAACGGACCGAAAGTTCGAACGAACATTAGAACCCTATTAAATACAATGGATGCGAACGTTCGAATTCTAAAGTGCTAATTATAACAACTATTATGCATGTTATTGTCATAAATAGGGTTTGGGAACCCGGGTTCTGCACCAGGGGACATGTATCAATGCAAAAAGAAGTTTTAAAAACGGTCGTTTTTCGGGAGCAGTCATTTTAATGATGCATAAAGTGAAAAAAAAAAGTCAAATATTCCTTTAAATATCGTACCTGGGGGGTGTCTAAAGTATGCCTGTGAAGTGCCACGTGTTTCCCGTGTTTAGAACTGTCCCTGCACAAAATGACACTTCTAAAGGAAAAAAAAGCCATTTAAAACTGCTTGCGGCTTTAATGTAATGTCTGGTCCCGGTAATATGGATGAAATTCTTTAAGAAAAATGGCATAGCTACCCCATGACCCCCCCCCCTACCCCAGCCCATTACCAGCCCCTTTGGGTCTTGTATGGATATTAAGGGGAACCCCGCACATAAAATAAAAAAGGCCCTATATACTCTGAACAGCCGTATACAGGCGGTGCATACAAGACAGGGACTGTAGGTTTGTTCTTATGTAGAATCTGTTTGTAATTTTGAACAGGTACATTGTTGAAGTGTAGCTCCAGCCCAAAAATCTATTTTTAAACTTTTTGGGAAACATAGGTAAGGGTTATCACCCCTGTAACATTTGTTTTGCTGTCTGTGCCCCTGTTCAGAACATTTCACCTCACTTTCCGTCCCAATGACAACTGTTTTTGAAATGTGGTGTTTTTCTTGAAACAAGGATTGCTGATAAAGCATCAGTACAGATGAGACCCCTTTCTCCCATATTTATTCTTACAGGAGAGAATTTTCCTTTCTAGGGGTAGATTTCCTCTCACTTCCTGTTGTCTTCTTTCGTTTGCAAGTAGGAGTCGTTTGTAAGTTGGATGTTTGAAAGTAGGGACCTGCCGTATATACTCTGCAGAAATAGGCCCCTTAGTTGTTGGTGTTGGCACAACACTGTAAGCACTCAGTTACTCTTGGTTGGTGCTGGAACGCCCTGCTGTCAACTATTATATCAGGAATTTTAATTACATATAATTGTTGAACAGTGGTAGTAAAAATTGGGGCTTTGATGGTGGTGCTGGTGCCACAACACTGTAAGCCCTGACAGTTACTCTTGGTGGGTGCAGCAATGGGCCCTGCTGTGAATTATTAGATCAAGAATTGTAATTACATGCCCCTTTTGAACAGGGGCTGAAAAATTGGGCCTTTCGTGGTGGTGGTGGTGGTGGCGTTGCCACAAGACTGTAAGCCCTCAGAGTTACTCTTGGTGGGTGCAGCAATGGACCCTGCTGTGAATTATTAGATCAAGAATTGTAATTGCATGCCCCTGTTGAACAGGGGCTGAAAAATTGGGCCTTAGGCACTGGTGGCACAACACTACAACCCCTCACAGATACTGTACTTGGAGCACAGCAATGAGCCCTGTTGCAAAGTATTGCTTCAAAAATTGTAATGACACGCCCCTGTTAAACAGGGGCTGAAAAATTGGGCCTTAGGCACTGGTGCCACAACACTCCAACCCCTCACAGATACTGTACTTGGAGCACAGCAATGAGCCCTATGGCAAATTATTGCTAAAAAAATTGTAATTACACGCCCCTGTAAAACAGGGGCTGAAAAATTGGGCCTTAGCCACTGGTGGCGGCACCCATAAACAAAAATGATCTTCCAAGCTATCATCATCAATCGTATCATTGAGGACTCGGAGGAGGAGGATAGCCAGTCAACATAACAGCACAGGCACTCAGCATCAGCATCAGTCTTGAAGGGATGTGACATGTTAAAATCAATTAGTCTGTTATATCAGCATCAGGTGTGTGGTAGCTGGTGGTGATCCAAGACTGGTTCATCTTGATGAAAGTCAGTCGATCAACCGAGTCGGTGGACAGGCGCACCCTGTGATCCGTGACAAATCCTCCAGCAGCACTGAATGTGCGTTCCGAAAGAACGCTGGATGCAGGACAGGCCAGTAGCTCAATTGCATACTGTGCAAGCTCTGGCCAGTGATCCATCCTCAAGACCCAGTAAGCCAGAGGATTTTCGGTGGGGAAGGTGTCCAAGTCTGACCTTGCCCCTAGATATTCCTGCACCATGTTTATCAGACGCTGGCGATGGTTGCTGGAACCGATCATACTTTGGGGCTGCGGACTAAAAAATTGTCTGAACGCATCGGTCAGACGGCCACCTTCCCCACCGCTCCTTCTTTGACTGGCCGAAGCCTCAGCAACTCGTTGTCCAGGACCAGGAGTTTGTAACCTCCCAGTCTCTGGGAACGCGTTGCACAGACCTTTCTGCAAGGCCTCCCGGAGTTGTCTCATCCTCTGCTCCCTCTGCGACGGTAACATAAGGTCCGCAACCTTACCCTTGTACCGTGGATCAAGGAGAGTGGCCAGCCAGTAATGGTCCCTCTCCTTGATCCGAAGAATACGAGGATCCTTCCGCAGACTTTGCAGGATCAGGGAGGCCATGCAGCGTAGGTTTGCTGAGGCATTCGCTCCGGAGTCCTCTGGGTCACTAAGGACGACATGATCCGCAGCCACCTCCTCCCAGCCACGTACAAGTCCACTGGTTTCTTGGGACTGTAAATCATCCCTAAAAGACTGCTGCTGATGATGCTGAGTGCCAGCCTCCACCTCCATGCTGACACAATCCTCCTCCTCCTCCTCCTCCTCCTCCTCCTCCTCCTCCTCTTCCTGTGCGATGGGTGGGACAGAAGGAACACTGTCTGGGTAAAGGGGGCCTTGAGAGGCAAGGAAGTCCTCCTCTTCCTGCCTCTGTTCTGCCTCAAGTGCCCTGTCCATTATTCCACGCAGCGTGTGCTCCAACAGGTGGACAAGAGGTACAGTGTCACTGATGCATGCACTGTCACTGCTCACCATCCTCGTGGCCTCCTCAAATGGTGCCAGGACAGTGCATGCATCCCTGATCATGCCCCACTGGCGTGGAGAAAAAAAAACAAGCTCCCCTGACCCTGTCCTGGTGCCGTAGTCGCACAGGTACTCATTGATGGCCCTCTGCTGCGTGTGCAGCCGCTGCAGCATGGCCAACGTTGAGTTCCACCTGGTGGGCATGTCACATATAAGGCGGTTCTTGGGCAGGTTCAACTCCTTTTGCAGCTCAGCCAGGCGAGCACTGGCATTATAAGATCTGCGGAAATGCACACAGACTTTCCTGGCCTGCCTCAGGACATCCTGTAAGCCCGGGTACCTGCCCAAGAACCGCTGCACCACCAGGTTAAGGACGTGAGCCACACAGGGCACATGGGTCAGTTGTCCCTGTCGGAGGGCGGAGAGGAGGTTGGTGCCATTGTCGCAAACCACCATTCCTGGCTTAAGCTGGCGTGGCGTCAACCACCTCTCGGCCTGGCCCTGCAGAGCAGACAGGACCTCTGCCCCAGTGTGGCTTCTGTCCCCCAAACACACCAGCGCAAGCACGGCATGGCATCTTTTTGCCTGCGTACTTGCGTAGCCCCGTGAACGGCTACGGAGCACCGCTGGTTCATAGGACAAACCACAGGAAGAGGCCATGGAGGAAGAAGAAGAGGAGGGGGTGGAGGAGAGAGGTGTGTCACAACCAGTAGTAGCATTTTGGAGGCGTGGCGGTGGGACAACCTCCAACACTACTGCACCTTGTCCTGCATCCTTCCCAGCTGCCAAAAGAGTGACCCAATGGGCCGTGAAAGAAATGTAACGTCCCTGTCCATGCCTGCTGGACCATGAGTCAGCGGTAATATGCACCTTACCGCTGACCGCCCTGTCCAGCGAGGCCAAGACATTGCCTTCCACATGCCGGTAGAGAGCCGGAATAGCCTTCCGTGAGAAAAAGTGGCGTTTGGGAACCTGCCACTGAGGAACCGCACATTGCACAAACTCACGGAAGGGGGCCGAGTCTACCAACTGAAAAGGCAGCAGTTGAAGCGCTAGCAATTTAGCCAAGCTAGCATTCAACCGCTGGGCATGTGGATGGCTGGGAGTGAACTTCTTTCGACGGTCCAGCAGCTGGGGCAGGGAAATTTGCCTGCTAGAATCGGACGTCGGTGTACTGCTAGCAGAGTGGCCGCAAGTACTTGGCTGTGACACACCTAATTCTACACCTTCATTCCTCTCAGTGCATGTTTCAGAGAGGACTGAAGTTATAGTGGGGTTGGAGATCCCAGCTGATGCGGTGCAAGGAGAGGTCCGCTTTGTTCTTTGGTGTGGGTCTTTCAGGTAGGCTTGCCAACGAGCTGCATGGCAGGTCAACATATGTCTGGTCAGGCATGTGGTACCCAAGCGGCTGATGTTTTGGCCACGCGATATACGCTTGAGACATATGTTGCAAACAGCAGCTGTGCGATCTGATGCACTAGCCTCAAAAAAGGCCCACACCAAAGAACTTTTTGAATGACGGGCAGAGGCAGCGCCCTGCACAGGCGGAGCTCTGTGGTGTGATTCCGTCGGTGTACTGCCCTTACGCTGGCCACCAAAGGGCATCCTGCCTCGTTGGAGATGTGCCTCCTCCTCATCCTCCTCCTACTCCTCTCTCCTATTAGGCACCCACGTGGAGTCAGTGACCTCATCATCACCTCCCTCCTCATCACTGGAGCCAATCTGGCAGTATGCTGCAGCTGCTGGAACATGACTGCCAGATTGGTGTCCTTCTTGAGCATCCCCTCTGTCTGCTCTCACGCTACTGCCTTCCTCTAGCTGGGTTTCATCATCAGACCCTTCGAAACGCTGGGCATCCTCCTGGAGCATGTACCCAACACTGTGCTGAAACAGTTCGGGGGACTCCTCAGGAGGAGGACATGGTGGGTCTAGGGAAGGAGTGACTGATGATGAGTCTGACATTGATACCAGGGAAGAGGACGCTTTGGCAGCTGCTTTTCCAGTACCCTGAGCCTGGGTGAGAGAGGATGAGGAGGAGGAGGAGGGCTTGGTCATCCACTCTACCAAGTCTTCGGCATGATGTGGCTCAACATGTCCAGCTGCCGAAAAGAAGGACAAGCGTGTCCCATGGCCATGTGCTGATGACAATGCACCGCGTCCACGACCAGCACTGTTGCCCCCAGACACAGAGCCTGCTTGCCCTCTTTTATTGCCTCCTGACTGTCTGCCTCTCCTTGTTTGCCTTCCAGACATTCTAATAGATGGCCTGCAGGGAGATGGGAAAAAAGCAATAAGGGCTACCTTCAGGTGTCCTTCTCTGTCCCTTGAAACAAGGACTTTGACAGTGAAAGAAACTGACACACTCTCCCTACCTACAGTTTTCTGTCCCTAGAAAAAATGTTTTTTTTAAGCACAATTTAGCACAAGGAGAATTCACTCACTGTCCTTCCAGGTCCCTGGAAACAAGGACTTTGACAGTGAAAGAAACTGACACACTCTCCCTACCTACAGTTTTCTGTCCCTAGAAAAAATGTTTTTTTTAAGCACAATTTAGCACAAGGAGAATTCACTCACTGTCCTTCCAGGTCCCTGGAAACAAGGACTTTGACAGTGAAAGAAACTGACACACTCTCCCTACCTACAGTTTTCTGTCCCTAGAAAAAATGTTTTTTTTAAGCACAATTTAGCACAAGGAGAATTCACTCACTGTCCTTCCAGGTCCCTGGAAACAAGGACTTTGACAGTGAAAGAAACTGACACACTCTCCCTACCTACAGTTTTCTGTCCCTAGAAAAAATGTTTTTTTTAAGCACAATTTAGCACAAGGAGAATTCACTCACTGTCCTTCCAGGTCCCTGGAAACAAGGACTTTGACAGTGAAAGAAACTGACACACTCTCCCTACCTACAGTTTTCTGTCCCTAGAAAAAATGTTTTTTTTAAGCACAATTTAGCACAAGGAGAATTCACTCACTGTCCTTCCAGGTCCCTGGAAACAAGGACTTTGACAGTGAAAGAAACTGACACACTCTCCCTACCTACAGTTTTCTGTCCCTAGAAAAAATGTTTTTTTTAAGCACAATTTAGCACAAGGAGAATTCACTCACTGTCCTTCCAGGTCCCTGGAAACAAGGACTTTGACAGTGAAAGAAACTGACACACTCTCCCTACCTACAGTTTTCTGTCCCTAGAAAAAATGTTTTTTTTAAGCACAATTTAGCACAAGGAGAATTCACTCACTGTCCTTCCAGGTCCCTGGAAACAAGGACTTTGACAGTGAAAGAAACTGACACACTCTCCCTACCTACAGTTTTCTGTCCCTAGAAAAAATGTTTTTTTTAAGCACAATTTAGCACAAGGAGAATTCACTCACTGTCCTTCCAGGTCCCTGGAAACAAGGACTTTGACAGTGAAAGAAACTGACACACTCTCCCTACCTACAGTTTTCTGTCCCTAGAAAAAATGTTTTTTTTAAGCACAATTTAGCACAAGGAGAATTCACTCACTGTCCTTCCAGGTCCCTGGAAACAAGGACTTTGACAGTGAAAGAAACTGACACACTCTCCCTACCTACAGTTTTCTGTCCCTAGAAAAAATGTTTTTTTTAAGCACAATTTAGCACAAGGAGAATTCACTCACTGTCCTTCCAGGTCCCTGGAAACAAGGACTTTGACAGTGAAAGAAACTGACACACTCTCCCTACCTACAGTTTTCTGTCCCTAGAAAAAATGTTTTTTTTAAGCACAATTTAGCACAAGGAGAATTCACTCACTGTCCTTCCAGGTCCCTGGAAACAAGGACTTTGACAGTGAAAGAAACTGACACACTCTCCCTACCTACAGTTTTCTGTCCCTAGAAAAAATGTTTTTTTTAAGCACAATTTAGCACAAGGAGAATTCACTCACTGTCCTTCCAGGTCCCTGGAAACAAGGACTTTGACAGTGAAAGAAACTGACACACTCTCCCTACCTACAGTTTTCTGTCCCTAGAAAAAATGTTTTTTTTAAGCACAATTTAGCACAAGGAGAATTCACTCACTGTCCTTCCAGGTCCCTGGAAACAAGGACTTTGACAGTGAAAGAAACTGACACACTCTCCCTACCTACAGTTTTCTGTCCCTAGAAAAAATGTTTTTTTTAAGCACAATTTAGCACAAGGAGAATTCACTCACTGTCCTTCCAGGTCCCTGGAAACAAGGACTTTGACAGTGAAAGAAACTGACACACTCTCCCTACCTACAGTTTTCTGTCCCTAGAAAAAAATTTTTTTAAGCACAATTTAGCACAAGGAGAATTCACTCACTGTCCTTCCAGGTCCCTGGAAACAAGGACTTTGACAGTGAAAGAAACTGACACACTCTCCCTACCTACAGTTTTCTGTCCCTAGAAAAAATGTTTTTTTTAAGCACAATTTAGCACAAGGAGAATTCACTCACTGTCCTTCCAGGTCCCTGGAAACAAGGACTTTGACAGTGAAAGAAACTGACACACTCTCCCTACCTACAGTTTTCTGTCCCTAGAAAAAATGTTTTTTTTAAGCACAATTTAGCACAAGGAGAATTCACTCACTGTCCTTCCAGGTCCCTGGAAACAAGGACTTTGACAGTGAAAGAAACTGACACACTCTCCCTACCTACAGTTTTCTGTCCCTAGAAAAAATGTTTTTTTTAAGCACAATTTAGCACAAGGAGAATTCACTCACTGTCCTTCCAGGTCCCTGGAAACAAGGACTTTGACAGTGAAAGAAACTGACACACTCTCCCTACCTACAGTTTTCTGTCCCTAGAAAAAATGTTTTTTTTTAAGCACAATTTAGCACAAGGAGAATTCACTCACTGTCCTTCCAGGTCCCTGGAAACAAGGACTTTGACAGTGAAAGAAACTGACACACTCTCCCTACCTACAGTTTTCTGTCCCTAGAAAAAATGTTTTTTTTAAGCACAATTTAGCACAAGGAGAATTCACTCACTGTCCTTCCAGGTCCCTGGAAACAAGGACTTTGACAGTGAAAGAAACTGACACACTCTCCCTACCTACAGTTTTCTGTCCCTAGAAAAAATGTTTTTTTTAAGCACAATTTAGCACAAGGAGAATTCACTCACTGTCCTTCCAGGTCCCTGGAAACAAGGACTTTGACAGTGAAAGAAACTGACACACTCTCCCTACCTACAGTTTTCTGTCCCTAGAAAAAATGTTTTTTTTAAGCACAATTTAGCACAAGGAGAATTCACTCACTGTCCTTCCAGGTCCCTGGAAACAAGGACTTTGACAGTGAAAGAAACTGACACACTCTCCCTACCTACAGTTTTCTGTCCCTAGAAAAAATGTTTTTTTTAAGCACAATTTAGCACAAGGAGAATTCACTCACTGTCCTTCCAGGTCCCTGGAAACAAGGACTTTGACAGTGAAAGAAACTGACACACTCTCCCTACCTACAGTTTTCTGTCCCTAGAAAAAAATGTTTTTTTTAAGCACAATTTAGCACAAGGAGAATTCACTCACTGTCCTTCCAGGTCCCTGGAAACAAGGACTTTGACAGTGAAAGAAACTGACACACTCTCCCTACCTACAGTTTTCTGTCCCTAGAAAAAATGTTTTTTTTAAGCACAATTTAGCACAAGGAGAATTCACTCACTGTCCTTCCAGGTCCCTGGAAACAAGGACTTTGACAGTGAAAGAAACTGACACACTCTCCCTACCTACAGTTTTCTGTCCCTAGAAAAAATGTTTTTTTTAAGCACAATTTAGCACAAGGAGAATTCACTCACTGTCCTTCCAGGTCCCTGGAAACAAGGACTTTGACAGTGAAAGAAACTGACACACTCTCCCTACCTACAGTTTTCTGTCCCTAGAAAAAATGTTTTTTTTAAGCACAATTTAGCACAAGGAGAATTCACTCACTGTCCTTCCAGGTCCCTGGAAACAAGGACTTTGACAGTGAAAGAAACTGACACACTCTCCCTACCTACAGTTTTCTGTCCCTAGAAAAAATGTTTTTTTTAAGCACAATTTAGCACAAGGAGAATTCACTCACTGTCCTTCCAGGTCCCTGGAAACAAGGACTTTGACAGTGAAAGAAACTGACACACTCTCCCTACCTACAGTTTTCTGTCCCTAGAAAAAAAGTTTTTTTTAAGCACAATTTAGCACAAGGAGAATTCACTCACTGTCCTTCCAGGTCCCTGGAAACAAGGACTTTGACAGTGAAAGAAACTGACACACTCTCCCTACCTACAGTTTTCTGTCCCTAGAAAAAATGTTTTTTTTAAGCACAATTTAGCACAAGGAGAATTCACTCACTGTCCTTCCAGGTCCCTGGAAACAAGGACTTTGACAGTGAAAGAAACTGACACACTCTCCCTACCTACAGTTTTCTGTCCCTAGAAAAAATGTTTTTTTTTAAGCACAATTTAGCACAAGGAGAATTCACTCACTGTCCTTCCAGGTCCCTGGAAACAAGGACTTTGACAGTGAAAGAAACTGACACACTCTCCCTACCTACAGTTTTCTGTCCCTAGAAAAAATGATTTTTTTAAGCACAATATAGCACAAGCACAAAACACACTGACACTCTCCCTACCTATCCTTCTCTTTCCCTAAACTAAAGGAATCCAGGTTAAGCAAGAAAGAAATAAAAGTCACTGTCCCTGCCTATGCTGCTCTATCCCTGCTCCGGAACACACTACACTAGGCCGCCGTGCTGGCGGCCTTTTATAGTGTGGGGCGTGTACTAAACACCCTCAGCAATAATTGGCCACAGGCATCCTGCCTGTGGCCAATCATTGCTCTCCTCGCTGCCGGCGCTGTGATTGGCCAAGCATGCGGGGTCACAGTGCATGCTTGGCCAATCACAGCGCCTGGATGACACTGCGATGGCGTAGTGCATTGTGGGCCGTTCGCGTCACTCGAATTTGGTGCGAACGGCCCAAATCGTTCGATCTTCGTCGAACGATCGAACAGCCGATGTTCGAGTCGAACGTATGTTCGACTCGAACACGAAGCTCATCCCTAGTGGCGAACGTGGCGGTCTGTCCTGCCCGGGGCTGCCCCGTACTTGAGTTGCTGCGACTATGGCGTAGATCTCAAATAGAGAGGAGGACTGACTAAAAGCGGAATTGTGAGCATCTCTGATGGATCGGATCTCCTGAAACCGATGATGGCCAAAAGTTGCAGCGAAGCTTGTGGAAGCTGCTACGTCCGTGATTATCTGAGGTGACGAAGAGAATGCTGATGGGATAAACAAGGGTCTACCTATCCGGTCTCAAGGAATTGGTCCCCCATGGCCAGATCCTGCTACGGAGGCTGCGTCTAGCTTAATGACTTGGTCATGGTCTTGTGCCTGGGAGAGGAACACTAAGAAGCGTGCGATAAAGGATCGCCCTTGAGAGACGATCCTCATCGTGGTTTGAGCATGCCCAGTAGGGATTGTAGCTGTGGGTTAGTGCACCCTTGCGTGTCTGTAGACGTATGGATGACTGTCCTGATGTGGGTCAATCTACCGAGAGGTGGGCTGGCCCGCATGGCGCGTTTGTCTAGAATGATTACCAGGAAGGAGATGAACTGTGCCGGTCTTTCTACTTTCTTCACGGTTGTGGGCACGTCAAGGTTTTAAAGACCTCTCTTGGATTTCTTAGATCTCACAAGAATCCTAAACCATCGGGAGAACTCCTGTGAGGGTATGCAGGAGTTTGACTGGGTAGTTTTGGAATGAGTCAGGCAGTGTAATGAGTCCGGTGTGGAACCCTGTAGTGTCCCCTGTACTAGAAAGGCTGCTAGAGAGGAAGTTGGATGTGAGGAGAGAAAGTCGAGCCGCCCGAAGTGCATGTGGCCTGGTCTAGCTGGACTCTGCTGCTTGGCGCCGCAGGTATTTCTAGGGAGAGCCTTCTGGCACAGGAGGCGGATGTGCAGAAGTTTGCGGTGGGGTAAAAGCAACCCTTGAAATTAAGTTGCTGGAGATGGCTGCGCCCCCCGGTGCTCAAATTGGACATCCTAGTCTGACTGGGAGGACTGGTTACATCTCTAAGGCTTCCAGAGGCTACCACGAAACTTGTCGCTTTCGAGTTTGCGAGCGAGCCTGGGGTCCTTGGCCATTAGGATGACTGAGACGTCCCCCTAGGCACGCGGCTTGTTCCCTGTTATGACCTGTGCCGAAGATGCGTGGGGACGCTAGGTTCGCGTCCTAGCGCTTAGGATGTCCTTCCTGATGCCCGCTGGGACCAGGTGCGAAGAAAAAGGGGGTGCAAGCGTCGGGCGTACCTGCAGTGGGGGGTTCGGTAACGACGGTGGAGACTGGGGCTGATAGGGGCGCGGCTGACCGTGTTTCCAGGGCCCCTACTCTAGCCTGGACGTCGGTGACTGCGGTTGCCAGTGTGGTCACCAAGGCGTGTAGCTGAGTAATGCCGAGGCCGAGGATATCGACTGCAGCGGAATTTGTCTGGTAGAGTTGCCGCTGGTTATGGAACAGCAGCCTAACAGCTTGGTTTTCCTGGCCGTGGCCGGGTAGGGGATGCCCCTACGGCGTAGTTCGGCTGTAAGCCTGGGGATGGTCCAGCCCTGAGGGACTGTGTGGAGTCGTCCGCTGAACCCGAACGTGGTGACGGTGGGACGAAGGTAAAGTCATCGCAGTCGGTCTGCGACATGTTGGGGGTTGGAGAAAAAACGAGAAAGAAAAGGGGGGGGAATGTATGTTTATAGAGTGAGATGCCAGGTATGGAGGGGATAGAGGAGGTACGAAAGTGGGTAGGGAGAAGGAAGGGAGGATGGACAGAATAAGGAATGACAGGCGCAGAGGATAGCCAAGTTTTGCGTACGAGCGCTTGTTGAGTGTAATTTGGAAAACTCAAAAGAGTGCGTGGCAACCGAGGTGAGCCAGGAGGTGACTGGCTAGGTAACCGATAGCTCGGGTGCCGTCTGTGCTTGGCACAGACTGATGAACCAGAGCCCCCAGGGCGTACTGGGGCGGGTAGCTGGAGTCTGGTATGCTAAGTAGGAATGTTTCGATCTGTAGTTCAATGACGTGTGGTCGGTCTGCCAACTCCTGCACTGCCAACAAGGTGATGTTGGCGACCTTGTCTGCGTAGTGAAGGATCTCGGATCGGCTTCGAAAACAGAGTGTCATGCGTAGAAGTATGTGGCAGTTGCTAGCGCCTGGTGAGCGGTCGGATTGTGTATGTGAAGACAAATATGTCGTGAAAGAGTGCGGAGAGAAAGCAAGGAGGGGCCTTGCGTTTACGCACCTGACTTGAGCCCTGTCTTGGTTGAGGTCGAGACATGGGTCGACCGGGACCTGTGAGGAGGGTGACATGGAGATATATATATATATATTCCTCTTTTTTTTTTTTTATTATATATATTTTTTTTATTATTATTTTTTTTTTTTTTTATTTATTATTATTTTTTTTTATTATTATATATATATATATATATATATATATATATATATATTTTTTTTTTTTTTTTTGTAGGCGTGAAGAGTTGTGGGAGCGGTAGGTAGCTCCGGGTGAAGAAGTGTGTAAGACCCCCTGCCCCTTTTTTTTTTTTTTTTATATATTTTATTATTTTTTTTTTATTATTTATTTATTTTTTATTTTTTTATTTTTTTATCGGGAAATATCGTCCGACCTGGATTGCAGGGTGGACGGGATGGAAACTCAATCTAAACTGACATGTGTGGTGGAAAGGGATAGAGAAATCGGTGAGTAGCCGTTTGACTACTGGAGGAGGTGGGTGGCTGGTGTGCAACCACTCGTCGAACGCTCGCAGCGCTTGCGAGGAACAAATGCCTTAAGGAGACGAAAGAAGAAGAGTTTGTGACTTTCGAGTGTGTGGGGATGGCCGTTTCGTGATGAAACGGGAGTGGTAAGTAATGCGTGTGTATAGCGGCTTGGGGTTCGAATCATTGTGGCCGATGCTACGGCTGGATTCGTAACGTTCTGAGACGTTCGACGTTGTATCGGAGGTATGGGTCGGAGCTGCTTAGAGCCGGGTATGTGACTGCGAACGAATTGGTTGTTTCAGCCGAGGATCCGAAACTTGGAGCCGATGCTACGGTTAAAGAAGTTTACTGCTGAAGATCGGAGCGGTATGCGCCGGTGGTGCGACTGTGACTCGACCGATTGAAAATGCCATAGAGCCGAAAAATTGAGCCGCTGCTACGACTGAATTCGGATCAGCTCGAAAGTTCGATGTTTGTGGACCCGAGCCGACGAGCCGGTGGTGCGACTGGGCCCAGATCGGCCATGTTAGCGGAGGATCCGAACCTTTGAGCCGATGCTACGACTGGGTTCGGATCGGATAGGAGGGTCTGTTGCTAGAGATCCGAGTCGATTGAGCCGGTGAAGCGACTGGACTCGGATCGCTTGGGAATGCCATTGGTTCGAAAGTTTGAGCCTATGCTACGACTGAATTCGGATGGTTTAGCGGTTCGATGTTTGTAGGTCCGAGCCGATGAGCCGGTGGTGCGACTGTGCTCGGAACCAACGTGGATGCCAGAGATCCGAATCTCTAAGCCGATGCTGTGCCTGTATACGGGCTGATAACGGGTGCAAGGCGGGGACTTGAATTTCCCGGGTCCGAATCGTAGCGCCGGAGATACGGCTGGACTCGGACGGGTGTTCGTTGTTTCGAAGTTGAAGGGGCTTGTGATTGTCGAGGGTCCGGCCTGTAGTGCCGATTGTTAGCGACAAGAGCCGGCCCAGACTGTTTGGTGTATGGTGTAAGTAGGAGGTGTGGGGCATCAGTAAGGTGAAGGGAGAGTATCGTAGGAGGTGTAGGGCATCAGTGACTAGGGATAAGGAAGTGCAGTGTGGGATACCAGTCCGACGACTGGGTATCGGATGTGCGACTGAGGCGAGAGCCTTGCGAGCTGTGAGTAATTCGTACAACAGCTCTGAGAGCCGTAGTGTCTGGACGGACCGTTACCGGTAGCAACGTGGGTGTGACAGGGTACGAAAGACAACTGGACTGGTCGATAAACATACAATGCAGACGGAAAACACGGGGTTATGAACCGTGTGATTTTGAAAAAGAAGAAACGTGTACCGGCGCTACGATTCGTACGAACGGTAACGGCCGGTCCTACCTGCGACCGCGCGCGGGGATACGATCAACTGCGAGCGAAGCTGGAAGGTACGAAAGCAACTACACGGACGTTGCGAGTCGTAAGGCGTCGGCTGATGACGACGAATACCGCGCACTACAGCCGACGCTGACCCTCGTGGATGGTCTGTATAAGTACCCCTCGAACTCCTCCCATAATTTCAGGCCAGCATACTAGCCTTCCTATTTGTTGCAGATTCCTACCTTTTGTTATTCTGAAGAAATCCAAGTGTGTTTGTGCCTCTGTGCTAAGTGGGTCTAGTGGGAGTGGTTTCATAATTATCTGTCAGGTGGGGTAGCTGCAGAGCACTAATGAGGAAATCTGCTGGGCCTGCATCCCTTTAGACGTGTTCCTATTGGGAGTATCTCACCAAAAATTACATTTTTGTTGCAGAGGATGCCTGAACTCTGACTTGTATCTTAGGCAGACTTCTGGGAAAATTGGTGCGCCAATCACTCAAGCAGGAAATTATGTTTCTTGGGCGTGGTCAGTACACATTCTGTGTACAGAACAACTCCATGTAGCCATATTGCATTTATAGAAAATTACAGTGGCTGCAGATTGAAAAGGAAAGGTAATTTTTAATACATTCAATTATAATATGACTTGTATTGCAATTGTATGCGCTATATTATTTTTTCTTTATTTGCTATTTTTTTCCACACAAAAGTAGAGTTACCCTTTTAACCACTTGCTTACTGGGCACTTAAACACCCCTCCTGCCCAGACCAATTTTCTGCGCTCTCACACTTTCAATGACAATTACTCAGTCATGCAACACTGTACCCAAATTCTTTTTTTGTCCTTTTTGTCATACAAATAGAGCTTTCTTTTAGTGGTATTTGATCACCTCTGGGTTTTTTATTTTTTGCGCTATAAATGAAAAAATACAGAACATTTTGAAAAAAAACTAATTTTTCTTAGTTTCTGTGATAAAATTTTGCAAATTATTAATTTTTCTTCATTCCTAATTTTGGCCAAAATTTATACTGCTACATATCTTTGGTAAAAATAACCCAAAATTTGTGGAAATTATTTGGTCTGTGTGAAAGTTTTAGAGTCTACAAGCTATAGTGCAAATCATAGAAAATGTGATGTACTGGCGGCCTATCTCATTTCTTGAGACCCTAATAAGCCAGGAAAGTACAAATGCCCCCCAAATAACCCCTTTTTGAAAAGTAGACAGTCAAAGGTATGTAGTAAGAGACATGGTAAGTTATTTGAAGTTGTAATTTTTTCCCACAATTCTTTGCAAAATTAAGATTTTTATTTTTTGTTTTTATTTTTTGTCAAAATTGTCATTGTAATAGCTTATTTCTCTCACATAGCATGTGCATACCACAAATGACACCCCAGAATACATTATGCTACTCCTCCTAAGTATTACGATACCACATGTGTGGGACTTTTTCACTGCCTGGCCACATACAGAGGCCCAACATGCAGGGAGCACGAACAGGTGTTCTAGGAGCATAAATTACACATCTAACTAGTTGACTACCTATTACACTTTTGAAAGCCCTGGAGCACCAGGATAAAGGAAACACCCACAAAATGACCCCATTTTGAAAAGCTAACACCCCAACGTATAATCTATGAGGCATAATGAGTCTTTTGAATGGATCATTTTTTTTTCAGAAGTTTTTGGAAAATGTGGAAAAAAATGAAAATGCATTTTTTTTTTACACAAAGTTGTCCATTTATAAGATATTTCCAACACATAGCATTTAGATAGCAAAAATGACACCCCAAAATACATTCTGTTACTCCTCCTGAGTACAACGATACCATATTTGTGAGACTTTTACACAGCCTGGCCACATACAGAGGACCTACATTGAAGTACCACCTTCAGGCGTTCTAGGAGCATAAATTACACATCTCATTTCTCAACCACCTAGTACACTTTTGAAGACCCTGGAGCACCAGGACAATGGAAACGCCCACAAAATGACCCCATTTTGGAAATTTAGCGTATTTTTTTTACGCAAAGTTGTCCATTTATAAGATATTTCCAACACATAGCATGTACATAGCAAAAATGACACCCCAAAATACATTCTGCTACTCCTCCTGAGTATGGCGATACCAAATGTGCAGAGGCGTAGCGTGGGAGGGCAGGGGGGGCCGTGGCACCGGGCGCAACATTGGGAGGGGGCGCGAAATCCCGCACCAGTTAGTTTCTGTCACTTCTCAATTCTGTGTCCCCGGTCCCTGTGTCACTGTGTCCCGGCCACCATGTTGTGGCAGCTGGCGCCCTGTGATTGGGCGAATGTGGTCATGTGCTGCGGTGGGGCTGACCAGTCCTTGAACGCGGGCGGCGCATGCGTGAAGGCTGCTCCTGGAGGAGTCCCGCCCGCACTTCTGTAATCTTCTCCTCCACCCTTCCTCCTAACCGCGCCGGATCTGGAAGTATGCAGTGGACTTCATCTGGCACTCGGCAGTGTGGCATACTGATGGACAACAGAAAAAGAAGGTGAGTCACGAGTGAGCCTGTGAGGGAAGCCGGGAGCCATCTCAGATCATGGGAGCAGCGGCCGGTCAGCAGCCAGTTAGTTAGAGTCACGCCGCCCGCACCATGCCACTTGTTAGTGCACTGCCATTGCCAGCCAGCAAGCACACACAGTACAGTCAGTTACATGATGCCAAAAGCCCCCTCCAAGCTCCCCCCTCCTGCTGCAGGAATCGGAGTAATAATTTACTGAGCTTCATGGTGTATCCCCAGGGCTTTCAGCATGTAAGGGGTTAAATGGTTAAATTAATCCTGCTATGTAATGTATGGGGTGGGCAGTGTAGTGTAAGTGGGGTGGGCAGTGTAGTGTAAGTGGGGTGGGCATTGTAGTGTTAGTGGGGTGGGCATTGTAGTGTTAGTGGGGTGGGCATTGTAGTGTAAGTGGGGTGTGGGGTGGGCATTGTAGTGTAGAGGGGTAGGCAGTGTAGTAGGGTGGGCATTGTAGTGTAGTGGGGTGGGCATTGTAGTGTAGTGGGGTAGGCAGTGTAGTGGGGTGGGCATTGTAGTGTAGTGGGGTGGGCATTGTAGTTTAGTGGGGTGGGCATTGTAGTGGGGTGGGCAGTGTAGTGTAGTGGGGTGGGCAGTGTAGAGTAGTGAAGTTTAGTGGACAGTGTAGTGGGGTGGGCATTGTAGTGTAAGTGGGGTGGGCATTGTAGTGGGGTGGGAATTGTAGTGTAGTGGGGTGGGCATTGTAGTGTAAGTGGGGTGTGGGGTGGGAATTGTAGTGTAGTGGGGTAGGCAGTGTAGTGTAGTGGGGTGGGCATTGTAGTGTAGTGGGGTGGGCATTGTAGTGTAGTGGGGTGGGCATTGTAGTGTAGTGGGGTGGGCAGTGTAGTGTAGTGGGGTGGGCATTGTAGTGTAGTGGGGTGGGCAATGTAGAGTAGTGAAGTTTAGTGGACAGTGTAGTGGGGTAGGCAGTGTAGTGTAGTGGGGTTGGCAGCGTAGTGTAGTGAGGTGGGCAGTATAGTGTGGTGGGCAGTGTAGTGTAGTGGGATGGGCAGTGTAGTGGGGTAGGCAGTGTAGTGGAGTTTAATGGGCAGTGTAGTGTAGTGGGGTGGGCAGTATAGTGTAGTGTAGTGGGGTGGGCAGTGTAGTGGCGTTTAGTGGGCAGTGTAGTGTAGTGGGGTGGGCAGTATAGTGTAGTGTAGTGGGGTGGGCAGTGTAGTGGAGTTTAGTGGACAGTGTAGTGGGGTGGGCAGTGTAGTGGAGTTTAGTGGGGATTGTAGTGGGGTGGGCAGTGTAGTGGAGTTTAGTGGGCAGTGTAGTGGGGTGGAGTTTAGTGGACAGTGTAGTGGGGTGGGCAGTGTAGTGGAGTTTAGTGGGGATTGTAGTGGGGTGGGCAGTGTATTGGAGTTTAGTTGTCAGTGTAGTGGGGTGGAGTTTAGTGGGCAGTGTAGTGGGGTGGGCAGTGTAGTGGAGTTTAGTGGGCAGTTTAGTGGGGTGGGCAGTGTAGTGGAGTTTAGTGAGCAGTGTAGTGGGGTGGGCAGTGTAGTGGAGTTTAGTGGGCAGTGTAGTGTAGTGGCGTTTAGTGGGCAGTTTAGTGGGGTGGGCAGTGTAGTGGAGTTTAGTGGGCAGTGTAATGGGGTGGGCAGTGTAGTGGAGTTTAGTGGGCAGTGTAGTGTAGTGGCGTTTAGTGGGCAGTGTGGTGTAGTGTAGTGGAGTTTAGTGGGCAGTGTAGTGGGGTGGGCAATGTAGTGTAGTGGAGTTTAGTGGGCAGTGTGGAGTTTAGTGGGCAGTGTAGTGGGGTGGGCAGTGGAGTTTAGTGGGCAGTGTGGTGGAGTGGAGTGGAGTTTAGTGGGCAGTGTAGTGGAGTTTAGTGGGCAGTGTGGTGGGGTGGGCAGTGTAGTGTGGTGGGGGTGGGTAGTGTAGTGTAGTTTAGTGGGCAGTGTAGTGTGATGGGGTGGGCAGTGTAGTGGGGTTTAGTGGGCAGTGTGGTGGGGTGGGTAGTGTAGTGTAGTGTAGTTTAGTGGGCAGTGTGATGGGGTGGGCAGTGTAGTGTGGTGGGGTGGGCAGTGTAGTGGGGTTTAGTGGGCAGTGTGGTGGGGTGGGGTGGGTAGTGTAGTTTAGTGGGCAGTGTGATGGGGTGGGCAGTGTAGTGTGGTGGGGTGGGTAGTGTAGTGGAGTTTAGTTGGCAGTGTGGTGGGGTGGGCAGTGTAGTGTGGTGTGGTGGGTAGTGTAGTGTAGTGTAGTTTAGTGGGCAGTGTGATGGGGTGGGCAGTGTAGTGGGGTTTAGTGGGCAGTGTGGTGGGGTGGGCAGTGTAGTGTGGTGGGGTGGGTAGTGTAGTGTAGTGTAGTTTAGTGGGCAGTGTGATGGGGTGGGCAGTGTAGTGTGGTGGGGTGGGCAGTGTAGTGGAGTTTAGTGGGCAGTGTGGTGGGGTGGGCAGTGTAGTGTGGTGGGGTGGGTAGTGTAGTGTAGTGTAGTTTAGTGGGCAGTGTGATGGGGTGGGCAGTGTAGTGTGGTTGGGTGGGCAGTGTAGTGGGGTTTAGTTGGCAGTGTAGTGTAGTGCAGTTTAGTGAACATTGTAGTGTAGTGGGGTGGGCAGGATAGCAATCAGGTTGGTCAGTTTAGTGGTCGGCGAAGGAATCAGGTTGGTCGGTGTAGGAATCGGATAGGTTAGTGTAGTGGTCAGTGTAGGAATCAGGTTTGTCAGTACTATTGTAGGAAAGGAAGCGACTCGGAGTTCTAAAAGTCCGCAGGTTGGGGGGGGGGCGCAGATTACTTGCCTTGCCCCGGGCGCTGACAACCCATGCTACGCCACTGCAAATGTGTGAGACTTTTACACAGCCTGGCCACATACAGAGGACCTACATTGAAGTAGCACCTTCAGGCGTTCTAGGAGCATAAATTACACATCTAATTTCTCAACCACCTATCATTTTTTTCCAGAAGTTTTGGGAAAAAAATGAAAACGCATTTTTTTTTACAAAAAGTTTTCTGTTTATAAGATATCTCCAACATATAGCATTTACATAGCAAAAATGACACCCCAAAATACATTCTGCCACTCCTTCTGAGTATGGCGATACCACATGTGTGAGTCTTCTACACAGCCTGGCCACATACAGAGATCCAACATGCAAGGAACACATAGCATGTACATACCAAGAATTACACCCCAAAATACATTATGCTGAGCAAAGCGTAAACAAAAGATTACCCGTGGTTTTAGTAGCGCAGTTGTACACAGGAGGATAGCACTGGTCCAGGCAGCAGGCACGGACTTGGTCAGCAACGGCATACACAATTGTCCAGGCAGCAGGCAGGGATACTGTCCATATACAGTCCAGGGTCAGTGCAGGCAGAGATATTGTCAGCAGTGCCAAAAATATTGGTCCTGGTAGTAGGCAGGAACATGTGGTGTGGTTAGTGCGACAGACAGGCAGATAGATAATGTCAGTATGTCCTAAAGGCAGCAGGCAGAAGTAGGGCCTCGTTCAGGACAGAATGGGGACAGTGGTAGGGGCTTCTCCCACCCAAATCTCTTTGGAGCCTCCAAGTCTCCAGACCCTAATCTAGGAATGAGAAAACAAAATAGTTTTCTTCATCCAGAAAAACAATTCTGGAGCCCCTCACATATGTGAGACCCCTGTGTTGAATCCCACTAGTCCAGTAGCAGGGTACAAGATCAGTCCACGAGGCAGGCAAAAAACATGGTCAAACAGTCCAAGGTCAGTTCCAGATCAGGCAGAAGTATGTACAGAATCAGTAGACAGAAGCGTGGTCGAATAACAGTCCAGGGTCAGTTCCAGATCAGGCAGTGGCATAAGGGGTGTGAAGGCAGGAACTGAGGATTACATTTACCATACTTCACTAATAATTTAGTGAAGTATGGTAAAAGCTAAAACAGTCACCTATACAGAGGCTTGGTTGGGAAGGACATTGGGCACAATAATAAGATGTGTCTCTTCTGACTCCTCCACTGGTACACACCTTACTTTTTTTTTTTACGTAGTCGGCCTGTTGGTCTGGGAGGGATTTTAGCGGGAAAGTGACGTTCGGAGAGTCGACTAAGAACATCTGATCGGATGTTTTCTGGTGGGCCGTTCGGGAATATAAGGGCAGTGAAAACGTCTTCCTGGTAGCCAAGGAAGCGTTTGGGGTTTTGGGTGGAGTTGCGGTAAATGATATAGGAGTTGTATATGGCCAATTGAAAAAAAAAAGTGTGACTTTTTTATACCAATGGTATGTCCATGTTGTGGCAAGGTAGGGTTCGAGCATTTGGTCATTGAAGTCGACTCCCCCCATGAACAAATTGTATTCCTGGATGCATGTGGGCTTTTGGGTGGGGCCATTCCTTCTGGGGATTTCCACAAAGGTATTATTGTGGATCGAAGACAACATGTAGACATCCCTTTTGTCCCTCCACTTCACTGCCAGAATCTCCTTGTTTCGCAGACTTGCCGATTCTCCTCTTTTCAACCTCTTATTGACAAGACTTTGAGGAAAGGCCTTCCGGTTCTTCCTTACGGTGCCACATGCTGGCGTATTCTTCCGGTGAAGGTTGTGGAACAGGGGCAGAGATGTGTAGAAGTTTTCTATGTATAAATGGTAGCCTTTCTCCAGTAGGGGGTATATGAAGTCCCAAACAATTTTCCCGCTTGATCCCAAGTAGTCTGGGCAATTAGGGGGATGCAGCTGGCTGTCCTTCCCTTCGTACACTCTGAAGGCATACAGGTACCCTGTGACTCGGTTGCATAATTTGTATACATTCACCCCATAGCGGGTCCTTTTGCTGGGGATAAATTGCTTTATTTTAAGCCTGCCGCTAAATTTAACAAGGGACTCATCCACACATATGTGTTGGTCCGGGGAATATTTCTGAAAAATAATTTAGTAAGGGCCGAATTTTAAAAAGCCTGTCATAATTTGGGTCATTTCAGGGAGGGCACTGGGTATTATCATTAAAATGTAGGAACCTCATGATCGTGAAGTATCTGGTTCTGGGCATTACCTTGGAGAAGATTGGCATGTGGTAGATTGGGCGTTTTGACCAAAAGCAACGCAAAGTGTTTTTTCTGTTGCGTCCCATATAAAATGTGAGGCCAAAAAAAACCTTCAGCTCCTCCACCGTTAGGTCTCTCCACTTGTAGGGACGGGCATAATATGATGGATTTGGATTGTTCAAAATAAATTGCTGTGCATATAGGTTGCACTGGTCACAATTGTGGATAGCTTGTCCTCTGTAAAAATGAGATCAAAAAAATTGATTGGGGATAAATTCTCTGTGTCCACCTGGACGCCTGGCTGGGCAGTGAAAGGGGGAATGTTGGCTTCTCCTGAATTAGGAGGAAGCCACAAGGGGTTCTGAAGGGCATAGGGAAGGCTGGCATGGGTAATTGGCCTTTCTTGCAGAGGTACTGCGGTGCTGGTGGATGGCACTGTGGTGCTGGTGTATGGCACTGCGGTGCTGGTGGATGGCACTGAGGTGCTGGTGGATAGCACTGCGTTGCTGGTGGATGGCACTGCGGTGCTGGTGGATGGCACTGCCTCCTCACCAGAACGCCTTCGTTTGGTTGGCAGACTATCTTCCTCCTCTGAGTCTGTCAGTGTTGCACTAGTGAGGATTGGCTCATAATTTACGTCCGACTCAGAATCGGAATTTGAGAGGGAATCCGAAAAAGAGAGCTCCCGTTGCTCTCGTCGGGTGTGGAAAGTATTTGGTATGCCTCCTTGGCGGAAAAGCATCTTTTGGATATGGTTGCTGGTGGTGATGCGACTACACAGGTGTGTGCTAAGCCTTTACTGATGGGCACTGATGAGGTGGCACAGAGGGGCACTGATGAGGTGGCACAGAGGGGCACTGATGAGATGGAACAGATTGCACTGATGAGGTGGAACAGATGTGCACTGATGAGGTGGAACAGATGTGCACTGATGAGGCGGCACAGATGTGCACTGATGAGGCGGCACAGATGGGCACTGATGAGGTGGCACAGATGGGCAATTAGGCGGCACTGATGAAGCTGCACAGATGGGCACTGATTGATTGCACAGATGTGCACTAATGAGGCGGCACAAATGGGCACTGATTTATGGCACAGATATGCACTGATGAGGTGGCAGATGGGCACTGATGAGGCGGCACAGATGGGCACTGATGAGGCGGAACAGATGGGCACTGATAAGGCGGAACAGATGGGCGCTGATGAGGCGGAGCAGATTTGCACTGATGAGGCGGAGCAGATGTGCACTGATTGGTGGCACAGATGTGCACTGATTGGTGGCACAGATGGACACTGATGAGGCTGCACAGATGGGCACTGATGAGGCGGCACAGATGGGCACTGATGAGGCGGCACAGATGTGCACTGACTGATTACACAGATGTGCTCTGATGAGGCGGTACAGATGGGCACTAATTGGCACAGGTGGGCACAGGTGGACACTGATGAGGTGGCACAGGTGGACACTGATGAGGTGGCATAGGTGGGCACTGATTGCAAAGATGTGCACAGATCACTGACGTCACAGGTGGTCACAGATTGGCACAGGTGGTCACAGACTGGCACAGATTGGCACAGGTGGGCACAGACTGGCACAGGTGGGCACAGGTGAGCACAGATTCCTAATAGGCACTGTGGTACCGGGGCACTATATGGGCACTGTATGGGCACTGTACTTCACTCACTGTAACACAGGTCACTCTCCCTCCTCACACGCGGTCTCTGTGTGAGGAGGGAGAGCGGGCAATGAGAGATGATCTCATATGTTTACATTTGAGATCATCTCTCATTGGCCAAGCCGATCGCATAGGAAATGGCCGCTGTGATTGGCCATTTACAGCGATCTGTGATTGACACGGGCAGCACAGAATTTCCCCGCTCCGCGCTCGGGAGCGCACGCGGGGAACGAGGAAAGGGGAGGACGCCTATTGACGGCCTCCCGGATTTTCAGGTCCGCGCTGTAGCCGTCAGTTGGCTATAGCGTGGGTCTCTAGTGGTTAAAAAAGGTTTAGTTCATCTGTTCACCAGTCATTCACCCTCCATATTCTAAACTTATAAACTTCCCTGTTGATAGGTGTAGAGGATTTTTTTCCTCTTGAACTGTGGTAAATAAATGTGAGCAAGCATGAGTATATATCATTAATTAAGTCACGATTTGCTGTTGAAACAGAATGGGTGCGGTGACTTGTAACTTTTCCTATATTTTAAATTTGATAAATGTAGATCTGGATTTCATATTGAAGTTCTTACTGAAATCTAAATGTTTAATATTTGGAACTAGCTCTATTGAATTTGTGGACAGCAAATTTACTCGCTAAATTATGGACATTGGACAGCAAATGAGGTGCAAACTGATTACCCACTGCTTCCTAAATATGTATTTTAGCCTCAGATTTAGCACTAAAAAGCCCAGTTGAGTCTTTGACAAAAACTATGCATATGCATTCACTACTGAGGAAAAAGCTTACTGTCTTATCATTTACAGAAATTTGGGGAGAAGAGACTGCACCCTAGTTCTTGGGTTTTTTAGCCTGAGCTGGAAGGCAGTAAAAGGACAGTGGATGTAAACCCCCAATTTTTTTTTTTAATTAAGACTCATATCTGTTACAGCAGAGGATGTAATTTCATCTGTGCCCAGTCTTGCTACGAATAGTTAATACAGCTCTGAGCAACCCTTATATCTTTCTTCAGTAAGATAAAAACTGACACACAGAAAAATGGGTGTCAGTTTCTTCCCCCTTGCTGTGAGTGACAGGTCATTTTCTTATCTCATGCACGAGTGTGAGAGAGGCATTCTGTGTACTTCGCATCCCCCCTCTTTTCTTCTCCAGCTGCTCCAGGATTGGCTGCTCCACACCTCAGCAGGATTGGGCATGCTGAAGTCATGTGGTGACTTTCCTGGGTTTTGACTGGATGTTAGTGATCATGGAGCATAATCTACGAGACCAGCAGAAGTTCAGTGTAAGAAATATCGATGCCTGGCCAAGGGGAGTGTAGAGGTGGGCAGGGAGTCTAATAACATCACAACTCCACCCACGAGCCCTGGGCAACAGACCTGCCCACAGAATCCAGATTATTGCAGGGCTCCAAACAGCTAAAGGGGAGATTTTTGACAGGTAAGGATACATGCAGAAGGCATGTATATCCTTATAGATCAGCACTATGAAAGTCATTTAGAAATGATGAGAGTGGGTTTACTTCCACTTTAATAGTAACATTTGCCCACATAAGTCTTGCTTACTAGTGAAAGCTTATACGTATTTCTGATAAAGATTCAGTTGGTTGACAGAAATTGGAAGTTAAATGTAGGTAAACACTGGTGTTATAAACTAAATTTATGTATTGAAAAATATGGCTGCACTGTACATACTGTATTTATATTGACTAGGTTTATTTGTTTGATGAGTTATATGATGTGAAGATATTTGAGAAAGAGTTCAGTGTAATGCCCCTTACACACGACCGGTTTTCCTGACGAGGAAACTGCCATTTTTAGATTGGTCGGGAAAACCGGTCGTGTGTATGCTCCATAGCAGTTTTCCCGACGAGAAAGCTGCCCACAAAATATTTAGAACCTGCTCTATTTTTTCCCGTCGTATTTCCCGTCAGTCTTTTTCTTGTCGCGAAAATCGGTTGTGTGTATGCTTTTCCGAGGGGAAAAAAAACGTGCATGCTCAGAATCAAGTATGAGATGGGAGCGCTCGTTCTGGTAAAACTAGCGTTCGTAATGTAGATAGCACATTTGTCACGCTGTAACGGACTGAAAAGCACGAGGCTGAAAAGCGCGAATCGTCTCTCACCAAACTTTTACTAACACGAGATCAGCAAAAGCAAGCCCAAAGGGTGGCGCCATTTGAATGAAACGTCCCCTTTATAGTGCCGTCGTATGTGTTGGACGTCACCGCGCCTTGGTCGAGCGTTTTTTTTAATGAACGTGTGTATGCAAGGCAGGCTTGAGAGGAATCACGTCGGGAAAAACGTCGGGTTTTGGCATGTCAGGAAAACCGGTCGTGTGTACGAGGCATTAGAGAAAAACATTTTCTTAGCCTTAGCTGACTTCCTATCAAGCAAGTTCTTGAAGAATGCTGTAGAACACAGGTGTCAAGCACAAGGCCAGCGGGCTGAATCCGGCCCTCCAGGCCATTTCATGTGGCCCTTGCACCTCTCCTGCAGCTGCAGGAGAGCTCCAGCCCTCCTCTGGTCCTCCTTCAGACCCTTACTTTCTGCTTTCAAGCAATGCATCCAGTTCCTTCCCAGCAGCAGCATAAGGAAAGGGGGTACACTGTGATGTAAGGGAGAGTCGGGGACTCAACTTCTGATGGTGGGGTGGCTCTTGACATCTAATGTAAGAGGAGGGGATGCGCTGGACATCTAATCTTACAGATAAAACCGGCCCTTTTGAGGCAAACCATAATGCTGATGCGGCCCACAATGAAATTGAGTTTGACATCCCTGCTGTAGAACATCAGTTGTCAAACATTTTCACCTTACAGTTTTGTCACACATGAGAACCAGGCCTTATCTACAACTTGAAAAGCCCTCAGGCCTTACTAGTGTGAAAAGTGGACCTCTTGGTTTGAGTACTGCTGTTCTATAAAAGTCTCTGGTAAGTCTTCTTAGGATTGCCATACATTATACAATTTTCCTTTAGATTTACTAAAACCATATAATATGAGGTCAAACCTAAACACTTTCAATTTGTATGCAACCAGGCAGGCCAATGAACTACATAGTTGAAGGTAAATCTAAAGGTAATTGAATAAGAAAATTGTATAATGTATGGCCAGCTTTAGCCTACAATGACTGATAAAAAATAGTACAAAGAGGTACTTCATAATATTCACCAGGCCTGTAAAGTGCTCTCTGACAAACTTGGAGCGCAGAGAGAGAACACATTAAGACCAAGCACAGGAACTGCAAGTCCCAGCAACCTGATGCAACGCACAGTAGGTGTACAACACCAAAACCTATCATGGTTGAAATTGAACAACAGGGATAAACAGTGAAAACAGAATTGCAAGTCTTGGGAGTTACAGTCACTGTAGCAGCCAAGCAGTTATCCCAAAGATCCTGTTCAGGGCAAAGCGGGAGCATTGAAAGCAAGAAAAGGGGATGCTGTGAGCCATCGCTTCACATGGTTTTTAACCACTTCAGTCCCAGAGTCCCGTGAAAACAAAGGCACAGAGGATTAGGAATTCAAGTAAACGTGTTGCTTTGCCTTGCATTGGCAATACATAGGTTCACCTTAAGTACTCAACTAATAAAATGGTATTATGAAAATTGTACAACACCCGTACAATTGCGTTTATATGCTTATTTATTATGTATTTATAAAGTTTATATTTCTCTTACCGTCCATGGACTGGCACAGCCTCTTCATACTGAAACACGTGGGTTTATGTCCCTGCTCGTAGGAGAAGCCTAGGCAGAATGTTAGATGTTACAACATACATTCTAAAAACCAGAGCTGAACAGCCCTGCCCAGGGGGGCGGTCCCTCCGGACATAACCCCCCTACCTGCAGCCAGCAGCCCTCAGTTTTTTTCTGCCTAGCAGAGGAGAAGACGTGGCTCTCTTAGGAGCCAGTCTCCTGAGATTTTTTTCATTCCTTTTGGAATTTTATTCTTTTATTTTTGAGATCTTCTATCAACTGTCGGCTGGGCAACAGGTTGGGTACAAGATATCCTCGTAGTCTTCCCTGTCCGACCATTGAGCGTGCTGATTCCTCGCTCCGGCGTGCGACTCAGTTCACGACATGCCCCATGACTCCAGGGGTGGCCGGTGGGCTTTTATGCTCCGCGGTCCACACAAGACTGAACAGTCCTGCTGTATCTTTCGCGGTGGACCGGGCCGACAGCTACTCAGTACCGCACTGTGATAGGTCTGTCAGGAACACACCAGTGGGTCCCGCTGGGACGGGTAAGTAGTATCTCCTGCCTCCGTAGGTGAATACATGTTGTGTGTTCCTTGTATGGGAGATTTTCCCTGTCTCCCCTTGTTTTTTTGTTGCTCTCTGTCACCTTACTCTGGCGCTGTGCTGTCTGGGGGTCACTCTGGCCTGGGGGGGGCGCTCATGGGTGTCTGCATATGGCTGTGGAGGTTTTCTGTGATTTTGGGCCTGGGCGCCATTCAGCGCCATGTTTTTGTGTCACTGTGATTTTTTTGCATTGGCCCTGCATGGCGTCCATCTTGACGTGGATCACTATGGCGCAGTTTCATTGCGGCGGCCATTTTCTTGGAGTCGTGCGCGTTTTTTCGTGTTGTTTGGCCTCTATCGCTCCTGCAATGGCACGATTCTCCTCACACTCTCCTCACACTCTCCTCTCTGCTCACTCGCGCTGTACAAGCACAGCACAGGCAGCGGAACCGAGCGGTCCTATCCGTGTTGGTGAGTCCCCTGGGTATCCGTCCACAGTCAGTGCTTCCTGGGCTTTCCGACATCAAGAGTCGGTTGCATAAGTGTGCAAGGCGGCGACCTGGTCATCTGCACATACCTTTTCTAAGTTTTTTACAAGGTTTATGTGGCTGCATCTTCAGATGCTTCCTTTGGCCGTAAGGTGTTTTTCGCAGGCCGCTGTTTAAAGTTGCAACTCCTCCGTTGAGAAGCTCTGCTTGTTTGGAGTGAAGTTTGGTTTTTCCTTTACTACTGCTCCCACCCTCTTCTTTATACTGCTTTGGGACGTCCCACGTGTTTCAGTATGAAGAGGCTGTGTCAGTCCATGGACAGTAAGAGAAAATAGGATTTTTGTACTCACAGTAAAATCAGTTTCTCTGACGTCCATGGACTGACACAGCACCCACCCTTCCTTTTAAGGTTTGTACTGCTTTGTTACGACCTGAGGGCTGCTGGCTGCAGGTAGGAGGGTTATGTCCAGAGGGACTGCCCCCCTGGGCAGGGCTGTTCAGCTCTGGTTTTTAGAATGTATGTTGTAACATCTAACATTCTGCCTAGGCTTCTCCTGCGAGCAGGGACATAAACCCACGTGTTTCAGTATGAAGAGGCTGTGTCAGTCCATGGACGTCAGAGAAACAGATTTTACGGTGAGTACAAAAATCCTATTATTTCATATGAAAGTAGATGCCTATTGTTGGCTTAGTTTAGAAACCATCAATCCTTATTTTAGAGATATATCTTTAACCGGTTAACGACCGGCTCACGCACTTTTCCTCGGCAGAATGGCACGGCTGGGTAAAGTGACGTATATATATACGTTACTTTGTATTTCCCGCCGTGCGCACGCACCCCTGCCGCAAGCTCCGTGACCGTACCCGCGGACTCGATGTCCGCCGGTGTCCCATGATCGGGTCACAGAGCTGCAGAACGGGGAGAGGTCAGTGTAAACAAGGCATATCACCGTTCCGCCTAGTGACACTGACACTGATCGTCTGCTCCCTCTCATCGGGAACAGAGATCAGTGACGTGTCACTCATAGCCACGCCCCCTAACAGTTAGAATCACTCCCTAGGACACACTTAAAGGAGTAGTAAAGTTACATGTTTTTTCACCTTAATGCATCCTATGCATTAAGGTGAAAAAACATTCGACAATACCGCCCCCCCCCGAGCCCCCGTTTTTCTTACCTGGCCCCTCGAAAGTCCCATGCTCGTCCCCGTCATCCTCTTCGTTTTTCTGCCTGGCCGCCGATTGGCTACACTGGATAGATTGAAAGCAGCGCAGCCATTGGCTGGCGCTGCTGTCAATCACATCCAATGATGCGGCACGCCGGGGGCGGGGCCGAGTGATACAGTCGGCGGCTATGGCCGCCGCTGTATCACGGGAGCGCGCCCGCAATCACTCCACACCATGCGAGCTCACTCGCATTAAGGTGTGGAGTCCTTGCGGGGAGGAGCCAAGACAGCCGCCGAGGGACCCCAGAAGACCAGGATCGGGGCCACTGTGTGCAAAACGAGCTGCACAGTGGAGGTAAGTATAACATGTTTGTTATTTTTAAGCAAAAAAAAAAAAGGTATAGTGCTCCTTTAACTCCTTCCTAGCCCCCTAGTGGTTAACCCCTTCACTGGCAGTCACATTTATACAGTAATCAGTGCATTTTTTATAGCACTGATCACTGTATAAATGTGAATGGTCCCAAAATAGCGTCAAAAGTGTCCAATATGTCCACCATAATGTCGCAGTCATGATAAAAATTGTTGATCACTGCCATTACTAGTAAAAAAAAAAAATATTCATAAAAATGACATAAAACTATCCCCTATTTTGTAGACACTATAACTTTTGCGCAAACCAATCAATAAATGCTTATTGCGATTTTTTTTACCAAAAATAGGTAGAAAAATTAGTATCGGCCTAAACTGAGGGAAAAAAAATGTTTTTTTAGAAATTTTTGGGGGATGTTTATTATAGCAAAAAGTAAAAAATATTGCTATTTTTTCAAAATTGTCGCTCTATTTTTTTTTAAAGCACAAAAAATAAAAACTGCAGAGGTGATCGATAACCACCAAAACAAAGCTCTGTTTGTGGGAAAAAACGGACGTAAATTTTGTTTGGGAGCCATTATCGCACGATCGCGCAATTGTCAGTTAAAGCGACACAGTGCCTAATCGCAAAAAGTGGCCCGGTCCTTTGGCAGCCAAATGGTCCGGGGCTGAAGTGGTTAAAGAAGTAATAATACAGTAATGCTAGATTTTCTCTCTTTGCACCTTACCAGCTCTCTACAACCTAGCCTAGTGCTGGTTGCTAGAAATATTGGGGTAGATTTACCCTTAGCATAGTAAATGCGGTTGGATCCCCAATCACAGGCAAGGGGGAAAAAAATCTATATTTTTGCTTGCACATGACTCAGCAGAGCTTCATCTCATTCACTAAGCAAAAATTCTCTTGCAAAGTGAAGAGTCTGTTTAGTAAATCAACCCCATTGGTACCAAACAACCAGCTTCTGTCCACAATGTGATGTTCCAACTGCAGTTACATATTAGGAAAATGGGAAAATAATCTTAATTCTCCTTAATAAAGAGCAGAGCTATAATACTGTGGCTGGGCAAATTCGGATATATTAAATGGAAGATGCCCCATGTTGTAACTAGAGAGGATCATGGAGGATATAGAACAGTAAGAAAGGAAGAATGAGACAATCCTGTGACATCCTTTCAAGGAACAAAGGTATACCGATTCAGCATTCTGTCACATAAATACTGGTAAGGAACATTTGAGGCAAAATAATTAATGTATTTTTGCCATGTGTTTTGTATTTTCCTCTAGCTGAATCCCTGTATTTTTATAGGTTGATCCAGGTGAGAAGCACCCATTCTATGGCTGATTCAACTATAAATCCAAGACATAAGATAGACTGGCCAAAATCCGCAGTCCTGCAAGTCTTCATAAGGCTGCCCTTAAGACTTGAGACCCATAAGGGACTCTTGCGCTGTTAATCTTTTTCATTTGCCGTTTGATTTTGCTGTCTCTGATTTTTTTTTTCTTTCTATAAATATAGATTTAATTTAGTCATTCGTTCTATAAACATTTTCCAGATTTCCCCTCTGGGGGATTTTGAATTAATTTGCGCGAAGCCACGCTTGAGAGGCCTGCTGCAGTTTCTATGCCTGTAGTTAGAAGCAGTTTGGGGACGCTGATAAGGATTTCAATAGGACCATTTTGCCAGAAAGAGGTCACTTTATCTCTGTCAGACTGCTGCAGCCTGTGTTTTTATGATGGGAAAGAACCAATTTCCTCTACATCTCGATATCTAATCTTTATGTCATGTTACACAAAATATTTAAACAAAAGAGAGGTATCCAGACAAGAAGGGATGCTGAATGGTGTCAGAGGGGAGGAATAATGATAGCCGTAGGATAATATTACTCATACAGGCAGTCAGTAAAAATAAATGAAGCAAGTGATTGTCTGTGGGTACGTATGTTAATGTTTGGAAGCCTAAATCATCCATGCTTGTTACCAAGCATTACCCAGAATAGGATAGATTAGTGATGGGGAAGGAAAAATATGTTGAAAATTGAAACACTAGCCCTTTTATGTAACTCTGATGCCAGCCAAGTAGAGATCACTGTATGTGTAAGACTACCTGATATTTGTAGGACTACCTACTTGTTTTTGATGTGGGTTGTCCATTCTTAGTTTCCCTGATGTAGCTCATTTATTAACATTCCCTTAAGTGTTCCTGGAAATCTGGCATTTTGGAACATGGTTCTTCCTTTTGCTTTGGAAAGCTGTGAACTCCGGTAACAAGATGTCTCTGAAAAACAGTAGGAGATTCGACCTATTGTTGTACACCTGGACCTTTTATAAAACTTTTAGGATGACTTAAAGCAGAACTAAACCCTTCTATCCTTTACAACAAATGAAGCTGCCACCCTAGCCTTTGTTTGATCTGCAGTTGCCATGGTGTTGCACATGTGATCAGTTACGACACCAGCCACTTGATGGCCTGACAGTTCGGTTGAAAGCAAAAGCAACTTTGAAAGTTAACATTCATAGCATGCCTTGACTGTAAGAGCCTATTCACACAGGGTCAACACGACTTCCAGCGTGACTTTGGGGGGCAACTTGGACATGACTTGAGAATGAATCACAGCGCGACTCCAGGCAACTTACAAGGCAACTTCAAGTTGCCTCCAGGACAGGCGACTTTCCAGTGGCCAATCAAACAAGAATCAGCTCTGTGGGAGGGGTTTGCCTGGAAAACAATTTTTACTTCCTGGAAAGTTGCTTCAGTTAAGACAGGGGATCCGACTTGGAGGCAACTTCCATTGAAATCTATGGGTACAAGTTGCCTACAAGATCCTAGAAGTCGGATTGAAGTAGTACAGGAACCTTTTTTGAAGTCGGAGCGACTTCAGTAGTGTGCATTAAGACGGCTCCATTCACTTACATTGCTTTTCCCATGCCGCGCGACTTGAGGCGACTTCAAGTCGGATCCAAAATCGCCCCTCTGTGAATGGGCTCTAACTGTTTTTGGAAACAGTTAAATCAATTGGTTTTATTCCATGTTATGTATAAACATATATAAATTATGCGTATTTGTTTACCTGTGTAAAAAAAAATTGGGACAAACTTTACGGCCTAAAAGGTAAAACCAAGAAAGGGAACAATAGAAAGATGCAAAGTGCAGTAATTAGTAACAAACAGATAAATTTTTACTACAGTTAGATCAAATAGGAAATAATTTCAGTTTATTGCATCATTATGGTTCTTTTCAATTACTAAATGAGCTTGATTGCAAGTTTATTAAATGGTTTAATTCACTGCTTAATTTACCTCTATGCATATATGGTAGCTCCTCCTCTGAGACTAAGATGTGGTTTTGAAATTCTGTATTAATCCATGAATATAATGAATTATCAAATGTGATTTAATATCTATTGTAGATATAAATCTTTAGAACGTGTAAAGTGTGTGATGTGGAAAGTGCAGGAACCCAAAACCCAAGTCCAGTTTTGTCTTTCACTAGTCTGGCTACAATAAGTTGACGTCTGGTTGATTGATGTAGTTTATTGTACTTTGCATATACTGTACACTTTGCTCTTTGAACTGACTGTCCTATCAAATTAGTCTGTATATGTATGTTAGAAATTGGATTAATAAAAACGTTTTTTAAAGCTTTTAGATTCTACAGACATCTATTTGTCATACAAAGGCATACAGTATACTGTGCAGTACTTTTTATATTTTAACTGAAAAAAATGTGCACATATGCCCTCATATTTCCTTATATTTTAATGGAATATTTAACATATAATATGACATTTATGAAAAACGAAATAATGTTGATTTAACCTGAAATAGAAAAATCATTCTCATTGGTTAAGCAATGTTTCTTGTGGCAGTTTTATTTGTATGCAGGAAACATGTCTGATATAGCAACTGCATATTTGTAACTAAAGTAATCAGTATAGCTAATGACTTCTTGACAATATCAGATTTTTTTCATAGCATAGAGCAGTATAATCAATTACTGTTATTCCATACCACAGTACCAAACAAGTCGAGACCCAGGCCTGCTTAGGTAAAATACTTAGAGGAGATGTTTTTATTCTGTGTGGAAGTGACCTATGTTTCTTCTGTTGCAGGTGCTCCTACTCATGGTGGACAATTGCTGGCTTCTCTAGGGATTCCCAACAGACCAATACAGACACACTTGGACATTAAGCATCTTCTTACATTCAGGATCAATGGAGTCTCTCCGCTTAGCCTCTTCCCTAACTTTAATGCAGTAAGTCAATCCCGAATCTATCTGTATATTATATAGTTTTGTATCCTTTTTTATGCTTAGCATTCGTTTGACTTATAAGACATTGTCTGTAGGGGAGAGACGCAAGCCTTTCTCATGTTTTACAGTCCAGAATTAACGAAAATCTAGAATTCAGGAAATATAATTGAACACAGAAAGTGACCTATTAAACTATTATGGAATCATGTAAAAAGGCAAGGTCAGACCTCCAACTACAAACAAGTGGCCACTGCCCCCACCTATAACTGGTCTACTGCAGCAAGGAGCACTGGACTAAACCCCTGTTCTTAACCCATGTTGTAAGACTGGTCAATTCCGTTGGTTGCTGGCTGGTTGGTAAGTTTGAGCTTGGAAATCTCTTTGTTTTTGTTTGACATATGTCGCCCTTTCAGTGTCCCTTGCTGCAATAGACCAGTGGGGTGGGGGCAGTGGCCACTTGTTTGTATTTTGATTATATTGGTCAGGCAATGCACTGACATCTTTGCTGCCATAGTGCTATGTGTTGGGTGTTCAGTGTGTCCCTGTACCTTAAAGGAGGGTTGGGCTCCTTCCAGGTCCACCTGTTCTCATCTATCCATTAAAATGCATGTGCTCCCATTGTAGAGATTCAGAAGTCAGAGTTTGGGACTACAGAAAACGGGGTGCCATGGTGGGGCCTGTAGCTTAACCACCTGCCTACCGGGCACGAAAACCCCCTTCCTGCCCAAGCCATTTTTCAGCTTTCAGCACTGTCACAATTTGAATGACAATTGCGCAGTCGTGCGACGTAGCTCCCAAACAAAATTGACGTCCTTTTTTTCCCACAAATAGAGATTTCTTTTGGTGGTATTTGATTACCTCTGCGGTTTTTATTTTTTGCGCTATAAACAAAAGAAGAGCTTCAAGTTTGAAAAAAAACACAATATTTTTTACTTTTTGCTATAATAAATATCAATTTTTTTAATTTATTTTAAAACAATTTCCTCAGTTTAGGCTGATACGTATTCTTCTACATATTTTTGGTAAAAAAATCACAAAAAGCGTATATTGATTAGTTTGCGCAAAAGTTATAGTGTCTACAAAATAGGGGATAGATTTATAGCATTTTTTTTTTTACTAGTAATGGCGGCGATCTGCGATTTTTATTGTGACTGCGATATTGCGGCGGACACATCGGACACTTTTGACACATTTTTGGGACCATTCACATTTATACAGTGATCCCTGCTATAAAAATGCATTGATTACTGTATAAATGTGACTGGCAGGGAAGGGGTTAACACTAGGGGGCGAGGAAGGGGTTAAATATGTTTCCTAGATGTGTTCTAACTGTGGGGGGAGGGGACTGACTGTGGGAGGTGACCGATGGTTGTCCCTATGTACAAGGGACACACCATCAGTCTCCTCTCCCTGACAGGATGTGGATCTGTATGTTTACACACACAGATCCACTGTCCTGCTCGGTTACTGGGCAATCGCGGGTGCCCGGCGGCCATCGTGGCCCCCGGGCACGCGCATTGGGTCCCCAGCGACGCGTAGCTGCTTTTAAAGGCAGGACGTCATATGACGTCCTGTCAGAACAAGAGAATCTTCCGCCTGCCGTCATTTGACGGTGGGCGGTAGACAAGTGGTTAAGCATGTATTTGCAAATGTGTGCAGACTAAACCCCTATTCTTAACGCATATTGTTAGACGGGTCAATTTGGTTGGTCGCTGGCTGGTTGGCAAGTTTGAGCTTGGAAACCTCTTTGTATATGTTTGATAAGGTCAGACCTCCAGCTGGGATTTGGCTTGGTTGTATGTTTGATTAATGTAGAGGATGCAGAGTAGTATTAGCCACAAGGCTCATCTTTTCTTATTGAGCATTTGTGATTTTATTGTACTGGCTGTTTTGTATTTTGTGGTCAATTATTGCCATTATTTTTAAATAAATAAGTTACTTGTAATTTTGGAAAGCCCTCCTGACATGGTAACAATTGCAAAAGCCCAACTGGGAGACAAGAACACTGCATTGTCACCAACAAGAAGTGTCTGAACAAGGACCATAATAACATGGTGATCAGGTATTATTATGATGAAAGATGCAGATAATTTTTTTTTTAAATTGTAATAACATGTGAGTGTAAAGCTTTTGGGTTTTTTCAATAAAATAACAAACATGTTATGGTAATGGTTTTGCACAGAGCAGCCCAGATCCTCCTCTTCTTGGGTCCCCCTACCAGTGCGCCTGGCTCCTCCCCCTCCCCGCCAAGTGTCCACCATAGGAAGCCCCTTCCAATGGGGTCACTCGTGCTGGGCTATTTAAGTCTACTTAGACAGGTATCCCCACTCCCTGATCTCTGCCCAATGGTTTTGACTGACAGCAGCAGGAGCCAATGGGGAGAATAGCTGCTGCAGACATGGACCAGGATGAGTATTTAGGGGGAGGGGGGCTTTGAGGGGAGCTGTACTTAAATCATTTTACCTTAACAGACACTTTTAAAGCTTATACTAGATTTATTTGATATGAATGCAATAAATTGAAGAGTGATGCTCCAGCCTTGATTTTTAACTTTGTTAGTAGTTTCCACTGCTTTAGAACACAGCTGACTCTCAAAACGTAGAGTAATAAGTTGATTGATAAACATTCCTGTAGTACAAAATGGTTATGTTCTCTATCACTTGCATATAAGCACAAGAGTCTAGCTCTTATTGAGGTACTGTTGAGTCTATAAGGACCTCCTTTATATGGATGAAGATGTTGGCAATTACAGTCAGTCAGAATGAAAACATCTAAATGTTAGGTAATAAACTAAAGTTGAGTCCAGGTTACCATTAACTAAACTTATTTCAGATTCTATTTAATGTGTGCCCCATGGTAGAGACAAATAATTGCACCAGAGGTGGGAGTGTTAATCTTTGTTATGGAAGTCACAAAAGTGCGTATATCTTTAACCCCTTTGGACAGAAATCATTTCTGAAGATAGACTCTTCCATTAAGCTTTAAAAACATAGACAGAGAATCGAGTCTTTGTTGGATGACTTTTCCAAATCTGTAATGCCAGCATTGTCCTTGCTTCTGGCCTGAGGCTTAGCAAGATTATCTTATCTCCTCTGTGACTGTCAGGGAAGAGGTTGCACTTTAAGGCTGATCGTTTTTCTTTGCAAAACTATTTAGCCAAAGAGACAGGTGCATCTGTCTTCAAGGCACTAAGATGGGGGGGGGGGGGGGGAGAGGTGTTATCAGGGCCCCAAACTCCATTCAGAGGAGTGAGCTGCATGACAATGTGTGATGATTAATGTGCTGTCTGGAATTTCAAGTTCTGCTCAACTGCAAAGCCTGGCTTATGACAGACGGAGCTGTGTGCAGAAAGTACCAATAGGGGCTCGCTTGAACAGGTGAAGAGGACCAAACACTGATAGAATTCAGCCTATTTCTACACCCAGAAGACACAGGCGTTTGCACACAGCTGTGGCCAGCAGCCCATGTGGATCAAAGAAAGGTTGACAGATGATGTGGCTGTATGTACATCCAAGAAATTACATGCATACATGGGCAGATAAGCAGCCCTGGATGCACACAGTTTCTGTCCAGGACCATCCATCCGTCCCTGTACGCATGTAACTGCTGAGATGTGAGAACAGCTGCGGCCTTTGTCAGCCTGTCATTGATTTGTACCGGCTGGCTGTATGCAAACACCTGTGACTCCTGGGCACTCCTGTCAGTCAACACAAGAAAATAAATCTGGGCAGCTGCACGCCATAGATCTTCTTAAGGCCATCTTTATTAAGCTGGTGGGGGACAGCTGCAGCTCGGATCCATGCTGCTGCCACCTAGGTGAGTATGAGTTTTTTATTTTGTTGATTCCCATACTTCCTTTTTAATATAAAAAAAAAGACAGACACAGTTTTTGTTTTATCCAGTTGAATTTACTCAGTGCGACTTATAACGTCCAAGTAAAAGATGTCAGGAAAAAAAAAAAAGGAGTTTGAAAAAGGATCACCCCCCCTCCTAAAAAAACTCAATTGGTTGTAGCTAATTACCTTCTCAATGGCACACAAAGCCATTTGACTTTCCACTGTGATCTGCTGTGTTAAATTTGATTAGTTCAGCATCAAAAGAGCTTTCCTGGAGCATTTCAGTCCCTGGTAGTGTAACTGAAATAAACAATCAACTATGGGTGGCAAAGCACTGTCAAAAGATCTCCAGGATAAAGTTGTGGACAGGCAAAAGTCAGCAGATGGATACAAAATAATGTCAAAGGCTTTATCATTGCCTAGAAGCGCAGTAAAGTCTATTATTAAAAAGTGGAAGGTATTTGGTACAACACAGACCCTCCCTGGATCAGGACATCGCTCCAAACTGGATAAAAGAGCCAGGAGGAAACTGGTCAGAGAGGCTACTAAGAGGCCTACAACAACTCTGAAGCAGTTGCAGGACATAATGTCAAAGAGTGGTCATTGTGTGCATGTGACAACAATATCACAAATTCTTCACAAATGTGGCTTGTATGGGAGGGTTGCAAGAAAAAAGCCACTCCTTAGGAAAGGCCACATACAGTCATGACTGAGTTTTGCCAAATCGCACCTTTAAGATTCTAAAGCCTCTTGGAAAAAGGTGTTATGGTCAGATGAGATAAAAAAATAAAAAATCAAGGAACATATATTTACTGAATACTATCATTACAGGTATTAAAAGAGAAGTATGGGATTTTTTTTTTCTTTAGAACCATACTTACCTAGGTGGATGCAGTCCGATGCTGCATCTGTCCCCCTTAGTTCTCAGAGCTCCCTGAGCAGAGAGCTGGTGACTATCAGTAACCGGCTCTCTTCTCTAGCCACTAGAGCACTGGGCTGTGGAGGGGGCTGGAGCAGTCGGCTCTGGTCCAGGCATGTGAGTGGATCCCGACCATACGATCGCAGACTTTCCCCAGCTTGGGCCGGCTCTGTGACATCAGCCGACAGCGAGCTTCAGCCCGATGTCTGCTGAAAACGGGTCACAGGAATGCACAACGAACTGCATCCTGTGATCCACAGGATTAGTACAGCCAAACAAGCTTTGCCTGTACTTCCCCTTTAAACACTTATCAGATTTAATTTTTTTTATAGTGGTCCTTCAAGGTACACTTGATAGAGTTATTCAGTTTTCCAAAAAAGGGGTGTACATTTTTAGGTAAAAAATATTTTAAAGTATAACTAAAGGCAAAAAGTTTTCTTTTAGTTTTGGACAGAGTGGAGATTGATTAGAACACTTATTTATTATTGCTGTCTGTACCCTAAATAGGGAGCTTCCCTCTATCTATTTGTCCTGTTTACTTTGAACATCAAAAGTGACAGGAAAAGGTCACCAGAACAGTTGAGAGGGGAAACCAATAGGGGCACTAGTTCTGGTGACCTGGGTCCCCAATGGATTCCCTTAATTTGCATGGATTTCCTATTACTTCCTGTGTTGACTGTGGGACTGGAAGTGAAGGTAAATCTCCCTAATGGGACACAAATGGCGGAAAAAAAACTGACAGGGGCTGTAACCCTCCCTTAAGCCTCGTACACACGATCGGATATCCTATGGATTCTAATCCGATGGTTTTGTCCATCGGAAATCCGATGAAGCTGTCTTCCATCAGTCTTGCCTACACACCATCAGTCAAAAAACCGACCGTTCCAAACGCGGTGATGTAAAACACTCCGATGAGCCGAGAAAAATTAAGTTTAATGCTTCTGAGCATGCGTTGACTTGATTCTGAGCATGTGTGGGTTTTTTATCCGATGGACTTGCCCATAGACGATCGGAATTTGCTATCGGTTTTTGATCCATCGGAAAAATTTAAAGCATGTTCTATTTTTTAAAACCGATGGAAAAAAGACCGATGGGTCCCATACACGATCGGTTTGTCCGATGAAAAAAGTCCATCGGACTGTTTTCATCGGTAAAACCGATCGTGTGTACAGGGCTTAACTCTATCCAAAATAAAAATACAATACTTTTGCCTATAGTTCTACTTTACATCTATGGGGTTGATTTACTAAAAGCAAATAGACTGTGCACTTTGCAAAGTGCAGTTGCACTCTTAAATTGCAATTGCTCCAGAGCTTAGTAAATGAGGTAAAGCTTCACTTTGGAAAGAAAACATAATTACGTGCAAAGAAAAAGAAAATGACTGAATTTTTGCTTGCACATGTTTGGATGATGGAAGTCAGCAGAGCTTCTGCTCATTTACTAAGCTCTGGAGCTATTGCAAATTGCAGAGTGCTAATGCACTTGGCAAAGTGCACAGTGTATTTGCCTTTAGTAAATCAACCCCATATGTATTCAAACCTTGACATTGTGCCTGAAATTCAGCATCAAATGGAAATGATGTTTCTGTCATGTGCATATCTTGAAATTCATTGCCTTTTAACTGATTGCACAATAATAGGGCATCATTGTGTACAATAAACAGGCAGTCCCCGGGTTACAAACAAGACATGGTCTGTAGGTTTGTTCTTAAATTGAATTTGTTTGTAAGTCGGAACAGGTACATTTTTTAAGTGTAGCTCCAGCCAAAAGAATATTTTTTACGTTTTTTTGGATAGCATAGGGAAGGGTTATTATCACCCCTGTAACATTTGTTTTGCTGTCCATGCCCCTGTTCAGAAGATTTCACCTCACTTTCCTTTTCTTCTTAGTAACCCTTTATATAGTAAAAAGATAATTCCCTTCCCCTCCTTGAACCTGCTAGAAAAAAATAGCAGAACATTGGTCCTTCTCTTGTTTTGGAGTGTGTAGCAGACTGATGTGCATCCATTAACATACACTGGTTCTCAAAAAGAGGGTAGTCGTACATCTGTAATTGCAGCTTCTGGTCCTGGTGAAAAACAGAAGGTTATTATACAGAGATATCAATAGTAAATAAAGGAGATTCATGTAGGCTGAAATTTCCCTTTCATGTTGTCAGCCCTCAACAAGAAATTAGGAGCAAAGTGCATATCTGGCAAAGCGCCAAATGTTTTCTGTACTTGCGGGGTGTTTAAAGCGATAAAACACAGGGAAATGTGCATGTATTGCAGAGATGTACTGCATATTATTATTATTATTATTATTATTATTATTATTTATTTATTTTCTGACATACACTTTAAGGGTCATTGGCCATTTGGTTTTTCATCAGCTGGGCCCAGTGTTTTTTTATGTCTTTACTCAACTTGAATATCTCTATCAGTATTTAAAAGCAGTTTTCCCTTAAATTGGTAGTTCCCTTTGAGCTGAAGTCTTTCCATTTCCCTTTGTAATTTTCAGGCTTCTGCTCCTCAGTCTGTTTTTGTTACACTTTTTTCTTATCATCATCATGAGAATTTGATCATTTCTTAATAAGGGCGGCCATACATGGATCAAAATTTGGCCAGCTCAGCAGGGATCAGTTGTATTTTTATCCATTTATGGGCAGGCTGGTTGTACAGAACTTGATCTACTGAGCGACTTCTGTATAACCAGCTTGTTGGATTTTTTCCCAAATAATCAGCCAGCCAGCTATAGCTGGCAACAGGGATCAGTGTATTCTGATGGTTCCCTGCCATCAGAACACAATAGCACAATAGTGATTCCTCCATCCACCTTAACCACTTGCTTACTGGGCACTTAAACCCCCTTCGTACCCAGATCAATTTTCAGATTTCAGCGCTGACGCATTTTGAATGACAATTGTGCGGTCATACAACACTGTACCCAAATGATATTTTTATCATTTTTTTCCCATAAATAGAGCTTTCTTTTGGTGGTATTTGATCACCTCTGTAGTTTTTATTTTTTGCCCTATAAACAAAAAAAGACAGACATTTTTTTTAAAAACACAATATTTTTTTACTTTTTGCTATAGTAATATCCCAATTTTTTTTAAAAAAAACAATTTTTTTTCTCGGTTTAGGCCGATACGTATTCTTCTATATATTTTTGGTAAAAAAAATTGCAATAAGCGTATAGTGATTGGTTTGCGCAAAAGTTATAGCGCCTACAAAATAGGGAATAGATTTATGTTTTTTATTTTTACTAGTAATGGCGGTTACCTGCGATTTTTGTCAGGCCTGCGATATTGCGGCGGACACTTTTGACACTATTTTGGGACCATTCACATTTATACAGCGTACAGTGCTATAAATATGCACTGATTACTCTATAAATGTGACTGGCAGGGAAGGGGTTAACACTAGGGGGCGATCAAGGGGTTAAATATGTTCCCTGGAAGTGATTCTTTCTGTGTGGAGGAGGGGAGAGACTGGGGGAGGTGACCGATCTGTGTCCCTATGTACAAGGGACACAGCATCGGTCTCCTCTCCCTGACAGGACGTGGATCTCCTGTCTCTGTAACAGCCGATCGCGTGTACCTGGCGGACATCGCGGCCGCCAGGCACGCGCATCGGCATCACGTGACGCAGCGGCCACAGCTGTTCCCCACCGCGCGCCCTCAGTGGCGCGTGGGGGGGATGTAAACAGCAGGGACGTCCACCCGGCACTTGAGAGCCGCGCTGCAGACGTCTTTCGTCTATAGCGCGGGTCTCAAGTGGTTAAATGTGTGGATGGGGGAATTTGGGCTTTTTTTTTTTTAAACCGCTGGTTGGCCACTGCCAGTTTAAGTCCTGGCTGAAGTTCAGGATGGCTTTTGTAAAATACAGTATATTATGTAATAGGGATCGACCGAATATCGGGAAAGCTGATTATTGGCGGCCGATATCAGCATTTTCTGAAAAATCTCAAACTAGACCGATATTACCGATATCGCTTCAATGGGTTTTACCGGGGTGATGCATGCACCCCAGTACCGTTGTTTGGAGCGGACAGTCGGCTTTGTTGTAATAACAACCGATGTGGCTCAGCAGCCACTCAGTTGGTATTACAAGCAGCAGGAAAGGATGTCCCCCCTCCCGCCGCCTTCCGCCGCTCGTCCGGGCTCTCCCGTCCCACCGGGATTGCCGAGCAACCAGCCGGCACGTCCGCCCGCTAGCCGAAGACCCGAACAAAGCCGATGCCTCGTTTGGGTCTCGGATCTAGTCATTCGGAAGCGATGTCATGACATCACTTCCCGGATTACTGGCATCTTAAATGCGCCAGTTTTAATTAAATAAAGTATTCAAAAATGCTGATCTTGATGTTTTGAATACTTTGAAGTGCAAAGGAGGGGTTTGGGGTCTTATAGACCCCCAATCTCTCCATAAAGAGTACCTGTCACTGCCTATTACTGTCACAAGAGATGTTTACATTCCTTGTGTAGCGCCCACCCCATTTAGGGGTGCTATATACTCAAATTTAGGGGCTGATCTGAGATAGTAGTTAGGCTCAGACCATTCTCAATTTATAGGTTGTGCTGTTTTATTTCCAGGATGGTATACTGGTGTACAGTTCCCTGTGACCTGTAGGTGGCACTGCCATAATGGGTCAGTGTTGAACCACTGGTATTAGTGCTGTGCCTTGGGTGTCCTCTCTCGGCAGCGGTACGGTGGGTGTGGTCAACCTGCTGTGCATGATGGGAGAGGATACATAAGGGGCAGACACCGCCTGGGAGGGGTCTTCGTTCCAGAGTCGGAGTCCTGGTGCGTGGCGCATGGCCCTCCAGGCCATGGGGCCACGTGTGCATCAGTCCCAGGCACCTTTAGTCCTGGGGCTGCATCTTCAACACTGGGCCCAGCACCTTTAGCTGGAGCCTGCTTCGAGGAGAAGTCCCAGGGTGTCCCTCGCGAGGGAGCCCGCTTCTAAGAAGAGGAGGCCGGGGGAGGACCTTTCTGACGGACTGGTGAGAGATTACGGTGAAGGAAGGGGCCCGGTAACTCTCTGGAGGGATTCTTCTATCCATCAAGGGCCTAGTAATGTGCTGCTGCTGGCACCTGTCTTTAAGTATCCAGAAGTTAGGAGGTTCGGGGTCTGATAGATTCTGTGGCAGAGAGTCTCCCGAACGCATCTAGGAAAAGAATTTGATCAAACGTCCGAGCATCACTTCGGCTGCTAGGATAAGGTGACCAGATTTTTAAAATGAAATCCGGGGACATATATATATATATTTTTTTTTACTAGTAATGACGGCAATCAGCGATTCTCTGCCTCTTCGCCGCCGCCCGCCTCACAGCCTGTCAAGTCTTACTCTCCGGGCCCCGGCTAATACTGGGTGGGGAGCGGAGGAAGATCACTCTGCCATGGAAGGCAATGAGATAAGCCGGCAGGCGGCTGGCCGGGACTTGAGCCAAGGCAGAAGAACATGCGAGCGGAGCTGAATGAGCATGCACCCGAAACTGAAGAAATATTCCCTCCGCTCCGACCAGCACATGATCATCAGAAAGGGGCACAGATAATGGAAAAAATACACCCCCCTAAGCTAGTAGGAGCGGCGGTGTGTAATTCCGATTTTTTTTTTTTTATTCTGCATTGACTGTCTTTGAAATTGCTCCAGCCCCTGTTCAAATCCAATCCGGGGACAAAACCGGGGACAGATTTGGTCCGGGGACAGTGTCCTCAATCTGGGGACTGTCCCCTGAAACCGGGGATGTCTGGTCACCCTATGCTAGGATCCACTTTGTGGGAGACTATCTGGGTGAGCTAAACCTACTCAGGGATAGAGTAGTGATTGTGCTATCCATTGTGCCTGGACTAACCTCCCAAAACCTTGCTGTCCTGTCTCTCTTCCACCCTTTACCTATCTGCTGAACATTGAGAAAATAAACTCAACGTTGGAGTTTAAAGTGGTGTGGACATTGGAATTACTGGGGGGAAAACAGAGACTTGTCCCTATATCCTAGGAGACGAGAACCAACTGACGGAAGAACCTAGCTGTGGGACCCAAATACATAACACAGCTTAACCTCCTCATCCAGGAGGGTACGGGCATATAGTACGGTGTGCCTCTTTCCTGCAATTGAGCCAAGGCAAGGGAAAAGGGTCCGTGTGCTACACTTGGGAAAGCAATAACAGTGATTAAAAACATAAAAATTTAAAATGACAGTGTAATTTTTTTTTTTTAACCACTTCAGCCCCAGAAGTGGTTAATGACCTGGCCATTTTTTGTGATTCGGCACTGCGTCGCTTTAACTGACAATTGCGCGGTCGTGCGACGCTGTACCCAAACAAAATTGACGTCCTATTTTTCTGACAAATAGAGCTTTCTTTTGGTGGTATTTGATCATCACTGCGATTTTTTTTTGCGCTATAATAACAAAAATGAGCGACAATTTTGAAAAAAAACCACAATATTTGTACTTTTAATAAATATCCCCAATTTTTTTTTTTAAAAAAGGTCATTTTTCTCAGTTTAGGCAGATATGTATTCTTCTACATATTTTTGGTAATAAAAATCGCAATAAGCGTATATTGATTGGTTTGCGCAAAAGTTATAGCGTCTACAAAATAGGGGATAGATTTATGGCATTTTTATTATTATTATTTTTACTTGTAATGGCGGCGATCTGCGATTTTTATCGGGACTGCGACATTATGGCGGACACATTGGACACTTTTGACACATTTTTTGGACCATTGGCATTTATACAGCGATCGGTTAGCTAGAAAAATGCACTGATTACTGTAAAAATGTCACTGGCAGGGAAGGGGTTAACATTAGGGGGCGATCAAGGGTTAATTGTGTTCCCTCGTGTGTTTCTATCTGTGGGGGGAGGGGACTGACCTAGAGGAAATGACAGATTGTGCTTCCTAGCTATTAGGAACTCACGATCTGTCTGTCCTCACAGAACAGAACAGGGATTTGTGTGTTTACACACACGTCCCTGTTCTACCTCTCGTGCCCACGATCGCTGGCGGCCGGCGGCCACAAGCATCGGCACCCCCTCAATGCAGCTATCCCACTTAAAGGGACCGACGTACAGCTACGACGGTTGGTTCGCAGGATCTAGGGTTGCCATATCATCCCTTTAATCCAGGACACACATTAATTATACAGGTTCTGTGGCTGATTAAGGTGGTAAGTAAACTCACTTGGTACCTTATCTGCATTAAATCAGCCTCAGAACCTGTGTAATTCATATGTGTCTTGGATTAAAGGGATAATGTGGCAACCCTAGCGGGATCTTGCAGACCTGCCACAGTATAATGACGGCGGCTGGTCGGCAAGTGGTTAAATGTACAAAATATCGGCCAAAAATATTGACTATCGGCAGGAGAGGTGGCCGAAATATCGATATCGTATCGGCACCAAAAAAACTATATCGGTCGATCCCTATTATGTATTATAAATTTAAAGGTTGGTTTTGGCTGGTTTTGGTAAAACCAATCATTTGGTCCAGTCTGGGTAAATCTTGGTTTATTAAATGTATCAGAGTTAAATGTCAGCTTTGAACTAGGTTGGTCGAACACCAGCTGTGAACCCGATTTGTTCAATGCAGTCTGATTAAATTCAGTGAAATAAAAAGTTTGCTTTGGCTGGTTAAGGTAGAGCATATCCTTAGGTCCGGTTTGAATGAATGTAGGTTTAAAGCATGTAGAGCTAGAAGTCAGCTTGGAATCAGCCTGGTCAAACATCAGCTTTTGATCTGGTTTGTTTGGTGTAAGCTTCTGTGTTCCAGGACTTTCGATCTCTGGGAATCTTGGTTGCAGGTTGTCATCATCACTGTTAGCCTGGGTTCACACTAGATGGGGTGCGAATTCACAGCGAATTCCCTGCGGATTGGGCACCACATCTAAATCGCAAACCGATTGCAGAGTGTATGTTTAAGAAACCCCGCAATTGGTTTGCAAAATGTAGTGCAGACAAAAAAGGGTCCTGCACTAGTTTGGTGCGAATGCAGTGCGATTTGAGCCATACAAATCCATGGCTCAAATCGCACTCCAGAGACACCATATTTAATTTGCACAGGAATGTGCTGCGATTCCTGTGTGAATTAATTGCGGTGTGTCTCACCGCAGCAGTGTTAACCCAGGCTTAAAGGGGTTGTAAAGCCTCGTGTTTTTTCACCTTAATGAATCCAACTTGCACTGTCCGGCCCCCCCGAGCCCCCGTTTTACTTACCTGAGCCCCGAGCTTCTGTGGGCGCGATCCCGCGTCGTTCTCCCCACAGCTTCTCGGCTCTTCATTGGATAGATTGATAGCAGAGCAGCCATTGGCTCCCGCTGCTGTCAATCAAATCCAATGACGCGGCCGCCGGGGGGCGGAGCTGAGTCATACACTCGGCGGCTATGTATGCCGAGTGTATGACACGAGAGCGCGCCCGCAAGGTAACCCTCTTTGGGAGAGAGCTTCCCAGAGGGGGTTAGCTATTGCAGCTAGGAGCCGCGAGAGCCGCCATGGAACCCCAGAAGAGGAATGATCGGGCCACTCTGTCCAAAACGAACTGCACAGTGGAGGTAAGTATGACATGTTTGTTATTTAATTTTTTTAAACATGAACCCATAGTATCACTTTAAAGGAGACTGTACCTTGTGTTTTTACCGGCTATGCTTAGCCTTTTCTGTTCAAGCAGCTAGTAGTTATAATTTTAGCATTCGTTACATGCATTCTGTTCCTCAGATGTCATCAATTTAAGAATTGCATTAAAATGATACTAAGCACAGGCTGTTTAATTTACATTGTCCCTTCTATTTTTTGATGATGTCACTGCAATTATTTTAATTTAAAAAAACATCTAAGTACCTTTTTCATAATTGATATACAGCTGTCACATGACCCAGATCTCTCCCAGCCTGTCTGCAGGGAAACAGAAGCAAGAGGAGATTCAAGTCCCCTGCTACTGATTACATAGTCGAAAAAATGAAATAAAAATAGCCTTTGGAATACAGAGTAAAAATAAATATTTAACATCAATAAACGGATTTAAATTGTCATACAGATATTTATTTGAAATCAAATCGTTCTTTTTTTGGCAATACCATGGTGTGGACGGATTTCTGTCAGTCACAGGCTGTGTCACGGCCCTCCAGCCTGTGTCTTAGAATAAGTGGGAGGTGAAGCCTCCATTAATCTACATGTAATATCCCACCCCTATTGTGGTTAGCTGGTTAGTGGGCATGGAGGATGGAGGGAGTGGGCTGTCATTTACATTTACGTGTGTATACGCCCACATGTGTGACTCTATAGTCACATGGGCTGCTCAGATGTGATAGGGAGGAAATGCTCAGTATAGAAACTCACTGAAAACTGAGCATGTGCAGAGTTGCAACCACAGCTGCAAAATCCCTAGCTGAATTGGGGACATGAACAGAAGGTGGAGAGAGAAAGCAGTGGGATTATCCAGGTTTTTCGTAGAATACAGAAAACAAGTCTCATAGTGACTTAGTTAGTATGGACAGCATGTAATACAGCATTTATTGATAGTTTTTTATGATGTGGGTTTAGTGATACTTTAAAAAATTTGTTCACGTTTGGGAACAGGTTACACGTTCCACCCGTTTTTAAGGTGAGACTTGTAACACGTTCCCAATGCTGCAGCTGCTGTGTGATCCCCCCTCCCTGTGACAGCAGTATGGGGAGAGGTTCCCCGAACTAGCTGTCACTTTTTGAAATCAGCACGGCTGTGTGGGGCTCTGCCCACACTGCTGCATCATTCATTCACACAGCTCTGTGTGTATGAATGAACTACAAGCCTCAACATTAGGGATGAGCTCGGTGTTCGAGTCGAACATAAGTTCGACTCGAACATCGGCTGTTCGACCGTTCGGCGAACATCGAACGATTTGGGCCGTTCGCGCCAAATTCGAGTGACACGAACGGCCCACAATACACTGCGCCATCGCAGTGCAATCCCGGCGCTGTGATTGGCCAAGCATGCACTGTGACCCCGCATGCTTGGCCAATCACAGCGCCGGCAGCTAGGAGAGCCATAATTGGCCACAGGCAGGTTGCCTGTGGCCAATTATAGCTATGGGGGTTTAGCACACGCCCCACACTATAAAAGGCCGCCAGTGCGGCGGCCTTGTGTAGTGTGTTCCGGCGCAGGGAAAGAGAAGGATAGGCAGGGACAGTGTGATATTCTTTGTGCTATTCTTGTGTGCAGGGAGAGAGAAGGATAGGCAGGGAGAGTGTCAGTGTCATATTCTTTGATAAACCTTGTGTGCAGGGAGAGAGAAGGATAGGCAGGGGACAGTGTCAGTGTCACATTCTTTGCTAAACCTTGTGTGCAGGGAGAGAGAAGGATAGGCAGGGAGAGTGTCAGTGTCATATTCTTTGATAAACTTTGTGTGCAGGGAGAGAGAAGGATAGGCAGGGAACAGTGTCAGTGTCATATTCTTTGCTAAACCTTGTGTGCAGGGAGAGAGAAGGATAGGCAGGGAGAGTGTCAGTGTCATATTCTTTGATAAACCTTGTGTGCAGGGAGAGAGAAGGATAGGCAGGGGACAGTGTCAGTGTCATTGCTGCTAAGCCTCCTGCACATTATACACCTGAAGTTAGCCCGTATTGCTGTGTTTTCCTGGTGTGTTACACCAACAGGCATTTGCAGCACTTACAGCGGGCGGAGTGTGCCTCCTGCACATTATACACCTGAAGTTAGCCCGTATTGCTGTGTTTTCCTGGTGTGTTATACCAACAGGCATTTGCAGCACTTACAGCAGGCGGAGTGTGCCTCCTGCACATTATACACCTGAAGTTAGCCCGTATTGCTGTGTTTTCCTGGTGTGTTACACCAACAGGCATTTGCAGCACTTACAGCGGGCGGAGTGTGCCTCCTGATCATATTACACCTGAAGTTAGACCGTATTGCTGTTTTTTCCTGGTGTGTTACACCAACAGGCATTTGCAGCACTTACAGCGGGCGGAGTGTGCCTCCTGCACATTATACACCTGAAGTTAGCCCGTATTGCTGTGTTTTCCAGGTGTGTTGCACCAACAGGCATTTGCAGCACTTACAGCAGGCGTAGTGTGATTCCTGCAAAATATACTCCTGAAGCTAGGCCTTATTGCTGGTTTTCCCATCTCCCTGCAGGCCATTAGAATGTCTGGAAGGCAAACAAGGAGAGGCAGACAGTCAGGAGCCAATAAAAGAGGGCAAGCAGGCTCTGTGTCTACAGACAACAGTGCTGGTCGTGGACGCGGTGCATCGCCATCAGCACGTGGCCATGGGACACGCTTGTCCTTCTTTTCGACAGCTGGACGTGTTGAGCCGCATCATGCCGAAGACTTGGTAGAGTGGATGACCAAGCCCTCCTCATCCTCCTCATCCTCTCTCACCCAGGCTCAGGGTACTGGCAAAGCAGCTGCCAAAGTGTCCTCTTCCCTGGTATCAATGTCATCATCAGTCACTCCTTCCCTAGACCAACCATGTCCTCCTGAGGAGTCCCTCGAACTGTTTGAGCACAGTGTTGGGTACATGCGCCAGGAGGATGCCCAGCGTTTCGAAGGGTCTGATGATGATTCCCAGCTAGAGGAAGGCAGTAGCGTGAGAGCAGAGAGAGGGGATGCTCAAGAAGGACACCAATCTGGCAGTCATGTTCCAGCAGCTGCAGCATACTGCCAGATTGGCTCCAGTGATGAGGAGGGAGAGGATGATGAGATCACTGACTCCAAGTGGGTGCCTAATAGGAGAGAGAAGGAGGAGGAGGAGGAAGAGGAGGAGGCACATCTCCAACGAGGCAGGATGCCCTCGGGGGGCCAGCGTAAGGGCAGCACACCGACGGAATCACACCGCAGAGCTCCGCCTGTGCAGGGCGCTGCCTCTGCCCGTTATTCAAAAAGTTCTTTGGTGTGGGCCTTTTTTGAGTCGAGTGCACCAGATCGCACAGCTGCTGTTTGCAACATATGTCTCAAGCGTATATCGCGTGGCCAAAACATCACCCGCTTGGGCACCACATGCTTGACCAGACATATGTTGACCTGCCATGCAGCTCGTTGGCAAGCCTACCTTAAAGACCCACAACAAAGAACAAAGCAGACCTCTCCTTGCACCGCATCAGCTGGGATCTCCAACCCCACTATACCTTCAGTCCTCTCTGAAATCTGCACTGAGAGGAATGAAGGTGTAGAATTAGGTGTGTCACAGCCAAGTACTTGCGGGCACTCTGCTAGCAGTACACCGACGTCTGATTCTAGCAGGCAAATTTCCCTGCCCCAGCTGCTGGACCGTCGAAAGAAGTTCACTCCCAGCCATCCACATGCCCAGCGGTTGAATGCTAGCTTGGCTAAATTGCTAGCGCTTCAACTGCTGCCTTTTCAGTTGATAGACTCGGCCCCCTTCCGTGAGTTTGTGCAATGTGCGGTTCCTCAGTGGCAGGTTCCCAAACGCCACTTTTTCTCACGGAAGGCGATTCCGGCTCTCTACCGGCATGTGGAAGTCAATGTCTTGGCCTCGCTGGACAGGGCGGTCAGCGTTAAGGTGCATATTACCGCTGACTCATGGTCCAGCAGGCATGGACAGGGACGTTACCTTTCTTTCACGGCCCATTGGGTCACTCTTTTGGCAGCTGGGAAGGATGCAGGACAATGTGCAGTAGTGTTGGAGGTTGTTCCGCCGCCACGCCTCCAAAATGCTACTACTGGTTGTGACACACCTCTCTCCTCCACCTCTTCTTCTTCCTCCATGGCCTCTTCCTGTGCTTTGTCCTCGGAACCAGCGGTGCTCCATAGGCGTTCAAGGGGCTACGCAAGTACGCAGGCAAAAAGATGCCATGCCGTGCTTGGGCTGGTGTGTTTGGGGGAGAGGAGCCACACTGGGGCAGAGGTTCTGTCTGCTCTGCAGGGGCAGGCCGAGAGGTGGTTGACGCCATGCCAGCTTAAGCCAGGAATGGTGGTTTGCGACAATGGCACCAACCTCCTCTCCGCCCTCCGACAGGGACAACTGACCCATGTGCCCTGTGTGGCTCACGTCCTTAACCTGGTGGTGCAGCGGTTCTTTGGCAGGTACCCGGGCTTACAGGATGTCCTGAGACAGGCCAGGAAAGTCTGTTTGCATTTCCGCAGATCTTATAATGCCAGTGCTCGCCTGGCTGAGCTGCAAAAGGAGTTGAACCTGCCCAAGAACTGTGACATGCCCACCAGGTGGAACTCAACGTTGGCCATGCTGCAGTGGCTGCACACGCAGCAGAGGGCCATCATTGAGTATCGGTGCAACTACGGCACCAGGACAGGGTCAAGGAAGCTCGTTTTTTTTTCACCACGCCAGTGGGGCATGACCAGGGATGCATGCACGGTCCTGGCACCATTTGAGGAGGCCACGAGGATGGTGAGCAGTGACAGTGCACGCATCAGTGACACTGTACCTCTTGTCCACCTGTTGGAACATACGCTGCGTGGAATAATGGACAGGGCACTTGAGGCAGAACAGAGGCAGGAAGAGGAGGACTTCCTTGCCTCTCAAGGCCCCCTTTACCCAGACAGTGTTCCTTCTGTCCCACCCATCGCACAGGAAGAGGAGGAGTAGGAGGAGGAGGAGGAGGATTGTGTCAGCATGGAGGTGGAGCCTGGCACTCAGCATCATCAGCAGCAGTCTTTTAGGGATGATTTACAGTCCCAAGAAACCAGTGGACTTGTACGTGGCTGGGAGGAGGTGGCTGCGGATCATGTCGTCCTTAGTGACCCAGAGGACTCCGGACCAAATGCCTCAGCTAACCTACGCTGCATGGCCTCCCTGATCCTGCAAAGTCTGCGGAAGGATCCTCGTATTCTTCGGATCAAGGAGAGGGACCATTACTGGCTGGCCACTCTCCTTGATCCACGGTACAAGGGTAAGGTTGCGGACCTTATCTTACCGTCGCAGAGGGAGCAGAGGATGAGACAACTCCGGGAGGCCTTGCAGAAAGGTCTGTGCAACGCGTTCCCAGAGACTGGGAGGTTACAAAACTCCTGGTCCTGGACAACGAGTTGCTAAGGCTTCGGTCAGTCAAAGAAGGAGCGGTGGGAAGGTGGCCGTCTGACCGATGCGTTCAGACAATTCTTTAGTCCGCAGCCCCAAGGTATGATCGGTTCCAGCAACCATCGCCAGCGTCTGATATACATGGTGCAGGAATACCTAAGGGCAAGGTCAGACTTGGACACCTTCCCCACCGAAAATCCTCTGGCTTACTGGGTCTTGAGGATGGATCACTGCCCAGAGCTTGCACAGTATGCAATTGAGCTACTGGCCTGTCCTGCATCCAGCGTTCTTTCAGAACGCACATTCAGTGCTGCTGGAGGATTTGTCACGGATCACAGGGTGCGCCTGTCCACCGACTCGGTTGATCGACTGACCTTCATAAAGATGAACCAGTCTTGGATCACCACCAGCTACCAAACACCTGAAGCTGATATAACAGACTAATTTATTTTCAAATGTCACATCCCTTCAAGACTGATGCTGATGCTGAGAGACTGTCCTGTTATGTTGACTGACTTTCCTCCTCCTCCTCAATGATCCGATTGATGATGATAGCTTGGAAGAACATTTTTGTTTCTGGGCGCCGCCACCAGTGGCTAAGGCCCAATTTTTCAGCCTCTGTTTAACAGGGGCATGTAATTACAGTTTTTTATGCAATGCTTTGCAGCAGGGCTCATTCCTGCACTCCAACTAGAGTATCTGGGAGAGGTTGCAGTGTCGTGGCACCAGCACCAGTGGCTAAGGCCCAATTTTTCAGCCCCTGTTTAACAGGGGCGTGTTATTACAATTTTTTATGAAATGCTTTGCAGCAGGGCTCATTCCTGCACTCCAACTAGAGTATCTGGGAGAGGTTGCAGTGTCGTGGCACCAGCACCAGTGGCTAAGGCCCAATTTTTCAGCCCCTGTTTAACAGGGGCGTGTAATTACAATTTTTGATGCAATACTTTGCAACAGGGCTCATTGCTGTGCTCCAAGTACAGTATCTGTGAGGGGTTGCAGTGTTGTGGCACCAGTGCCTAAGGCCCAATTTTTCTGCCCCTGTTTAACAGGGGCATGTAATTACAATTCTTGATCTAATAATTCACAGCAGGGCCCATTCCTGCGCCCACCAAGAGTAACTGTGAGGCCTTACAGTGTTGTGTCAACACCACCACCACCACCACCAAAGGCCCAATTTTTCAGCCCCTGTTCAACAGGGGCATGCAATTACAATTCTTGATCTAATAATTCACAGCAGGGCCCATTCATGCGCCCACCAAGAGTAACTGTGAGGGCTCACAGTGTTGTGGCAACACCAACATGTAAGGGGCAAATTTCAGCTGAGTATATACGGCAGGCCCCTACTTTCAAACATCCAACTTACAAACGACTCCTCCTTGCAAACGGAAGGATACAACAGGAAGTGAGAGGAAATCTACCCCTAGGAAGGCAAATTCTCTCCTGTAAGAGGTAATATGGGAAAAAAAGTGTCTCCTCTCCACTGATGCTTTATCACCAATTCTTGTTTCAATAAAAAACCCAAGTTTTCAAAAAAGATTTGTCATTAGGACGGAAAGTGAGGTGAACTGTTCTGAACAGGTGCACACTGCACAGACAGCAAAACAAATGTTACAGGGGTGATAACCCTTCCCTATGTTTTCCAAAAAGCTTAAAAATAGATTTTTTGGCTGGAGCTACACTTAAACAATGTACCTGTTCAAAATTACAAACAGATTCTACATAAGAACAAACCTACAGTCCCTGTCTTGTATGCACCGCCTGTATACGGCTGTTCAGAGTATATAGGGCCTTTTTTATTTTGTGTGCGGGGTTCCCCTTAATATCCATACAAGACCCAAAGGGGCTGGTAATGGGCTGGGGTAGGGGAGGGGGGGGTGTGATGGGGTAGCTATGCCATTTTTCTTAAAGATTTTCATCCATATTACCGGGACCAGATATTACATTAAAGCCGCAAGCAGTTTTAAATGGCTTTTTTTCCTTTAGAAATGTAATTTTGTGCAGGGACAGTTCTAAACACGGGAAACACGTGGCACTTCACAGGCATACTTTAGACACCCCCCAGGTACGATATTTAAAGGAATATTTGACTTTTTTTCACTTTATGCATCATTAAAATGACTGCTCCCGAAAAACTGCCGTTTTTAAAACTTCTTTTTGCATTGATACATGTCCCCTGCAGAACCCGGGTTCCGAAACCCTTTTTAGGACAATAACATGCATAATAGTCGTTATAATTAGCACTTTAGATTTCAAACGTTCGCATCCATTGTATTTAACCACTTCCCTACCCAGCCATAGACAAATGACGTCCACAGATGGGATCTCCCATCCTGGGTGGACGTCATATGACGTCCTCGGCTTTGTAGGGGGATATCTGAATGATGCCTGCAGCTAGAGGCATCATTCAGATATCCTTTTGAAGTGCCAGCGATTCTGTGCACCATAAGAACGATCATAGCGGCGGTTCCGCCGCTTGATCGTTCTTATAGGCGGTGGGAGGGGACACCCCCCCTCCCGCCGCCATCCGGTGCTTCTCCGGGCTCCCCCGTGCGATCGGGGACCCGGAGCGAATCTTCCGGCATCGTTGGTGGAGTCACGTGATGAGCATAGAGATGACTGGTGACCAGATGGTCACCAGTCATCTCTATGATCGTCGGAGGCCCGGGCGCGATGTGATGACGTCACGCCCGGGTCTCAAAAATGTAAACAAAGCCGCCGTTGCGGCTGTAAGTATGAAATCAGTGAAAAAAATTTCACTGATCTCATGCTTTCCAGCCTGGAGGAGAGATGTGGAGTCTTATTGACCCCGCATCTCTCAATAAAGAGAACCTGTTACACACATTCCTATTACAAGGGATGTTTACATTCCTTGTAATAGGAATAAAAGTGATCAAAAAAAAAAAAAGTAAAATCCTTGTAAAAAAATAAATAAATAAGTAAAATAAATAAATAAATAATAATAAAACATTTTTTAAACGCCCCTGTCCCCGGTAGCTCGCGATCAGAAGCGAATGCACACGTAAGTCGCCCACATATGTAAACGCCGTTCAAACCACACATGTGAGGTATCGCCGCGTGCGTTAGAGCGCGTGCAACAATTCTAGCACTAGACCTCCTCTGTAATTCTAACCTGGTAACCTGTAAAAAAAATTAAAGCGTCGCCTATGGAGATTTTTAAGTACCGAAGTTTGGCGCCATTCCATGAGTGTGCGCAATTTTAAAGCGTGACATGTTAGGTATCTATTTACTCGGCGTAACATTATCTTTCATATGTTTCCAAAAAATTGGGCTAACTTTACTGTTTTGTTATTTTTTAATTCATGAAACCATTTTTTTTTTTTAAAAAGGCGTTTGAAAAATTATTGCGCAAATATTGTGCAAGAAAAAATGTTGCAATGACCGTCATTTTATTCCCTAGGGTGTCTGCTAAAAAAACATATATAATGTTTGGGGGTTCTGAGTAATTTTCTAGCAAAAGAATGATGATTTGTACATGTAGGAGAGAAGTGCCAAAATAGGCCCGGTATTGAATAGGTACAAAAAGCCCTGTATTGAAGTGGTTAATAGGGTTCTAAAGTTCGTGCAAACTTTTGGTCCGTTCGCGGGTTCTGGTGCGAACCGAACCTGGGGGTGTTCGGCTCATCACTACTCAACATCCTTTGCAGCTGTCAACTTGTAGTTCTTAATGAACTACAAGGGTGCTGTGGTAGTTCATTGATTCTTCCTGTCAAATTTTTCGGCTTGCCCATACGGGATGTATGAGCACACAGATACAATGACAGATCTGGAGGAGACCTGCATGGCACCAGCAATCTGCTAATAAATAAATGCTCATTTTTTTCCTTTAAGCTGTTTGTTGACTTGGTAAAGCTGTTTTTACTTGAGGAGTTTAAAACATATCTAAACCCAATAACCACTGTTTAGTAAGTGTTGGGAAATCTTTCTGGCAGCATCTCCACATAGCAGTAAAACCTTACAGGAGTTAGAATAATTCCTTACTCTATGCAAAGCTAAAAAAAGAAATACATTTGTGTGTGAACTTTTAAATGTCTGTAACACCTCCACTTCAAGTTTATGACATTTGCTCCATTGCACTTCATACAATTAGAACAGTTTGCATTTGACGATTTAACTCTTGCCAGAAGAGAAGTATCGGAAGCAATGTTTTATTTAGGACACCCGAATATGGTATAATGCCACTGCATTTAGTTGATTTTGATAAGAATATTTTCATTGTAAGCCACAGTGTAATTAAAAATGATAAAATGAAGATAATTATTTATAGGGCCCTCTGATTCCTACTGTACTAAATTGTATTGTAATTGTACTGTCTGCCTTTATGTTGTAAATCACTGTTGGCCCTATTTAAATCCTGTATAATAATAATAATAATGAATTATGCCTGATAATATTGCAGGGCATATAGTAGATGCAGAATTATGAACTGTAGCTCCTGGACAATCCTGACTTACTATAAAATCGCTCTCTCTTTTTGTAGATGGACCCAGTGCAGAAAGCAGTTATTAATCACACCTTTGGTGGGCCTTCTCCTCCAAGACGGAGGCCTTTTATATCCTGCAACGTCTGTCATCTCAGGTTCAACTCCCTGGTAAGTAAGAATAGTATAGCAAAGATATTCTAGGCAGGCCAAAACTCACTATGAGCATATTTGCTAAAATGTTCAGGGACATTGAAAGTCATTGTGCGGCCTGCAAGTTATTGTAAGTGGAGAATGTATTCCTCTTCTTTTCTTCTATATGGGGCATTCATTTAAAATGTTGTTAACCTTTTCTACAATCTGATTTTAAACATGAAGATTTATCATATTAAATTGGTTGTAAAGCCTCAAGGTTTTCCACCTTAATGCATTCTATGTGATAAGGTTAAAAAACCTTCTGTGCTTCAACTCCCTCCAGAACCCCCCCTCCCACCCTTTTTCTTACCTTAGCCCATCCGATCCAGTGATTTGCATGAGATTGATAGCCATTGGTTCCCACTGCTATCAATCAAATTCATTGACATGGGGGCGGGGCTGAGTCCCGCTGTCTGTGTCAATGGATGCAGCAGCGGGACTCGAGAGCGAGCCCGCACGGGTGCCCCAAGGTACAGCAGCTTTCTGTGGGGGCACCCAATGAAGAGGAGGGGCCTGGAGCGCCGCAGGGCAACCCAAAACTAAAGGATAGGGGCTGCTCTGTGCAAAACAATTGCACAGAGCAGGTAAGTATAGGCATATTTGTTATTTTTATAAAACAAAACAAAAAAACAAGGGTTTGCAACCCCTTTAAGGGCATAAACGCATCAAAGACTGCGTTGTTCATTGACAGTAACTGTTCTGTCTCAACTACAAAGCGATAAACTTTATCTCCAGGTTGATGTAGGCCTTACACAAGCTGGTTTGATATTCATCCCTTGCATCGATACAGGCAGCTTAACTCAATGAATAAACTCACAGTTAGGACGACAGACGATGAATCCTTTCGAATGTTCCGTTTAATGATGGATAATCATAGATAGAAAAACGTTGCAGTTGTAAGCCACATGTAAGATGTTTAGCATGGAAGATATACAGGAGTAATGACCAGAATCAGGAAGTGGAGGAGAAATATAAAGAACTACGGTGAGAGAGAGAGTTCAGCTAGAAAGAAGGGGACAGATCTTAAAGACACAGAGCAAGAATAATCACATAGTGTAACACAACACTCCCCGTCTGAAATCTTTAGATTTCATAACCTTAAACTAATATATATATTTTCAATAAGTCCAATACTGGTAAATGTCCTGGAACCTGTAATGAAAAACATGCAACAAGCAAATAACAAACGTAAGTTCAACAGGATGAAGAACATAAAGTCACAGTATGATGTCTTCAAAGAATTCCAAAGTTCTGAGTAGAACCTGTAGATGGCAGCAATGTACTCCCCGCCGTGCCAACAGCATGGCTAGTCCTTGCACAAGTCACTCACCTGGCAAAAGGAGTACTAACTCTGTAATTGGTCGACTAAAGGTTTGTGTCGATCCTCCCTTGGTTACCTTGACTTCTACCTTCCGTACTTTGTTATCGTCACTGGGCATAACTTTAGTAATAAGACCCATAGGCCACTCATTCCGACAAACTTCCTTGTCTTTTAGAAGGATGAGGTCTCCAACCTTAAGATTCGGCTTAGATGCTTGCCATTTGTTACGACCTTGAAGGTGGTGAAGATACTCCTTTTTCCAGCGATGCCAGAAAACATTGGCTAGATGCTGCACCTGCTTCCATTGATGCTCATAACGGTGTGACCGCAGCTTCTGTTTTGTACTTACAGAATTGTGGCGTGAGGTGTTCACAGTTCTTATTTCCTTATCATCTTCAGGGTTTACTAGCCCATAGGTGGTGTCAATAGGGAGTAAGTAAGAGTCCTCACATAGAAACCTTGGAGGTGACAGCCATAAGCTGTCCTGAAGAGCGGCAGGTGACACGGCTCTGGTCCCACAGTCAGCTGGGTTGAGTTCAGTAGGAACGTGATGCCATTGACTTGGTAGAGAGAATCTCTTGATACGTTCAACCCTGTTGCTGACGTACACATAAAATTGTTTTGTTTGGTTGTTTATGTAACCAAGTACTACCTTACTGTCTGTATAGAAGGTGAAAGAATCAATTGTAGTGTCCATTTCACTTCGTATGACCTCTGCAATTTCTACTGCTAGCATGGCTGCACAAAGTTCAAGTCTTGGTATGGTATGTGCAGGCTTGGGAGTGAGTTTTGCCCTGCCTAGGACAAAACTACAGTGTGATTCTCCATTCAGTTCAGAGGTCTTCAAATAGGCTACTGCAGCAATAGCTTCAACTGATGCATCAGAGAAAATATGAATCTCTCTCCGGTTAGCAGTTGAAGTGGAACCTGGAACATAGCAACGGGGAATCTGAAGTTTTTCTAGTGACTTCAAAGAATATCTCCACCTTTCCCACTTGTGTTTATTCTCACTAGACAAGGGAGTATCCCAGTCTATGTTCTCAGTAGACAACTGTCTTAGTAAAATCTTACCTTGAATGGTAACTGGAGAAAGGAAACCCAGTGGGTCATAGATGCTATTCACCACGGACAGGACTCCTCTCTTAGTGAAGGGTTTGTCACAAGTTGGACTCTTGGAAGGTGAATTTGTCTTGTTTGATGTTCCACAACAAACCCAGACTTCGCTGTACAGGAGGCACATCTGTACCTAAGTCAAGGTTTTTTAGACTAGTGGCATAGTCCTCGGGGTGAAAGGCATTCATAAGTTCCTGGCTGTTGGATATAATCTTGTGTAGTCTAAGGTTTGCTACAGACAGCATCTCCTTTGTTCTGGTGAGAAGATCAATTGCTTCTTTAGCAGTTGGAAAGGACTTAAGTGCGTCGTCAACGTAGAAGTTTCTTTCAACAAATTGACGGACATCCGATCCATATTCAACTTCTCCACTCTGAGCTGTTCTCCTTAGCCCAACAGTTGCCACTGCTGGGGAAGGACTGTTACCGAAGATATGTACCTTCATGCGATAATCTATAACTTCCTTGTTGAGGTCATTGTCCTTGTGCCATAGAAACCTGAGGTAGTTTCTGTTGTCTTCTCTGACGATGAAGCAGTGAAACATCTGTTGAATGTCGGCCATTACTGCTCCAGGCTCTTGTCTGAAACGAATCAAGACTCCTATTAGACTGTTGTTCAAGTTGGGTCCCGTAAGGAGCATGTTGTTAAGAGAAACACCTTCGTGCTGAGCACTGGAATCAAAGACAACTCTGATTTGGTCTGGTTTGCGTGGGTGATACACACCAAAGGATGGAAGGTACCAGCATTCTTCTCCCTCCTTTAGTGGGGGAGCAGGCTCTGCATGATCTCTGTCAAATACATTTTGCATAAAGTCCACAAAGTGCTTTTGCATCTCTGGTTTCCTGCTTAAGTTTCGCTTTAAGGAGGAGAATCTACTGATGGCCTGCTGTAAGTTGTTGGGCAATCTCTCTCTTGGGAGACGAAAGGGTAGGGGTGCTACCCAGTTATTGGAGTCATCTTGAAAGAACTCATTGTCCATTACCTTGATGAATTCTTTGTCTTCCATTGAAGGAGCCAGTATGTCATCTTCACTGGTTGCATTAAACACTGTAGAGCCGAAGTCGCCATCATGGCAGGAGAAAGGGCTTGTGTCACCTGAGATACCATGTTGCCATCCGTGGCTGGCTATCTTCTCTTTCACCCAGCAATGATGTGGGCATGGCTCAAAGTAAGTGTTTCGGCCATTTGGCAGAACATTTGTCTTGAATGACGAAATGTTGGTAGGTCTTTTCATTTTGCCTATGCAGACATTGCCTATGATGACCCACCCTAGATCCGTGCGCTGGGCAAATGGGGCATCTGGGGGTCCACTGACTTGTCTGTGTACCTTGTGAACTCTTAGAATGTCTCTTCCTAACAGGAGAAGGATCTGAGCATCTTTGTCAAGCGGCGGTATCTCATTTGCTATTACCTTGAGGTGAGGGTGATGGAAAGCAGCAGCTGGAGTAGGGATTTCTTCCCTGTTAGCAGGTATCTGATTGCACTCAACAAGTGTAGGTAAGGGTAATTGCAAGTTACCTTTGAGAGAAGATACCATGAGTCCATGAGCCCTTCTTCCAGGAAACCTCTATAGTTCCACTACAGGTACCCAAGGTGTAAGGATGAGCTTCGCCTTTTATTTCAAATAGATTGAACAATTCAGATTTTGCAAGTGATCGATTGCTCTGATCGTCTAAGATAGCATATGCCTTTAGAGACTTTTCTGGTTGATCCTTGTGGTATATGTTCACCAAGCATATCTTAGCACAGGACTTACCACAGCGGTCTTCTCCACAAACTTCAGTGCAGGATGAAGAAATTATGGTAGAATTAGGCACTTGGTCTGTATTCTCCCCGCCGTGCGTTAACCTGGGAGGAGCGTTGGCAGGTTGTGCAGAGCTGGGCTCAAGAGGATGGAGGGCTTGCACATATTCTTCAGAGCCACACTCTATGCACTTGATGGACACATTACAGTCCCTTGCAAAATGTTCTGTAGAAGCACAGCACCTGAAACATACCCTAAATGTCTTTAAAAGCTCCTTGCGCTCTTCCAGAGGCTTTTTCCTAAAGCCGATACATTTATTGAGGGGGTGTGGCTTCTTGTGTATGGGACACTCTCTGTTAGGGTTTTCAATCTTCCTACTCTGTTTGTTCGTGGCCACAACTGTGGTAGGAGTGGGAAGGATGTCAGTCTTTTTCACAGACACTGGGCCTCTACGGTTTCTATAGTTGCCCTGAAGACTGGTACTCTTAGGAAAGGGTGAGAAGAGACTGTACTCACCGTAGGAAAAACTTGGATCGTTCTTGGTCTCTGCAATTTCCCTGATGAATTCACAGAAGAAAGAGAATGGAGGGAAGGAAACCTTGTTCTCTCTTTTGTATGATGATCCTAGTGCAGTCCATTTCTCTTGCAAAACATACGGGAGCTTGGAGACAATTGGGTTTACCCCTCTTGGAGTGTCAAGGTAACTGAGTCCAGGTAGTTTTGGGTCTGTCTTGGCTAGCTGAAGCTCAAGGAGAAGGTCACTCAGTCTCTGGAACTCCTTGTTGTCCTTACCGGATATCTTTGGGAAAGTTTCCAGACGTATGAACAAAGCATTTTCTATAGCTTCTGGACTGCCATAACTTTGCTCTAGTCGCTCCCATGCAGCTGTGAGGCCTGCAGTAGGATTGTCCATGAAAACCGATCTTAATGGCCTAACACGTGCAGCAGATAGAGGACCAAGCCATTTGATCAGCAGATTCAATTCTTGATCAGCTGTAATGCCAAGATTGCTGACTGTAGTTCTGAAGGCACATTTCCAACTTCTGTAGTTCTCAGGTTGGTCATCAAAACTTGTAAGACCAGTCTTTGTGAGCTCTCTGCGAAGCATGTACCTCACAAACTCTTCTGTCTCAGTTGTCTCCGCCTTTATGTGAGATGCTGTTGGCTGAATGGTGCTGATTGCGTTATCTTTGACATTGTTGTTAAAGGACACAGGGAAATATGGTGCAGCAGATGCATCCAGGTGAGTTGCTTGCTTGAAGTCAGTTGTTCCAATGGTACTTGATTCAAGGCTGTACCGATGACTGGAGATTGATGACTTGCTTGAAGCTTGCGCTGGTGCTCTGTGACGTATGAAGGCAGGCAAGGTAGGCAGGTAAGAAATGCAGTGGAGTGATTTTGTGTGCAGGAAGTTTCTGGAACCTCTTTAACTTGAAGCTGTGCAGGAGTCTCTATGTAGCCGGGAGCCTTGAAGACGATGGAGTGTGCACTGCAGTGGCTTAGGACATAGTCTTGAGTAGGGATGAGCTTCGTGTTCGAGTCGAACATACGTTCGACTCGAACATCGGCTGTTCGATCGTTCGACGAAGATCGAACGATTTGGGCCGTTCGCGCCAAATTCGAGTGACGCGAACGGCCCACAATGCACTACGCCATCGCAGTGTCATCCAGGCGCTGTGATTGGCCAAGCATGCACTGTGACCCCGCATGCTTGGCCAATCACAGCGCCGGCAGCGAGGAGAGCAATGATTGGCCACAGGCAGGATGCCTGTGGCCAATTATTGCTGAGGGTGTTTAGTACACGCCCCACACTATAAAAGGCCGCCAGCACGGCGGCCTAGTGTAGTGTGTTCCGGAGCAGGGATAGAGCAGCATAGGCAGGGACAGTGACTGTTATTTCTTTCTTGCTTAACCTGGATTCCTTTAGTTTAGGGAAAGAGAAGGATAGGTAGGGAGAGTGTCAGTGTGTTTTGTGCTTGTGCTATAGTGTGCTTAAAAAAAACATTTATTCTAGGGACAGAAAACTGTAGGTAGGGACAGTGTCAGTTTCTTTCACTCTGCAAGTCCTTGTTTCCAGGGACCTGGAAGGACAGTGAGTGAATTGTCCTTGTGCTATATTGTGCTTAAAAAAACATTTATTCTAGGGACAGAAAACTGTAGGTAGGGAGAGTGTCAGTTTCTTTCACTCTGCAAGTCCTTGTTTCCAGGGACCTGGAAGGACAGTGAGTGAATTGTCCTTGTGCTATATTGTGCTTAAAAAAAACATTTATTCTAGGGACAGAAAACTGTAGGTAGGGAGAGTGTCAGTTTATTTCACTCTGCAAGTCCTTGTTTCCAGGGACCTGGAAGGACAGTGACTGAATTGTCCTTGTGCTATATTGTGATTAAAAAAAACATTTATTCTAGGGACAGAAAACTGTAGGTAGGGAGAGTGTCAGTTTATTTCACTCTGCAAGTCCTTGTTTCCAGGGACCTGGAAGGACAGTGACTGAATTGTCCTTGTGCTATATTGTGATTAAAAAAAACATTTATTCTAGGGACAGAAAACTGTAGGTAGGGAGAGTGTCAGTTTATTTCACTCTGCAAGTCCTTGTTTCCAGGGACCTGGAAGGACAGTGACTGAATTGTCCTTGTGCTATATTGTGATTAAAAAAAACATTTATTCTAGGGACAGAAAACTGTAGGTAGGGAGAGTGTCAGTTTATTTCACTCTGCAAGTCCTTGTTTCCAGGGACCTGGAAGGACAGTGAGTGAATTGTCCTTGTGTTATATTGTGATTAAAAAAAACATTTTTTCTAGGGACAGAAAACTGTAGGTAGGGAGAGTGTTTTTTTTCTTTCACTCTGCAAGTCCTTGTTTCCAGGGACCTGTAAGGACAGTGAGTGAATTGTCCTTGTGCTATATTGTGCTTAAAAAAAACATTTATTCTAGGGACAGAAAACTGTAGGTAGGGAGAGTGTCAGTTTATTTCACTCTGCAAGTCCTTGTTTCCAGGGACCTGGAAGGACAGTGAGTGAATTGTCCTTGTGTTATATTGTGATTAAAAAAAACATTTTTTCTAGGGACAGAAAACTGTAGGTAGGGAGAGTGTTTTTTTTCTTTCACTCTGCAAGTCCTTGTTTCCAGGGACCTGTAAGGACAGTGAGTGAATTGTCCTTGTGCTATATTGTGCTTAAAAAAAACATTTATTCTAGGGACAGAAAACTGTAGGTAGGGAGAGTGTCAGTTTATTTCACTCTGCAAGTCCTTGTTTCCAGGGACCTGGAAGGACAGTGAGTGAATTGTCCTTGTGTTATATTGTGATTAAAAAAAACATTTTTTCTAGGGACAGAAAACTGTAGGTAGGGAGAGTGTTTTTTTTCTTTCACTCTGCAAGTCCTTGTTTCCAGGGACCTGTAAGGACAGTGAGTGAATTGTCCTTGTGCTATATTGTGCTTAAAAAAAACATTTATTCTAGGGACAGAAAACTGTAGGTAGGGAGAGTGTCAGTTTATTTCACTCTGCAAGTCCTTGTTTCCAGGGACCTGGAAGGACAGTGACTGAATTGTCCTTGTGCTATATTGTGATTAAAAAAAACATTTATTCTAGGGACAGAAAACTGTAGGTAGGGAGAGTGTCAGTTTATTTCACTCTGCAAGTCCTTGTTTCCAGGGACCTGGAAGGACAGTGACTGAATTGTCCTTGTGCTATATTGTGATTAAAAAAAACATTTATTCTAGGGACAGAAAACTGTAGGTAGGGAGAGTGTCAGTTTATTTCACTCTGCAAGTCCTTGTTTCCAGGGACCTGGAAGGACAGTGACTGAATTGTCCTTGTGCTATATTGTGATTAAAAAAAACATTTATTCTAGGGACAGAAAACTGTAGGTAGGGAGAGTGTCAGTTTATTTCACTCTGCAAGTCCTTGTTTCCAGGGACCTGGAAGGACAGTGACTGAATTGTCCTTGTGCTATATTGTGATTAAAAAAAACATTTATTCTAGGGACAGAAAACTGTAGGTAGGGAGAGTGTCAGTTTATTTCACTCTGCAAGTCCTTGTTTCCAGGGACCTGGAAGGACAGTGACTGAATTGTCCTTGTGCTATATTGTGATTAAAAAAAACATTTATTCTAGGGACAGAAAACTGTAGGTAGGGAGAGTGTCAGTTTATTTCACTCTGCAAGTCCTTGTTTCCAGGGACCTGGAAGGACAGTGACTGAATTGTCCTTGTGCTATATTGTGATTAAAAAAAACATTTATTCTAGGGACAGAAAACTGTAGGTAGGGAGAGTGTCAGTTTATTTCACTCTGCAAGTCCTTGTTTCCAGGGACCTGGAAGGACAGTGACTGAATTGTCCTTGTGCTATATTGTGATTAAAAAAAACATTTATTCTAGGGACAGAAAACTGTAGGTAGGGAGAGTGTCAGTTTATTTCACTCTGCAAGTCCTTGTTTCCAGGGACCTGGAAGGACAGTGAGTGAATTGTCCTTGTGTTATATTGTGATTAAAAAAAACATTTTTCTAGGGACAGAAAACTGTAGGTAGGGAGAGTGTTTTTTTTCTTTCACTCTGCAAGTCCTTGTTTCCAGGGACCTGTAAGGACAGTGAGTGAATTGTCCTTGTGCTATATTGTGCTTAAAAAAAACATTTATTCTAGGGACAGAAAACTGTAGGTAGGGAGAGTGTCAGTTTATTTCACTCTGCAAGTCCTTGTTTCCAGGGACCTGGAAGGACAGTGAGTGAATTGTCCTTGTGTTATATTGTGATTAAAAAAAACATTTTTTCTAGGGACAGAAAACTGTAGGTAGGGAGAGTGTTTTTTTTCTTTCACTCTGCAAGTCCTTGTTTCCAGGGACCTGTAAGGACAGTGAGTGAATTGTCCTTGTGCTATATTGTGCTTAAAAAAAACATTTATTCTAGGGACAGAAAACTGTAGGTAGGGAGAGTGTCAGTTTATTTCACTCTGCAAGTCCTTGTTTCCAGGGACCTGGAAGGACAGTGACTGAATTGTCCTTGTGCTATATTGTGATTAAAAAAAACATTTATTCTAGGGACAGAAAACTGTAGGTAGGGAGAGTGTCAGTTTATTTCACTCTGCAAGTCCTTGTTTCCAGGGACCTGGAAGGACAGTGACTGAATTGTCCTTGTGCTATATTGTGATTAAAAAAAACATTTATTCTAGGGACAGAAAACTGTAGGTAGGGAGAGTGTCAGTTTATTTCACTCTGCAAGTCCTTGTTTCCAGGGACCTGGAAGGACAGTGAGTGAATTGTCCTTGTGTTATATTGTGATTAAAAAAAACATTTTTTCTAGGGACAGAAAACTGTAGGTAGGGAGAGTGTTTTTTTTCTTTCACTCTGCAAGTCCTTGTTTCCAGGGACCTGTAAGGACAGTGAGTGAATTGTCCTTGTGCTATATTGTGCTTAAAAAAAACATTTATTCTAGGGACAGAAAACTGTAGGTAGGGAGAGTGTCAGTTTATTTCACTCTGCAAGTCCTTGTTTCCAGGGACCTGGAAGGACAGTGACTGAATTGTCCTTGTGCTATATTGTGATTAAAAAAAACATTTATTCTAGGGACAGAAAACTGTAGGTAGGGAGAGTGTCAGTTTATTTCACTCTGCAAGTCCTTGTTTCAAGGGACAGAGAAGGACACCTGAAGGTAGCCCTTATTGCTTTTTTCCCATCTCCCTGCAGGCCATCTATTAGAATGTCTGGAAGGCAAACAAGGAGAGGCAGACAGTCAGGAGGCAATAAAAGAGGGCAAGCAGGCTCTGTGTCTGGGGGCAACAGTGCTGGTCGTGGACGCGGTGCATTGTCATCAGCACATGGCCATGGGACACGCTTGTCCTTCTTTTCGGCAGCTGGACATGTTGAGCCACATCATGCCGAAGACTTGGTAGAGTGGATGACCAAGCCCTCCTCCTCCTCCTCATCCTCTCTCACCCAGGCTCAGGGTACTGGAAAAGCAGCTGCCAAAGCGTCGTCTTCCCTGGTATCAATGTCAGACAAATCATCAGTCACTCCTTCCCTAGACCCACCATGTCCTCCTCCTGAGGAGTCCCCCGAACTGTTTCAGCACAGTGTTGGGTACATGCTCCAGGAGGATGCCCAGCGTTTCGAAGGGTCTGATGATGAAACCCAGCTAGAGGAAGGCAGTAGCGTGAGAGCAGACAGAGGGGATGCTCAAGAAGGACACCAATCTGGCAGTCATGTTCCAGCAGCTGCAGCATACTGCCAGATTGGCTCCAGTGATGAGGAGGGAGGGGATGATGAGGTCACTGACTCCACGTGGGTGCCTAATAGGAGAGAGGAGGAGGAGGAGGATGAGGAGGAGGCACATCTCCAACGAGGCAGGATGCCCTTTGGTGGCCAGCGTAAGGGCAGTACACCGACGGAATCACACCGCAGAGCTCCGCCTGTGCAGGGCGCTGCCTCTGCCCGTCATTCAAAAAGTTCTTTGGTGTGGGCCTTTTTTGAGGCTAGTGCATCAGATCGCACAGCTGCTGTTTGCAACATATGTCTCAAGCGTATATCGCGTGGCCAAAACATCAGCCGCTTGGGTACCACATGCCTGACCAGACATATGTTGACCTGCCATGCAGCTCGTTGGCAAGCCTACCTCAAAGACCCACACCAAAGAACAAAGCGGACCTCTCCTTGCACCGCATCAGCTGGGATCTCCAACCCCACTATAACTTCAGTCCTCTCTGAAACATGCACTGAGAGGAATGAAGGTGTAGAATTAGGTGTGTCACAGCCAAGTACTTGCGCCCACTCTGCTAGCAGTACACCGACGTCCGATTCTAGCAGGCAAATTTCCCTGCCCCAGCTGCTGGACCGTCGAAAGAAGTTCACTCCCAGCCATCCACATGCCCAGCGGTTGAATGCTAGCTTGGCTAAATTGCTAGCGCTTCAACTGCTGCCTTTTCAGTTGGTAGACTCGGCCCCCTTCCGTGAGTTTGTGCAATGTGCAGTTCCTCAGTGGCAGGTTCCCAAACGCCACTTTTTCTCACGGAAGGCTATTCCGGCTCTCTACCGGCATGTGGAAGGCAATGTCTTGGCCTCGCTGGACAGGGCGGTCAGCGGTAAGGTGCATATTACCGCTGACTCATGGTCCAGCAGGCATGGACAGGGACGTTACCTTTCTTTCACGGCCCATTGGGTCACTCTTTTGGCAGCTGGGAAGGATTCAGGACAAGGTGCAGTAGTGTTGGAGGTTGTCCCACCGCCACGCCTCCAAAATGCTACTACTGGTTGTGACACACCTCTCTCCTCCACCCCCTCCTCTTCTTCTTCCTCCATGGCCTCTTCCTGTGGTTTGTCCTATGAACCAGCGGTGCTCCGTAGCCGTTCACGGGGCTACGCAAGTACGCAGGCAAAAAGATGCCATGCCGTGCTTGCGCTGGTGTGTTTGGGGGACAGAAGCCACACTGGGGCAGAGGTCCTGTCTGCTCTGCAGGGCCAGGCCGAGAGGTGGTTGACGCCACGCCAGCTTAAGCCAGGAATGGTGGTTTGCGACAATGGCACCAACCTCCTCTCCGCCCTCCGACAGGGACAACTGACCCATGTGCCCTGTGTGGCTCACGTCCTTAACCTGGTGGTGCAGCGCTTCTTGGGCAGGTACCCGGGCTTACAGGATGTCCTGAGGCAGGCCAGGAAAGTCTGTGTGCATTTCCGCAGATCTTATAATGCCAGTGCTCGCCTGGCTGAGCTGCAAAAGGAGTTGAACCTGCCCAAGAACCGCCTTATATGTGACATGCCCACCAGGTGGAACTCAACGTTGGCCATGCTGCAGCGGCTGCACACGCAGCAGAGGGCCATCAATGAGTACCTGTGCGACTACGGCACCAGGACAGGGTCAGGGGAGCTTGGTTTTTTTTCTCCACGCCAGTGGGGCATGATCAGGGATGCATGCACTGTCCTGGCACCATTTGAGGAGGCCACGAGGATGGTGAGCAGTGACAGTGCATGCATCAGTGACACTGTACCTCTTGTCCACCTGTTGGAGCACACGCTGCGTGGAATAATGGACAGGGCACTTGAGGCAGAACAGAGGCAGGAAGAGGAGGACTTCCTTGCCTCTCAAGGCCCCCTTTACCCAGACAGTGTTCCTTCTGTCCCACCCATCGCACAGGAAGAGGAGGAGGAGGAGGAGGAGGAGGAGGAGGATTGTGTCAGCATGGAGGTGGAGGCTGGCACTCAGCATCATCAGCAGCAGTCTTTTAGGGATGATTTACAGTCCCAAGAAACCAGTGGACTTGTACGTGGCTGGGAGGAGGTGGCTGCGGATCATGTCGTCCTTAGTGACCCAGAGGACTCCGGAGCGAATGCCTCAGCAAACCTACGCTGCATGGCCTCCCTGATCCTGCAAAGTCTGCGGAAGGATCCTCGTATTCTTCGGATCAAGGAGAGGGACCATTACTGGCTGGCCACTCTCCTTGATCCACGGTACAAGGGTAAGGTTGCGGACCTTATGTTACCGTCGCAGAGGGAGCAGAGGATGAGACAACTCCGGGAGGCCTTGCAGAAAGGTCTGTGCAACGCGTTCCCAGAGACTGGGAGGTTGCAAACTCCTGGTCCTGGACAACGAGTTGCTGAGGCTTCGGCCAGTCAAAGAAGGAGCGGTGGGGAAGGTGGCCGTCTGACCGATGCGTTCAGACAATTCTTTAGTCCGCAGCCCCAAAGTATGATCGGTTCCAGCAACCATCGCCAGCGTCTGATAAACATGGTGCAGGAATATCTAGGGGCAAGGTCAGACTTGGACACCTTCCCCACCGAAAATCCTCTGGCTTACTGGGTCTTGAGGATGGATCACTGGCCAGAGCTTGCACAGTATGCAATTGAGCTACTGGCCTGTCCTGCATCCAGCGTTCTTTCGGAACGCACATTCAGTGCTGCTGGAGGATTTGTCACGGATCACAGGGTGCGCCTGTCCACCGACTCGGTTGATCGACTGACTTTCATCAAGATGAACCAGTCTTGGATCACCACCAGCTACCACACACCTGATGCTGATATAACAGACTAATTGATTTTAACATGTCACATCCCTTCAAGACTGATGCTGATGCTGAGTGCCTGTGCTGTTATGTTGACTGGCTATCCTCCTCCTCCGAGTCCTCAATGATACGATTGATGATGATAGCTTGTAAGATCATTTTTGTTTATGGGTGCCGCCACCAGTGCCTAACGCCCAATTTTTCAGCCCCTGTTTAACAGGGGCGTGTAATTACAATTTTTGAAGCAATACTTTGCAACAGGGCTCATTGCTGTGCTCCAAGTACAGTATCTGTGAGGAGTTGCAGTGTTGTGCCACCAGTGCCTAACGCCCAATTTTTCAGCCCCTGTTTAACAGGGGCGTGTAATTACAATTTTTGAAGCAATACTTTGCAACAGGGCTCATTGCTGTGCTCCAAGTACAGTATCTGTGAGGAGTTGCAGTGTTGTGCCACCAGTGCCTAAGGCCCAATTTTTCAGCCCCTGTTTAACAGGGGCGTGTCATTACAATTTTTGAAGCAATACTTTGCAACAGGGCTCATTGGTGTGCTCCAAGTACAGTATCTGTGAGGAGTTGCAGTGTTGTGCCACCAGTGCCTAAGGCCCAATTTTTCAGCCCCTGTTTAACAGGGGCGTGTCATTACAATTTTTGAAGCAATACTTTGCAACAGGGCTCATTGCTGTGCTCCAAGTACAGTTGCTGTGAGGGGTTGCAGTGTTGTGCCACCAGTGCCTAAGGCCCAATTTTTCAGCCCCTGTTCAACAGGGGCATGTAATTACAATTCTTGATCTAATAATTCACAGCAGGGCCCATTGCTGCACCCACCAAGAGTAACTGTCAGGGCTTACAGTGTTGTGGCACCAGCACCACCATCAAAGGCCCAATTTTTACTACCACTGTTCAACAATTATATGTAATTAAAATTCCTGATATAATAGTTGACAGCAGGGCGTTCCAGCACCAACCAAGAGTAACTGTGAGTGCTTACAGTGTTGTGCCAACACCAACAACTAAGGGGCCTATTTCTGCAGAGTATATACGGCAGGTCCCTACTTTCAAACATCCAACTTACAAACGACTCCTACTTGCAAACGCAAGAAGACAACAGGAAGTGAGAGGAAATCTACCACTAGGAAGGAAAATTCTCTCCTGTAAGAATAAATATGGGAGAAAGGTGTCTCCTCTGTACTGATGCTTTATCAGCAATCCTTGTTTCAAGAAAAACACCACATTTCAAAAACAGTTGTCATTGGGACGGAAAGTGAGGTGAAATGTTCTGAACAGGGGCACAGACAGCAAAACAAATGTTACAGGGGTGATAACCCTTACCTATGTTTTCCAAAAAGTTTAAAAATAGATTTTTGGTCTGGAGCTACACTTCAACAATGTACCTGTTCAAAATTACAAACAGACTCTACATAAGAACAAACCTACAGTCCCTGTCTTGTATGCACCGCCTGTATAGGGCTGTTCAGAGTATATAGGGCCTTTTTTATTTTATGTGCGGGGTTCCCCTTAATATCCATACAAGACCCAAAGGGGCTGGTAATGGGCTGGGGTAGGGGGGGGGTCATGGGGTAGCTATGCCATTTTTCTTAAAGAATTTCATCCATATTACCGGGACCAGACATTACATTAAAGCCGCAAGCAGTTTTAAATGGCTTTTTTTTCCTTTAGAAGTGTCATTTTGTGCAGGGACAGTTCTAAACACGGGAAACACGTGGCACTTCACAGGCATACTTTAGACACCCCCCAGGTACGATATTTAAAGGAATATTTGACTTTTTTTTTTTCACTTTATGCATCATTAAAATGACTGCTCCCGAAAAACGGTCGTTTTTAAAACTTCTTTTTGCATTGATACATGTCCCCTGGTGCAGAACCCGGGTTCCCAAACCCTTTTTAGGACAATAACATGCATAATAGTTGTTATAATTAGCACTTTAGAATTCGAACGTTCGCATCCATTGTATTTAATAGGGTTCTAATGTTCGTTCGAACTTTCGGTCCGTTCGCGGGTTCTGGTGCGAACCGAACCCGGGGGTGTTCGGCTCATCACTAGTCTTGAGTGCGTTTGAGGGGGTCTTCCATATCTGCTATGTTTAGGTTAATGCTGTCGTTCTCACTTGCACCTCCGTCTGCACTGATAGCTTGCTGTAGGACCCTTAGCTTTGCCATAGCTGCGTCATGTTTACACTGTTCATTTAAGGTTTCCATTGTTGCTCTTTGTCGTGCTGACTGCGCTTCCAACTCTGCTCTTTTTTCTGCATATGCCACCTGCACTTTGCTGGCTTCCACTTCAGCGCGGGCATTAATAAGTCGCTCACTGAGTGTTGAGTATCTTGAACTATGGGATCTTGACGAGTTTTTAGAACGTCTGGTGGAAACAGATCTGTGAGATGCAGTGTCCTGTAACAGCTTTATCTTTGCTTCTGCCTTTAATCTGGTTTGCTGGATAAAACTGTCTCTTTCAATATTAAGACTGTTGACACGCTTTAACTGCCTTAGTGAATCGTCTGAATTCATGTTTTGTAAGACATTAGTGAATTTGATGCTGGTAAGCTGATAAAGCTCATATGAGGCAGAAAGTTGTTTAATGGCGCCCTCTAGTGTCAGTAGTTCACGTTCAACAGACACTGTATTAGCTTCAGCAAGGATTTTCTCCCAGACTAATTCCAAGCTATTTGACAATTCAGTCCTTGAAGCTTCATAATTCTCCATTACTTTCCAAGTGGGTTTAACTGAGCGTTTGGGTAACTCAGTTTCTTCAGGAACTTGTGAGGAAGGAGATGTGAGTTCACATATAGAAGCTTGGTCACTCATGATAGCAGACTGACTGTGAAAGCAGGCAGGCTCTGGGTGCTGAAATATGACACCATGCAGACAAACTCAAGCTATAAGGCTGCCATGTGCTGCTCTCTTCTTCTTTCTTGCTATGAGGGCAGTAAATCTTGTCTGTTTCAGTACTGACATGCAGAAATCTTGTAATTAGGCTGTGAAACTCCGTTTTTCTACTGTTCTGTCTCAACTACAAGGCGATAAACTTTATCTCCAGGTTGATGTAGGCCTTACACAAGCTGGTTTGATATTCATCCCTTGCATCGATACAGGCAGCTTAACTCAATGAATAAACTCACAGTTAGGACGACAGACGATGAATCCTTTCTAATGTTCCGTTTAATGATGGATATTCATAGATAGAAAAATGTTGCAGTTGTAAGCCACATGTAAGATGTTTAGCATGGAAGATATACAGGAGTAATGACCAGAATCAGGAAGTGGAGGAGAAATATAAAGCACTACGGTGAGAGAGAGAGTTCAGCTAGAAAGAAGGGGACAGATCTTAAAGACACAGAGCAAGAATAATCACATAGTGTAACACAACAGTAACCGTTCTGCTGAGTACTGCAGCACTTGTTGTGGCTGCTGATGGGTTGAAAGGTTTTGTAGGTGGCAAAAATTCTGTGTAATAAAACTAGTTAGAAGACATTAAAGCATGGTGAATTCTGAATGACGTAGAGCAAGGGTGGAAATCTTTACTAAACCAATAAACACACTTCTTGTACCCACAAAAAACTCCTCAATTGTTATTTCACAATTAAAAGTTTCGCAGATGCACATAAACCTAAAGAATTGTTTTAAAAAAAAAAATACTGAATATGGGCTGAGAACAGGGTTGCCAACTTTCAGTAAATTTACAAACAGTTTGTAAAATCTGTAATTTTTGCATCTGTCTGTGAATGTCCATTATGAACATGCAGACTGCATGTCCATAATGGATATTCATGGGCAGATGCAAAAATTACAGATTTTGCAAACTGTTTGTAAATTTACTGAAAGTTGGCAACCCTGGCTGAGAACTAAAGCTTCATCAAAGCCTGCCCTAAAGTACTACTTATTTAAAGGAAATATGTGGCCAAAGCATACACTTTATAACATCAGCAGTGTAATAACAATACAAACAATAGTTATTTTTGACAATCCAATATAAGCTTACATGAAAAATCTTCTTTTATGCTGTGAGTTCTGCCTGTCTGCTGACCATCTTTTTCCACACCTTCCTGGATTCCCTGCATACTTTGCAGCTTCTTCTCTGCTGTTTAATTTCAATTTCTAAGGACTACATATCCCATAGTTCCTTGCTGCCTGCAAGCAGTGATTCCTGTACTGTGACTCCCGACGCTGCTTCCTGAAACTCTTCCTCTCAGCACTTCTGTAGTTCAGAAGGCAAGTTCTGTGACATTTGGTGACACAGCAGTGCCATGGTAAATATGTGTCACGGAATTCACTTCAATTCATTTACAAACTTCAAGATCATTCAGATTAATAGGATAAGGTTAGAAAGAATTGAAATACAAATTAAAATTGAAATTGGAAATAATATATCATTTTACATTTTGACCAAAGGTATGCTTTAAAATATTCAGAAACTATTAGTAACCAGCAGGCAATAAACATTTTGGTTAAAACATATTGTGCTGCACTACTGTAATGCACAATGCGATATATTAGAGTAGAGCTGTCAGGACAATTTAATGGCAATCACAATATATAGAGTGCAGCGGTGATATGTCACAGTGCTTAGACTGCTCGGGTCAGGTAAAGAAAAAAGTTCTATGGTCAGCAGAAGGATAGAATTTTCGGCTAACTGTAGTCAGTGGGAGGAAAAAGTTTCCCCAATGTTGGCCATTAGTGCTGCCGTAAGTGGTCAGATCAAAAGATAAATGTTCATTGAGGGGAAAGGTGGGGCAACAGTGCTTAGTGGCAAGCAAGGGGGAGAGCTGTGGTGGCCAATGGCTGTAGTAGAGGGCATTGGTCCTCATTGATGGTGGGGGGGAGGTCATTGGGAGCACAATGAACACAACACAACACAACTTTCTAATGCCCTGTACACACGATCGGATTTTCCGATGAAAAAAGTCTGATGGAAAAAAATCCGATGAGAAATTCTGATCGTCTTTGTGGAATTCCATCGGAGAAAAATCCACGCATGCTCAGAATCAAGGGAGAAAAAGAAACCCTGGACTGCCGCACTCTGTATAGACAGTTATTTATTCCAAAATTTCAGGTAAAAAATCCAAATTCAAAATAAATCCATAAATCCAAAACAACAAATGCAGATGGTGTGCATGCAGGGAAGGGTAGCCACCCTTCCCTGCATGCACACCATCTGCATTTGTTGTTTTGGATTTATGGATTTATTTTGAATTTGGATTTTTTACCTGAAATTTTGGAATAAATAACTGTCTATACAGAGTGCGGCAGTCCAGGGTTTCTTTTTCTCCCATGCATCAGTGCAGAGCCAGCACCTGTGTGAGTGACCGGGCGGAAGCAGCTATTTGGTGAATTCCCAAGCTTTTGAGCGGTACGTTTTTCCTTTCCTATGCTCAGAATCAAGTCGATGCATGCTCGGAAACATTGAACTTAATTTTTCTCGGCTCGTCGTAATGGTTTATGTCACTGCGTTTTGGACAGTCGGAATTTAGTCTGACAGTGTGTATGCAAGACTGATGGAAGTCAGCTTCATCGGAATTCCGACGGAAAATTCCATCGGATTTTATACCATCGGAAATCCGATCGTGTGTACAAGGCATTAGTTCTTCCAGCAAAACCTATGTCTCACATGGGCAGTATATTACTCCTACAGTACTGAGGCAATGCCTACTGCTTTTGTTATTGTATACCATCCAGAACACAAAGGATGACACAGCCTGCACTCTAGACAACAGGAATCGCTGTGCAACCAGTAGTAACACAGCAGCGTTTTAAAATACAACAATTGGGAAGTCAGAGAGGCCATTCAGCCATGTATGCTTTGACTGGTAACTCGGTACTGGAACCCTCTGCTCCTTTTCCCTCTTCCCCACTTGGCTGCCACATCGTGCCCCGTAGAAGTAGGTTTTGAGCCTAAAAATCAAAGTGCCACACCAAAGTGTTAAGAGTACAAAACGAGATTTTACTGCAAATGTTAAAGGATAAGTTCACCTTTTAAAAATAAAGAAATGCATATTTTTTAGAGGTATAAATATGTGCATTTACTATTTTTTTTGTAGGAGCCTGGAAAGCATTGAACCAGCAATCAGCAGATGCCATTAAAGTCTCCTGCAAACTGTCAGACTGTCAGTGTAAGATGTCTACGTGCAGGCAGTTTTACACTTACAGGAAGAATCAATAACTACCAAAGTGCTCAACAGTGCCGTGGTAGTTCATTGAGACCAAGAAGCCAACACCCGCAAAGGTTGTCGCTAGTGGTAGTCTATTCATTCACAACCGCTGGTGGTAAAAAATAAATAAAAATCCTGCAAGGCAATGTCATAATGTGCTAGCATGCATTGCATGCTAGCATATTATGGGACACTTACTTTAGAACAAAGCATTCCAGCAACGCGATGTCAGTGCTGAGATGGCGACGCACACGTGTGTGGGAGCCGCTGTTTCCGGCACGGGCTCTGATGGTCCGACACTGTAAGCTGGACCCTCAAAGCGCATGCACCAATGATGTCATCGGCTGCATGCACTCTGAATATCTCCTAAACTGTGCAAGTTTATGAGATATTCACAGTACCTACAGGTAAGTTTACAACCACTTTAAGTAGATGCCACAGCCAGTTTGTTTCAGGGGCCACACCTCATCCACTTTATCTGGATTTGAGATAAACAGTGTCTGGGACTCAAAATGATTTTAACTCTTGGTTGCGAAGATCTGATAAGTAATGTTCTCAAAAGAGAAGTATGGGTTTTTTTTTTTCTATTTATACTTACCTCGGTGGATGGAGCATCAGGCTGATGCTGCAGCTGTCCCCTGGCGTCTGTGCACTGAGAACCGAGCCACCGTACACAGCCGATGGCTCGGTTCTCACTCCTCCCCGAGCAGAGCCATACTGACTGTCAGTAAGCATGGCATCTGCTCTACTTCTCAGCGCTCATTGGAGTGCCGAGCAGTGGAGGGGCGGGGAGAGGCTGTCTCAGCGTCTCAGGGGCTCGCTGAGCCGCTGAGACTGCCATCAATCAGGGAAGCTGGCAGATCCCAACTTGGAAGTCGTGATGACGCGCTGCCCCGACTGATGGCAGTGACGTCAGCGGAGAGCGGACTTCAGACCGCTCTCCGCTGAAAACGGGTCACAGGAGTGCAAAACTAATTGCACTCCTGTGACCCAGAGGAGAAGCCCAGCCTAAAAAGCTCAGGCTGGACTTCTCCTTTAAGGTATTTTCTAGTTATTATTATTATTATTATTATAATACAGGATTTATATAGCGCCGACAGCTTATGCAGCGCTTTACAACATAAGGGTAGACAGTACAATTACAATACAATTTAATACAGTAGGGATAAGAGAGCCCTGCTTGTTAGAGCTTACAATCTAAGAGGGATGGTTAAGTAATACAAAAGGTAATAACTGTGGGGGATGAACTGATGTAGAAAATAAAAGTACAGTTGTTAGTTGGAGGTGGGATAGGCTTCTCTGAAGAGAAGGGTTTTCAGGGACTAGCTAAAAGTGGAGAAACTAGGAGATAGTCGGACAGATTGGGTTAAGGAGTTCCAGAGGTTGGGGGGGGGGCTCGGGAGAAGTCCTAGAGGTGAGCATGGGAAAAGGTGACAATTGTGCTAGATAACAGGTCTTGGGGGGAACAAAGGGAATGAAATATGTTGGTATTTGGAGACTAGGTTAGTGATGTAGCTGGGGGCAGAGTTGTGGATAACTTTGTAAGTTGTTGTTAGTATTTTGAATTTGATTCGTTGGGTGAGCGGCAGCCAGTGGAGGGATTGGCAGAGAGGGGTAGCAGACACTGAGTGGTGGGTAAGGTGAATGATGGACTGAAGGGGGGATAGCCTATGTAGAGGTAATCCAATGAGGAGGGAGTTGGAGTAGTCGAGGCGAAAGATGATCAGGGAGTAAACAAGGAGTTTTGCGACATCATTGATTAGGAAGGGGCGTATGTTGGAGATTTTGCAGAGGTTGAGGCAGCAAGCTTTGGACATTGAGTGGATGTGGGGCCGAAAGGAGAGTTTAGGGTCCAGGATTACACCTTTGCATGCGGTGACTGGTTGATAGTTAAGCCGTTGATCTTGACAGAGAAGTCAGAGGGAGGGGCACACAAAGGAAATATTATGAGCCGGGTTTTGGATAGATTGAGTTTAAGGAAGTGGTGTGACATCCAGGCTGATATGTTTGTTAGTAAATTAGTAATGCGTGTGGAGACTGATCAAGTGAGTTGAGAGGTAGAGAGATAGATTTGGGTGTCTTCAGTGTAGAAATGGTATTGGAAGTCATGGAATGCTGACTGACCCAGGAAAGAAGTGTAGATCGAGAATAGGAGAGATCTAACAACACAACTCTGGGGAACCCCGACAGAGAAAGGAAGAAGAAGTAGAATTGTAAGTGACGCTGAAGGTGCGGTGGCATAGGTAGGATAAAAACCAGCAATAACTACAGTCACGCAGACCAAAGAAGTCAAGTTTTTTGAGGAGGAGGGAGTGGTCCACCGTGTCAAAGGCAGCAGAGAGGTCCAGGAGTAAGAGTACAAAGTAGTGTCCATTGGTTTTGGCTGTTAGTAGATCATTTGTGAGCTTAAAGAGCACAGTTTCTGTGGAGTGTTGAGGGCAAAATCCAGACTGAAGAGCATCAAGGAGGTTGTTCTCAGCGAGATGGTCACAACAGTTGGTTGTAGACCAGACGTTCAAGGAGTTTGAAGGAAAAGAGGAGCAAGGAGATGGAGCGTAGTTGGTTAAGATTGGTGGGATCCAGTGAGGGCTTTTGTGGAAGATGCCAGAGGAGAGGGAGAGATTGAAGATGTGAGTTAGAGAGTGAAGATAAGAGCCAGAGGGTGACTGTAGCATTTGCAAGGGAACAGGGTCCAGGTAGTTAGGTGGGTGTTAGAAAAAAAGTTTAGTAGCCTTGTCTATGGTAGCGGGGTTGAATGGGGGAAGTAATGATTGTACCTGTGGACATGAGGTGTTAAGTGGGGGAGGTACCTGCACAGAGGAGATCTCCTCATGAATAGTATCAATCTTATTATTTAAATGCTTGGCGATCTCTTCAGCAGTGAGTGAGTTAGTAGGTGGAGGCAGTGGAAGACGAAGTAGAAATTTAATAGTAGAGAAGAGTTGACGGGGACTGGATGAGAAGTTGTTAAAGTGGTTGGAAACTCTCACATATACCCAGTTAAGTGAACAGTCCCAGATGATAGACAGATGAAACAAATCCTCCTTTTCTTGTTTATCCGCAGCCATAGCCATCTCTTACCTACACCCATTTAAAAGGGCAAATCGTGTTAAAAACCTTCTTCATCTGTCAGGAGCAGAGAGGAGGGGGTGGAGAGGCTGCACTTACAGCCTGTGAGAGCTGATTGGGGGAAAGGCACACACCCCCCATCACACAGCAGAAGAACTGTGCTGTGAATAGACAAGCTCCGTGCTGAGCTCCCTCCCTGCCAAAAATGTTATCTCATGTGTTGGGAAATCTTCTCAGAAGTGACTTATGCTGATAACAAAGGAACGAAGTACCACTGAGAAATGACACTTAGAGCTTTGGAGAGAGATAAATAAACACTACAGATATATTTGCTTTGCTCAAATTTCATGACTGAGGTTTACATCCACTTTTATTTATTTTTTTCTCAAACAAAGGTCTTTATTGAGCAGATGTAATAAACAAGAAAACACATTCACCGAGTTCCAGATAATCATCAATATAATCAACCAGTGTGACGCAGCACACCCATATGCATCGTATTCGCCATAACACATATGCCCTTCAACAAATTATTGTTACCCCTATTATCATAACATGCCCCCACCCTACGCCCCTCATCAGTGTATGCCATTAGGCATACCACATAGCCAATTATAAAAAGCCATACACCCGCCCTGAACAGGCTCATAATATTCGATCATATACCACATCCATAGGGGCCAGACCCGGGACACTCAGCCACGGGTCCCATAGTTTATCATATTTCGTACTAGTCCCTCTACGTTGATACACAAGTTTTTCCAACCGAAGTGTAACCCCCATCTGTGTGATACACTCCTGCACCGTAGGTGGTCCAGTATCCTTCCAGTGTCTCAAGATCATCAAACAGGCCTGAAATAAGGCCCTGCCAATAGCCTGCTTGGGGATATACTCCAACTGGAGGCCATCTAGTATCCCCAGCAGGCAGGCTTTAGGATCCAGTGGTATCTGAACCTGGAAAGCGCCATTAAGAGTGTCGATGACCCGTGCCCAATACAAGTGGAGCTTCGGGCATCTCCACAACAAGTGGATAAGATCACCGTGATCCCTGCAGCACCTGGTACAGGACCGATCAGTAGTCACCCCCATACGGGCTAATCTAGCCGGTGTGTAGTGGACCCTCAGAAGGATGTAAAGCTGAGATAGTCCGTGAGCCACGTTCAGGGAGCACGAGGGGACCGCTTGCAAAGCCTCCTCCCACTGCTCTTCCTCAAACGCGCCCACGTCATGTTCCCACAGTGACACTGCCTTCAGAGGAGCGCCCTGAAGAAAGAGATTAAGCAACCTGGCATAACAACAAGAAATAAATCCCTTATTTGTAGTCACTTCAAACATGTAGTTGAAAACCGGCGCCGAGTCCAAGGACCAAACATCCGTTTCCCTCTGCGCGTCAACTGCATGTTTAAGCTGGAGATAGTAAAATTGCATAGAAGCCGGTAGCCGAAAATCCGTACTGAGCTCCTGAAAATACCTTAATCTGCCATCTCTAAATATATGAGTCATATGCGACACCCCATACTGCGTCCACCTCAGACCATACAGTAATTTGGCTAGTTCCCTGTAGTATTGGTTGTCCCATATAGGGCTGTAAATAGTAAATCCAGTCACTCCCTGAAGCATCCTGACTTTATTCCAAATCTTTTGCATGAGTGCATACGTGGGGAAGAGCTTATTAGATTTAGTGTACCTCAGGGCCTCCAGACCATCCGCCACCCCCCCCCCCCCCCAGTCGTGAAGCCGAGCAGCTGGACCGAGGAGTCCAGCAAATTCAGTGCCAGGTCCAGTCGAGGGGATATAACTCGTGCTATATGCTGCATTTGGGAAGCTAAGTAGTACAGCCCCCGGTGTCCTTAGATCGCTGTAGTTGTTCAAGTTTAACCCTAGGGGGCTTGGAGAGCCATATAAGTGATCGAAAGATCGAGTTAATAATTCTAAACTTTTTCAGGGGAATAACCATGGGAGAATTGTGGAGCACATACAGCAGCTGCGGCATAAGGATCATTTTTATCAAGTTCACCCTCCCCACCAGGGACAACCTCAGCTTACTCCACACCTTAACCCGATCCCGGCAGCGGTTAATCAGAGGGGTGAGATTGAGGTTGACATATTCCAGCAAACAGGCGGTAACCTGGATGCCCAAATATTTAAAGGACATGGCTACAGGGATGCCCTGCATGGTCTGAGAGAGTGCTGAAGGCTCACGGTCTAACAACAGGAGAGAGGACTTGGTCCAATTAATAACTAGCCCCTAATACATACCAAATCGCCGCACTATAGTCATGGCCTCAGTCAGTGAAGTGGAAGTATCCCCAAGGAGCAGCATAGTGTCATCTGCATATAGCATGATCTTCTCCTGAAGATCTCCATACCGAAATCCCTGCACTGAGGGACAATCCCTGATCATGGCAGCCAAAGGCTCAATAGCCAGGGCAAAAAGGAGAGGGGAGAGGGGGCAGCCCTGCCGTGTGCCTCTATGTAAGTTAAACGTATGTGAAATCCTCCCCCCCTCTCGTATAGCCGCTACTGGTGAAGAGTACAGCAGCTGCACCCACTGGATGAACTCAGTTCCAAACCCAAACTTCCTAATTACCGCCCACAGATAGTCCCATTTGACGCTGTCAAACGCCTTATGGGCATCTAGGGATAGCAATGCACGATCACCAACATTGTCTGCCTGCGATTGGATATTCAGGAAAAGCCTCCGCAGATTTATTGCAGTCGACTTTTGGGGCATAAACCCGGACTGGTCCGAGTGAATAATAATGGATATGGCACTATTCAGTCTTACTGCCAGGACCTTGGCAAGGATCTTAACGTCATTTTGTAAGAGCTAGATGGGCCTGTACAATCCCGGGTCTAAAGGGTCCTTGTCTGGCTTTAGAATCAATACAATGTTAGCTCTAGTCATAGATTGGGGGAGGGTACCGGTCTCCTTTGCAGCATTAAAGACTCTCAGCAGGTGCGGTAACACCTGCTCTCCATATTGTTTGTACACTTCAGCAGGAAGCCCGTCATCTCCCGGAGCTTTCGAGTTGGGGAACATGTTAGTCGCCATCTGCAGCTCACCTAGGGTCAAAGGGGCATCAAGCGATTCCCTAGCGGAGTCCGTCAGGGTGGGTAGGAGGACATGGTCCAAGTATTCATCTAAAGACTCTAACGAGTATGTTCGCTTAGATTCATACAGGGAGGAGTAGAAACTAACAAGTTCTGTCAAAATTTGGTCTGGGGAGTTAGTCACCTCACCAGAAAGAACGCGCAGTGCTCCAATTGAAGGGGACAGCTGCTGGGAATGGGCAATAGTCACTAACATGCGACCTGTGTGCTCTCCCTCCTCATAGAAAGCCGCCTTCTGAAAAAAACGCTTCCTCTCCGCACCTGAGGTCGTGACCCGGTACAGAGCATCCTGCGCCGAAAGCCACGCCTCCCTGTGCGGTTCAGACGGGTCTGTGACAGAAGTATCCTCTAGCTTCTTAGCCAACAGTTCCATTCCCTCTCTCTGAGCATGTGTCTTCCTCTTAATGGCCTGGATTTCTGTAATAAATAGACCCCTCAGTACAGCCTTAAAGGCCTCCCAATCCATGGCTACATTCCCTGAGGCCTCATGGATGCGCCAAAAATCAAAAATGCGGGATTCTATGTGTTCATGGGAAGAAAAGAGATTTAACCAAAAAGCGTTCATCTTCCAAGGAGCCTTAGCCACCGCGGAAGGGGGACTCACCCCTAGAGACACAATCAGTGGAGAGTGATCCGATACACTTCTGGGAGCATACACCATCCCCGAAATGTAACGTTCAGCAGTATGAGAGCATATACATAGATCAATCCTGGACAAAGATGAATAGCTCTTTGAAAAACATGAAAATTGCTTCACACCCAGGTTCCTCGCCCTCCAGGGGTCTTTCCACCCCACCTCCTCTATAAATTTATTGAGGGCAGTGCGATTCGTCCCCCTCCCTCCTCCCCCCGGGGGATGTTTGTCTAACAAGGGGTCCGTGAAACCCCCGAAGGCGTACAAAGGCACCTCCGGGAACGCACCTGAAACTCCGCCAAAGCTCTCAATACCTGGTTATTGTACGGGGGGTATATATACAAAAGCAAGAATACATTTAAGGGTGAACAACCTGCACAAAAGAAAAACATATCTACCATCAGCATCAACCGCAGAGCTGAGCTCCTCAAAATCTATGGAGCTATGTATCAAAACACTCACACCCCTGGAGTAGGAAGTGTGAGTGGAGTGATACGCTCTGCCCACCCACCGATAGTTCAGGCATGACTTAGAATTAGCAGTAAGATGCGTCTCTTGTAAGGCACAAATAGCAGGCAGGCGTTTCCTCATCAGGGAGGACACCATAGTACATTTCAGAGGGTCTTGTAGCCCCCTAATGTTCCATGACAGCACTGTAATCGTCTCCATCAGGGGGAATTAAACCTGTAATCAAGGGGAAGATCCTAGCCGCCCCACCCACCCCCCTTCCACCCCCTAGTAGGGGATGCAATGTCAGGTTTGGGAGACATCAGGAGCAGCATAAACCGCTGGGTAGCAAAAAGAACTGAAACTCTATAAGTCTGGAAGTAGAAATTGTCTGCTCTGGAACAAGTTTTCTTATTGCAACAACAACCTAAAGCGCACAACAGTGCGGCAACCAAACTTACGGGCCCCATCCGTTGCAGGCCAACTGTCCTTTCGGGTAAGGGGACCATCTGCACGTGGACCTCTAGGAAGTTCAGGTTCTGGGGTGCCAACGGGCATTCCCGATTTGCATGGGACAACGGGTTCCGTGAACTGTCTATAGACGCAGCCAACATGGCCGCCCATTTACAGGCAATCCGTGGTATAAGTGTTGCCAGTAATAAACACATTTCCGAACTCGCATTAAGTGAAAGTAATCATTGTACGTTTCCGGCACCATCCTCAGCAGAGGGAAAGGTAAGGCGGTATCAACAAGACTTGTCTGGCGCATTAATCTTCTTCATCGGGGGGTCTTTGGTGAAATGCTCCCGCGTTGGCATCCAGCCAGTCCGAGGCATCAGCAGGGTTTTCAAAAAAGTGTGCTTGGCCCCTCAAGATGACTCTGAGTCTCGCTGGGTAGAGCAAAGCATAGGGTGCCTGCAGCTTCTGCAAGCGTTTTTTGATTTCGGTGAAGTGCGCACGGCTCTTCTGAACTGCAGCAGAAAAGTCAGGGTAGAAGGAGACCCGCGTGCCATTAAATTGAATGTTCCTCTTCTCCCTATCCAGCCGCAATATGATTTCTCTGTCTCTGTAGTTTAGTAGTCTGGCCAGCATCGGGCGAGGATGGTTGCCCGGCGGGAGAGGTCTGGTAGGCACTCTGTGGGCCCTCTCAACCACATATAAATGGGTAAAAGCCTCCTTGCCAAACACATCTGCCATCCACTGTTCCACAAATTGTGTGGGGTCCCGACCCTCCACCTTCTCCAGCAGCCCCACTATGCGCACATTGTTGCGCCTGAGGCGGTTCTCGAAATCTTCCGCCCTCATATCAGTAGCCCTGGCTAGGCATGCAGTGGATTGGGTATCTCTGGTCAGTGTGGGGAGTTTGTCCTCAATATCACTTATCCTGCTCTCTGCTGCAGTGGTTCTTTCTCTGATTTTTTGAATGTCCTGTCTGATCAAGCATACACCCTCCTCCAGGTTCCCAAAGCAGACTTGCAGGCTATTCACAGAGGCTGTGCATTTATTAACAGCTCTTAGTAAGGCAGCCATTGTAGGCTGCTCTCCCCCCTCATCATCAGGGTCTTCAGTTTCCTCCAGCAAGTGAGGGCCTCCCTCAGCCTGAGCCATCATGGCGCCCGCTCCCAGCACTCGCCCCCCCTCCTCCATGTCAGTGTCACTGAATGCAGCTCCCTCATCCAGGGGCAGCGCTTCTGTACAGTTCAGTTTCCCTGCCAGTTTCTGTGCATAGTACCTCATATCTTTAGGGGGGTCTCCGGTGAGGTCCTTAGGTGGTTTCAGCTGCTTACTCCCCCCCTCTTTTGCCTTCTCATTTAATGTGGCATTGGGCATGACCTGCATTGAACACAGCTCATCTATGAACAGATAATAACATAATTTTTTATACCAAGTTTTAGCTGTCTTAGTTTCTTTAAAAAAAAAACCTTTACAACTGGAAGTCGTGTCTTCTGATTATAAAAGATGGTTGGGTTTAATTTATCCACCTGGTAGCCATTTAACCTATGAATGAAGAATTGACGAGCCAAGCTAATTCTTCCTTGGTCTATTTAACACCACTGGCTGTGCTGGTTAATGTCTGTAGATGCAGTTAAAATCATTAGACCCCTGTAGAGACACTTGGATGCAGAGTTTGCTCCTTTTCTTATCACCATTTCAGTAGTACATTACAGCGGAGAATGCACATGTTCACATGCTGTAGGTCAGGACAAGGTTTTGTTGGGATGGTTATGAGTGTTTTTCTGGGGGATAAACTGTATAATCAGTGAATTCAATACTGTCTCTCCATCATCATTAGATACACATGGTTGACAAATCCTAGGAGGCTGGTGAATCCCAGAATAATGTATTGGAGGCACTGTGCTACCACTTTTTTTTTATCTGTGTATCTGCCTCACAGAAATTCTAATCCTGTGGGCTCATTCACATGAGCCCGTTGTGCTGCGTGTCCGTTGCATCACGTGTTAATGTGCATTGCATTAGCATAGCCCATTCTTTTGGGCAACAGACCAAAAATCATGCATGCAGGGTTTTCAGCAGCACGTGGTCATATTCTGATCCATCAGAAGGCAATTGGATATTCCCAGGATTAAAAAAGTCTGGTTTTATTACCAGCTCTTGCATCCATGCATCCATCTATTATTTTTTTTAAATCTACTGAGCTGACCAGAACCAGCTCTTAAGGGAATCCATTCCACATTTTCACAGCTCTTACTGTGAGGAAGCCTTTCTGTATGTGGAGGTAATATCTATTTTCCTCCAGGCATAAAGAGTGCCTCCTTGCACTCTGTAATAACCTGAAAGTAAATAACTCCACACCAAGGTCACTATATGAACAACCTATGTGATTACCGTATACATGGTGATTATATCCCCCTAAATTGCCTCTCCTTAAGAGAGAATACATTCAGTTGAAGATGGAGCTTCAAGCTTGCCTTGGAGCCTAAAGAGTACTGTGAAACTGTATAGAATTAGAAAAATGTTGATGGTATATGTATGGTATATGATACCCCCAGTTAAGAGGGCTGCCTTGATTGTTTTGGGCCATGTAGTGCACCGCTGTCAACCCCTGGCAATCGGCTCTAACCTCTCGTGGCACAGTTAGTAAAGGGGATGATAGAATTGCAATCACTCTAATATTCTCTATGACACAATCCCACAGTAAGGCACACAGTAATGGTATAGCACAGTAAATAAAACTGACAACCAGTATACTTAACTCTAATATTTTACTGTTAATAAAGGTTTGGATAATAAACAATCATGCAATGACATATGCAGAGCCCTGCAATGTAAGTACACTTGTGAAGCAGCAAACGTTCAATAATATAACATACACGTATCAGACCCCGCTGCAGCTATCCTCCCTCGTGGACAATATGGCGCCCAGCAATGTCCTATACTACCCAGTCAGGCCTGACTATAACTTGGGCATACCTCCCAACTGGCACGGATTGGGCAGGACTTACCCGGAATGGCAACTCCTTCCCGCACTCCCGCACAAGTGGTTTCGTTCCCGCACAACTAATGTCCCGCAGTGGACATTTACAAAGTTGGGAGGTATGCTTGGGGTATAGTTCGGGGGGAAAGGTAGACAATCTTCGCTAGCAAGAACGGTGGTGCACTTTAAGAACAATTTGTAATCCAATAGGGAAAACCGATGATTGATAACTTCAAAGTACCAGGGAGACTAATAACTCAGTTCTGTGGATAGTCTCCCCAGAGTTTAACTGCAATACTGGATGGCCCTGAATACAGTTAGTGGGCCTAGAAATACTATGGTGCAGTTCTGAGCAGGTGCTCTCTCACCCAACCGGACCAGACCTTGTCCGTTCTTCCGTCACCGTGACTCGATTCACAGTATCCACGACCCCGGGTCTTCGGTCCTTCTGGTGACAGTGCTCGACAACCGGATCAGACGTTCAGCGGGTTCCTCAGTGGACCGGAAGGCTCTTTGGAAAAGCACAAGGCCCAAGCTTCAGGCCTTGTACGCGCAGCAGTTCAACACAGGGATCCTCTTGTAGGGAGGGCGGTGTCCGAAGAGAGAGACGCAGGCTCCGCCTCTCCCTTATAAAGTCCACCCCAGCAGTCCTTGCGCGGGGCAATGCACTCTGGCTGCCTTAAGGCGTGCTGGGAACTGTAGTCTCTTGGGGTTAAAAAAAAAACAATACCCCCGCTACATGTATAAAAAGAAAGTAGGAAAATAAAAAAACTAAGATGAAAACATAAAAGGGGTAGTGTGTATAGGAAAAAAAAGAAGTAATGACCGTCCCAAAAGCCATCAGGGTTACGTGGATAGAGAAACTAACAAATCACATATGTTTGACATTGCTAAGATTATCCGCTAGCTTTTTTTTAAAATCATAGTTATGCTGATACTGCTCTTCACCTCCTCAAAGCCTAAAATTTAGCTAAAAATAAAAACCTAAAAATCAGCAGAAGGGACATAATGTACAGTTAGTATGATGTGTTTGTGTTGATTTTTCTTGTTTCACTAGAAAACGTCCTTCGTCCTACAACCACCCATCCCTGCTGCTGTAATGTTCCAGTGTTTTGAGGGTTAATACTAAGCTGTAAGGGCTGACAAGAGAGCTTGACTATGCCCATCCTTCCGTGCCAAATCTACCATTCATAGAAGCTTTACTTACAGTAAGCTTCTATTAATGACGCAGGATATGCTGATTTTAATATTTTTGTTTTTAGCTAAACAGTAATTTGCTTGGTAGTAGCAACAAATAAATGTTTAGGAATTGCCTATTTATGGGATAAATTCTGAAGTTTCTTATTTATTGTAGTTATGCTTACCTTGCGTTTCTATGGAAGTTCTGGTAAAGCATTGGGTGATTGAGGTTGTTAACCTTAAAGTAGACAAAACTTTTTTTTCATTTTGGATAGAGTAAGGGAGGGCCATAACATCTATCGGTTTATTTTTTGCCATCTCTGTCCCATAGGGTAGATTTCCCTTTACTTCCTGTCCCATAACTAAACAGGAAGCGAGAGGAAATCCCCATTGGAAGAATTCCCCTCTATTACTTTCCTGGTGACAACCCAAAATGTGGGATTTTTTTTAGGATAAAGATAAACAGGACAAATATAGATAGAGTGAATCCCGTTAACAGGAACACAGAAAGCAATAAAAACCTGAGAGGAGTTCTAATCCCTCTCCACTCTATCCATAACCAAAAAAATAAGTTTTGCCTTTAGTTGCACTTTAATACATAAGCAGTTTGTTTCAGACTAGTCCACCAGATGTAAAACATAGAGCTACTACAAGAAAACAGCTAGATGGATGGTTGGGTACATATTAGGGGACCCTGGGGTTAAATACCTTTGAAAGAGAACTTTATATAAGTGTGTTAATGCTTAAAGTTTACGGACCCAATCACCCCCATATGTTATGATACATGTGGCAGTAAATACTAGATAGATGGATGTGATAATCAGGGTACTGATTATCAGTGCAGCCCCATCAGTGCCTATCAGTGAAGGGTATCAGTGCCCATCAGTGCAGCTTATCAGTGCCCATCAGTGCAGACTCATCAGTGCACATCAGTGAAGAAGAAAAAATTACTTGCAAAATATTATAACAAAAACTATGAAAGTTTTTTTTCAACATTCTCAGTTTGTTGAGCAAAAATTTTTTTAAAACCCAGTGATTATTAAATACCACCAAAAGAAAGCTCTATATGTCTCAAAATAATGTAAAAAAAATCATATGGGTACAGTATTGCATGACCACGCAATTGTCATTCAAAATGCGACAGCACTGAAACCTAAACATTGGCCCGGGCAGCAAAAGGGGTGAAAGTGCCCGGTATTGAGGTGATTAAAGACACAAATTTATTTGCTTTACTGCAGGAAAATAGACAAATTTGAATAGGCCCTAAGTGGACCTTTAGCTCAAGGCCGTCTTTAATATTAACTGGACCCTGGGCAAACATTTTCTTGGGGCCCCCCTTCATGCAATTTCGCTCTCCTCCCCCACATCATAAAAAACAAACCCCTTTTGGCCCGCGATAAAGATCACCCTGGTGCTCTGAGACATACAATAGCAGCTAGACTTAAAATCAGTTTACTGCAGCAAATCAGGCAGCTACCGCAATTGGTTGACAAAGTGGTCATAGTTAAAGTGGTAAATACAGTTTGAGATGACTTACATATCGTAGACATCATGAGATTTAATGTTATGCTGCTTCTAATTCCAAGGCTAGCCAGCAACGGACAGGCTGGAATTCTGCATTGGGGAGGTGGTGAACAGGGTTGGCAACCCCCCCTCCCCCCAGGACAGGACTTGGGAAGGAAAGGGGAGATATGAGAGAGATTGAAGAGAAGGAGATAGAGGAAGGAGGAAAAATGGAGAGAGAAAGAGAGGGGGGGGAGAAAGGGGGACAAAAGAGAGGGGGGCTAAAGAGAGGGGGGAAGGGGGGGAGTGTTGGGGTTGGTGGGCAGAGAAAGAGAATGGGGAAACAAAAAGAGGAAGGGGCAATATAAGGGGGAAAGAAGGTGGATGAGAGAGAGGAAGGGGAAGAAAGGAAAAAAAAGAGGGAGGAGAAAGAGAGATATGGGAACGAGAGAGAAAGTGAGGGGAAAAAGGCTGGGGGGAGGTAGAGGGGGTAAAGATAGAGAGAGTGAGGTGAGAGAGAAAAGAAAGAGTGAGAGGAGGGGAGAAAGAGAAGGGGAGAAAGAGAAGGGGGGATAAGAGAGGGGGGAAGAGAGAAAGGATGAGAAAATATATATGGGGGGGGGGAGGAGAACGATGGAGAGGAGGGAGAGAAAGTGAGAAAAAGGGGACAAGAGGAGGGTGAGGACTGAGGAAAAGGAGAGAGACTGTTGGGGGGAGATGAGAAAAAGATTGGAGAAAAAAAAATAGAAGGGGCTAAAGAGAGGAGATAGGAAGAGAGGTGGAGAAAGGGAGGATGAGAGAAAGGTAGATGAAAGAGTGGGGAGAGAGAGAGAGAGAAGGGGGGGCAGAGCAAGTGATGGTGGGGGCAAAAGGATTGCTCACCAATTATGCCTCCCCATTCAGGCTTCTTCCCCTTGGGCGGCTTAGGCAGCTGTACTTGTATTAAATCTCCCGCCCAGCTGCTCACAGATCCCCTTTCACTGCACACTGCGGGCAATGCAGGGAGTTGGAGTGGGCGGGGTTAGGCGGACCCAAATGGCAGCGTAGTGTGGGATTGGACAGGCGGACACGGTGAAGTGAGGAAGGGGCTGGGGGAAAGGTATTGACAGGACAGGATAGGCAGCGCTTACAGCCTAACTCCCGAGCAACCGTTCTTAGCTAGAGAAAATCTGCCTTAGCTAAGAACTTGCTGGAGCTAATTAAGGAGTCGCCGTGAGTGTTAAAAACAACACCCCCCGACATATTTTCGGGGAGAATGGCTTGGCACCGTCTGCTTCTGCTGCCTGCACCTCCGATAATGAATAAGAAGTGCCACAGCTCATACTTCCTTTGGGGCCCCACTGCCAGGCAGCGCGGGCTCAGGGGATAGATACTTTGGGGCCCCCAATAATGATAGGGCCCAGGGCAGCTGCCCCGTTTTGCCCTGCGGTAAAGACGGCCCTGTATCAATCAAGTCAACCTCTGAGAGGGTCTCCCCCAACTCTTTCTCCCATATTAGCATTTAAAAACAAGTCCTCTGCAATTTCAAAGAAATATTGGCTTCAGGCAGAAAGCTTGGTTAGATGATATTGGAATTAATCAAGCATTTTAATTGCATTACTAGCACAGATGCTATGCCTTGTTTTAAGATGAATAGGCAGCTGCTTAAAATCCAGACATTTCAGATTTTGTGCCAGGATTGTATGTGCCCTTTTACCTTTAGCATGATATTTTAGCTAAGACAAAAGAATTTGCCTTATAACCCCCTTGATTTAGGTTGCACATGCTCTGAAAGTTTGTGGCTCTCAGTAGGTCCAGTTCCTGTTGTGTGACTTGAGAAAGTATTTCTCTTCTGTAGGTAAAGGGATGTTGGACAACGTGCCTTTGGAACTTTGTAGGCTATTCATACGGTTGCTGTTAAATCTACAGTGCCACAGTTAACTTGGAAGTAGTTCCAGGACTTAAGCCCTGTACACACGATCGGTTTTACCGATGAAAACAGTCTGATGGACTTTTTTTCATCGGACAAACCGATCGTGTATGGGACCCATCGGTCTTTTTTCCATCGGTTTTAAAAAATAGAACATGTTTAAAATTTTTCCGATGGATCAAAAACTGATAGCAAATTTCGATCGTCTATGGGCAAGTCCATCGGATAAAAAACCCACGCATGCTCAGAATCAAGTCGACGCATGCTCAGAAGCATTGAACTTAATTTTTCTCGGCTCATCGGAGTGTTTTACGTCACCGCATTTGGAACGGTCGGTTTTTTGAATGATGGTGTGTAGGCAAGACTGATGGAAGTCAGCTTCATCGGATTTCCGATGGACAAAACCATCGGATTAGAATCCATAGGATATCCGATCGTGTGTACGAGGCTTTAGAGTTGAATTCCAGGTATGGATATCCAGTTTGAACCAATGCAACTATGCATACACCATACCTGGCCAATGCCCCTGGAAGCTGGAAATCACTGAAGTAGACACTGCTGCTCCAGTGATCTCCACTTGCATCCGGGTCCCATGCCAAGTGGCTGCCCTGCTGCATTCTGAACACAGGACATCGGCCATTGAGCACGCACACCATTTAGAGAATGCTGGATGAGGTGGAGAGCATGATGTCACTCCCCCACCTCTTCCCCCCGTCCAATCAGAGAACGCTTTACATTCATTCAGAATGTGCAAAGCATATTGAATGGTGGCCAATCTCCTGGCTTCAGAATGCAGCAGGGCAGCAGGACCTGGAAGCAAGTGGAGATCATTGGAGTAACAGTATCTACTTCAGTGATTTCAAGCTTCCGGGGGCATTGTCCAGGTATGGTATATACATAGGTATATTGGTCTAGCTTGGACCAACGTAACTATCTATTAGGCCTCATGCACATTGGACATTTTGCTCTCCTAGACTCTTTTCTCCTGGCAGCAGAGTTTTGACTTGTAAATTTATGTAACGGGTTTATTCTGGTCATTGAAATGAACTAAAGCTCAAGTGCTAAATGTGCCTAGCCCTTAGGTGCGTTTAGACATGTTTACACGCGCTTAGGCACGTCAGTTTTTTTTTTTCTGCCAAAACTATGCTGCTTCTGGACGCATTGGCTGTGGGGTTTCTTTTATTTTGCCTCTAAATGCCCCTGCCTCTAAACTTCTCTACTCTCCTATGCATGGACACATAGGCTAACAAGCAGATGCGTTTAAAGGGAGGAAAAAAAACAAAAAATCCAAGCAGCAGAAAAAATATCCAGTGTGCACAAGGCTTTAAATAGGTTGTAACCCTAAAAAAGAAAAAGAAAAAAGGTAAGCGATCCCTTATAGCATGTTAAACAGCAATAGTGCTTGTGCTGTCTAATCTGATCTGTCCCTTTCTATGCCGTAAAAAACCTGGTTGATCCTGCCTGTTCCTGTGTCCACCTATGTAAACTGACCACAGTATAATGGCTTCTGATCCCTGATACCATGGTCAGTTTACATGCCTCCATCATCGCACTGCTCTTTTCTCTCCCCCTCCCTCCCTGTCATCCTGTGTGTGAGCAATTTTTCCCCACCCCCCCTTCCTCTCCTGCCACTATTAGTATCTGGCAGTAAAGTCATAGAAGATTACTGCCATCCCCTCTGTTCTACCAAGCTATACTACACTGTGTACATGTTTGTATACAATTATGCGTCTAAATACCTTATTTCAGATCGCTTCTGTTCAGTCACATGACCTCCGGCCACTCTCCCCCTCCGATCTAAGGGCTGCAAGGGAAGGAGCTGAGCGGGAAGCACAGCGGTCACATGACCCGCCGGCTGAAATCAGAGGGGGGATCTCAGCCCCTCCCACTGTAGCCCTTAGATCAGGGGAGGAGACCGAACAGAAATGATCTGAAATAAGGTATATAGAGGCATAATTATATACAAACATTTACACCGTGTAGTATAGCTTGGTAAAACAGAGGGGCTGGCAGTAATCATTCTTTGACTTAACAACCACTTTAAATATCATTACCTGAAATTCATCTTTAAATCTAAAGATGCCACATGACTATCAGATTGCGACCAGCTGCTGTGTCCATGTAAATTAAAAAGTGCTGCATGCTTTTTATTTGCTACTTAATTGCTAACAGCAAGTACACCCAGGACAAAAATCGGGCAAACACCATCGGTTCGGGAGTTACTTTCGGCCTGTGTGTACAGCTGCATATCCGACAGAAGCTGATCCCATGATTAACTTCTGCCGAACAAACATGCTGGAAAACCAGCAGCCGATCAGCATTCAGTGTCAGAACACAATAGCACAATGGGGAGATCGCTGCGCTAACATTGCATCTTTAGTACAGCGACCTCCTTCAGTTTTTTTTTTGTTCAGCCCACTAGGTTGAATGAAAAAAAACTTCCTGTGTATAAAAGGCTTAAAGGGGTTTTAAAGGTTCGTTTTTTATTTTCCAAATAGGTTCCTTTAAGCTAGTGCATTGTTGGTTCACTTATCTTTTCCTTCTATTTACCTTCTAAATGTTTTTTTTCTTTGTCTGAATTTCTCACTTCCTGTTTCTCCTCACTAAACTTCACACCATCATCCGAGTGGTGTGGAGTCATCCAGAACAGCTTACTGAACAGCTTACTGAGGAGGAACAGGAAGTGAGAAATTCAGACAAAGAAAACAAAGAAAAAAAAAATTTAGAAGGCAAATCTAAGGAAAAGGTAAGTGAACCAACAATGCACTAGCTTAAAGGGACCCATTTATAAAATAAAAAACCAACCTTTACAACCCCTTTAAGGAGTTATGTTTACAATAAATAGCCTCGCCTGCACTGCAGTGGCAGATCTTCATTATCCATTGTAAACTAAATGTGTCTGTCCTAACAAAGAGTTAAAGATCTCAAGGCTTTGGTGGTACATTGTATGTTAATGCACTTTAAAAAAGAAAACTGCCCCTAATTTCACATTGCAAGCTATTCTGAACAATGCATACCCCCTTCATAACCAGGCCATTTTTTGCAATACGGCACTGCGTTTCTTTAACTGATAATTGCGTGTTCGTGCGATGCTGTACCCAAATAAAATGGATGTCCTTTTTCTCCCACAAATAGAGCTTTCTTTTGTTGGTATTTGATCACCTCTGCAGTTTTTTTGCGCTATAAACAAAAAAGACTGAAGCCCTGTACACATGACTGGTTTTCTCGGCAAGAAAACTGCTGGGAGAGCTTTTTGCCAAGAAAACCGGTCGTGTGTATGGTTTCTTGTCAGGAAAACTCCTGGGAATCTCGACGAGAAAAATAGAGAACCTGCTCTCTATTTTCTCGTCGGCCTGTTTCCCGGCGAGAAAACCGTGAGTGTGTATACTTACCTGTTCCATGTGACCAGCGCATGCTCGTCGTAGTCGATGATGTCACCGCGTTCTTGCCATTCAAAAGAACGGCGGTTCTTTTGAATGTGCCATGTGTACACTCGGCGAGCAAGGAAAGCTTGCCAGGAATCTCGTCAGGAAAACAGACGTTTTTTTCCTGACGGGATTCCCGGCCGTGTGTACGAGGCTTGACAATTTTGAAAAAAAAAAAATATTTTTTACTTTATGCTATACAACACACCCAATAATTTTAAAAAAAAAATCAAATGTATTCATCAATTTAGGCCAATATGTATTCTGCTACATATTTTTGGTCAGAAAAATCCCAATAAGCGTATACTGATTGCGCAAGAGTTATAGCGTTTATGGAATTTTTTTTTTTTTTACTAGTAATGGTGGTGATCCGCAAACTTTAGCAAGACTGCGACATTGTGGCGGACAAATCTGACACCAGTGACACCAAAACAGTGATCAGTACAAAAAAAAATGCCACTGTCACTGTACAAATGACATTGAAAGGGAAGGGGTTAACATCAGGGGCGATCAAATAGTTACCTGCGTTACCTACCTACCCTGTTTTAGTGTAGTGGGGAGGTGCTTTTACTAGGGGAAGGCATATATCCATGTCCCTGCTTTACAGGAACACCGGATCCATGCCTTCCTTACTGACAGAACGGCAATTTGCCTTGTTTAGATAGGCAGACTGCCGTTCTGCCTGTGTACCAAACGATCAGCAGGTGTCGGCGGACATTGGGTCAATGTGAGCCACCAGCGGCGTGCATTTGCGCCTGCTACTCGGAAGTGCAGGATCACGTGTATATATACGTTGTTAGCAACTCTATTTCCCTTACCTCTGTTTACTAGTTAACAGCTTTAATTCACCTATTCAATACTAACCTGATAGCCGGCACTTCTCCATTCCCCACACTCAGACCTGCACAGGTAGCAATATATATAATGAGCAGAGATCAGAATTCATACACTGCTCAGTTTATTTCCGGGTACAGCATATTTTATAGTATACAATCATAATATAGCCGGGTCCGCCCACCCATGGTTTACCTCCAATCCAGGCCAGGCTAAACACCTCCCCCATGTATAGACATTATTCATAACATATCTCGCCGGACAATGTACAGACAGTTCTTTAAGAGTAAACAGGTTATCATATCACTTTGTCCCAGACTCTAACTTGCAGTTAGCACAAGACTGCAACAAGACTTTCTCTTTCTCTATAGAAACTTATTCCCTACTTTTAACTACAGAAGCAAAAATTATATTTAAGCCCTGGTTCCCACTGGTGCGATTTGATATGTCAAATTACATGTCAAATTGGCTGCATTTTCCGGCAATTTCCGGCAATTGCACCATCCTAATCGGTGCGATGCCGCATCTGCGGCGCTGCACCAATTTCAAAAAGTCGTTTCTGTACTACTTTTGGGATTTCGTGCAGCGATTTACATTGACATCTGTGCCGAAACCGGCACAGATGTCTCTGTAATCGCGGCCGAAATCGGGACTGACAAGCGGGAGTGAAATCGCACGAGTTCAGCTGAACTTGCACGGCTTCTCTCCCGCAGCCCAGTGTGATCCTGGGCTAAAGGAATAATCTAGCCTTATGCCGCGTACACACGACCGTTTTTAATGTCATTGAAAAAAACTAAGTTTTTCTCGACGTGATTCTTCTCAAGCCTGCCTTGCCTACACTCTATCGTGAAAAAAAATGCTTGAGCAAAGCGCGGTGACGTACAACATGTACAACGGCACTATAAAGGGGAAGTTCCATTTGGATGGTGCCACCCTTTGGGCTGCTTTTGCTGATCCTCGTGTTAGTAAAGTTTGGTGAGAGACGATTCGCGCTTTTCAGCCTTGTGCTCTTCAGTCCGTTACAGTGTGACGAATGTGCTATCTCCATTATGAACGCTAGTTTTACCAGAACGAGCGCTCCCGTCTCATAACTTGCTTCTGAGCATGCACGTTTTTTTCACTTCGTTAAAGCCTACACACGGCCGTTTTTCACGACGAGAAAAAATAGAGCATGTTCCAAATTTTTAATGCCCATTTTTCACGTCGCGAAAAATGCTCTGAAGCCTACACACGATCGTTTTTACTGACCAAATAAAAAAAATTGCATTTTTCTCGTCATGAAAAAGGGTCGTATGTGCGCGGCATTCCAAACAGTGAAAGCCTGTATCCCCCTGAAGTGGAGGGATCTGTCAGTTCCCTCCACACACCTGTGGCAAAACAAAGTGGAAGAAGTCAGCAAGATGGATGAGCTGTCACCTAGCGGCCAAGCACAAAATCTTCTTCAAAACATTCTATTTGGTGGACTTCTCCGTCTTGGATGAGGGGAAGGCTCTGTTGGGAACATACTTTTGATGTTACTTAATATTGTAGGCTCTGGGAAGATTGTCCTCCCCTTTCCTAACCATTCCCTATGCCCCATCCTTCCCCAAGCCCGCTTCCCCTTTGCCTTGACTCTTTTCGCTTTCTAACGTATCACTTCCCTTTCCCCAGCACTTCTGTAGCGGAGCCTCACTCTCCCTCTCTGCAATTCCTTGTGTGAGTGGCTTGTGTCTAGGGGTACCTGGGAGAGGAGAGTGCAGGAACACTACGCCAAGCTCTTCCCTCGTGTGTATAGGAGGGTTGAGCAAAGTTAGTTGATTTACCTCCCGGGTCTGTCCACTGCATACGAAGCCTCAGTTGTTCAATGGAGACGTGTCTGCCAATAATAGAGCCCCACACCAATCGAAAGTCCAACACTCCTTTATTTCTCGTACAATAGGGTGAACACAATCAGTTGAACTTCCAATAACTGACGAACATGGGGGTGTGGGAACGAGTAGGCCCAGGCACAACTGAACTCTCCTATTCCTTTGCTAGCGAATAGGCCTGGCGCACGGTCTCTGCCACTGACCGTGAGTTTTGGTCGCTGCCACCGGCACTGGCAATCTGCTGCAATCTGCTGCACCAGGTCTTCGGGTGAGTCCCTCCTCTGGTCCCTTACGCCTCTGGATTCGGGTGCCCCACTTCTTGGGAGAAGCATCAGTCGATCTGATCCATCTACTGTCCAGGATTATGCTATCCTCAGTTTCAGTTAAACAAGCCCTATGGCTACGCCCTTGGCAGGCCGACCCATCTTCTAAACAAACCTGGTGCAAAATTCCTTTTGAAGGATCATCACTTTTGGAAATAAGCTAGATGACGCCATAGCTAAGGCCACAGATGGAAAATATGTCTTTCTTCCTCAGGACAAGCATCCACAGGGTCGAAGGAAGCCCCAGTTCAGAAGATGCAGCACGGAGCATTCGAGGGAAGCACGCTCCTATAGACCTTTCCAGCTTTGGATAGCTTCTAAACCTGGAAAAAAGCCACCTGGATCCAGCCCAACGCTTAATTTACTTAGGGGCTCTGTTCAACACAGTGGAGAACACCATCTCCCTGCCGGTAGAGAAGATTCCGGTTATTCAGAAGAGGATTTCTCGTGCTCTGGATGCTCCTCATCTGAAAGCATCACAATGCTAGGACGATCCCTCCCTCACGGGACCCAGCGGAAGGTACTGGGCCCCAGGCCTCCGGCTGAGTACCTCATCCCAGCCTGAAGGTGTCTGGGATGGAACACGAACTCCAAGTGTCCAGGCCTAGGCCGCCTGGACACCGACCGCAACAACAGCCCTTAGGCTGAAGGTGCCCGGGACTCGAACCTCGTGGCGAAGATGTCCGCCCCCTTTATACCCTCTCCCAGCAAGCACGGCGGGTTCCCCGCCCCGCCGTACAACCGCTGCAAGAGGTCACAAAGGGTACGGCACTCCAGCGATGGTTCAACCCCGGCCCAAAGTGACAGCGCCACCTGCTGGACCGCAGGGAACTATGCAACACTCATGTCCTCACCAGTTTTAAAAGTACATACCCGCTACACTTCTATTCTCTCTTGTCATTCCATTCCCAATCTTTATCATTCTTGTTCTCCACCTATTACACTGGCAGACCCTCTAGTCTGAATCTTCACTCCTTGGTTCCTGCTTTCTTCTTGTTTTGGATAGAGTGGAAAAGGATTAGAACACTTGTCAGATTTTTATTGCCATTTTTTGTCTCCATTAGAAAGATTTGCCCTACCTATTTATCCTGGTGACCATTAAGGATGAGCTCCGGCGTGTTCGCATAATACACGTGCAGAGCCCGCCATGAAGTCGGCACTGCGCTGCGCTAATCACAGCCAGGGAGACATTTTCTGATCTCTGCAGCCGAGCATCGGGAAATGTTGCAGCGCAGTGCCGACTTCCTGGCGGGCTCTGCACGTGTACTATGCAAACACGCCGGAGCTAATCCTTAGTGACCATTATCAACGAAAGTGAAGGGAAAAGAAAATCGAAACTTTGAGTTGTCCCCAGAGCAGGAATAGAGGAGAAATATTTCAATGGGGACCCTAGTTTTAGTGACTACCAAGGATTCTCCTCACTTTGGAGAAATTTCCTTTAACTTCCTGTTGCAGCTATGAGACAGGGAGTGGAGGGAAAGCTCCCCCACGGAAAACAGATGGCAAAAATATCTGACATGGGTTATAACCCTACTCCATGCTATCCAAAATGAAAAAAAAGTGTTGCCTTCAGTGCTGGGTTAAATTGTACATACCTAAAGCTGTCTATAAAAAGGTCTTTTTAAGGGTCTAGCTGTTCTTATAATGATCACCAGGTACCTGAACTGCCTTCTGTTACAAGCATTATCCTATTCATACAGGCTGAAAGAAATACTTGTACACTTTGGAAAGGGCAAAACTGAAAATTTTTGAATTATGTGAGGACTCTGGTGGTGTGAGGTTCCTTGGGGTCCCTGGGTGGCGCTGTTGGCTGGGGCCGGAGTTGAACTCACACCGCGAACCATGCGTTTTTGTCCTCCCCTGGAGCTGGTACAGCGGGGAACCCGCTGTGACGCAAAGGGAGAAGTCATAAAAGGGGCGGACGCCTTGATTTGGGGAGAGAGTCGGAGGACGTGGCCGCACCCAGGCAGCTTCAGCTTGGGTGCTGGCGTTCCGGTGTTCCAGGCCTAGGCGCCCTAGGCCTAGCTGGAACAGGGATGGAGTCCATCTCAGGCACCTTTAGCCTGGGGTGAGGTACTATGGCGGATACCTGGGGCTCAGTACCTTCGACTGAGTTCCGCGAGGGTGGAGGAATCCGAGGGGGCCCTAACTCCTTGGGTGCCCGTGTCTGAGTTCGTGAGGACTGGTGCGCAGTAACTTCTCTGAAGAGCCCGGCGCAGCATCGCTGGTGACGGAGAGGCCTCCACTTCTCCCTTGGACGGATTTCTTCCTCTGACAGGGGCAAAGTGAGCGAAGGTAATCACGTTCTATATTACCTAGTCAGTGGCAGTGACTATTCACCACTGGTGACAGCACAGTGGGCAGCAGCAAGAAGGGAAAGGATTGTGCCTCGATCTGTCCCCATTTTCCAAAGGAGAAAGATTGTTTTATTGCTTGGCAAGAAGAATAAAACTGAGTTGTACCTATTCACTGTGTGGAACTTGGGTTACTAAAGCAAAGGAGTCAGGGACGAAGGACTGGACTTGACTCTAGGACACCTACACAAAAGCCCAATCTCTGGCCTTTACCTCCCAGTTACGGAGGGCATGGGCCGTGGTGTGTTTCTCTCTCTCTCCCAGGTACCCCTAGACAACAGCCATATAACCGATAAAGAAAGAGTGAGAGGTGAGGCCGCTACATATGCATGCCATGGTTTGAAATGCATCTTACCTAAGGCAGAACCACCAAGATCTGGAGGTAGTAAAAACAGTAACAAACAATTGTAATATGGTGAATTAGATTTAGACTCATGCAAGTTTATCTGACAGGTAATTTTCTTCACCAACTCAGATATACAGAAACCATGGGCACAAATGTGTGTATTGGCGGCTGGTGCTCAAATTTTTGGGGGGGGCGCAAACTGAAAAAAAAAAACATCAATTGCCGCCACTGTGCCCAATAAACGCAGCCACTGTGCCCAAACGCCACTAGTTTGTCCCCAAATGCAGCCAGTTCCCCCCCCATAATACAGCCAGTTTGTCCCCCATAATACAGCCAGTTTGTCCCCATATACAGCCAGTTTGTCCCCATATACAGCCAGTTTGTCCCCAATATACAGCCAGTTTGTCCCCCATAATACAGCCAGTTTGTCCCCATATACAGCCAGTTTGTCCCCATATACAGCCAGTTTGTCCCCAATATACAGCCAGTTTGTCCCCAAAATGCAGCCAGTTTGGTCCCCCAAATACAGCCAGATTGGTCCCACAAATACAGCCAGTTTGGTCCCCCAAATACAGCCAGTTTGTCCCCCAAATACAGCCAGTTTGGTCCCCCATAATACAGCCAGTTTGTCCCCAATATACAGCCAGTTTGTCCCCCATAATACAGCCAGTTTGTCCCCCATAATACAGACAGTTTGTCCCCCATAATACAGCCAGTTTGTCCCCAATATACAGCCAGTTTGTCCCCAATATACAGACAGTTTGTCCCCCATAATACAGACAGTTTGTCCCCCATAATACAGACAGTTTGTCCCCCATAATACAGACAGTTTGTCCCCATAATACAGCCAGTTTGTCCCCCAAATGCAGCCAGTTTGTCCCCCAAATGCAGCCAGTTTGTCCCCAATATACAGCCAGTTTCCCCCCCCAATATACAGCCAGTTTCCCCCCAATATACAGCCAGTGTGTCCCCCATAATACAGCCAGTTTGTCCCCCAAAAACAGCCAGTTTGTCCCCCAAAAACAGCCAGTTTGTCCTCATAATACAGCCAGTTTGTCCCCAATATACAGCCAGTGTGTCCCCCATAATACAGCCAGTGTGTCCCCAAAAACAGCCAGTTTGTCCTCATAATACAGCCAGTTTGTCCCCAATACACAGCCAGTTTGTCCTCATAATACAGCCAGTTTGTCCCCAATATACAGCCAGTTTGTCCCCCCCAGCCCTGCACTTACCTTCCTCGAGTCAGCGCCGTCCTTCTTCCGTCCTCGATGTCTTCTCCCGCCCTCGATGTCGCTTCAGCCAATCAGGTTACCGGTGACCAGACCCGGTGAACCTGATTGGCCAGGGAACGCACCCCCGTGCGTCCTCTCATTAGGTATTTAGAAGCCGATTACAGCCCTCAGGCTGTAGTCGGGAAGCCTATCAGAGCCTGCTGGCTCTGATAGGCACTTCTACAGACCAACCAGACGCTGTGATTCAGATGGCCGGCGCTCAAGGGGCCGGCCAACTGAATAGTGGGCGGCAGCAATACATAGGTTCATGCAATGCATGAACCTATGTATTGTTGTGGTGAGTGACGGCCGGGCGCAGAAGCGAGCGGTAGCGGCGCTTCTGCGCCCACTATGGTCGCGCCGCCATGTGTAAAAAAATAGACATTTAAAAAAAAAAACTCTTAAAGGGCCGTTTTTTTTTTTTTTTGGTGACCACAGGAGGGGGGGGGGGGGGGGGGGGCGGCGCCTGCGCGCCCTCTATGGACGGGCCGCCACTGTGTACAACTAGAGTAGCTAATTAAACATATTGATGGCATATATGATATGAGCACATATATTTCAGGCAGTTCATTGGCTTCCTCCACACACCCTACCCTTTGCAATCATCCACGCGTATAACTCCTCAGTGATGCTTTCAGGGATTTGTTTGCACGGTACAGATCTGAAATGCTTCTATGGTATCAGATAAGCATTGTGTGATCATAGCTGTGGTCAGGAGCATTTCCCTTCAGTCCCAGCATGATTCCTGGCTCCCTACAGTCCCCAATCAACATTTGATTTGATACGTATCCGTAGGCTGTCCATTCTAGCAGAGGGGATCTGTCTTTTTCCTTCCCTACGGCATCTACTTCTGTTCTCAACGACTGCTATAGCTGGGAGGGGGAAAAAATAGGTTTGAAGGTTAAAATCAGAGAGAACTAATACCCAAACAGTATGCTAGCTTTCTGGTCATTTCTTTAACAGAACAAACATTTTTTAAACGAACAGTAAACAATATTGACAGTATAATTAGAAAAAGAAACCTAAGGCCTCGTACACACGACCGATTTTCTCGTCCAAAACAGTCAAGAAAAGTGCCGCGAGAGTTTTTTTGTCTAGAAAAACGTTCGTGTGTATGGTTTTACGACGAGAAACTTGACGAGAATCTCGACGAGAAAATAGAGAACCTGCTCTCTATTTTCTCGTCAGGATTCCAGATTTCCTCGTCGTGTTTCTCGTCAGCCTGTTTTGTGACGAGAAAATGGTTCGTGTGTATGCTTTTACGACTCTTCCAAAAGCGCGCATGCTCACAAGCAACTATGAGACGGGAGCGCATCTTCTGGTAAAACAAGCCTTCATAATGGAGAGAGCACATTCGTCACGCTCATAAATATTTCATCGTTTAAATGTTCTGCATTGAATTCTTCGTTAGAATGTTACATTAATCAAAACGAGAGACCTTCTTTTGCTGCTGATATTCACACAGAGTTCTGCCTTATTTTTAACCTTTTTCATGCTGCTCTTTATAAGATTTATGTGTATTATATCGTGCAAGTTTTTAGGAATAATTTAAATGGTTAGATTTTTCAAAATGATGTTAATTATAATTTCTCAATGTTTTGATAGCGATCTCCCATTTAATTTTCTAATCTATATTTTTAAAATTTCACACCATGTTTTTGAGCTAATCAGATTTAGTTATTCTTTTGGGGGGGTGATATCTGTGCCTTTTATTGTCAGTCAAATGTATCTGCTTACTCCAAAGCTTGTTTTTTTTTATTTAAAAATACACATAGTCAAGTATGAACTTAAACAAAAAACACATTTATTCATGTTTATAAATTAAATAAAGAGAAGGCAGCGCTGGAGAAGCTGCTGCCATTTGTGCATCCCAGGGACCCCAGAGCACACAGCAACCCTGTGTGGACACTAAAATTGGGAGCTTGAGAAGGCCCACATTTCAGAACACAATCTGATGCTGGCCTCCCAGAGGTCAGGAACAGCAGCAGGTGAGATATATGTCCCAAGTGTGTGGTACTACAACAGGCTGCCTTCTGTCCGACCAGTGCGACCACAATGAAGCAAGGCCATCACTTCCTCTTCTTCCTGGCAACCTTTCCTGCAGCCTTTCCTGAAGCCTTTCCTGAAGCCTTTCCTGCAGCCTTTCCTGCAGCCCTCCTTCTTCGTTTAGCTGGAGGCTGGCCCACTGGAGGGGTACTCCTGTCAGGAGGAGGAGGTGGAGGTGTAGCAGAAGGGGGTGGGGCAGAAGAAGAAGGTGGAGGTGTAGCAGAAGGGGGTGGGGCAGAAGGTGGAGGTGTAGCAGAAGAGGGTGGGGCAGAAGGTGGAGGTGTAGCAGAAGGGGGTGGGGCAGAAGGTGGAGGTGTAGCAGAAGGGGGTGGGGCAGAAGGTGGAGGTGTAGCAGAAGGGGGTGGGGCAGAAGGTGGAGGTGTAGCAGAAGGGGGTGGGGCAGAAGGTGGAGGTGTAGCAGAAGGGGGAGGTGTAGCAGAAGGGGGTGGGGCAGAAGAGGAAGGTGGAGGTGGAGGTTGAGGTTGGGTCAGTTGGGCCACCTCACATATGGCGGTATTGGGGGTAATTTGCTCCATCACCCCCTTGTTGAGCAAGGTGATGAGCAGGGGTTCGCATAGGAGGCGTTGCTCCATGCTCATCACCTTGAACTTAGCCTCCACTAGGCCGGCAATGGCCTCTTCAGGGGATGTGGGCTCCTTGAGGGTGGCATGGGCCTCTTTAATAAGGGCCATTGCTGCCTCACTGGTGGTCCTGTCCCTCCTGCCTCTTTTGTGAAGCCTGATGGGAGGCACCTGGGATCTGGTGCTTCTCCTTTGCCCTGCCACCTCCTGTCTGCCACTGGGCCCTGCCACCTCCTGGCTGCCACTGGGCCCTGCCACCTCCTGGCTGCCACTGGGCCCTGCCACCTCCTGGCTGGTACTGGGCCCTGCCACCTCCTGGCTGCCACTGGGCCCTTCCTCCTCCTGCCTGACAGTTTCCAGACCCTCCTCCTGGCTGATTTCATCCTGTGTATGAAAAAGAAACATAGTTTAATATGTTGGTTTAATCTTTGCATCAAACTTTGTAATCCTGATGGAAGCAATTAGAATGTAAATGCATAAATCCTTGCTTTAAATTTACCACTACATCAGCTTGACTATTTACCACACAATTAAGTGCAGAATAATGTCTACAGATCATGATTTCACTTGTGTAATACAAAATAATGTATGTTTCTCATCCTGACATATTTGGGAAACATTAATTTTATCCCACTACATTTTCAGTTAATACTATACCTGGCTCCAGATGGACAAATCAGGATCATCCAGGATGGCTGCCTCCTCTTGCTCCAGAGAAGGCTCAGGTTGGCTGCAGGGAAGTCTGGGGGGAAGAGTGGAGAGTGATGGCCTTGGCTCAATGTGGTCATCCAGGAAGGACATCCTGCTGTAGTACCACAAAATCGGGACATAAACATCATCTGCTGCTGCTCCTGACCTCTGAGAAGCCAGCACCTTAGAGCGTTCAGTCCTGTAGGTACCTCTCAAGCTCCCAATTTTAGTGTCCACTTGTTTTGCTGTGGCTGTGGGCACCTTGGTATGCACAAATGGGAGCAGCTTCTCCAGCGCTGCTTTTCTCACCCCTTTTTTTTTATGGATGGGGTTTTTGGTCTCCCACAGAGCCGGCAGCTCCCTTACCCGGTCAATAAATTCCGCCAGGAACTCTTTGTCGCTAATAAAGACATTCATATTGTATCTGCAAGTAAAATAAATTATATTTAAATAATGTGAGGCAAACAGTCTAACCTCCTTCACATCCTAGTCACCATATATATCCTCCACCAATCTCAAGACAGTATAGGCCAACAATTTTTACAAGTCTCACAAAATCACATACCTTCGTTCGCACGTCCGTCACTTGAACTCCTCTCTCCGCACACCGAACGTACTATAGTCACATGTGTGTTTGCTATATACACACCACGCATGCGTCCAAATTCGAACACGTCGCTCCGCACACGTCGCCCGCCCATGACGTTCTAACTAACATCTTTTCCCCGCCCCTTCTCTTTCGGCGCGCAGACAGATATGGCGGAGTTACAGCAGGTGTCTGATAATTCCGCAACTAGCGAAGAGACAAGCCCGGAGACCGAGGACACGTCACGATCAAGGAGGAGATTCAAGGCATCGAATATGTCTTTTGCGGAGATGGCGGAGATGGTGGACATCTTGGTCAAGGCTGATTATGATGCCAAGCATGGGCCGTATATCAAACCAAATAGAAGGAAGGCCAAAGAGTCTGAGGGCGAAGTTCGGGGTGAAACGCTCAAATGAGCAGCTCAGAAAGAGGTGGTCAGACCTCAAACTGAGGGAGCCAGACCAGTTGAGGATCATAAAGAGGATGCTCGCTAAAAGTAAGTAAAATGACGACCTTTCTGCTATTAATCTTTTTAGAAACTGTCATTTTTTTTTTTTTTAGCATATTGTACTCCCTTCCAAAATGTAATATTTTGAACTAGGTTGGGCACAGTAATCGTTCGTTACGTTACCGACACTTCGTTCGGCCACTATCCGCGGTTTTGGCTTATTTAAGACCCCCAAAAGTAATTAGACATCTGCCATTTTTGACCAAGTATTGTGGATAATTTTTAAGTCTAGATGATGTGTTTGTAAGGAGAATGAAATGCAAACTTTAATCAGTGTAAAGGAGAGGACACTCAGCAGCTGCTTCCACATCTGTACTTTGGAGCACTATAGTGTGGGCCACCAGACCCGCCTTTTTTGGGTGTCCCACACAGGTGCATCAGAGTTTATTTGTGGTGCCTCCATGTCCAAAAAATTACATCCAAATGTGAATACTAAACATATTTGGGGTCATAAATAATGCATTTTTCTTTAAATTCCGCACAAACACACACTTGTACCCCACTTCCAAACAATTTAGCCTGTTTTAAGTTTAACAATGAGATTTTTACAGTGTGATAAATAGACCTTTGGTTTTATTCTCATAGGGGAGAGAAGCCTGGGAGGAGGACACTCCAGGGAGCACATGCACCCCACAACTTCCAAGCAACCCCAAACTCCCAAAGATCCACAACCGAAAGATGTGCAGGAAGTTGAGGTGGAGGAAGGAGAAGTGCAGGAAGGAGAGGTGGATGACGTTCTTGATCTGTTCACCACAACAGGTCAGTATCTGACACCACAGCTTAAGGTAAGCGAGGTAGGCCTGCAGAGTTTGATTAATTTTTTTTATGGTTTTTAGGGGATGGAAATGTTGTGAAGGATAGCACACCGTTCTCTGCTGACAGTGCCCTCCGCCTCATCCAGCAAGTGATGGAATGTAGCACGGAACTGGACCTAATTAAACAAAGAATCCATGTGATGGAACAAACATTTAAAGACATTCTCGATGTTTTGGGGAGAATTCAATAAGCCATCCAAACACATTTGTTTTTACATGTTTGTTTTTATATTTTTTCTAATTTTTTAAGTAACAAAACAGCCAAAAATTGAATATGCACACAGTGTGTGAACATGTGCTATCTGCCATCAGGGGATATCCATGTACGTCTTTTGTGGGTGCAACCCCTTCCTCGTATCAAAAGTCGGTGAACTGAGGAAGGGGATGCACCCCCAAAACACGTCCATTGATCACCCCTGATGGCAGATAGCACATGTTGACAATAGGGATCAGGATTGTAAACTTCCTATTTGCAAAAAAGTAAAAATGTGTGCATATTGAATTTTGGGCTGGGCAAGGGGTGGCAGGACCCCATATTAGGACGGGCACATAGAGACATAGTTTGTGTAACTGAATGTCTCAGATTGCTCAGAGGTATCCAATGTTGTCATTTTAGAAATGCAAGTGGTATTTTTGTATTTTCATAAGCCAAAATTTGCCGGGTTGTGGCCAGGCCAACCCCAAAGTAAAACAAAAAAAAATGTGCAGAGAGTAAAATTTTTGACCACAAACAACGTGTAGCTTCTTTTTAGAATACTCTCTAAGCTTATTTGGTTCTTTTGTAAGGTAACATAGTGAAATTGGTTGTTATTTACTAAAGTAAAATACACTTGCCACTACAAATGCACAAAGACAAACTAGGAGACAGGAAAGAACAAATAATTAAAGGTTTAAACAAGATTTTTATTGGGATACTTAGACATAGGCTGGCATAGGAATTGCCCCCCTACCCGTGAAATACTCCATGTATTTCTCACGAACCACACGGGCATTTTGGGGGGGCAAGCCAAGACGGGCAGATTCCAGGCCCGGAAGGGGATTTGCAGGGGAAAGTCCAGCCTCTGGCAAAACTGAGGCCATATAGGAATGTGATTTTTGGCTCAGAAAGTTGTGTAGCACACAGCAGCATAACACTACATAGTTTATTTTGTAGTCCGCCAAGTGGATGGAAGTCATAAAAAGGCGGAACCGGCTGGCCATTATGCCGAAGGCATTTTCAACGACTCTTCGGGCCCTGGCCAGCCGGTAATTGAACACACTCTTCTCTGGGGTCAGGGTCCTCTGTGGAAATGGCCTCATAAGATGCCGTCCGAGTCCGAAGGCTTCATCAGCCAAGAAAACAAAGGGGAGTCCTTCAATATTCCCTGCATCCGGTGGCAATGCAAGGTCGTCACTCTGGAGACGGAGGGCAAACTCCGTCTGGATGAAGGATCCCCCATCGGACATCCGGCCATTCTTCCCTACATCAACATAGAGGAATTCATACCGTGCTGACACCACCGCCATCAGCACAATGCTATGAAACCCCTTTTAATTGTAGTAGTAGGATCCAGAACGGGGTGGCGGCACGATGCGGACGTGCTTCCCGTCTATGGCACCTCCGCAGTTGGGGAAGTCCCACCGCGTGGCAAACTCCAATGCCACAGTCTGCCATTCCTGTGGCGTGGAAGGAAGCTGTGGAGTGAAACAAGATGAAATAATATTAGAAAAACAAAGGCATACATTACAAGGAAATTCTATCCCAAAAAATTAGAGACCAACATCAATCAAATTATACGTTTATTAAGGTGTGTAAAAAAAGTATAATGGAAGGCTCATTTATCATATTCATCACCCCCTCTGATGGGCCATTACTAAATTATTTTTGGGGGGGGGGGAGATGTGTTTGGCCAAAGGATAGCATTGCAGTGGCGGTGCGTCCAGAGTGGGCGCTGGAGCACTGTCCCCTCTCTCCTGTGCCCATCACTCAGAACAATACATAGGTTCATGCGTTGCATGAACCTATGTATTGTCTATGCCGCCCACTATTCAGGTGGATGGCCTCTTGTAAAGCGACCGACATATGAATAATTGCGTCATTTAGGGGGTTAAAATTGCAGAGCAGAAACAGGTATTAAAAAAGTCTTGCAAATTACAACCTGAGGGATGTAATTGGCTTCCTCAAAGAAAAATCGGGGACGCAAGGACGGGGGCATTCCTTGTGTAAACACTGACAGGCTGCTCTGGCAATCATGTTCACCAAGTCTGTTTAATGGTAACATGATTGGCTGATGCAACATGAAGGGAAGGAGAAGACATCAAGGACAGAAGAAGGATGGCGCTGACCACAAGAAGGTAAGTGCAGGGCTGCGGGGAAACTGGCTGCATTAGAGGGGATAAATGGCTGCATTGGAGGGGACAACTGGGGGCGTTTATTAGGCAACAGAGCAAAAAAGGAGGAAGTTTATTTCCGAAATTGGGGTTGGAACCCCCCAACATTTGGAGCAACAGGCGCCCCTGCTGGAAAAGTTAGTGAGGGGAAATATTTAGGGAGGAAAAAAAAGGGGCAATCTAAAGCTTCCAACATGCATGGGGACAAAGGGGACATTCTCAGCATATTACAATCATGGTAATTAGGGAAGGATGAAAGAAATACAATACATTAGCATACATGTAATACATAAAATGTGATGTTAAGGGAGAAAACTTACCCTAATATAGTCCTCCTGCAGGACTTGTATAATAGCAGAACAGGTGTCTGGGATTATGAGGCCCAGAGCCTGGGGGGAGATGCCTGTGGTGAACTTCAAGTCCTGAAGACTTCTCCCTGTCGCCAGGTAACGCAACGTGGCGATGAGCCTCTGCTCAGCACTGATGGCTTCCCGCATAACGGTGTCCTTCCTGGTAATATAGGGGGACACCAAAGCCAACAGTTCCTGAAAAACGGGGTCAGACATCCTCAGAAAATTCCTGTAGTCCTCAGGATTATTCTCGACGATCTCCCGCAGCAGAGGCATGTGGCAGAATTGGTCCCGCTGGAGCAACCAATTCTTGGTCCATGAACTCCTCCTCACACCATTCATGGACTGGTCTTGGTCCAAAACAAGCAGACCAACACCAAGCGCACGCACAGCACGAACTCAACGACGAGAACGTCCAGGCGACATGGCTAGGAAACGGTCGTCTAATCAGAACGTACAGAACAGAACGCACTTTAGAACAGCAAGGCCTATGAATAACGAACTGAAATTCAGAAACGAACAGGCAATAACGCACTGTAAAACAGATACGACCTGCCTAGACGCCCTGAAAGTCAAGATACGAACCCACAAGCACAAACTGAACGGCAGAAAACGATCTGAAAAGTACGAAGACTGAAAAGCGCGAATCGTCTCTTCCCAAACTTTTACTTCACACGCGGTAACACGAGATCAGCAAAAGCAGCCCAAGGGGTGGCGCCAAGAAAAAAGATCTTCCCCTTTATAGTGCCGTCGTACGTGCTGGACGTGAGCGCAGAGAACCACGAGGAAATTGGAAAATGACAGTGTGTACGCATAGAAAGCTTGACGAGAAAATCGACAAGCTTAACAAGAATCTCGTCGAAAAAAACGACGTGTTTTTTACGACGAGAAAATCGGTCGTGTGTACGAGGCCTAAGGCTCCATGCACACTGAAGCTGATAAACTGCAGTTTATTGGCGTTTGGGCGTTTTTTTTTTTTTTTAAAAGCCCATAAACTGCACTCTATGTTAGCCTATGTGTCCATGCACACATGGTCATTTTTTAGCGTTAATGAGCAGTGGAGTTTATGGGCTTTTTTCTGAATGCAAGAAATTTGCGCTCAAAGTGCCGTTTTTCGGCGGGAAAAAACGCCAAAAAAAGCCAAACGCACAAACGCAAATAAACGGCCGCTAATTAGCGTTAGGCGTTTCTCTGGCTCTATTCAAAACCAATGGTTCCCTATGGGAGCCCATTGATATAAATAGAAGTCGCACCTCAAGTCGGATCATCATGATCCGACTAGCGGTGCGACTTGCGTGCTGAGGATGAAGGGGAACCCCGCCAAAAAAAATGAAAATAAAATTTGGCGTGGGGTTCCCCCTTGGACGATACCAGGCCCTTCGGTATGGTATGGATTTTAGGGGAACCCCCTATGCCGAAAAAAAACAGCGTGGGGGTCCCCCCAAAAGCCATACCAGACCCTTATCCGAGCACGCAGCTTGGTCGGTCAGGAAAGGGGGTGGGGACGAGCGAGCGCCCCCCCTCCTGAACCGTGCCAGGCCGCATGCCCTCAACATGGGGGGGTAGGTGCTTTGGGGCAAGAGGGCCCTGTGCCCCCCACCCCAAAGCACCTTGTCCCATGTTGATGAAGACAAGGGCCTCTTCCAGACAACCCTGGCCGTTGGTTGTCGGGGTCTGCAGGCAGGGGGCTTATCGGAATCCAGGAGCCCCCTTTAATAAGGGGGCCCCCAGATCCCGGCCCCCCACCCTATGTGAATGAGTATGGGGTACATCGTACCCCTACCCATTCACCTGCAGAAAAGGGGCAATAAAAAAAACACACTAGACAGGTTTTTAACCACTTGCCGACGGCCTCCTGTACATATACGTTGGCAGAATGGCACGGACAGGCACATCAACGTACCTGTTCGTCCCCTTTAAGTGCCTGTCCGTGTGGTTGCGGGTGGCGCGCTCGCGACCCTGCCGCCATCCCCGTGAGTCGGAACGCGGGTCCTGCGGTCTATCGCCGAGGGGATCCCCGCGATCGTCTCACGGAGGTATAGAGCGGGGAGATGCTTGTGTAAACAATTATCCCCCCGCTCTGACTAGTGACAATGACACTGATCTCGGCTCCGTGTACTCAGAGCGCAGATCAGTGTCATGTGACACAGAGCCCATCCCCCCTACAGTAAGAAACACTATGCAGGGAACACTTAACCCCTACAGCGCCACCTAGTGGTTAACCCCTTCATTGCCATTTTCACAGTAATCAGTGCATTTTTATAGCACTGATCGCTGTGAAAATGACAATGGTCCCAAAAATGTGTCAAAAGTGTCCTAAGTGTGCGCCATAATATCGCAGTCATGAAAAAAAAAAAAAAACACTGATCGCCCAGCCATTACTAGAAAACAAAAAAAAAAAAAAGTTAATAAAAATGCCATAAAACTATCCCCTATTTTGTAAACGCTATAACTTTTGCGCAAACCAATCAAACGCTGATTGCGTTTTTTTTCACCAAAAATATGTAGAAGAATACGTATCGGCCTAAACTAGGGGAAAAAAATGTCGTCTTCTTCCCTCTTCTCTTGTTCCGATGTTGACTCGACGCTCTCTGCCGCTGTAATGCTGTGTGCGCGGTTCGCAACAACTTATATAGGCATGGGGCGTGGTCACCGGGTGATGTCACCCCCTTGACCCTGCCCCCTTATGGCGTCACAGTCCCGGTGACCACGCCCCATGACTATATAAGTCATTGCGAACCGCGCACACGGCATTACAGCGGGGGAGAGCGTCGTGTGAACATCGAACAAGAGAAGAGGGAAGAAGACGGCGGAGAAGACCAGGCCAACGCTAGCAAAAGAGCTGGCAGAAGATAGCGGAGGAGCCCAGCGGAGGAGCCCGGCAGAAGAACTGGAGAGCGGGAAAAGAACCGGAGAGCAGGAGAAGAGAGCGGAGAAGTCGGAAGAGACCCCCGAAGTCGGAAGAGACCCCCGAAGTCGGAAGAAGACCTCTGGAGTTGCCTAATAAAATTACTTTAAAAACCTGTCTAGTGTGTTTTTTTATTGACACTTTTCCCCCCAGGTGAATGGGTAGGGGTACAATGTACCCCATACTCATTCACATAGGGTGGGGGGCCGGGATCTGGGGGCCCCCCCTTATTAAAGGGGGCTCCCAGATTCCGATAAGCCTCTCTCCCGCAGATCCCGACAACCAACGGCCAGGGTTGTCGGGAAGAGGCCCTTGTCCTAATCAACATGGGGACAAGGTGCTTTGGGGTGGGGGACACAGGGCCCCTGTGCCCCAAAGCACCTACCCCCCCATGTTGAGAGCATGCGGCCCGGTACGGTTCAGGAGGGGGGGGCTCGGATAAGGGTCTGGTATGGATTTTGGGGGGACCCCCACGCCGTTTTTTCGGCGTAGGGGGTTCCCCTTAAAATCCATACCAGACCGAAGGGCCTGGTATCGTCCGAGGGGGAACCCCACGCCAAATTTTTTTTTCATTTTTTTGGCGGGGTTCCTCTTTATTCTCAGCACGCAAGTCATGATGATCCGACTTGCAGTGTGACTTCTATTCAAATTAATGGGCTCCCATAGGGAACTATTGATTTTGAATAGAGCCAGAGAAACGCGGTTAAAAGCTAGCGCCGCTAAACGTGCATTGACGGGAATGCAAAACGCTGATAAAATCTCGTTTTTAAAGCAGCGTTTTCCTGCCAGCAATCCGGCATTCAAAATGTCAGTTTTTGAGCTCCAGTGTGCATGGAGCCTAAAGGAGTGAAGGCAACAAAGACCAAGTGGCCCATTAAGTCTACCCCATTTTTTTACTCTTTGTCTAAAGGTTTAATATGCTTTAACAATGTGTTTGTAAACGGTGACAACTTTTGGCAATTTGAAAAACAGCAGATTTGATTTTACTGTAGTGGCTTGGATCAGTCAGATGGTAAAATTAACTATAACAATAACCCATTGCAAACCATTGTATGGTATTAGTCACAAGAATATGCTCATTGTAAAAGCATTTACTCAGACCATAGCACATTAAGGGGGTTGTGGTACCTACCTGTGCCTGTGATAGGTTTAATGTCAGATGAACTGTTTTAGAGCAATATCAGGTTAAATGGGAGCTAGTGCACACCGTCATTTTCTTTATAGGAACCTATAGCATGTTTACCCCCTGCTAAACAACATTTTCTCTTCATAATAATAGTGGTTACGCTTTGTGTGTAACACAAGCCTGTAAGAAAATGATCAACTTCCAGAAGCAGTATATACAGTGGGTACGGAAAGTATTCAGACCCCCTTAAATTTTTCACTCTGTTATATTGCAGCTATTTGCTAAAATCATTTAAGTTCATTTTGTTTTCCTCATTAATGTAGACACAGCACCCCATATTCACAGAAAAACTGAATTGTTGACATTTTTGCAGATTTGTTAAAAAAAGAAAAACTGAAATATCACATGGTCCTAAGTATTCAGACGCTTTGCTGTGACACTCATATATTTAACTCAGGTGCTGTCCATTTCTTCTGCTTATCCTTGAGATGGTTCTACACCTTCATTTGAGTCCAGCTGTGTTTGATTATACTGATTGGACTTGATTAGGAAAGCCACACACCTGTCTATACAAGACCTTACAGCTCACAGTGCATGTCAGAGCAAATGAGAATCATGAGGTCAAAGGAACTGCCTGAAGAGCTCAGACAGAATTGTGGCAAGGCACAGATCTGGCCAAGGTTACAAAAGAAATTCTGCTGCACTTAAGGTTCCTAAGAGCACAGTGGCCTCCATAATCCTTAAATGGAAGATGTTTGGGATGACCAGAACCCTTCCTAGAGCTGGCCGTCCGGCCAAACTGAGCTATCGGGGGAGAAGAGCCTTGGTGAGAGAGGTAAAGAAGAACCCAAAGATCACTGTGGCTGAGCTCCAGAGATGCAGTCGGGAGATGGGAGAAAGTTGTAGAAAGTCAACCATCACTGCAGCCCTCCACCAGTCGGGGGTTTATGGCAGAGTGACCGGACAGAAGCCTCTCCTCAGTGCAAGACATGAAAGCCTGCATGGAGTTTGCTAAAAAAACACCTGAAGGACTCCAAAATGGTGAGAAATAAGATTCTCTGGTCTGATGAGACCAAGATAGAACTTTTTGGCCTTAATTCTAAGCGGTATGTGTGGAGAAAACCAGGCACTGCTCATCACCTGTCCAATACAGTCCCAACAGTGAAGCATGGTGGTGGCAGCATCATGCTGTGGGGGTGTTTTTCAACTGCAGGGACAGGATGACTAGTTGCAATCAAGGGAAAGATGAATGCGGCCAAGTACAGGGATATCCTGGACAAAAACCTTCTCCAGAGTATTCAGGACCTCAGACTGGGCCGAAGTTTTACTTTCCAACAAGACAGTGACCCTAAGCACACAGCTAAAATAACGAAGGAGTGGCTTCACAACAACTCTGTCACTGTTCTTGAATGGCCCAGGCAGAGCCCTGACTTAAACCCAATTGAGCATCTCTGGAGAGACATAAAAATGTCTGTCCACCAACGTTTACCATCCAACCTGACAGAACTGGAGAGGATCTGCAAGGAGGAATGGCAGAGGATCCCCAAATCCAGGTGTGAAAAACTTGTTGCATCTTTCCCAAAAAGACTCATGGCTGTATTAGATCAAAAGGGTGCAAATACTAAATACTGAGCAAAGGGTCTGAATACTTAGGACCATGTGATATTTCAGTTTTTCTTTTTTAATAAATCTGCAAAAATGTCAACAATTTTGTTTTTTTCTGTCAATATGGGGTGCTGTGTGTACATTAATGAGGAACAAAATGAACTTAAATGATTTTAGCAAATGGCTGCAATATAACAGAGTGAAAAATGTAAGGGGGTCTGAATACTTTCCCTACCCACTGTACACGGTGACAGGGAAAGTGATCCCTGTTTATATTTATGGTAAGCTGCCAGCTTGCTATTATGTCGCGCACACACGACCGAGTTTCTCGGCGGTGAAAACACCGCCGTGAAACCCGACGGGGAAAACGAGGACCGGCTTGGTCCCCTTTTCCCAGTCTACACACGGCCGTTTTTCACGGCATGTTTTCTCTTGGTCGAGAAAACCGGCCGTGTGTAGGCTCCCTAGCAGTGTTTCCCTATGGGAAAACTGCCGAGGAAAAAAATGCAGCGATTCGCGACGAGAAAAATTAGTGCATGTTCTAATTTTTCTCGTTGTGATTCTCTGCGGTTTTCTCGTCGGGAAAACTGCTGGAGAGCCTACACACGGCAGTTTTTCTCGTCCAAGTGAAAAAATGACAGTTTTCCCAATGAGAAAAATGGTCGTGTGTACGCGGCATTAGGCATTTGTTGGTGCAGTAGATTGAAAAAAAAACAAAAAAAAAACGTACATGCTGGATTTTAACCCTTTCCATACAGGGCTTTTTATACCACTTCCATACCGGGCCTATTCTGGCATCTCCTACATGTACAAATCATCATTCTTTTGCTAGAAAATTACTCAGAACCCCCAAACATTATATATGTTTTTTTTTAGCAGACACCCTAGGGAATAAAATGACGGTCGTTGCAACTTTTTATCTTGCACGGTGTAACGGATCTCAGATACCCCAGATGGGCACATCCGCCAGACTTGTGTCTCCTGTCCTCCAAACGCACCCGCAGCCTGCAGATTCGCCATAACCAGCCCTTAACCCCTCAATCACGAGACAAGCCACACAGGTGTTGAGGGTTAAACATGCAGAGCATTAACAGTTTATTAAATCCAAAACATACACTTTTACACACAGTTAGGGACACTCCCCTTAGCCTTGTCATAGAGGGGGGGTAGGGGACAAGGAAGAATCAATGGGAACTGAACCCTTGTACATTGAAACAGAGACTACAGATAAACATAAAGGGATTATGGTAAGCAGGCAACCCCTCAATACACATCCCCTGCGGAGAGATGTCTGCAGTCCAGACCATTGTCTATGTGCCATGACTCAACACAGCTAAACACAGCAACAAGAGGGGGGGGGATTGGGGAGAAGGGATGTAGCATTACATTACATTATCTCAATGCCAGCTTCTCCCCGAGTCTCCAGTCTCTTCTGGGCCATAATCTGTGGGTAGGAGGCCCGCCCTCAGTCCCTTCCAAAGCACACAGTGACAGTGGGTTCTGTCACATTTCTCCCCTTTTAAAAACAGACTAACCAGGTTCCTGACCCCGAACTGGTCTGGACCTGCGTTAGTCGCAAACTTCCACCCCAGGCAACCAGGAAAAGGAAAAGTACGTCTTTGGCGCTGGGGAGCAAAATCGCACATACGGTCTCCTGTGAATAAAAACAGCCGCTGCAGAGTGGGAACAGCTGTCCGCACTCCCGTGATCCGGGGCTGGGTTGCAGATATTGAGGGGAGCTGAATAATCCTCTGCCCTGATGCCAGCGCTTCAGCTTGTAGGGAACATAGGCTGGCAGTGCTATGCAGTTGGGGAGGAAAAGGTTCTTGCTTTTCTCCTGGAGTAGCTAACAGCCGCTGAGGAGGTATCTTGCAGGGACTGTCTCCCGGACTCTCCATCTCTTTTTCTGATGCTGGGCAGAGGCCAACATCGCTCTGCCCCGTAGCCAGTGCTTCTGCTAGGGGGACATATACAATGGTAGAGTTCAGCCGCTGAAGAGGGGGAAGGATTTTCTCCCCTCCTGGTTCTGTGACCAGCTTCTGAGGCGACTTCTGACAGGGGCTGTCTCCCAAACCCTCCAAAAATCTACTGAGGGCTGGGTCGGGGCCGGTGACACTCTGCCATGCAGCCAGTGCTTCTGCTGGGGGGATATACACTGGGGTAGTGTCCAAGTGCTGGGCAACCAGCTCACTGAGGTCATCCCTCGGACTCCCTGGATCCAACTCTGAGGGTGGGCAGAGGCCAGCGGCACTCTGCCCTGCAGTCAGCGCTTCTGCTGGGGGGATGAACATTGGGGTAATGTCCAATTGCTGGGGAGGGAGAATTGCTTCCTCCACTCCCGTTGGGGATATCTGCTGTTGGGGAAACGGCTCACGAAAATCATCTCTCAGACTCTCCGGATCCAACTCTTTTTCTGATGCTGGGCAGAGGCTAGTGGCACTCTGCCCTGTAGCCAGCTCTTCTGCTGGGGCACCGGATGCGATACTCTCGACTTGCTGCTGATCACCATTTACCAGCCTTCCAGCGCCAGTCTCAACTTCCCCTTCTGAGACCTTTATGCTATTATCTTGTCTCTCTGCTTGGGGAACCTCTGGTGCGTTCCGGCATTCTAGCACTCGCAGTGCCCTCTGTATCATCGCCGCTTCTTCCATTGCGGTTAGGACGGGACAACGTAGGGGCACTCCTGGCCCCATTTGCTCCGCATCTTCGTGACTGTCCGCTATTTCTCCAGGACAGTCCCAGGCAACGGGAGCCATGCCAGGCTGCTGATCACCGTCAAACAGCCGCTTGTAGGCAATCTCGAGCTCCCATTCCTGCTCAACCAGGAACTCCAATTCCTCCAGGTCACACGTCTCTTCGGGGAGGTCCAGCACCTCATCTCGGAAGTCCAGGATGTTTTCCAGCCGCCACTCCTCATCGCTCCCAAAGTCTGGGTCTCCGTACATTTTTTGATGGAGCAGCCCCACGCCGCCGTAGCCAACGCCTTCTGTCGGGCTGCCGTCTGCTGTACTTGGCCACAGTTGAGCCGCGAACCACCGGAGGGCTCTGTAGCTGGCGTCCAGCCTCATCTCCTCCTGGACCAATCTTCCGAGCTCCGTCTTCCACTCATCTCGTGGTCGTTCCCTCAGGAACACCTCTCGCGCATGGTACTGCGTCCAGTACATCTCTGTGGAGGAGGGAAGGATCTTCCCCTGATGGCGCCGCTCGTGGCTTAGCGTTTCATGCCAGAGTTGCCAGCGGATCACATCCCCCCAGCCGAGCATGGTGCGCTCTGTCGCTGGTCCCCGATGTTGCTTCCGCATGCCTTGCAGCCTCCTCCCGAACTCCGCTCTCATGCTGGCTGGTCCCCGTATTGCTCCTCGACGGCTGCCCAGATCTTGAATCCTGGTGGTGGTTTGGATGGCCCGGACTGCAGGAGACATCCCACCGCTGCCAACACTGTAACGGATCTCAGATACCCCAGATGGGCACATCCGCCAGACTTGTGTCTCCTGTCCTCCAAACGCACCCGCAGCCTGCAGATTCGCCATAACCAGCCCTTAACCCCTCAATCACGAGACAAGCCACACAGGTGTTGAGGGTTAAACATGCAGAGCATTAACAGTTTATTAAATCCAAAACATACACTTTTACACACAGTTAGGGACACTCCCCTTAGCCTTGTCATAGAGGGGGGGTAGGGGACAAGGAAGAATCAATGGGAACTGAACCCTTGTACATTGAAACAGAGACTACAGATAAACATAAAGGGATTATGGTAAGCAGGCAACCCCTCAATACACATCCCCTGCGGAGAGATGTCTGCAGTCCAGACCATTGTCTATGTGCCATGACTCAACACAGCTAAACACAGCAACAAGAGGGGGGGGATGGGGGAGAAGGGATGTAGCATTACATTACATTATCTCAATGCCAGCTTCTCCCCGAGTATCCAGTCTCTTCTGGGCCATAATCTGTGGGTAGGAGGCCCGCCCTCAGTCCCTTCCAAAGCACACAGTGACAGTGGGTTCTGTCACACACGGTATTTGCGCAATAATTTTTCAAACGCCTTTTTTGGGGAAAAAAATGGTTTCATGAATTAAAAAACAACAAAACAGTAAAGTTAGCCCAATTTTTGTAAAATATGAAAGCTTATGTTACGCTGAGTAAAAAGATACCTAACATGTCACGCTTTAAAATTGCGCACACTCATGGAATGGTGCCAAACTTCGGTACTTAAAAATCTCCATAGGCAACGCTTTGAAAAATTTTACAGGTTACCAGGTTAGAGTTAGAGGAGGTCTAGTGTTAGAATTGTTGCACGCGCTCTAACGCACGTGGCGATACCTCACATATGTGGTTTGAACGGCGTTTACATATGTGGGCGGGACTTATGTGCGCGTTCGCTTCTAAGCGCGAGCTATTGGGGATAGGCGTTTTAAAAAAAAATATTATTTTTTTATTTATTTTTTACACTTTTTTTTTTTGATCACTTTTATTCCTATTACAAGGAATGTAAACATCCCTTGTAATAGGAATGTGTGTGACAGGTCCTCTTTATGGAGAGATGCGGGGTCAATAAGACCCCACATCTCTCCTCCAGGCTGGAAAGCATGAGATCGTGATAAAAATTTCACTGATCTCATACTTATAGCCGCAATGGCGGCTTTGTTTACATTTGAGGACCCGGGCGTGACGTCATCACATCGCGCCCGGGCCTCCGACGGTCATAGAGATGACTGGTGACCATCTGGTCACCAGTCATCTCTATGCTCGTCACGTGACCCACCACCGGCGCCGGACGATTCTCTCCGGGTCCCCGATGGCTAGGGAGAGCCCGGAGAAGCACCGGATGGCGGCGGGAGGGGGGATGTCCCCTCCCGCCGCCTATAAGAACGATCAGGCGGCGATTGTTCTTATGGTGCGCAGGATCACCGGCTGAAAACAAGGATATCTGAATGATGCCTCTAGCTGCAGGCATCATTCAGATATCCCCCCTCAAACCCAGGACGTCATATGACATCCACCCGGAGGGAGAGAGGGTTCCTGCCGGCGTCATTTTACAATGGCCCGGTATGGAAGTGGTTAAAGTTTAACAGTTCAAATGTTCGTACAGAAATCATAACATTATCTCTTGCCATCATTGAGTCAGCTAATTTTCTTTGAAAGTCCTTAAAATTTCATTCAGGCCTGCTATTTCAATTGAGTTCCAGATGTATTAAACAGGTTTCATTGCAATATTTTCCAGAAACCCCAATTCCACTCCTTTGAATATCCTTGTCACTATGGTCCAAATCCAGTTTCAATTTGACATCACTAAAGCCTCGTACACACGGTCGAGAATCTCGTCAGGAAAAAACATGTTGTTTTTCCTGACGAGATTCTTGAACAAGAATCTTGTCCCGGCCGAGTGTACACACGTACAATTCAAAAGAACCGCCGTTCTTTTGAATGGCACGAACGCGGTGACATCATCGACTACGACGAGCGTGCACTCGTCACATTCGATGTCGTCGCCGCCATCTTGCTACACCCTACCTATGCCTAGAAAGCTACTGCGTATGCATCAGTCATTTCGAGCGTGCGCGGGTTTCCACGGCGACAGATAAGTGTACACACTCTCAGGTTTCTCGTCAGGAAACAGGCCGACGAGAATCCCGACAAGAAAATAGAGAGCAGGTTCTCTATTTTTCTCGTCGAGATTCTGGTCAGTTTTCCTGACGAGAAACCTGAAAGCCTCGTACACACGGCCGGTTTTCTCGGCAAGAAAGCTCTCCCGGCAGTTTTCTTGTCGTTTCTTGACGAGAAAACCGGCCGTGTGTACGAGGCTTAACAGTTGGAAAATTAAGCAAACGTTTAGAAAACAAAAAATTTCAAACAAAATTCTACTGGTGTATGGCCAACTTAAGGCCCTTTTCACACAGGCAGAGTCCACCAGCAGATTAGCTTGCTCAGTGGGGGATTTCTCCGCTGATCCCCACTGAGCAGGCAGATGACATGTCGACTAAAGCCTGTTTCCTCTATGGGCATTTGGATGTAAAAGGATCCCCTGTCTGTTTCCATCCGACTGATCTGATCCGCCAGATGGATAGAGAATGGATGCCCCATCCATCTGTTTTTTGGGGATAGGATCGGATGTTGGCGGATGTCAATTGACACCCGCCGCTCAATATCAGGCAATGGATGGTCCGATTGGGTCCACCTAAAAAACTGACAGGTGGACCCGGGCGGTCCACACGTGTGAAAGGGGACTAAGAGTATCAGTATCAGTGGATCTACAATTATAAAAAAAAGTGCTGCAAATGAGTTTATAGAATTAATGCCTTTGGTATGAAGAGAGATTAAAGAGGTTCTTCACTCTGGAAAAAAAATATAAAAATCAGCGGCTGTAAATCCTGTAGCTGCTGACTTTTAATAAAAAGGACACTTACATGTCCAGGGATCCAGCTCTTTAATAGACTTTGGGTTCCCAGAACCAGCATTCTAACTGTGGGCAGCTGGCTGTGATGCTTGCAGCTTCACTGCCGGCTGCCCACTGTGCATGGGCGAGCCGCGCTGCACTTTGTAAATAGTTCCACAGTTGTTTGGGACCTGTGACATATCCCAAAATACTGTGGGAAGGGGAAGCCTAGGTAATCCACGTGAAAATGGGAGTTTGTACCTATCAAAACTAGATACCCCCTCCAACGAATGACTTGCCAAATGTGGCAGAGGAGGACTTAAAACAGAACTTCCCCTTTTGGGTGAAGCTCCTCTTTAATTTACAATGTGCAAATGTTCATGTCCTGCACTTCTACTTTCTCTTGTCCTTCAATTCCCATCATTTATTATTCCTAGACTGGCAGACCCTCTAGTCTGAACGCTAAAATCTTCCGAAAAGCTTTGAGTTTAACGTCCCTTAGTTTTGCTTCTACACCCTAATTCATAAAATTTAGGTCCAAAGTCCTCTGAGAAGAGGAGACAGGGTTACATTTCCATAATATATAATATACATGAGAATCCACTTCATAGGCAACACATTAAGGGTGACAAGTGTAGCTTTCCTGGTCATTGCAGTCCTTGACACACGGACTGTTCTGGCTCTGGACTGATCTTTGTTCAGTACTCATACTAGCAAAGCCAAAGTGCAAAAACAATTTTATAGTTTAAGAATGGTTTTGAGGTTGCTTTTATCTGACACTGGTGGCAGTTATGTGTTTTGTCACTACCCTTGAAATATAAGTGGCATCTGTACAGCAAACATATGTGTAGCACACAGGCCCCTTTTTCTCTACTGCCTTCCTCCACCTGCAGCGGGGCACACCTGCTACTTGCCCGGTATCCCCTCCCTGTGTATAGAGAGGAGCGAGCGGTGTTATTGTTTCGGTCTTGCAGCAAATACCTCTCGAGTGTATCCTCTCTCTCCGTTGTCTAGGTAGAAATTCCTCAGAATAAGGCCAATCACCTCATAGGAGTAAAACCCAAGCAGCAAGGTTTTATTCTTTTGTCATTTCAGTGAACTTGAATAGGGAGTAGGAAGATGAGAGAAGTAAGGGAAGAAAAGGTTCAGGCACGCAACACCTAGAGCACAGTGTTAGTCTTTCGTCACCACTCAAGCCTGAGTGGGTATTGCTCACCCGGATAGTCCCTTTCAGAGCGGTCCTAGCAACCGGGATGGAGCACGGATAATCAAGACAGTGGATCCCTCTTTAGGTGAGTTTCCAGGCCTCTTCCCGAGACAGCAGTACCGTCGCTAATCTCCTCAGGGACTGATCCTCCCCTGGTCTCCTTTCCTAAAGGTGGGCTCCCTACAGATGGACAGCCTGGGATCCTTCTTTGAGGGGTTGGCCCCTGCCAGCAGAACTGAGCTGAAGGTGCCCGAGGCCCAAACACACTCACGCACCTCGTGCCATACGATCCATGAGGCACACATACAGGACCAAAGGGTCCTCTGGAACGCCCCAATGCCAATAGCGTCTGCCCCTTATGTACCCTCTCCCAGCATGCACAGCGGGTCAACCACGCCCACTGCATGGCTGCAGAGAGAAAATACCCAAGGTGCTGTGATACCCCTCTTGGTTCACCTATGCCGGTCGTGACAGTGCCACCTACAGGCAACACTACTGTCAGGCAGTATCACACCCAGAGCAGAAGCAATAATGAACCATCAATTGGTCTGAGCCCAACTACTGGCTCAGACTACCCCTAAATTTCCACATAGCGCCCCTAAATATTGGGGGGGGGGGCGCCACACACACACCCCCTCCTAGAAGATATACTGTCCCCAGTGGCTGGGGAAATCAAGATCCTTCAGTCCTGAAGGCTGTTGATTTTTTTCAAACAAAAACTGAAACTGGTGCCTGAACCAAATTTTTGGGAAAAGGGGAAAGAAAGAAAGAAAGAAAGAAAGACACACAAGATAACATTGCATTCTCCAGATACTGACATTTCAAATATACACTCCTCCCATTTACTAACTATCTAACCCACCCCATTCTCCAGTGGTCTCAACAGCAGCTCCTGGCACCTGCAAGAAATCACAAAAAACATGCATAGAAAAGCAAACATCCCATCACTAATATCTACACTACCTAGAAGCAGACTGTTTCCCCGAAAGGAAGCAGTTTCCTTCTAAAAAGTTTTGATATGCTAAGCTAGCATAAAACAAAAAGTATTTAAATTCTAATCATAAGTACTGTGCAGTCTCTGTCCCTGCAAACCACTGCCACCTAGTGTCAGCAGGGTCACAACGTCCTGTGTGGTTACGCATGGGTTTGTGATAAAGAAAAAAACATTGAAATTCCCACACTTGACCACGGTGTCTCTTCACCACAACACTCTGACTGACTACCCCATAGTTCACTTGAAGGAAGAAAACTGTTCTCTTTTTTTTTTTTTTTTTTTGAAAAGAAAAAAAAAAAAGAAAAAAAACAAAAACAATGTTCTCCATCCTTTCCTCCTTGAAGCAGACATCCTCTTTTTAACAGAGGGCAAAGTCACCTCGATCTTGGGCACGGTTTATCCGTGCAGAGACAGGATATAATAGCAGAACAAACTCCTGTCTTTAAATGTTTAGAGATAAAACGTTGGATCCGGAAGGGTAATTGGCTTCCATTGCTTGTCCAGAGTTTCTATGGAATAAGTAATGTCATCTCTCCTTGGGCAACAGATTAAAATTCGGTCTGCGTGAATATGCCGACCATAACTCCAGTCTTTTCGGCAACATTTGAAATGGTCAGTCATGGCAGCTGAGTGGGTAAAGTACCTGTATGGCTTGGACACTTGGAGGTTGTCCCAGATAGCTTCCACGTGCCACCTTTCACGACAGGCCTTTATCTCAAATAACAGTTCTTTGGGTACATAGGGATAATCCAAGCCATACTCCTCAGCCACTTTCTTCATGAGGATCCGCTGCAGGCGAGCCAATTTAGGCAAGGTCGCAGGGTTTCCTGCTCCGGGCAACACACAAGAGTCCGGGGACTTCCGGACCAAAACCGTAACAGGCCCTGGCAAAAGTTTCTCACTTGGGGTAGATACAACTTTCTCCTCTATGGCCGGGAGCTCCACACGGCGTGTAGTGTTCCCCGAACTCATGGGTGATCCTTCTCTGAGGCTGCGGGTCAGGGCAACAGTTCTAGCCTTGTCCTATCCCTTTTTAAGAAAGATTTCATCAATCTCGACATCATCCCCAACATCAGATGATGAGTCAAGGTCTGATGTATCATACTCTTCAGCAGGTAGGTAGTTATGGGTAGAACTTGACATATTTTCCCCAGCCTCCTTACCATCACCTGACGCGCACCTCCCGGGCATCCTCCCGCTCTTGAGATCTGGCTCCGCCAGGCGCTGGAGCAGGCTTCGATCACGGCCGCGGGAGGCCTTAACATATCCCACCTTCCGTTTCGCTGGCGGGACATGTACTTCAGTAGTGGCAGAGGCAGCGTCCGCTGCGGTGTCCGCTGATAGCTCTGCAGTCTCAGGGGCATCCCTCCTGGATACATCCACAACAGGAGAAGCGATGCGCGTGGGCCTGACTGTAGGGGTGTAGGCAATTTCATCCTCCGAAGTAACAGCCCCTGTGACCCAATTAACCCGGTATGCTCGGGACGATTCGATGGGCTGGTCCACTTCGAAGAGGAACTCCCCGCAAGTTAAACATCTTCCGAACGGGCGTAACTGCACAGCCAGTCCATTACACTTGGGGCAAAGCATGCCCAGGGCCTCCGCATCCCAACATGTGTACAGTGCGAAACAGCCCCGGTTTTGAGCCGGATCCCCGTATCCGTGATCGGGGCTGCAAGTGGAGCAATGTCCATGGAAGTGGGTATTGAGAACATCCGGGGTCCCGGTAAAGCTGAAGTCCATGGAAGTACAGACATATTGCTCCTTCTTGCTCAATTCAAACTCTCTCTCTGTCCCTTGGCGCCAACTGCATCCACGTGCAACACGCAAGTGGTGGGAACTCCTCCCCTTTTTCTCTTCCTGCACGTAGCTCATGGGCTTTTTTTTCTGGACACGCCCATGAACTATGCAGTTGAAAAAAAATAAAATCACAGTTCTGTGCCTCTTAATCCCTTCTTCTCGTTCAAAGTTCAGCAACACAATCCAACTCCCTCAATGGCCGACTTTTCAATCACATATATATATAAAAAAAAGAAGTCCACTCATGCCAGAGGTAGCCACAAATCCCGGACTTGAGCCCCGACGTGTAGCACACAGACCCCCTTTTCTCTACTGCCCTCCTCCACCTGCAGCGGGGCACACCTGCTACTTGCCCGGTATCCCCTCCCTGTGTATAGAGAGGAGTGAGCGGTGTTATTGTTTGGGTCTTGCAGCAAATACCTTTCTTGAGTGGATTCTCTCTCCGATTTCTAGGTAGAAGTTCCTCAGAATAAGGCCAATGTCCACACAGGAGTAAAACCCAAGCAGCAAGGTTTTATTCTTTTGTCATTTCAGTGAACTTGAATAGGGAGTAGGAAGATGAGAGAAGTAAGGGAAGAAAAGGTTCAGGCACGCAACACCTAGAGCACAGTGTTAGTCTTTCGTCGCAACTCAAGCCTGAGTGGGTATTGCTCACGCGGATAGTCCCTTTAACCACTTCGCATCTAAGGACGTCCGTGGGACGTCCTTGACTTTCAGCCGGGATATCTGAATGATGCCTGCAGCTACAGGCATCATTCAGATATCGTTTTTTAGAGCCGGCGATTCTCTGTACCGTAAGAACAAGCATAGCGGCTGTTCCGCCGCTTGAACGTTCTTACAGGCGGCGAGAGGGGACGTCCCCCCCCTCCCGCCGCCCTCCGGTGCTTCTACCGACTCACCTGAGCGATCGGTGAGTCAGTGACAGGATCCGCCGGCCCCGGCTTCTAACCATAGAGATTTCCGGCGGACCAGATGGTCGCCGGAGTCTCTATGATCGTTCGGAGGCCAGGCGCGATGTTATGACGTCACACCCGGCCTCTGCATTCAAAAAAACGGCGCCGCTTCGGCTAGGAAGCGGTGATCTTTTCTTTTTATTTTATTTCAGGCTTCCCAGCCTAGAGGTGAGATGTGGGGTCTTATTGACCCCATATCTCACTGTAAAGAGGACCTGTCATGCTTATTCCTATTACAAGGGATGTTTACATTCCTTGTAATAGGAATAAAAGTGATCTTTTTTTTTTTTTTTTCTAACTGTCAAAGTAAAAAGTTAAAAGTAAAATTAACAATAAATAATAAAAAAAAAAAAATGTAAAGCGCCCCTGTCCCCGGTAGCTCGTACGCAGAAGCGAACGCATACGTAAGTCCCGCCCACATATGAAAACGGTGTTCAGAACACACATGTGAGGTATCGTAGCGAACGTTAGAGCGAGAGCAATAATTGTAGCCCTAGACCTCCTCTGTAACTCAAAACATGTGACCAGTAAAAAAATTTAAAGCGTCGCCCATGAGGATTTTTAAGTACCGAAGTTTGGCGCCATTCCACGAGCGTGTACAATTTTGAAGGGTGACATGTTGGGTATCTATTTACTCGGCGTAACTTCATCTTTCACATTATGCAAAAAAATTGGGCTAACTTTAATGTTTTAATATTTTTTAATTCATGAAACCGTTTTTATTCCAAAAAAAATGTGTTTGAAAAATTATTGCGCAAATACCGTGCGAGATAAAAAGTTTCAATGACCGCCATTGTATTCTCTAGGTTCTTTGCTAAAAAAATATATATAGTGTTTGGGGGTTATATGTAATTTTCTAGCAAAAAAATTAGGCTTTTTACATGTAGGAGCGAAGTGTCAGAATTGGCCCGGATGCGAAGTGGTTAAGAGCGGTCCTAGCAACCGGGATGGATCAAGATAGTGGATCCCTCTTTAGGCAAGTTTCCAGGCCACTTCCTGAGACAGCAGTACCGTCGCTAATCTCCTCAGGGACTGATCCTCCCCTAGTCTCCTTTCCTAAAGGTGGGCTCCCTAAAGATGGGCAGCCTGGGATACTTCTTTGAGGTGTAGGCCCCTGCCAGCAGAGCTGGGCCTAGCATGCAGCAATGCAGCCTCGGGCTGAAGATGCCCGAGGCCCAAACACACTCGCGCACCTCGTGCCATACGGGCCACGAGGCACACATACAGGACCAAAGGGTCCGCTGGAACGCCCCAACGCCAATGGCGTCTGGCCCTTATGTACCCTCTCCCAGCATACACAGCGGGTCAACCACACCCACTGCACGGCTGCCGAGAGAGAACACCCAAGGTGCTGTGATATCCCTCTTGGTTCACCTATGCCGGTGGTGACAGTGCCACCTACAGGCAACAGGGAACACTACTGTCAGGCAGTATCACACCCAGAGCAGAAGCAATAATGAACCATCAATTGGTCTGAGCCCGACTACTGGCTCAGACTACCCCTAAATTTCAACATTGCGCCCCCAAATATTGGGAGGGGGAGGGGCGCCACACATGTATAAAAACAACAGATGGGATTTATCAGAGTAAGTACTGTACATTAATGTACAGCTTAGCGTACTGAATGTAGTGGTCCACTGATGTAATGTACAGCAGCAGCATGGAAGTACTCCCTTATATTATTAAACAGTAGGGAAGTTCCCCTTTATATTGGCGGTCAGAAGTTGGCATGCTCCCTTACATTGCTGTCAGTGGGAGGAAGAATACACCTGTACAGATCTTTGGTGTCAGTGGTTACTTTATTGAGAGGCAACAGGAGATTCTCCACTGGTTCTGTTCAGCAGAGTCTGCCCAGTGATGACTGTGCTGGAACTATGCAGACATCATTGGGTGGCAGATCAATCCACCATGGCTGTGGATAAATTAATCTAAATGCTGGATATCACTAACCCAGGGTACCAAGGTGTCTGGGCCTAGGGATGGCCATGGTAGTTTGTAGTTTTCTAACAAAATAACTGCCCACAATGATGTTGCTAAGAACATATTTTATATGTTGTGTCTTTGGAAACATATTGGTAGATAGCAATTTTGACAAAAAAAATTTCAACTGCACTTGTTCATACCACATTGACTTGTGGCTCTCAATATCAAGAAAAACCAAAGAGCGGGTGCACCTTAAATATTAAAAATACCCTATGCGTACCATCCCTTAATTTTATCAAAACCAAACATCACCCAACCCATCAGGTAACAAGGGGAGATGGAGGAACACAAAAAGGGAAAATGTTATACTTACCTGACGGTAATTTTCCTTTCCTGATGCAAGCATGACAGCATATACGTATGGGAAGGCTCCGCCTCCCTGCCTAATTCAGGACCGGTTATACTATAAAAGTAGGTCTCCTCCCTTCCTGCAGTATTCTCGTAACTTAGTATCACTGCGAAGGCCTTTATTATATTTTCGTGATTTTTTATTTTTTTTTGGAAGGGGACCTATATGCTGTCATGCTTGCATCAGGAAAATAAAATTACTGTCAGGTAAGTATAAAATGTTCCCTTTTCCTGACACAGCATGACAGCATATATGTATGGGATGTACCAGATCACCAGACAACAAGGGTGGGCACTGCTCAAGTGTTTAAGAGGATTATCTCTATCCCCACTAGTGATGAGCCGAACACCCCCGGGTTCGGTTCGCACCAGAACCCGCGAACGGACCGAAAGTTCGAACGAACATTAGAACCCTATTAAATACAATGGATGCGAACGTTCGAATTCTAAAGTGCTAATTATAACAACTATTATGCATGTTATTGTCATAAATAGGGTTTGGGAACCCGGGTTGTGCACCAGGGGACATGTATCAATGCAAAAAGAAGTTTTAAAAACGGTCGTTTTTCGGGAGCAGTCATTTTAATGATGCATAAAGTGAAAAAAAAAAAGTCAAATATTCCTTTAAATATCGTACCTGGGGGGTGTCTAAAGTATGCCTGTGAAGTGCCACGTGTTTCCCGTGTTTAGAACTGTCCCTGCACAAAATGACACTTCTAAAGGAAAAAAAAGCCATTTAAAACTGCTTGCGGCTTTAATGTAATGTCTGGTCCCGGTAATATGGATGAAATTCTTTAAGAAAAATGGCATAGCTACCCCATGACCCCCCCCCTACCCCAGCCCATTACCAGCCCCTTTGGGTCTTGTATGGATATTAAGGGGAACCCCGCACATAAAATAAAAAAGGCCCTATATACTCTGAACAGCCGTATACAGGCGGTGCATACAAGACAGGGACTGTAGGTTTGTTCTTATGTAGAATCTGTTTGTAATTTTGAACAGGTACATTGTTGAAGTGTAGCTCCAGCCCAAAAATCTATTTTTAAACTTTTTGGGAAACATAGGTAAGGGTTATCACCCCTGTAACATTTGTTTTGCTGTCTGTGCCCCTGTTCAGAACATTTCACCTCACTTTCCGTCCCAATGACAACTGTTTTTGAAATGTGGTGTTTTTCTTGAAACAAGGATTGCTGATAAAGCATCAGTACAGATGAGACCCCTTTCTCCCATATTTATTCTTACAGGAGAGAATTTTCCTTTCTAGGGGTAGATTTCCTCTCACTTCCTGTTGTCTTCTTTCGTTTGCAAGTAGGAGTCGTTTGTAAGTTGGATGTTTGAAAGTAGGGACCTGCCGTATATACTCTGCAGAAATAGGCCCCTTAGTTGTTGGTGTTGGCACAACACTGTAAGCACTCAGTTACTCTTGGTTGGTGCTGGAACGCCCTGCTGTCAACTATTATATCAGGAATTTTAATTACATATAATTGTTGAACAGTGGTAGTAAAAATTGGGGCTTTGATGGTGGTGCTGGTGCCACAACACTGTAAGCCCTGACAGTTACTCTTGGTGGGTGCAGCAATGGGCCCTGCTGTGAATTATTAGATCAAGAATTGTAATTACATGCCCCTTTTGAACAGGGGCTGAAAAATTGGGCCTTTCGTGGTGGTGGTGGTGGTGGCGTTGCCACAAGACTGTAAGCCCTCAGAGTTACTCTTGGTGGGTGCAGCAATGGACCCTGCTGTGAATTATTAGATCAAGAATTGTAATTGCATGCCCCTGTTGAACAGGGGCTGAAAAATTGGGCCTTAGGCACTGGTGGCACAACACTACAACCCCTCACAGATACTGTACTTGGAGCACAGCAATGAGCCCTGTTGCAAAGTATTGCTTCAAAAATTGTAATGACACGCCCCTGTTAAACAGGGGCTGAAAAATTGGGCCTTAGGCACTGGTGCCACAACACTCCAACCCCTCACAGATACTGTACTTGGAGCACAGCAATGAGCCCTATGGCAAATTATTGCTAAAAAAATTGTAATTACACGCCCCTGTAAAACAGGGGCTGAAAAATTGGGCCTTAGCCACTGGTGGCGGCACCCATAAACAAAAATGATCTTCCAAGCTATCATCATCAATCGTATCATTGAGGACTCGGAGGAGGAGGATAGCCAGTCAACATAACAGCACAGGCACTCAGCATCAGCATCAGTCTTGAAGGGATGTGACATGTTAAAATCAATTAGTCTGTTATATCAGCATCAGGTGTGTGGTAGCTGGTGGTGATCCAAGACTGGTTCATCTTGATGAAAGTCAGTCGATCAACCGAGTCGGTGGACAGGCGCACCCTGTGATCCGTGACAAATCCTCCAGCAGCACTGAATGTGCGTTCCGAAAGAACGCTGGATGCAGGACAGGCCAGTAGCTCAATTGCATACTGTGCAAGCTCTGGCCAGTGATCCATCCTCAAGACCCAGTAAGCCAGAGTATTTTCGGTGGGGAAGGTGTCCAAGTCTGACCTTGCCCCTAGATATTCCTGCACCATGTTTATCAGACGCTGGCGATGGTTGCTGGAACCGATCATACTTTGGGGCTGCGGACTAAAGAATTGTCTGAACGCATCGGTCAGACGGCCACCTTCCCCACCGCTCCTTCTTTGACTGGCCGAAGCCTCAGCAACTCGTTGTCCAGGACCAGGAGTTTGTAACCTCCCAGTCTCTGGGAACGCGTTGCACAGACCTTTCTGCAAGGCCTCCCGGAGTTGTCTCATCCTCTGCTCCCTCTGCGACGGTAACATAAGGTCCGCAACCTTACCCTTGTACCGTGGATCAAGGAGAGTGGCCAGCCAGTAATGGTCCCTCTCCTTGATCCGAAGAATACGAGGATCCTTACGCAGACTTTGCAGGATCAGGGAGGCCATGCAGCGTAGGTTTGCTGAGGCATTCGCTCCGGAGTCCTCTGGGTCACTAAGGACGACATGATCCGCAGCCACCTCCTCCCAGCCACGTACAAGTCCACTGGTTTCTTGGGACTGTAAATCATCCCTAAAAGACTGCTGCTGATGATGCTGAGTGCCAGCCTCCACCTCCATGCTGACACAATCCTCCTCCTCCTCCTCCTCCTCCTCCTCCTCCTCCTCTTCCTGTGCGATGGGTGGGACAGAAGGAACACTGTCTGGGTAAAGGGGGCCTTGAGAGGCAAGGAAGTCCTCCTCTTCCTGCCTCTGTTCTGCCTCAAGTGCCCTGTCCATTATTCCACGCAGCGTGTGCTCCAACAGGTGGACAAGAGGTACAGTGTCACTGATGCATGCACTGTCACTGCTCACCATCCTCGTGGCCTCCTCAAATGGTGCCAGGACAGTGCATGCATCCCTGATCATGCCCCACTGGCGTGGAGAAAAAAAACCAAGCTCCCCTGACCCTGTCCTGGTGCCGTAGTCGCACAGGTACTCATTGATGGCCCTCTGCTGCGTGTGCAGCCGCTGCAGCATGGCCAACGTTGAGTTCCACCTGGTGGGCATGTCACATATAAGGCGGTTCTTGGGCAGGTTCAACTCCTTTTGCAGCTCAGCCAGGCGAGCACTGGCATTATAAGATCTGCGGAAATGCACACAGACTTTCCTGGCCTGCCTCAGGACATCCTGTAAGCCCGGGTACCTGCCCAAGAACCGCTGCACCACCAGGTTAAGGACGTGAGCCACACAGGGCACATGGGTCAGTTGTCCCTGTCGGAGGGCGGAGAGGAGGTTGGTGCCATTGTCGCAAACCACCATTCCTGGCTTAAGCTGGCGTGGCATCAACCACCTCTCGGCCTGGCCCTGCAGAGCAGACAGGACCTCTGCCCCAGTGTGGCTTCTGTCCCCCAAACACACCAGCGCAAGCACGGCATGGCATCTTTTTGCCTGCGTACTTGCGTAGCCCCGTGAACGGCTACGGAGCACCGCTGGTTCATAGGACAAACCACAGGAAGAGGCCATGGAGGAAGAAGAAGAGGAGGGGGTGGAGGAGAGAGGTGTGTCACAACCAGTAGTAGCATTTTGGAGGCGTGGCGGTGGGACAACCTCCAACACTACTGCACCTTGTCCTGCATCCTTCCCAGCTGCCAAAAGAGTGACCCAATGGGCCGTGAAAGAAAGGTAACGTCCCTGTCCATGCCTGCTGGACCATGAGTCAGCGGTAATATGCACCTTACCGCTGACCGCCCTGTCCAGCGAGGCCAAGACATTGCCTTCCACATGCCGGTAGAGAGCCGGAATAGCCTTCCGTGAGAAAAAGTGGCGTTTGGGAACCTGCCACTGAGGAACCGCACATTGCACAAACTCACGGAAGGGGGCCGAGTCTACCAACTGAAAAGGCAGCAGTTGAAGCGCTAGCAATTTAGCCAAGCTAGCATTCAACCGCTGGGCATGTGGATGGCTGGGAGTGAACTTCTTTCGACGGTCCAGCAGCTGGGGCAGGGAAATTTGCCTGCTAGAATCGGACGTCGGTGTACTGCTAGCAGAGTGGCCGCAAGTACTTGGCTGTGACACACCTAATTCTACACCTTCATTCCTCTCAGTGCATGTTTCAGAGAGGACTGAAGTTATAGTGGGGTTGGAGATCCCAGCTGATGCGGTGCAAGGAGAGGTCCGCTTTGTTCTTTGGTGTGGGTCTTTGAGGTAGGCTTGCCAACGAGCTGCATGGCAGGTCAACATATGTCTGGTCAGGCATGTGGTACCCAAGCGGCTGATGTTTTGGCCACGCGATATACGCTTGAGACATATGTTGCAAACAGCAGCTGTGCGATCTGATGCACTAGCCTCAAAAAAGGCCCACACCAAAGAACTTTTTGAATGACGGGCAGAGGCAGCGCCCTGCACAGGCGGAGCTCTGCGGTGTGATTCCGTCGGTGTACTGCCCTTACGCTGGCCACCAAAGGGCATCCTGCCTCGTTGGAGATGTGCCTCCTCCTCATCCTCCTCCTCCTCCTCTCTCCTATTAGGCACCCACGTGGAGTCAGTGACCTCATCATCACCTCCCTCCTCATCACTGGAGCCAATCTGGCAGTATGCTGCAGCTGCTGGAACATGACTGCCAGATTGGTGTCCTTCTTGAGCATCCCCTCTGTCTGCTCTCACGCTACTGCCTTCCTCTAGCTGGGTTTCATCATCAGACCCTTCGAAACGCTGGGCATCCTCCTGGAGCATGTACCCAACACTGTGCTGAAACAGTTCGGGGGACTCCTCAGGAGGAGGACATGGTGGGTCTAGGGAAGGAGTGACTGATGATGAGTCTGACATTGATACCAGGGAAGAGGACGCTTTGGCAGCTGCTTTTCCAGTACCCTGAGCCTGGGTGAGAGAGGATGAGGAGGAGGAGGAGGGCTTGGTCATCCACTCTACCAAGTCTTCGGCATGATGTGGCTCAACATGTCCAGCTGCCGAAAAGAAGGACAAGCGTGTCCCATGGCCATGTGCTGATGACAATGCACCGCGTCCACGACCAGCACTGTTGCCCCCAGACACAGAGCCTGCTTGCCCTCTTTTATTGCCTCCTGACTGTCTGCCTCTCCTTGTTTGCCTTCCAGACATTCTAATAGATGGCCTGCAGGGAGATGGGAAAAAAGCAATAAGGGCTACCTTCAGGTGTCCTTCTCTGTCCCTTGAAACAAGGACTTTGACAGTGAAAGAAACTGACACACTCTCCCTACCTACAGTTTTCTGTCCCTAGAAAAAATGTTTTTTTTAAGCACAATTTAGCACAAGGAGAATTACCTCACTGTCCTTCCAGGTCCCTGGAAACAAGGACTTTGACAGTGAAAGAAACTGACACACTCTCCCTACCTACAGTTTTCTGTCCCTAGAAAAAATGTTTTTTTTAAGCACAATTTAGCACAAGGAGAATTACCTCACTGTCCTTCCAGGTCCCTGGAAACAAGGACTTTGACAGTGAAAGAAACTGACACACTCTCCCTACCTACAGTTTTCTGTCCCTAGAAAAAATGTTTTTTTTAAGCACAATTTAGCACAAGGAGAATTACCTCACTGTCCTTCCAGGTCCCTGGAAACAAGGACTTTGACAGTGAAAGAAACTGACACACTCTCCCTACCTACAGTTTTCTGTCCCTAGAAAAAATGTTTTTTTTAAGCACAATTTAGCACAAGGAGAATTCACTCACTGTCCTTCCAGGTCCCTGGAAACAAGGACTTTGACAGTGAAAGAAACTGACACACTCTCCCTACCTACAGTTTTCTGTCCCTAGAAAAAATGTTTTTTTTTTAAGCACAATTTAGCACAAGGAGAATTACCTCACTGTCCTTCCAGGTCCCTGGAAACAAGGACTTTGACAGTGAAAGAAACTGACACACTCTCCCTACCTACAGTTTTCTGTCCCTAGAAAAAATGTTTTTTTTAAGCACAATTTAGCACAAGGAGAATTCACTCACTGTCCTTCCAGGTCCCTGGAAACAAGGACTTTGACAGTGAAAGAAACTGACACACTCTCCCTACCTACAGTTTTCTGTCCCTAGAAAAAATGTTTTTTTTAAGCACAATTTAGCACAAGGAGAATTACCTCACTGTCCTTCCAGGTCCCTGGAAACAAGGACTTTGACAGTGAAAGAAACTGACACACTCTCCCTACCTACAGTTTTCTGTCCCTAGAAAAAATGTTTTTTTTAAGCACAATTTAGCACAAGGAGAATTACCTCACTGTCCTTCCAGGTCCCTGGAAACAAGGACTTTGACAGTGAAAGAAACTGACACACTCTCCCTACCTACAGTTTTCTGTCCCTAGAAAAAATGTTTTTTTTAAGCACAATTTAGCACAAGGAGAATTCACTCACTGTCCTTCCAGGTCCCTGGAAACAAGGACTTTGACAGTGAAAGAAACTGACACACTCTCCCTACCTACAGTTTTCTGTCCCTAGAAAAAATGTTTTTTTTAAGCACAATTTAGCACAAGGAGAATTACCTCACTGTCCTTCCAGGTCCCTGGAAACAAGGACTTTGACAGTGAAAGAAACTGACACACTCTCCCTACCTACAGTTTTCTGTCCCTAGAAAAAATGTTTTTTTTAAGCACAATTTAGCACAAGGAGAATTACCTCACTGTCCTTCCAGGTCCCTGGAAACAAGGACTTTGACAGTGAAAGAAACTGACACACTCTCCCTACCTACAGTTTTCTTTCCCTAGAAAAAATGTTTTTTTTAAGCACAATTTAGCACAAGGAGAATTACCTCACTGTCCTTCCAGGTCCCTGGAAACAAGGACTTTGACAGTGAAAGAAACTGACACACTCTCCCTACCTACAGTTTTCTGTCCCTAGAAAAAATGTTTTTTTTAAGCACAATTTAGCACAAGGAGAATTACCTCACTGTCCTTCCAGGTCCCTGGAAACAAGGACTTTGACAGTGAAAGAAACTGACACACTCTCCCTACCTACAGTTTTGTGTCCCTAGAAAAAATGTTTTTTTTAAGCACAATTTAGCACAAGGAGAATTCACTCACTGTCCTTCCAGGTCCCTGGAAACAAGGACTTTGACAGTGAAAGAAACTGACACACTCTCCCTACCTACAGTTTTCTGTCCCTAGAAAAAATGTTTTTTTTAAGCACAATTTAGCACAAGGAGAATTACCTCACTGTCCTTCCAGGTCCCTGGAAACAAGGACTTTGACAGTGAAAGAAACTGACACACTCTCCCTACCTACAGTTTTCTGTCCCTAGAAAAAATGTTTTTTTTTAAGCACAATTTAGCACAAGGAGAATTACCTCACTGTCCTTCCAGGTCCCTGGAAACAAGGACTTTGACAGTGAAAGAAACTGACACACTCTCCCTACCTACAGTTTTCTGTCCCTAGAAAAAATGTTTTTTTTAAGCACAATTTAGCACAAGGAGAATTCACTCACTGTCCTTCCAGGTCCCTGGAAACAAGGACTTTGACAGTGAAAGAAACTGACACACTCTCCCTACCTACAGTTTTCTGTCCCTAGAAAAAATGTTTTTTTTAAGCACAATTTAGCACAAGGAGAATTCACTCACTGTCCTTCCAGGTCCCTGGAAACAAGGACTTTGACAGTGAAAGAAACTGACACACTCTCCCTACCTACAGTTTTCTGTCCCTAGAAAAAATGTTTTTTTTAAGCACAATTTAGCACAAGGAGAATTCACTCACTGTCCTTCCAGGTCCCTGGAAACAAGGACTTTGACAGTGAAAGAAACTGACACACTCTCCCTACCTACAGTTTTCTGTCCCTAGAAAAAATGTTTTTTTTAAGCACAATTTAGCACAAGGAGAATTCACTCACTGTCCTTCCAGGTCCCTGGAAACAAGGACTTTGACAGTGAAAGAAACTGACACACTCTCCCTACCTACAGTTTTCTGTCCCTAGAAAAAAAGTTTTTTTTAAGCACAATATAGCACAAGCACAAAACACACTGACACTCTCCCTACCTATCCTTCTCTTTCCCTAAACTAAAGGAATCCAGGTTAAGCAAGAAAGAAATAAAAGTCACTGTCCCTGCCTATGCTGCTCTATCCCTGCTCCGGAACACACTACACTAGGCCGCCGTGCTGGCGGCCTTTTATAGTGTGGGGCGTGTACTAAACCCCCTCAGCAATAATTGGCCACAGGCATCCTGCCTGTGGCCAATCATTGCTCTCCTCGCTGCCGGCGCTGTGATTGGCCAAGCATGCGGGGTCACAGTGCATGCTTGGCCAATCACAGCGCCTGGATGACACTGCGATGGCGTAGTGCATTGTGGGCCGTTCGCGTCACTCGAATTTGGCGCGAACGGCCCAAATCGTTCGATCTTCGTCGAACGATCGAACAGCCGATGTTCGAGTCGAACGTATGTTCGACTCGAACACGAAGCTCATCCCTAATCCCCACTAACGACTGAGATGTATTGCAGTTAAGACTGCTTGGTCCACAAGAATGGTCCCCCAACGTGTTGAATGTAGACCAGGTCGTAGTTTACATATTAACTCTGGAGGAACTATTTTGGAGTTCCGTCAATGCATGCGCAATCAGACTGGAAGAGCGGTCTCTGCCCTCATCTGATGGGTTTGTCCTAGTCATCTAAGCTTTGACTAACTTGATCTGCACCACTGCGATTGTCTTCGTTAGACAGTGATTGTCTTTTTCCGATGCCGTTAGGCCTGATGAGTACCGTTTTTCTCCTAGAATAAGGGCCAATTCTATGTCTCTTTTCAACCTTGACTATTTTCAATGTTCGTGGTACTTCAAAAACTTTAGTTTGGATATGCCAGAAGGCTGATGTTCTAACCCAGGTTGCAAAGATACCAACCTTTGTATAGTGTTGAGGAAGAGACTAGAGCCATTTTGGCTGATAATTTCAGCAACAAGGTAGTTTATAACTTGGCACTTGGATGTCTGAGATCCTTCTAGACCTATTCGCCAAAAGGAATACTTATTCCATGTTACTGGCCATATTTAGGATGTCTTATCCCTCTCAATGGAGAGTGAGATAATGTGTCTCACACTATTTGGAAGACTCCATGGGGAAAAGAATAACTTGCCCAGGTCTTTCGGAATTGGTTGCTAAGATATGCAACCGTTACTGGATCCCACCGTTACTGGATCCCAGAGAGTGAGGACACGACTGAGTTTCATGTATCCTTTAATGCCGTCTCTAGGCTTACTTGTATACAATGCAATCCTTACAGTAAGGAACAGAGAATTCCATCCTTTAAATTCTGTAGTTTTTTCTCGTATCGAATGTACTTGAAGTCTGGAGTAGGCGCTCTAAACCTCCATAGGATTTCAAACACTAAACGGTGAGACCTCTACTTCTTGGTCTCCAGCATCTAGATATAACTTGTATGAATTTGGAAGATACCGTTGGCTATGTTGTATGAGGTGTTGGATCTCAGGAAGGAGAATAGGAGGTTCTTGGATCTGAGACTGTACCAGCGGATATTATGGCCTGCAAGCCACAGGGCAATTTTTGTTATCACCACCGAACGACTGCGAATCCGGATAAGGATCCTGGAGACTAAATTAGGTTTGTTGAATATACATATTGGCTAATTTGCCGACCCAGTTGGCTGTCATTAGTTTCTCTGCTTCCACCTCTGGGAAGCCACCCAGGTTACTGTCAGACCAATATCTTGATAGCCTTTTTGTTTTGGAGACTGTCCCTTGTCATTCAACGGCTTTTGTATCTTACGCCATCTGGCCGTAAGTTCTAGAAAACCCTAACTTAACATGCTGGGAGATACTTCTGACAGAAGTTGACTAGTTTTGCATTCCTTCTTGACAGAAAAGATAGGCCTTCCCCATTTTGCTGAGTCTTTTCAGCATAGTTGAGGCTCTTTTTGTTGCGTTTTGGAAAGACTCCAGTCTGCGACCGCTATAACTCTGACTTTTGGACACCTTGTCCTCCGTTGGCATGAGCATGAATACCCGACGAGTAACCACTTGGGATGATTGGTATGCCTAATAGCTAATATGCTGAAAGATTAGTTAGTTTAGCTACCTCCCCAAGAGCGGACTTTTCTCCTCTGTGGAGTTACTGTTTCTAGTGCAGGAAGTAAGTCTTTCCTTACTACAAAACCAGTTAATACAGTTGTCAACCTTCCCTTGGGCACCTCGGACCTCATGGATTACTACAGGCTACTTTATCGCTCTTGCGACCGTGGGATGCAACCAATGGGAAAGAGCCATTTGTTCAAGTGAGATACTTATACTGTTGCTCTCTCTGAGTGTAACTTTATTGTATTTTTTCAGAGATTCAGAATTGCTTCCCGGTAGGTCATTGTTGTGATGAGTCTAGTTGGTCTCTCGATGATGGTTCCTCCCGACTCGATCAGAGTCTGTACTGGGACTCTTTTCCCGGAATCTGGAAGTCATTGCGCCAGTCTGTTGTCCAGACAAGGTTTTCCAGAAGTCCTTGGTCCCGCAAGTCGGCCCTTACTGGACCCAATATCCCAGGAAATGTCCGGAGTTTGTGGAAAGGTCACAGTCTGCCAGATGAACTCGTAGTGAACTCTAATTGCCAAGCGAAGGTACTTGCTGAAACATGGGTATTTTGAAGTGTGTATACAGTATATATACACACACACACACACACACACTTGTGGATGACCACAACATACAGGATATATAAGGTAATACTGACATATAATCACACATAGGTTGGACTTAATGGACCTGTGTCCATCCTCAACCTCACCCCCTATGCAACCATGCAATTATACAACTTGCTAGGTCTAAAGACCATCGACAGTCTTAGCCTAGGTTTCCACTATTGCGACCTAAAATCGTGCGAATTTACTGCGATTTCTATGTGTCTTGAATCAATGCCTGTGTATTCTTGATGTCTATGGCCCCAAGTTAGATCACACTGGGATCAAAAGTAGTGTAGGGACTACTTTACCGTTGCAGCGACTTGGGGGTCGCACCGCTATGAACTCCGCTCCTTGAAAATCATGGGGTATGATTTGTGGAGGTCAAGCCTTACTGACGGCTGGAGAGATTAATTGCAATGATGGCCTGTGCAATTTTTTGGATCCTTATCCTTCCGCTTGTTATTCAAGTCTTACTTTTGACTAACGACCATGTAATCACAACCCTTGTGCTCTGGCGCATCATGAAGGGAATGCAATGAATTGATAGAGAGAAATTAAAAAATTCCATTGGCTTCCTTAAATGCACAGGACCCACGGATCCTAAGCTCAAATTTACATATAACTGTCAGCTGACCCTATTGGGCGGCTTGGGTTTAGGCAAATAAAGATGATTCTTGATTCTTTATTCTCCGCTATAGTTTTCCCAGGTCTAACCTGTCATTCACTCTTTGTTACTTTGCCTTTTGGCTATCCTCTGGTCATTGGTGATTAACATAAGGAATTAATCCTCCTTCTAAATATCACCAGATCCGACTTGAACAGTCATCACTTAAAGCGGCATGTGTTTACTTGTGGGATGGGACATAAGGGTTCACTGACCACAATGATTACTGAAGAAACAGCATACAGTTTTGTATCCGCAGTGTCTGAACTGCATCATTGGCTACTCCATTTTCAATCTAGGATCCGCCATCATAGAGAGTTTATCACTGAGCAGAGCTCTGCTTTCATCCTGTCTGGGGTCCTGACAGTCTGGCTTCCGAAGTGAGCTCAATCGTAGGACACAAAACACTACTTAACAGTAGTATGAACCTTCTTCATCTCTGGATCTATTTGCTGTCCCAGGGTCTCTGCAAAGGATATTGCCTCTTCTGTTGCAAGAATGGCACCCTTGGTTAATCTGATGCAGCCTGTTTGGCCGGCTGCTTTTGAGGCAGAGGTACCCTTTAGATGCCTTTGTTTGAATAGCTTAGTCCCTGAGCTCCACACAGTCAGTTTGGACGGGGTTAAAGTATCCACCTTTTGCTTCTGATATGCCAACTTGTCATAGCAATTTACCAGAAGCAAGCTCTGAGGTAGAGGTTGCCTTTAAACAAACACAACTGTTTGATTAGGCTTGGTATGGAACCATTAGTGACTGTAGGCCTTTTCAGTCTCTGCCCCTTTGTCACTGGCTTTGGCCTGCAACCTTGTTTTGCATATTGGCCGACACCAGTTACCACCAGACCACTATGATTACTGTAGAGACTTCTTGATCTGCCTCTTCTGGCAGTTAACTACATAGTGGTTCTTTCAGGGCTGAAGAGGATATGTCCCCTGTTGCAGAAGTAGGTTGACTGGTGTTGGTGTTGAGGGCTGGAGAGATTTACACTCATTATGCCCATAATGTGAACTCTTTTAGGATATAGCATATACCTACCTGCCCTCACCTTAGTTAAAGATGCTATTCTCTAGGAAGGCTGATTGCTACTGGTTCACAGATAAGCTGAAGCCTGGAGCCATGCCTGGGGTATTTGCCATAAGTAGTAACCACTACAACCACATATCTTTCTGTGGGGTACCCCAAATAACACAAGCAATTAACTATTGCTAACAGGTAAGTACTAAAGAATGTGACTAAACAGATCATGACTTTTATTTTAGAACCAAGGTCAGCATGTAAATGCATAGAAATAAACACATCACAGTCATTCACACTGTAGAGTTAATGTAATCATAGACAAGCAGCACAAGTTAATAGTCATCTGACAACTAGCACTAGCAGGTTAAACCTCCCTTAGACACATTGTTGTGGAAAAATAGGTTGTATGCAGAGCACGCAGCCTATTTTCCCTGTGCTAAACATGCACACACTTTAGATTCATCTTTTTGCAATAATGCTATCTTTAGGCTAAGTTCCACTCACCATCATTCATCCCAAGAAAGGCAGCACCACACAGCTAGCTATGTTCTCATCGTCAGGCCATCCCAGAGCAGACTCCCCAGCCGACGCCTCCTCAAAGACTTTTATTAGACTCCAAAGATCTCACAGACAGGAGGTGTTTGGCTGCAGCAACCAATCACCTCCCCCATGGGAGGGGACATCACAGGATGTCCCCTCCACACAGGAGAATGACCATACAAGGACATCCCCTCCAACAGGGTTTAAATATATACAATTCAATACAATAATACAATTAATACAATAACGTATGATGGCTAAAGTTGATAGGAATCCTTATTCTGCGCTATTCCAAAGAATAACGCATATTCAGATTATACTATTATTGAATGGGGGAGGGAGGCTATCTGTAGACGTGTGCTACGAATCCCAATCAATGTTGATCAGACACAGCAGAGACAAGAGCACGCATCTGCCTATAACCAATGATGTCGTTGCAGAGTGAGCATATCCCCTCCTCAACGATCGTCCGTGCTAATGCACAGAGGGCCCCCATCGGTGGACATATTCGCACCCTGCAAACATCACACTCCAACCTCAAGACCTTTTCCCCTACCAGACGGGATTCAACTAGCCTGAGACTGCCCCAGCAGACTCCCCAGCCGACGCCTCCTCAAAGACTTTTATTAGACTCCAAAGATCTCACAGACAGGAGGTGATTGGCTGCAGCAACCAATCACCTCCCCCATGGGAGGGGACATCACAGGATGTCCCCTCCACACAGGAGAATGACCATACAAGGACATCCCCTCCAACAGGGTTTAAATATATACAATTCAATACAATAATACAATGAATACAATAACGTATGATGGCTAAAGTTGATAGGAATCCTTATTCTGCGCTATTCCAAAGAATAACGCATATTCAGATTATACTATTATTGAATGGGGGAGGGAGGCTATCTGTAGACGTGTGCTACGAATCCCAATCAATGTTGATCAGACACAGCAGAGACAAGAGCACGCATCTGCCTATAACCAATGATGTCGTTGCAGAGTGAGCATATCCCCTCCTCAACGATCGTCCGTGCTAATGCACAGAGGGCCCCCATCGGTGGACATATTCGCACCCTGCAAACATCACACTCCAACCTCAAGACCTTTTCCCCTACCAGACGGGATTCAACTAGCCTGAGACTGCCCCAGCAGACTCCCCAGCCGACGCCTCCTCAAAGACTTTTATTAGACTCCAAAGATCTCACAGACAGGAGGTGATTGGCTGCAGCAACCAATCACCTCCCCCATGGGAGGGGACATCACAGGATGTCCCCTCCACACAGGAGAATGACCATACAAGGACATCCCCTCCAACAGGGTTTAAATATATACAATTCAATACAATAATACAATGAATACAATAACGTATGATGGCTAAAGTTGATAGGAATCCTTATTCTGCGCTATTCCAAAGAATAACGCATATTCAGATTATACTATTATTGAATGGGGGAGGGAGGCTATCTGTAGACGTGTGCTACGAATCCCAATCAATGTTGATCAGACACAGCAGAGACAAGAGCACGCATCTGCCTATAACCAATGATGTCGTTGCAGAGTGAGCATATCCCCTCCTCAACGATCGTCCGTGCTAATGCACAGAGGGCCCCCGTCGGTGGACATATTCGCACCCTGCAAACATCACACTCCAACCTCAAGACGTTTTCCCCTACCAGACGGGATTCAACTAGCCTGAGACTGCCCCAGCCAGCTCTTTAGAGCGGGTTGCGGAAGTACTAACACTGGGTGACACTATGACAATACATATTAAATACATCTTCATAAAAATCTCCACAACAACATGTACCACCAAGGGTCATACCACAACCAAGCATCAATACACAGTGAGCCCAGCCTGCAGGGCCAGGCCCTGCATTAAAAGGAAAGGGCTCAATACTACCTGTTATCAGTTCAAGCATTAGCAAAACTGCAGACACAGACTTCAATCTGTGAAACATTAGTAAACAAAGTGGCACTATGGACAGCCAGTTATATTCACATGTGTGTGATATATGCTTTTCAGAAATGCAAACTAACAGCATACCTGCAGAAAATAAGTCAAGACTGTAGGGCCAGGCTTGTTCAGTTAGAGCCGGTTCACACTGGGGCAACACGACTTCCAGTGCGACTTTACAAGGCAACTTCAAGGCAACTTCAAGGCAATTTCGAGGCAACTTCGAGGCAACTTCAAGTTTCCTCCAGGACAGGCGACTTTGCCAGTGGCCAATCAAACAATAATCAGCTCTGTGGAAGGGAGGGGTTTGCCTGAGAAAACTATTTTCTCTTCCTGTAAAGTTGCTTCAGTTAAGACACTGATCCGACTTTGGAGGCGACTTCCATTGAAATCAATGGGTACAAGTCGCCTAGAAGTCGTTTTCAAGTAGTACAGGAGCCTTTTTTGAAGTCGGAGCGACTTCTGTAGTGTGCATAAAGACGGCTCCATAGACTAACATTACAGCGTGACATGGGGCGACTTGGGGCGTCTCGGGGCGACCTGAAGTCGGATCCTGAGGCGCCCTAGTGTGAACCGGCTCTTAGTAGGGAGGCTTCAGCCCAGCACAGCACACCTGCTATCATCATTAGCAGTATTGCAGACACAACCACAACCCTTCAGAAATGCAAGTTTAACCACATACTTGCAGCAGTAACTGAATGGAATTGTGCACCATGTGGTACCTTACCACCTGCATGCTTCACGTCCAAACAGAAAGTCCAATGAATGTCCATCCATGGTGTCATGATAAAAGGAGCAATCCCTAGAGACCAGATGCCCTCACCCCCATATCTTCCAGGATCTTGAGAGGGGGGTGGGGTCTCCCCCATATAGGCGTTCATGTCTGCCTTTACAGCGGGGAGCTTCGTCACAGGAGAGGCTTGAACCTGTGCGGCTTGGCCAGAATCGTTCGGCAAGGTGAGGGAAAAATAAAAATTCTGCTTTTTAGCAGTAGCATAACCGGCTGTAGCAGTGAGGAAAAAAAAAAGAATACTGCAGGAAGGGAGGAGACCTACTTTTATAGTATAACCGGTCCTGAATTAGGCAGGGAGGCGGAGCCTTCCCATACGTATATGCTTCATGCTGTGTCAGGAAAATGGGACTCTAATTGTGCCTACCAGAGATAACACAACACAATTAAATCAATAACAATTTATTACAAAAAAAATCTAAAAGTGCATCTCACACTCATGTGGTGTTACCATCTATACATGTATATATGTTCACTGAACTCCAACATAAGATATATATGGCATCTCTCTCCACCGTTAAATGGCCAATCCCTGCTACCTCTCTCAAACAGCCAGAAAGTAAGACCAAGGACAAAACAAATACTCTCTCACTTCTTGGGTTATAGCTTCCATAAAACTATATGGGATGAATTATATATTTCATTTGTGTAGGTGCTACAGTGCTGAAAAAAGTGGGGATCTCTGTAAAATAAATTGATCTAAAGTTACAAAAGTGTGCTCGTGAATGATGTGTGTGTGGTGGGCCCAGCATAAAATTCTGCTTTGTTTACTTGGGTAATAAATTGAGCCATAATAGCTCTTAGGCCTCGTACACACGAACGAGTTTCTTGGCAAAAACCAGCAAGAAACTTGCTGGCAGAGATTTCTTGCCGAGAAATTCGTTCGTGTGTATGGTTTCTCGTCAAGAAAAGCGACAAGAATCTCGACGAGAAAATAGAGAACCTGCTCTCTATTTTCTCGTCGAGATTCTCGTCAGCCTGTTTCTCGACGAGAAAAGTGAGTGTGTGTACACTTACCTGTCCTCCGGGAAGCCCACGCATGTTCGAAATGAATTTGACGCATGCGCGGTAGCTTCCTAGGCATACGTAGGGTATACCAAGATGGCGGCGACGGCATTGAATGTGACGAGCGCATGCTCGTCGTAGTCGATGACGTCACCGCGTATGCTCCATTCAAAGAACCGCGGGTTCTTTGAATCGAGCGTGTGTACACTCGGCCGGGACAAGTTTCTTGTCCAAGAATCTCGTCGAAAAAAACGACATGTTTTTTTCGACGAGAATCTCGGCCGTGTGTACGAGGCTTAAAAGTGATTCTGTGACACTAGATCACATAGTTGTGGATTACTTGGAAATCACTTTTGCAATGGCATCCCTGTTGCTGCTGTGGCTTTGACCTTTCTGTTTACATTTTAACTAAAGCACTGCATGGAGTTTGGAGCTCTAGAAACTCCTCTGTGTAATTATTAAATTAAATGATAGTGGATACTGATGGATTGGCAGTAATAGGATCCCCACGCACTGCAAATGCTAAATGCTTGCTTTTGCCTAGGATGCCATTAAAAGCACTCTCCGTGTGTTATAGGTCCCCTAAAACTGCTTCTCTTTGGTGTTCCGTCCAGCAGTCAAAATAGGCAGTCCCGCATTGTAAGCGGGGCCTGCCCACAACACAGCAGTTTGTAGTGGGAGTGGGAGCATTAATCAGTGAAGGGGTAATAGCAGTGCTCTTTACTAGCTTTAGTCACTGATTATCTTCTGCAACATGTCACTAGTCTCCAACAACACCTCTGATATGTCTGAAGTCTTGGCCTATGTTTTCATCAAGTATATCTGCTATCTCTGACAGTCCTCTCCTAGCATTACATATTCTAAACATTCTACATGGCTCTTTATTGATGTCAGTGGTCCCAACTGAGGCTCCCTAACAACTCGTAAGTTGACAACTGCTGCATTAGTTCTCAGTACAGAACTTGTCACTAAACAGATATGGAAGCTGCCTTTTCTAACTTGTTTTCAAAGATGGCTGACCCAAAGCTGTCATCCCTATGCTTACTCCACTACATGGTGAGCTGTGAGATAGAACAAGCGTGTTCATATTATGTCAGGATCTGAAGTGTTGCGTTCTATAGCTTTAGTGGTCTTTCTTAAAAGTGTACTGTCCTGAATGGATTATGGATCTTTGCTGGGGATTTGGAAGATGTTGTGGTTTGCATATATAAGCTAATGTATGTTGCTGGGCACTTGTGGGTTGAAGGACAAACTAAGTTTCCCTATGTTTTGGAATCTCCAAAAATGAGATTTCCATGCAGTTTGTGTCACCATCCTTATCCACAAGGCCATAGTGAACAGGCATGATTCCTGTATTAAAGGAAAGCAAAAGGAGGAGAGAGAAGCGCCAAGCCAATCCTTTAAACAGCTTAGGAATTTATTCAGTATATAAGTATAAAACAACACTAAAAACTTGTGTGAAAAATGTTGGAGCACTTGCAGAGTGCTAAAGCGGGTGGGAGCTTCCACATGTAGTGTCACAGGAGGACTTCCGGAAAGTCTCTATTAAGGGATCCACGAGCGCTGTGTGTTAGCTGCAGCTGGAGCCTCGATAAGCCTCATGGAGACGTTGGCTGTGTGTCTCTGGGTGAAAGTGGTCCAAGGCTGCAAACCGGGGAGCCGCCCACACGCTGTCTGGCTAATCAGAACGCATTTCGAAGGCACGGCCTCACCTTCTTAATCAGCTGACATTATGACACTGTATGTGGAAGCTCCCACCCGCTTTAGCACTCTGCAAGTGCTCCAACATTTTTCACGCAAGTGTAGCGGGTACTTGAATTTAAGGGAGGCATCTGGGTGGTAGTGTAACCCAGATGCACAGATTGCTAGGGTATCCGAGACCTTTTTTTGGTTCTTAGAGGACTCTGGTGGTGTGAGGTTCCTTGCGGCCCACAGGTGGCACTGTTGCCCTGGGCCGGGGCTGAACTCATACCACAAGACTGTACCTTTTTGTCCTCCTTTTGTCCTCCCGCTGTGACGCAAAGGGAGAGGGGATAAAAGGGGCGGACGCCCTGACCACGGGGTTCAGAGTTGGAGGACGCGGCCGCACCCAGGCACCTTCGGCCTGGTGCTGGCGTTCCAGTGTTCCGGGCGTAGGTGCCCTTGACCTGGCCGGAGCGAGGATGGAGTCCATCCCAGGCACCTTTAGCCTGGGGTGAGGTACTATGGCAGAGGCCTGGGGCTCAGTACCTTCGACTGAGTTCCGCGAGGGTGGAGGAATCCGAGGGGGGCCCTAATTCCTTGGGTGCCCGTGTCTGAGTTCATGAGGACTGGTGTGCGGAACTTCTCTGGAGAGTCCGGCGCAGCATCGCTGGTGACAGAGAGGCCTCCTGTTTCTCCCTTGGACGGATCTCCTTCCCCTGACAGGGACCGTGCTAGCGAAGGTAACTCACGTTCTACTCAACATAGTCAGTGGCAGTGACTATCCGCCACTGGTGATATCACAGTGGTTAGCATCAGAAGGGAAAGGATTGTGCCTCGATCTATTCCCCATTATTACTCAGTAGAAGAAACTGTTTATTGTTTGGCAAGAAGAATAAAACTGAGTTGGACCTATTCGCTGTGTGGAACTCTGGTTACTAGGAGCAAAGGAGTCAGGAACGAAGTACTGGACTTGACTCTAGGACACCTGCACAGGGCCAAATTTTCTGGCCTTCACCTCTTAGCTATGGAGGACATGGGCCGTGGTGTATCTCATCTCTCCCTCCCAGGGACCCCTAGACAACAGCCACATAACCGATAAAGCAAGAGGGAGAGAGGGTCGCTACACAAGTATTTAGTGTTGTTTTATACTTATATACTGAATAAATTCCTATGCTGTTTAAAGGATTGGCTTGGCGCTTCTCTCTCCTCCTTTTGCTTTCCTTTTGTTCACAGTGATCAGGTTCCCCAGCCCACACCTGAAGCAGCCTCGCTCCCTTTACAGTCTCCATTTAGAGACATTTTTAGAGACAAATTTTTAGGGGTTCATCCCCCAGAACTTTCAATCCACTCACCATTCACATGGTTGCACCTTTATGTATCAGCATGCAGATGCATGCCTTTTCATTTAAATTTTAAGCTTTAATCTTTTTCATAAGATGGTTTAGCCCTGAACATTATACCAATATTGTGTATGTGTTTCCTCCTAATGATTCCTGTGTTATTTGTTTGGGGGTGAATGATGCAGAATCCATTGGGGTAACATTATGCCATCATTTAGCTATGCAAGTACTATGACACTTGATGGGAGTTCTTAAAGGGGGGTGCAATGCCGGATAACCCCACAGGTAGCAGAAGCCAAGGTTTAATTTATTAGTCCACCCAATAACCATAATGTTAGTCTCAAGTGCTAATGGATCATCGATCCATGAAGCCAATAGAATTTTTGTCATGCAATAAAAAAGCACCACTGGTCCTATTTAGACGCAATAATATTCTTAATGGTGGTACAAGACTGGTCATAGCTTGGAAAATATTAGTCTGGGTCTATGATCATACCTAAAAGATACAAGATCAAATATGTTCATTTTTATATATACTTTTTATTTGTACTTGGAACATTGGAAGGTCGTATTCCGAGATTTTTTTTGTGTCATGGGCTAAAAAGGGGTTAAATGAGACATGCTGCAGAGGACAGGACAGCCAGTCTGCTCTTGCTGTACTGCATTGTCAGTCTCTGCTCAGCAGAGGTTTTCCCCCTCCTGTCTCTCATTGTGGCTGAGTCTTATCAGCATCTTGCAGGCTTGCCATCAGTATGCACCTCATTATGCCTACAATAATGTCCTCTGAATGCAAATAGATCAGCAGCCGGCAAGGAGCCCCCATGCAGAGGCCTGAATGTACAAAGCGCCATCACCCTCCTCTGTGTGTTTATTTTCTGCTGTAGTAAGGAATGTTACAACATCTCTGTGTCTTGCACGGTGCTCCCCCATCTTATCTTGGGAAACCGTATTTGTTACAGCACCTGTCGGACAACCATTCTTACTTCCAGGATAGGGTGACCCGGGCCGTGGTGAGATTAGAGAGCCTGTTACAAAAATCCATGACCAGTTTGTGGCAAGAAACCAAATCTGATTTTGTCTGCCCACTTTAATATTTCTGGAAGCATTTTTATCCTACATTTATACTGTGCTTTGAAAAAAAAAAAAAAAAAACCTGCAAAGCAAAAAAAAGAGTTGTAGTCCTTGGCAATACTTTAGATGTCAGCATGCTCTCTGTACAGGGAAATGGCTTTTAGAAGCTATCCGGTTGCTTTGGATAGCAAAAAACGAATTATGGATGAGTTACAATATATTAGTGGAGGGGGAACCCCCTGTGAAGGTCCTGGACAGCCTGATTACACAACTGGGTATCAAATGCTGCAGGAGTAAGCCCAAAGGCTATATTGGTCTTCACTGCCTAATGTAGCAAGACATAGATGTGTGCTACCCAAATGTATTTTTTTCTATGACATTTTTACAGTCTAAAGCCTCGTACACACGGCAGAGAATCTCGTCAGAAAAAAACACGTCGTTTTTCTTGACAAGATTCTTGAACAAGAAACTTGTCCCGGCCGAGTGTACACACGCTCCATTCAAAGAACCCGCCATCGTCGCCATCTTGCTACACCCTACCTATGCCTAGGAAGCTACCGCGCATGCGTCAAAGTCATTTCGAGCATGCGCGGGTTTCCACGGCGACAGGTAAGTGTACACACACACACTTTTCTCGTGCTGACGAGAATCTCAACGAGAAAATAGAGAGCAGGTTCTCTATTTTTCTCGTCGAGATTCTTGTCGGTTTTCTTGACGAGAAAACTGAAAGCCGCGTACACACGACCGATTTACTCGGCAAGAAAGCTCTGCCAGCAAGTTTCTTGCTGGTTCTTGCCGAGAAACTCGGTCGTGTGTACGAGGCTTCATATAAATATTTTCAGATTAACCACTAGATGGAACTTGTACTGGATCAGTTTAGTTTCTGTAAGATATCAGCTACAGTCATTGTAAACCCCCACCTTATAAAACACATTCAGTTTAACGGTCCATGCACATGGGCTTTAACCACTTCAGCCCCAGAAGAATTGGCTGCCCAATGACCGGGTCATTTTTTGCGATTCGGCACTGCGTCGCTTTAACTGACAATTACGCAGTTGTGCGACGTTGTACCAAAACAAAATTGACGTCCTTTTTTTCCCACAAATAAAGCTTTCTTTTGGTGGTATTTGATCATTTCTGCGATTTTTTTATTTTTTGCGCTATAAACAAAAAAAGAGGGACAATTTTGAAAAAAAAAAAAACACAATATTTTGTACTTTTTGCTATAATAAATATCCCTATTTTTTTTTAAAAAAAGCAAAATTTTTCTCAGTTTAGGCCGATATGTATTCTTCTACATATTTTTGGTAATAAAAATCGCAATAAGCGTATATTGATTGGTTTGCGCAAAAGCGTCTACAAAATAGGGGATAGATTTATAGCATTTTTCTTATTATTTTTTTTACTAGTAATGGCGGCGATCAGCGATTTTTATCGGGGCTGCGACATTATGACAGACAGATCGGACACTTTTGACACATTTTTGGGACAGTTCACATTTATACAGCGATCAGTGCTATAAAAATGCACTGATTACTGTAAAAATGTCACTGCCAGGAAAGGCGTTAACACTAGGGGGTGATCAAGAGGTTAATTGTGTTCCCTGAATGTGTGTTCTATCTGTGGGGGGAGGGGACTGACCTAGAGGAAATGACAGATTGTGGTTCCTAGCTATTAGGAACTCATGATCTGTCTCTCCTCACAGAACAGAACAGGGATTTGTGTGTTTACACACACACACGTCCCTGTTCTGCCTCTCGTGCCCGTGATCGCTCGCGGCCGGCGGTCATCGCGACCGCCAGTCACGAGCATTGGAACCCCTGTGATGCAGCAGGCACGCACGTGCCTCCGGCAGCGCGCTCCTGCTATCCCGTTTAAAGGAACCGACGTACAACTACGACAGTTTGCAGGATCTTGCCGACCTTCCGCAGTATAAAGATGGCGGCTGGTCGGCAAGTGGTTCCTTGGCAGGAAAAAATGCTAATTTTGAGTGTTCTTTTTTGTACTAGCATTTGATTGCATCTGGCATTTTTTTTCTGCTTCCAAACCCTGAGCTTAAAGTGTTACTAACCCACAACAGTAAAATCAGTCTGTATATGCAGTAAAGCATGCTTGTTACACTCACTGTGGAACCTCAGGGGTTAATCCTCTGCATATGTAAAAAGACTGTTTGATCCTGTCTTCTCTGATCCTCCCCTTCTTTCACTGTCCCCAATCCATTTCCTTATAAGACAGAGCCTTTAGAGTCATTCTGCACATGCTCAGTTTGGTGTGCATTGCTAGAGAGTTGAGTTTTTTTTCTTGTAAGGGTGCATGTGATCAGCACAGGGCCAATCAGCACTGTCCAGACAGAGGGTCTGGGGCCCTGCAGCCTCATAGGTCAGTCAGAGGAGAATGAAAACTTTCCCATATCCCCCATTTTTTGCTAACAGTCTTTTACAAACTATCCATACTTCCTGCCGACACCACTGATTGTGGAAGAGAGTTCCACATCCTTACCGCCCAGACAGTGAAAAACCGCCTAAGCAGCTTAAGGTTAAACTGCTTCTCTTCCAGGCCCTGTGTCCTCTTACACTCCCTGGGACTGTTTCATAAAATGTCATACTTATGCTGGGATCACCGTTGAGATATTTGTATATCGCTATCATATCTCCTCTGAAGCGTCTCTTCTCCAGAGAGAATAAATTTAGCGCTTGTAGTCGTTCCTCATAATTAAGGTCCTCCAGTCCCCATATTAATTTAGTTGCCCTTCTCTGGACTCTCTCCGGCTCCAGCACATCCCTTCTAAGGATTGGTGACCAGAACTAAACGGAATACTCCAGATGCGGCCGAACCAGAATTTTTTGAAACTGGAAGATTAGTCGTTTTATCTCTGGAGTAAATTCCCTTTTTAATGCATGCTAATATTCTGCTGGCTTTGGTAGCCACTGCTTGACACTGCATGCTATTGCTCAGTCTGTCTTCTACTAGGACCCCCAGATCCTATAACCAGACACTGAGAGAAGTCACATGACTGCTATATACTGCTGTTGAGAAAAGGTATTTAGCAGTTTATATTTACTAAAACTATTGCATTTCCATGTTCTGTGTACTGTGGGAGACCAGATATAATGAATGCATGGTCCGGGGTTTAACACTTTAAACGTTCTAATGTACATGGACACATAGGATAACATTGAGCTGCTTCTACATACAAATTGCCTGTAAAAGCAGTGGTTTTTTTTTAAGCCAGTGGGCATGGACCCTAAAATAGAAATGAAAGGCAAACATTTGTGTATAGATATAAAAAACATTATAAATACCTTTCTTCCTTTTTTTTATATAGATGATCACATAATCTCTGTTCTCAGTTGCATAAGGGGGGGGGGGGGGTGAACAAATGCTTGGATCGCTGCAGTTATCTGACCTTCTTCTGACCTAAGGTGGGGGGGGGGGGTACCTGTGAAATCCAGGTACCCGCTACCCCACCCGAAAAAAAAGAGTTAGCAAAACTTAGAGCGGGGGCAGACAAGTGGAACTTCCCCTTTTCGGTGAAGCTCTGCTTTAAAAACGCATGCATATGGGAACTTATGCCCATACGCGCAGGTGCTGTGTACAGCCTGCCATACAAGTAAATGGCTGTACATGGCTGTAAACATGTAAATGCCAATCATACGTGCATGCGGCTTCCTGAGTATGGGAATACGCCTGGGATCCTACCCTAGGTATTTTCAGCCACTTGCAATCACAGAGCAAGGTCAGGCAAGATGCCATTGCTTTCAATGGTGCCAGTTCACACCAATGTCCTAACTGATGGCATGCACTGAAAAAATAGGACAGGTTGTATTTTATTGGATCATCTACCATAAAATGCATTGCTACAAAACACATTTCAAACTGTACACTAGTGTATATTTGTTATATGCATGTTAAAATATGAGCTGTGTATGTTTATAAAGACATTCCTTATTGTGGCTTGGGATCCTTTCAGTTGAGTGGCGTCTGTTCCATAAAAAGATCCCATACTGAATCGGAGGAGAACGGAACTGATGTCACTTTTGTGATAACTATGTACATTTCGATTTTGTCTCCAGCCGGAAAGCTGACCTGTGTTAGGTCTATGGGCAGGTGAATGTAAACAGGTATACAGTACATCTGTTTACACCCTTTCACCTCCAATGTGTGTTCCAAAAAAACGGAAAAAGATGCATACCTTTTTCTTTTTTTTTTTTTTGGACCTAGATAGACTTGGAGGTAGTCGGATGTAAACGGACGCATGTACGATTGCCCATAGATTATCATTGAGCTTCCGTTCAGATCCACCTGAAAAACTAATAAGAGGATCTGATCAGAACCCTCTTCTGAAAGGACCCTTTCATGAAATCCTATAGAATCCAGGAAATTGTGTTTGTAAACTTTTTCTCAAAACTGTTTCAATGATTTCCAACAAAATATAAAGCATTGGTGTAGATGTAACCAGATGTTAGATTATTATACTGTATGGCTGCTATAGTTGCAGATCTGACCTTTATCTTGGGCTCTCTGAACAAAGCTAGTGTGCTTATGGTTTTTATGCCACGTACACACGATCGATTTTCTCGACGGTGAAAACACCGTCGAGAAAATAGACGGGAAAAACGAGGGAACGGCTTGGTTCCCTACACACGTCCGTTTTTCCCGACATTTTTTTCTTGGTCGAGAAAAACGACCGTGTGTGGGCTCAGTGGCAGTGTTTCCCTATGGGAAAACTGCCGCAGAAAAAAAAACGACGGGAATCACGACGATAAAAATTAGAGCATGTTCTAATTTTTCTCGTCGTGATTAATGCCGTTTTTCCTGTCGGGAAAAATGACAAAAAGCCCACACACGGTCGTTTTTCTTGTTAAAAAAATTTTTTTACAATTTTTCCCGACGGGAAAAATGATCGTGTGTACGCGGCATTAGATGTTTATCCTACTCATGTCCCTGTGATCTTGTGTCTTACAGAACCAGGCTGAAGCTCATTATAAAGGCCACAAGCATGCACGGAAGCTCAGAGCCTTGGAGAGCGCACGACACAAGCAGAAGCAGAATGGAAGTCGAGAAAGAGCATCAGCGCCCCCAGTGGACACCAAAAGAAGCACAGACTCTCAGAGTGAAAGTAAGATCCTTTCAGAGCATCACCTTTCATAAACTATTAGTATTATTTTTATTATTATTATTATTATTTAGCGACAACAGTTTGCTTACCCCTTTACAATATAAAGGGGGACAGTACAATTACAATACATTTCAATACAGAAGGAATAGAAGGGCACCATTGTTCCCTACAATGCCTAAAGGCGATATGAAAATCAGATGGGAAAATTCGTAAGACGAGCTGTCTGCGGATTTTTGGATTGTTAGTACGGTGTTAGTACGGTGCTTTCGACAGCCGATTTCACTTTTTCGTCAGACAAAAGCTGGATGTGCAGGCTATAAAAATTTTGCCGGATGTGAACTCATTGTCTGATTTTCGGATGGTCACAGAAATCGTCACACAAAAGTCGAAAGTACAAACACGCATGCTCGGAATCAAGGAACGACTGGGAAGAGTTCTGTCTTGTAAACTACTGTTCGTAATCTAGAATAACATTCGTGACGCGGTAAATTATGAAATGTTGAAATGCAGCGCAGATTCTTATTTTCTTTAATGAGATAATGATGAAGCTGCTTTGCTGGTGATACTGATGTAGGTATGCCAAACATATTTTAAAAGGCATTTGTTTTGTAGTGATATAAATAATATTAATATTATGGTTGTTGTTTGATTTTTTTTACCACAACACCATTATCCCTGAGTTTTTAAGATCAAAGATACAACTATGCTGGTGTCCCTTGTTAAATTTTCATTGTGTTGTTTTTGATGTAACTGTCTACTCCCAAACTGTCATTTGAAGTAAAACACATAGCCAAGTATTATTTTATACAATTTCTTTATTGTGCAGAAAAAAACCCAACAGAAATCATATTAGAGATGCTATCTGCCATCCAAATAAAAATAACTTAAAGCGGAGTTCCAGGCTTTTTTGGTTTATTAAAAGTCAGCCGCTACAAAAAGTTTAGCTGCTGACCTTTAATAAACAGACACTTACTTACCTGTCCCACGATCCAGCGATGCGGCCGCCCGGAGCATCGCTCCTCACCTCCTCCTCTCCGCCGGCGCCGTCATAGACACTGTGGGCACCTGGCCGTGACAGCTTTCGGCTTCACGGCCGGGCACGCACTGCGCATGTGTGAGTCGCGCGGCGCTCTCCCAGTGGACAGGCAATCTTCTGGGACCTGTCACCTGTCCCTGAAGATTGCCGAGAGGGAGGGCTGCCTAGGGGGAGAGGAGGAGTTGCCTAGGCGGCCCGTAAGCGGAAGGAGGAAGTGGGACAGGAAGTCCCCTTCAAAACAAAGCACCCACCCCCCCCCAAAAAAATTATAATTACATGCCAAATGTGGCATGTAAGGGGGCAAGGAGTGCTTAAAGCGGAAGTTCCACTGTTGGGTGGAACTCCGCTTTAGCAAAAAAGTGAGAATCAACGCTCACCAAACTTCTACTAACATGAAATTAGCAGAAGGGGCCCAAAGAGTTTGTCAAACGACAATTTGCGGATGGTTAGTATGAGAGACAAAATCCTGCACACGCCCTTTTGACAAAAATCAGACGCTCGGTCGTACAACAATCAAACCATGTGTACGAGGCTTTATATTGGTGACGGGGTTGCTGCTTTTTACAAAGGGAAAAATTAGGTACGCAGACGAAGAAATGCATTCATTTTATTTTGAACAAGTACAAATTTGTTTTGACCAAGTATAACGCCATATTTAAACATTCCTCGACTGGAGGAGAAACATGGGGGGTTATGCAATGCAATTGAATTGGGGATGGGTAAATCGCTCTTAGCCATCATTCCTGGTGGGAGGAATGGCCATAGCTGGGCAGAGAGTCCTGTAGACCTCCTTTTCCTGCTGTAAACTCCAGTGCATGCAGTGTATCCTTTTGCACCAAATGCCCCTTTTATCTACCTGCTTGCCTTTCTGCCTCTCTCAGCTCTAATGCCCTGTACACACGATCGGTTTTTCCGATGAAAAAAGTCCGATGGACTTTTTTCATCGGAAAAAACGATAGTGTGTGAGCACCATCAGACTTTTTTCCATCGGTGTAAAAAAATAGAACATGTTTTACATTTTTCAGATGGAAAAAAAAAACGATAGGAAATACCAATCGTCTGTGTGGAACTCCATCGGAGAAAAATCCACGCATGCTCAGACTAGATTAGAAGACGGGAGCGCTCGTTCTGGTAAAACTAGCGTTCGTAATGGAGATAGCACATTCGTCATGCTGTAACGGACTGAAAAGCACGGAGACTGAAAACCGCGAACCGGCTAACACCAAACTTTTACTAACACGCGGTAACACAAAATCAGCAAAAGCAGCCCAAAGGGTGGCGCCATTGGATTTGAACTTCCCATTTATAGTGCCGTCCTACGTGTTGTACATCACGGCGTTTTGGACGGTCGGAATTTTGTCTGATGGTGTGTAGGCAAGACTGATGGAAGTCGGCTTCATCGGAATTCCGATGGAAAATTTCATCGGATTTTATTATATCAGAAATCCGATCGTGTGTACAGGGCATAAGACCACTTTCACACAGGAGGTCGGAGGGCGTCAAAAACAGGTGGCTGAAATGCAGTTTTACCACCTCCACTGGCCAACCACCTAAACACTAAACAACAGCCAGAGGAGGCTTTTCACTTACATTGGGTACTGAGTTGACAGACAGCACCACCTGTTAAGCTCCACCATTAAAGGGAATTGGGCCACACCACAGCTGTGTGCCAAATGCTTGGCTCGTGGTTGTAGTGCCATTAGCCCCATTATACACTGCTGTGTGGCGGATAAAAGATAACACATTTCTTGGCGCTCTGAAAAACAATAAAGGCTCTTTCGTTTGAAAGTTCAATGAAAAGGATGAGGCTTAGTACTAGAAAACTTGGCCATAAGTAGAGCTCCTATGTATATCCTGGGCCTAGGGTCCAAGAAGACTCCACAGAACAATGTCAGGTTCTTTTTATTAGTGGATAGAAGAATAAAAAAACAAGATTTTAAACAATTAAGGGCTTATTCACACGAGGTGCGTTGAGCTGTGTTGATCTGGATTGGTCAGCGCAGGCTCAATGCAAGGACGCTAAGAAAGCAATTTTTCCCTATGTAGCCTGTTTACACCATTCATATACGTTGGTGTGCGTTGCAAAAAAATCCAGCATGTCTGCATTTTTAGGCATCGCAGCAGCAGCATACAAAAACATGTGTCAATGCACTACAGCATTTCACATTCATTTTCTTTTTGATGTTGTGCATAGAGCTGAATGAAGTGTTATTTAGCCCTGGTTCACACATGTCAAATCGCTTTGGAATATACAGAGTTGTTCTGGCAGTCACACATTGGCACTGGAATAATGGAACGCCTATGTGCATTCCCTGGCCAGCCAATTAGGATAGATCCAACACCCCAAAGGACTTCGTAGATGTCACATCATTGGAGCAGCAGTAAATAAATAATTCAGTGATATCACTAGCAAGCTCAACCAGCTTAAAGTGGAGCTCCACCCTAAATTTTCACTTTTGCTATTTGGAACCCTCCCCCCCTCCGGTGTCACAATTGACACCTTTCAGGGGGGAGGGGGGTGAAGATACCTGTCTAAGACAGGTATTTTCACCCACATCCGGGAGTCCTCTCTGCAGGAATCTGCGGGAGTGACGTCACTTCCCCCAGACTTCCCGTAGTGTTCTGGGAGACACTCGGCTCCCAGAACACAGGAGGACGAATCAGAACGGCGCAGCGCGACTCGCGCATGCGCCGTAGGGAACCGGTCACTTCCTGGTTCCCTCAGCGAGGATGGCGGAGGGAGCAGCAGAGCGACGAGCGGTCGCTCGTCCTCTGCTGCGGACGTCGCTGGACTCCAGGACAGGTAAGTGTCCAAATATTAAAAGCCAGCAGCTGCTGTAGCTGTAGCTGCTGGCTTTTAATATTTTTTTTTTCCGGCGGAGCTCCGCTTTAAGCTGGCCATAGATTAGGCTATTTTTTCATTAAACCAGCAGGTCTGATCTGATTCCTCCATCCACACATTTGAGGTGGATGGGGGAATCCTCCCCACTGACCTATTGTATTCTGTCAGCAGGGAGACTTCCCAACCATGACAATACATGGAACACAGTGGCCATACATGGATCGAAATTCAGCCGGGTCTGCAGGAACTGGCTGAATTTTGATCCATGTATGGCCAGCTTTACCCCCAGTTACCTTCCACAGTAACTGATAAAAGCAAGTAAAAAGATGTTTAATTGTTTTTTTATTCTAAAACCTACTCACCTGTCTAATGGTCCCTCACCAACGTCGGCATCTTCTTTTGAGTGCCGGTGTTCGCGCCTCTTCATTGGCCAGCACAAGATTACACCACTCGTGCACATTCGCGGGAGGCCGTCATCGTGGCACTGTATGCTGAGCTGTGCATGCGCAGCTCAGTTTGCAGTGCTGGAGAAGATAGCGAGCAGGCAGGTAGGGGCATTTTATTGCAGAAGAGACCATGGGAGTTATTTACTAAAGGCAAATCCACCTTGCACCACAAGTGCACTGCAAGTGCAGTCGCTGTAGATCTGAGGGGGACATGCAAGGAAAAAAAACAGCATTTTTGCTTGCACATCATTGGATGACAAAATCAGCAGGGCTTCCCCTCAGATCTACAGCGACTGCACTTACAAGTGCACTTGTAGTGCAAAGTGGATTTTCCTTTGGTAAATAACCCCCCCTCCGCATATCTCTTCTGAAATAAAAGCATATCTGCTCGCTGTTTGTTACAGTGGAAGTTCAGTTCTGCTTTAACATTGTATGTCTGCACTCTACAATGCATTATTGTGAAATGTCGGAGTCACACTTAAGTTAAAGAAGAATTCCAGGTATAGATATTTTTATATTCCAGCTTGGCCCAATGTAATTTTGCATATATCGGATCCCCATAGATGATGGAAATCACTCTAGTAGACACTGCTATTTTGGCTCCTCAAAGAACACAGGAGGTCATTCGCTCAGTGCAGGCGCCATTCAGGAAAAAGATTTGCATTCTCTCAATGAATGCAAAGCACTCTCTGGACAAAGTGAACATTGTAATGTTACCACCCTGCCTCTCCACCTCATTCATTAAGAGGATGCTTGGCATCCATTGAGAAAATGCAAAGTGTTTTCTAAATGGCGCCTGAGTCAAGTGGTAAGCTCTTGTGTTCACAAAGCAGCAGAGCAGCCACTCGACACAGGACCTGGTAACTAGTAACTTCTTTTTTATGGTTCAACTAGACAGACTTGTGTCTTTTTTCAACCAGACTAACTATGTAACTGTAGTAGCAGTGCCTACTACAGCCCCAGCTTCCACAGCAAACCCACAGGTATGGCAAATACATGCTTACATTGATCCAAGCTGGACCAATATAACTATGTGAATATATCCATACCTGGAATTTCTCTTTAATATTGTGAACATCAATATGTGGCAAGCAGTGATAAAGAAGAAAAATCTGATAGTCAAATGCAGTGACGGCTGGTGTTTTTTTTGGGGGGGGCGGAAAGAAACAACCCCCCCCCCCTGGCGGCCGGCAGCACTCTCCCTGTCCGCCCACTCACTCGCTTGCTGATTGGCCGGGAGGAGGATTAGTGTGAGAATAGCAAATATATATTTGCTATTCTTACACAACTGGGTGGGCTCGGAGCGCAATGCTCTGTGCCCCGAGCCCACCCTTTTTTTAAGCCTATTAGAGCCTAAACCACCCCCCTTCCCATTGGAATCAATGGTCCGGCGCCCTGTAAGTAGATCAGGGGGCTGGACTCATGGATAGGTGGGTGGCACCCATACACCCTCAATGGATGGGCTGCCACTGGTCAAATTATCTTTTCTTTATAGTAACTCCTACTGATGGATGGATCTGACAGTTGCTTGCATCTGTGGGCAGTTATTATCATTGGTGTATTAAAGTGGATTGTACTTTTCAGTTTGCTGTTCTTCCGGAGCTTGGAATAGACAGATTATTAGTTCAGTTTAGTAATAAATCTGTTAACAGAGGAGTCATGCTGTATATAATAACGTTTGATAGTGTGACCTGGTAATGGCACAGCTGTCATTTTTCCTACTTCTCTTCTTTAAAGGTTCCAGGTAATATGATTAGAGGCTAGGGATCTTAAAAAGAGCTTTCAAAATGTTTAACTGTACACAGTACAATCCATAGTTTACACAAAGCATTGCAGCAGCCAAAGAGAGCATACCTGTGGAAGTAACCATTTGTTTCAGGGATTCTTTTTTGCAATGAATCATTTATATTGCATTTCATTTTGAGATTTTTTTTAAAGAATAAAGTACTAAAGATTTAAAGAAAATGTCCTCAAAACAGACTGAAATGGTTACAGCCAGTCTCTAGATCTTACATAACCTGATTTTCCCTCTCTCTCTCCTTCCACCAGCCTAAAGAATCAAACTGAACAGTAATATAAGAAAGAGAATCCTCTTTGATGTCCGTCATGGATGTTAACATGTCCCATGTCGGAGGATAGAGATAAGCCTAGAGAAGCATTTGTTAATTGCTTTTGAACTTGGTGTTGAAGATAATTGCTTGATTGTCCCAGCAGGGAACTACTCCCTTTTGTCCCCACATGCACAGAAAAAGCTGGGAGAAAATGACACAAATTTAAATTTTGAGCTAACACGGACCGTGAATGTTACCGCTGAATAGGACCGAGAGACGGGAAAGCCATGTTTACTGGTCTCTGGCTGTTCACAAATTGTATATGGTAGAACCTCTAGTCTGCAGATAGATGTAAAGTAAGATGTTCCCTAACATAAACGGACCTTGGTTTCTGTCCTGACATAATGGGAAATATCATAATAAAAACAATGGACACAAATCAGAAGGTCTTGGCTTTTTTATTATTAAAGTTATTATTAGTTCCATGAACAATACAAAAGTATCACAGATCTCACAGGCTCCTTTCGCACATGTAAAATGCCATGTATCTCTACAAGAATAGTTCCAATTAACACTACTGAAGTCACGGCATCTTCAGAAAAGGTTCCTGCAATACTCTGACACAACTTCAGTGCCAAAGAGTGTAAAAGTCTTATCAAAGTTCCTTCAAAGTCATGTCAAAGTTGAACTCCAATGATGCACTGAAAATCACGCAACTTTGGAGTCGGCTAGTGTGAAAGGAGACTAACAACTAATACACACAGACATGACACAAAAGGCAAAGAACAGACAGACGGGGAAAAAAATCCAAATGACCTTTTACACCTTATTTAATCCAACCTTCACTACTTATTTGCATTTTACTTCACTACATATCCCTTACATTACTTATTGGGCTCACCCACTCTTCACCGCTGTCCCTTCCTACCCCCCCCCCCCCCCTTTACCATCTCATAGTCCACTTCCTCACCTCCTTTTCCCCTCTAATTCTGTGACATTTTAAAGTCACTCCATGCATTCATTTGTGCTACTGTGCTTGAAAAAAAATGTTTCCCCTTTTTACCCATCACCCGCGAATGCATATGAACACAAATAAGTGCGCAGTGATGCTAGACATGTTTTGGCGCATTTATACATTAATGCATTCTAATGGCAAGAATAAACGAATAGAATACATCATTGCCAAATGTGTGCAAACGTACATAAATGCGTGTGCAGAACGTGGCTTTTACTTCCAGGAGAAAAGGCATTTACAGGAGCTGAGCAAACACTTGGCCCTGGTTCACACCAGTGTGACTTGTCATGCAGCTTGACAGTTCAAAGTGGCATGACAAGCAGGGGCGGATCCAGAGTCTTTTCTCGGGAGGGGCACTGCCAAAAAATATGTTTTTTTTGTGGGAAATTTATCGGGGAAATGGCTGGTGTCGGCGCTTCAATCATCCCGGCACCATGGTTGTTGTGGTATCAGGATGATTGAAGCGCATTATTTCTATTATTACATTGTAATATAAAATTAAATAGTTCAATGCAGAATCAGTGGGAACCCCGAGTGTGTCACTTGGCACCGTCGCCTGCAATTAGTGGGAGCCCTGAGCATGTCACTTGCCACACTTTGCGGATTGTCACTTGCCACGTCACCTGCCACATCTTGTGGAGTGTCACTTGCCACACCTTGTGGATTGTCACTTGCCACATCACCTGCCACACCTTGCGGATTGTCACTAGCCACACCTTGTGGATTGTCACTAGCCACACCTTGCGGATTGTCACTTGCCACTCACCTGCCACACTTTGCTGATTGTCACTTTCCTGCCACCAGATGCAAATTGTTATTTGCCACGTCACAATGACACAATTTGCGGATTGTCACTAACTTGCCTGCTAAGGTGTCGTTTTGGTTGTCTCTTGCTGTGTCCCAGACTTCCAGAGTCAGGCAGCAGAGAGATAATGTAATCTCTCTGCTGCCTGCACAGTGAGGGCGGAAGTCACTGCAGGAATGCAGGGCAGGCACGGGCGGTGAGAGATGAGCCTGCTCTCTCACTCTCACCTGCGCTGCCAACACACTGAGCAGCACGGTCTGCCCACGAACCGCGCCGCCCGCCCACGAACCGGAGCCGCCCGCTTTCTTACCCGTCTGTGGAGCCGCACGCTATCACACCTGCCTGCAGAGCGGCCCGACGTGACTCACTGACGTCACTTGTTGCTAGACGCCAAGCGGCCCAGGCGTTAGCAACGAGTGCAGGGAAGAGGCTCCACCCACCTCCTCCTCCGCTCCTGGTATCGTGTCAGTGCGCCGCGTAACTACATTAGACGAGTCTCTCTCTCGACGCCGCTGATCGGCTGATGTGAGAAACTGAGAGAGAGACTCAGAGAGGCAGCGGCAGCCGCAGAACAAGTACTGTATATACTCGAGTATAAGCCGACCCGAATATAAGCCGAGGCACCTAATTTTACCCCAAAAAACTGGGAAAACTTATTGACTCGAGTATACGCCTAGGGTGTCCATCTGCATGCCTCACTGTGCCTCACTGTGCCCATGCTTCACTGTGCCCATGACTAGACTGATATTTAACATGGGAGTCTATGGAAGGAGTGCCCGGGTTTGAAAAATCGATTCTCCCCGGCCGTAGGTCTCCCAGACACCAAACTTTGCACACTTGTAGAGGAGACATGGGGCTACATGTGTGCCAAGTTTGGGGTCTAGAGGACCTATGGTCGGCCGGTACCGGGTCCCCAAATTCCGGGAGATCAGGCGCAAAAAAAAAAAACAACTGAGGAAGCAAGTGAGTGTGACAGATGGTCTCGGGGGGGGCAATTGCCCTGTTGCCCCCCCCTGGATCCACCCCTGATGACAAGTTGCACAACATTTGCGGCAATGGAACCGTTCAAATCGCTGTGGCTTCAAAAAGGTTCCTGCACTATTTCTGTGCGCTTTCAGTGTGACTTGCATTGACATCTGTTAAATGACATCACACAGATGTTAGCAAGCTGCACATGAAATGGCCCTGAAGTAGCGCAACTTCAAAACCACACTGGTGTGAACCATCGCTAAAACTAGCCATACATGGTTAGAAAATCCTTTGAAAAAACAGTAGTATTGGGTAAAAATCTGTCAAACATGCATGTGATAACACCATCATTGTATCAAAATGATGTAAAGATTTTTTGACCTTTATGAACCCTCCCACTCGCCAACTATATTTAAAGAAAGATCTATACACAAAAAAAAAAAACTATCACTGTACCAGATAGACTGGTCCGAAACGATAAGCAATATGCTCAGGCATAGAAAAATAAAGGAATATCAATACAAAGTATATACAGTAGGCACACTGGTAAAAGGGCACTGTCATGCCTTTAGTAAAAAGGCTTGAATTTTTCCTATTTTTTCTGGTTTAATAACATTTAATCTATGTTGCCATCTAGTGGCCGTTTTGTATAACTGCATCTATTTTCATAAGCAATTTAGAAAGTTAGCTAAATTTGTCACACGCAAGCCTCCGTACTTTCAATCCCATCAGGCCTTGCGTCCCCTTCTTCAGCCATTTCATCTTTTTCCCTGGAAGCATGCACATGGACTGCTAAGATATATGTTCCAGCCTTCAGAAACCTCTCCGGTATGTCTACTATTTATGTACTCAGCTAGGCAGATAGATAGGGAGGCACTAATTGTACTATCTTTACTAATTGTATTTGTCTGTATCTGTTACAGTTTTACTCTATCTTGTATTAATAAAAGTTCAAAAGGATTCTACGCCTACCGGAATGCATTGGTATGAGAGGAGTTATCAGTGTGCCCAAATACACCTCATCCACGTGTAGTGAGGGGCATAACAGTAAAACGGAGGCTTCTAAGCACGGCTAGCATACAGAACAGCAGTAAAACAAAGACTTCTAAGCACGGCCAGCATACAGAACGCCAGTAAGACAGCAGTGTTATCAGCTTCCACACAGCGAGACACCATGTCACAGACAAAGTCAGAGCACTTTGCGACAAGGTCAGAAGTTTACTCCACGAGCTCAAAGAGGTCAGTGAAAAGCGAAACAATCGCCATTGCCCGCGCAAAAGCAGAATCTGCAAAAGTAAAAGCTGACTTCGCGGCAAAGGAGGCCAAAGTAAAGGCCGCGTTCGCTGAAAAGGAGATGCAAATGAAATTAGAGAAGCTACGCATAGAAGCTGAAACAGAGAGGCTACGCATAGAAGCTGAATCAGAGAAGCTGCGCACAGAAGCTGAGTTAGAGAAGTTGGCTGTAGAGAAGGAAGCAGCAGCAGCAGTCGCTGAGGCAGACATCTTAGAGGAATTTGCCATCCCCACCAGTGAGCGGCTCAGAAACGTGTTTGAGGAAAAATCTGTTCCTGGCGACAGTACAGAGCGTACCTCAGAATATGTGCGGCGACACGCTGAACCAGATGACTGCCCGCTTACAGCGCCAAGAGCGGAATCAACCCCCGCCATTCACACGCCTTATATCAAGCAAGAAAGTAAACCCGCACTCAGTCAGTTTTCAGCACATTCTGCATCCAGACTTTCAAAACACTACGTCACAGTTGACCAAATCAAAAATGAAGAACGACAGTCTAAAAGATACAGCGACAGTATCCCTGATAACCGCAACTATCCACCAAGTTCCTGGCACAATAGAGCACCCCCTGGCTACTCACACAACGATCAAGGTATGTCAGATTTCTTCAAGTTCTTAGCACGACGTGAACTGTTAGCAAAGGGACTTGCAAAGTTTAACGATCACCCTGAAAGTTATAGAGCATGGCGTTCGTCCTTCAGAAATGCGACAAGGGATCTTGATTTTAAAGCAAGTGAAGTAGCCGATCTCTTAGTCAATTGGCTGGGGAATGAGTCATCAGAACATGCAAGGAGAATCAGAGACATTAACATTAATTACCCAACCAAAGGGCTGAGCATGATATGGGAGAGGATTGATGAATGTTACGGTTCCCCAGAAGTTATAGAAAACTCTCTTTTTAAAAGAATAGAGGACTTTCCCAAGATTCCTAACAAAGGCTACCAGAAGCTGAGAGACTTGAGTGACCTAGTTACAGAACTACAAATAGCCAAAGCAGAAGGAGACTTGCCAGGCCTTGCCTTTCTGGACACAGCCCGTGGCGTTAACTCTATAGTGCAAAAGTTACCTTACAACCTTCAAGAAACCTGGGTTACACGAGGCTCCGACTACAAGCAAAAGCACAATGACCCCTTCCCACCATTCTCTTATTTTGTGGACTTTATTCGCCAACAAGCAAAGGTTAAAAATGATCCTAGTTTTGACATCTCATCATCGGACTCTGCCTTCCCTAGGTCAAGTAAGCCTGCTCCTACCCGCAACTTCAAAGACGCACCTGTTGCAGTACGCAAAACAAGTGTATCTCCAGCTGAGAATCCAGGCAGAGAGTGTCCTCTTCACAAGAAGCCTCATTCGTTGTTAAAGTGCAGAGGTTTTAGAGAAAAGACTCTCCAAGATCGCAGAACCTTCCTCAAAGAAAACAGAATTTGTTACAGGTGCTGCACATCAACTTCTCACCTTGGGAGAGACTGCAAGGTGAGCATCAACTGCTCTGAGTGCAACAGCACAGAGCACAACACAGCTCTGCATCCAGGGCCAGCGCCATGGACTCTTACATCCTCACTCCAGGTGGAAGAGCACGGCGGGGAGCAACAAGACACAATACCTCCTGTAGTTACACCCCAGTGCACCCAAATCTGTGGAGAAGGTCTGTCTAACAAATCCTGCTCTAAGATTTGTCTTGCTACAGTTTACCCCATGGGTCGCAGAGAAAAAGCAGTGAAGCTATACGTGATCTTGGACGATCAAAGCAACAGATCACTCGCCAGCTCAGCCTTCTTTGACACCTTCAAAATCAAGGAAGCCGGCTCGTCATACTTACTCAAGACTTGTACAGGGGTAAGTGAAGAAACTGGGAGAAGAGCCATTGGTTACCAAATTGAATCCTTTGATGGTCAGACAACCCTGCCTCTGCCAACTCTAATCGAGTGCAATTAGTTTCCAACGGACAGAGAGGAGATCCCTACACCAGAGGTGGCACTTCATCACGGACATCTGAAGGGCATAGCACATCTCATCCCTGAACTGCATCCCCAGGCTGAGATAGCGCTTCTCCTTGGGAGGGACATCATCAGAGTTCACAAGGTGAGAAAACAAATCAATGGTCCCCACAACTCCCCCTATGCCCAGAAGCTAGATCTAGGATGGGTCATCATAGGCAACGTATGCCTAGGGAGTGTTCACAAACCAACCAGCGTGAACTCTCTCTTTACAAAGACACTAGAAGGCGGACGTCCATCCCTATTTCAGCCTTGCACCAACAGATTCCTCATAAGAGAAAAGCCTGCCAGTGTAATTCATTCAAACCCTTATACCACAAATCTTCTTTGTGATGAAGACAGAGATCATTTAGGGTGCTCAGTAGGCTTGTGCAATTCGTTTCGTAACGAATCAAAATTCGTCCGAATTTAGCAACTTTCGGACATTCGGAAGCATTCGAATTTCCGAACAGAGCAATTACGAATAAAACCGAATCCGAAATAAATTATACCGCAAAATAGCGAATGCCCGAAGGTCTTCGGCATAATTCGTTATGAAAAAAGTTACGAATGTACGAATCCATTCGAAGCACAATAACACTCACTCTGCTCTCTGCTTCTCCCTCACCATGCTGAACTCCCTCTCAAAATGGTGTACAGGGGCGGAGGCTATAGCCGCATGAAAAAACGAAAGTAAAATACGAGATTTCAAATCCATTCGAAGCACAATAACACTCACTCTGCTCTGCTCTCTGCTTCTCCCTCACCGTGCTGAACCCTCTCAAAATGGTGTACAGGGGCGGAGCCTATAGCCGCATGTAAAAAACGAAAGTAAAATACGAGATTTCGAATCGTTACAAATAACCGCTATGTATTTAGAAAAGTACAAATCCATTCGAAGCACATTAGGCATAATAGGCAGCGTCGTTGTGAGAGAGACACGGAAAATTACGAATCAACGAACCCAAAAAAAGTTACGAAAGTAGGAGTTGTGTCCAGAATCAACGAAAAACAACGTACTCTACCGAAAGTACGAATTATAAAGCAACAAAAAATTCAACGAAAAATGTCGCTTGCAAAAATACGAATGAGTCCGAACACGAAAAATCCCGTCTAGCAAAATTACGAATGATTACGAATCAACAGGACCGGAAAGAAACGAACCGAAACGGAACGAATTTTTCCGTTGTGCACAAGTCTAGTGCTCAGTTTTCCAAAATACTAAAGAAGATCACAAAATTGGACCATCTATTGAAGATCATATCTTCTTGGAGATAATGAGACAGGGATTCTACAAAACCAATGAAAACAGCTGGGTGGCACCCCTGCCTTTCAAAGCAAAGAGACCCTGTCTTGCTAATAACAGAGAACAAGCTTTGAAACGCTTTTCTTCCCTCAGATCCAATTTCCAAAAGAAACCAGAAATGAAAGGACATTTCTTCTCATTCATGAGTAAGATGTTTGAGAATGACCATGCTGAGATAGCTCCACCTCTAAAAGACGATAAAGAGTGCTGGTACCTGCCAATCTTCGGCGTCTACCACCCCAAGAAGCCAGGTAAAATCCGGGTAGTGTTTGACTCCAGCTCTCGGCATCAAGGAATCTCACTAAATGATGTCCTCCTAAAGGGACCAGACCTCAACAACACACTTCTTGGTGTCCTCATCAGATTCCACAAGGAAGCAGTTGCCATAGTTGCAGACATTCAGCAAATGTTTCACAGCTTCCAAGTCAAGGAAGAACACAGGAACTTCTTGAGATTCCTATGGTTCAAAGACAATGACCCTACTAAAAACATTACAGAATACCGCATGAAGGTGCACGTTTTTGGTAACAGTCCATCTCCTGCTGTTGCCATCTATGGACTTAAGCTATCCGCCTAAGAAGGTGAGAAAGACGTTACACAGTTTATTGAAAGAGACTTTTATGTAGACGATGGTCTGAAATCACTTTCTTCACCCGAAGCTGCAATAGGTCTACTCAAGAGGACTCAAAGTACACTTGCCTCTTCAAATCTCAGACTGCATAAGATAGCATCAAACAGCAAAGTCGTCATGGAGGCCTTCCCTTCCCAAGATTATGCCAGTGACTTCAAAGATCTGGACTTAGCAACAGACTCCCTTCCTATGCAACGCAGCCTAGGACTCAACTGGGACCTCAAGTCTGACACCCTTACCTTTCAGGTTGACCAAGAGCCAAAGCCCTTCACACGGCGAGGTGTCTTATCCACCATCAACAGCCTGTATGATCCACTCGGGTTTGCAGCACCGGTTACCATCCAAGGTAAGATTCTGCTTAGAGAGCTCACCGCAGACACATGTGATTGGGATTCTCCACTACCTCCTGAGAAAGAGACATTATGGGTAACATGGAGAGACTCTTTAAAGACTTTATCCAACCTACACGTACATAGACCATACACCCACTTTCCTCCTGCAAGGGTTCAGTCTAGGAAGTTATGTGTTTTCTGTGATGCTTCAGTTAAAGCAATAGGAGCAGTAACATACCTCAAGTCAGTAGACATCGAGGGCCAAATTCACATTGGGTTTGTTATGGGCAAGGCCAAGATAGCACCATGTCCTGAAACCACCATTCCAAGATTGGAACTGTGTGCTGCTGTACTAGCAGTAGAACTAGCAGAGCTTATTACATCTGTGATGGATCTAGAACTCCAGGACACAGAGTTTTACACAGAAAGCAAGGTAGTGTTGGGCTACATTTACAACGAAAGTAGAAGATTCTATGTCTATGTACACAGCAAAGTCCTTAGAATCAGGAAGTCGACACAGCCCACCCAGTGGCGTTATGTCTCAACTGATCATAACCCAGCGGATCATGCTACAAGGTCTGTGCCAGCATCCCGTCTCAAAGACACTACATGGCTAACAGGACCACCCTTCCTGTACAAGCCAGCGCCTACCACTCCAGTAAGGGAGACATATGTACTGTTAGAACTTGAATCTGACTCAATGTTTCTACAATTGGGAACTTTGAAACTCACACATGAGACTCTGACAACTTTCATGGCTGAAGTATCCGCTATAATGAATGCCAGACCCTTGACATCTATACCCAATGATCCCGAAGATCCTTTCTTGCTTACACCTTCCACTTTACTCACTCAGAAAGTTGAGGTGATCACAGCTCCTTCAGTCAATCTGGACCCAAAGGACTTATACAAATGTCAATGGAAAAGAGTACAAGTTTTAGCTGACACATTTTGGAACAAGTGGAAGAAACAATACTTGTCTAATCTACAGACTAAGAACAAATGGCAAGACAGCAAGCCCAACTTAGAGCCTGGTGCCATCGTTCTCATGAAAGACTCTCAATCTAGGAGAAACGAGTGGCCTTTGGGTCTGATAACCCAAGTGTTTCCCAGTGAAGATGGAAACGTCAGGAAAGTTGAACTTAAGATCATTAGGCAAGGCCAGCCTAAACTTTTCCTCAGACCTGTTTCTGAACTTATTTTGTTACTCTCCTCTGAAGTGCCATGATATGTGGTTTCCGTAGGAATCCACGCGGGGAGTGTCATGCCTTTAGTAGAAAGGCTTGAATTTTTCCTATTTTTTCTGGTTTAATAACATTTAATCTATGTTGCCATCTAGTGGCCGTTTTGTATAACTGCATCTATTTTCATAAGCAATTTAGAAAGTTAGCTAAATTTGTCACACGCAAGCCTCCGTACTTTCAATCCCATCAGGCCTTGCGTCCCCTTCTTCAGCCAGCCATTTCATCTTTTTCCCTGGAAGCATGCACATGGACTGCTAAGATATATGTTCCAGCCTTCAGAAACCTCTCCGGTATGTCTACTATTTATGTACTCAGCTAGGCAGATAGATAGGGAGGCACTAATTGTACTATCTTTACTAATTGTATTTGTCTGTATCTGTTACAGTTTTACTCTATCTTGTATTAATAAAAGTTCAAAAGGATTCTACGCCTACCGGAATGCATTGGTATGAGAGGAGTTATCAGTGTGCCCAAATACACCTCAGCCACGTGTAGTGAGGGGCATAACAGGCACGTATACCAACACAGGCAAAACAAAGGTGGGGGTCTAGACACTAGAGATCCTTAGGGCACTGTCCATCAGAGCTTAAGCAAGGGTATTCCAGTTAGTGCTGAGAAAGAGTCAGTGGGCTAGCCAGACACCTTCCCCAAATTTTATGAAAGGTTTTGGTCCTTTTCCGGATTTCAAAAGTACGTTTATATAACGGGATAGAATCATTAATAAGTTTCAACCAAAGGGATTTCTTTTTTTATCTCAAAACAAATGTTTTATTGAAGAACAAAGTACTTTACATCCATTATTGGCATCAGAGCATCATAATACATTAGACCTGAACCACTCTTGGTTTCAGATAGTACAGCACATTACTCACAAACGTGTACATTATTTGCATCTTCCCATTCAAGACAATAAACAATACCCCGGGACAATTGTGCATCCAATCAACTGGGTCCCTGCTACCAATGCAAGAGCACTGAGAAACTCACAACAACCTATCCAGTACTAATTCCACCGGAGCCAACCCTGGTACACTCAAACATGGATCCCATAATTTGGAAAACTTTTCTGTACAGCCTCTATGTTGGTAAATAAGTTTTTCTAACTTCAAGGTGTTACCCATTTGTTTTATCCACTCCTTCACAGTGGGGGGTTCCGTTGACTTCCAGTGCCGTAGAATCAGCATTCGGGCCTGAAAGAGGGCCCTAGCAATCGCCTGTCTGGGCATCTCCTCCAGCGTGTCACCTTCAATAATACCCAACACGCAGGATTTGGGCTCTTTAGCAATTTGAACCTGAAAGGTTCGGTTAAGGACCTCCACCACCCCCGTCCAGTAAGCATGAAGTTTGGGGCAACGCCATAGCAGGTGTATTAAGTCCCCGTGATCCCGCATACATCGTGTGCAGGCTGGATCATCACGCACCCCCATTCTAGCCAGTCTGGCGGGCGTATAATGGACTCGGAGAAGTATGTACAACTGCGATAGACACTGAGCTACATTCAGCGAACACTGAGAGACTGCCAAAAGTGCTTCCTCCCACTGTTCCTCTTCAAAGGGCCCGACATCTCCCTCCCACTGGGCCATCACCTTACGGGTCAGGTCGGGCAGAAACATGTTAAGAAGCATAGAATAGGTACTAGATATGAAGCCTTTATACGATGCCACCTCCGCCATGTAGTTAAAGATAGGAGCTTTAGTCTGGACCCAGACTTCCACCCCCCTCTCGGCCCTCACCGCATGCTGAAGCTGAACATAGTAAAATAGCATGGAACCAGGGAGTCCGAATTCCTCTTGGAGAGCGGCAAAGGGACGCAGCTCTCCATTTCTGAATATTTGATACAGGTAGTTAACACTGTACTTCTGCCACCGTTTACTGTATTGTAGTTTTCCTATCTCCATGTACCGTTCATTGTGCCATATAGGGCTGAATTTAGTAAACCCCGTGACCTGCTGTAGTGACCTGACTTTATTCCAGATTTTTTGCATTAGGTTATAAGTGGGGTACCGTTTATTAGATTTACCCATCCGCAAAGCCTCCAACCCCTCCGCTACTCCCTGTTTAATCGTAAATTTAATGAGTGAGGTGGTGGAGTCCACCAAGTTCAACTCTGGGTCGGGGGCCGGGTTCAATGATCTAGCTATGTGTTGCAATTGGGCAGCCAAGTAGTACAGCCAGGGATTTGGCAGTGCTAGTCCACCTGCCTCTTTAGGACGTTGAAGCTGTTCCAATCTCACCCTAGCTGAAGAAGAATGCCAGATAAGGGAGCGGAACATAGAGTTAATGATTCGGAACTGTTTTAGAGGGATTACAAGAGGCGAGTTGTGCAACACATAAAGAAGTTGTGGCATAAGAATCATTTTTATCAGATTGATCCTACCCACTGGTGACAGTTTTAGCCTGGACCACACCTTGATCCTATCACGACTGCGATTCAGCCAAGGGGTAAGATTCAGCCCAACATACTCCAAGGGATCAGGGGTGACGTGTATTCCTAAGTATTTAATTTTCCTGGACACTGGGATATCAAGAATCGTTGGTAGTCGCTGGTCCGAACCCTCATCAAGAAACATGAGCGAGGATTTAGTCCAGTTCACCACCAGCCCTGAATAAAATCCGAAGGTCTCAACCACCCACATAGCTTCACTCAGTGAACCCCCGGTATCTCCCAGAAACAGCATAGTGTCATCCGCATACATCATTAACTTTTCCTGTAGGTCCCCGTACTGAAAGCCTCGGATAGCATTGTTGGAGCGGATGAGGGCCGCCAGTGGCTCAACAGCCAGGGCAAATAGAAGTGGCGACAGGGGACACCCCTGTCTAGTGCCCCTGTACAGCCGAAAGTCTGGTGACACTCTGCCTGCCTCCCTGATGGCAGCCCTTGGGGTGTGGTATAGCAACTGTACCCATGAAATAAATTCCTCCCCAAACCCAAACTTCCTCAAAGTAGCCCACAGGAATGACCATTCAATACTGTCGAACGCCTTGTGGGCGTCCAAAGACAGTAGCGCCCTATCCCCCCCATTATCCGCCACCGACTGCATATTAAGATAAAGTCTACGTAAATTTATTGCCGTGGATTTCTGGGGCATGAACCCCGCCTGATCAGAGTGTATAACAGTGGATATTACCCCATTTAAACGCACTGCCAGAACTTTTGCTAGAATCTTGACATCATTCTGTAAGAGGGAAATCGGTCTATAGGACCCTGGATCCAAGGGATCCTTGCCCGGTTTCAGAAGCAATACGATAATAGCTTTGGTCATAGACAGTGGGAGGCAGCCTGTTGCCTTGGCAACCTCGAACACATTAAGTAGTTTGGGCAACATACCCCCCGCATATTGCTTGTACACTTCAATCGGTATACCATCCTCCCCCGGAGCTTTAGAGTTAGGGAACATCCCGACCACCGACTGGAGCTCCTCCAATGTAAGAGGAGCATCCAATTGCCGCCTAGCAGCTTCAGATATTTTGGGCAGATCTACCGTTTCTAGGTATGTGAGTAGGGAACTCTCAGAGTAGGTCTGTTTAGACTGATATAGGGTAGAGTAGTACGATACTAGTTCAGACATGATGACATCTGGGGCATTGGTTACTGCACCAGCCCTGGTTCTAAGTGCACCAATGGAGGGTGACCTCTGTTGTGCGTGGGCAATTTTGGCCAGCAGGCGACCGGTTTGCTCCCCCTCCTCATAGTAAGCCAGTTTATTAAAAAAACGTTTTCTTTCTGCTGCTGAAGTAGCACACCGACTGAGTGCCTCACTGGCAGCCAACCAGGAGTCCTTGCTTTCCACAGTAGGGTCCGATATAAACCTCGCCTCCAGATCACTCACCAGTCGCTCCAATCCCTCCCTCTGTGCACTAGTAGTTTGTTAATCCCGTGGATCTCCCTAATAAATATACCGCAAAGGAAGGACTTAAAGGCCTCCCAAGCAGTCACCGGCCCAGTATGGTCCCCCTGATCCTGCCAGAATTCCCCAATCTGGTCCGCTATCTGAGAATGTGATGAGAACAGATTAAGCCAGAAGGCATTCAACTTCCAGGGGGCCCTGGTCATAGTCGACTGGGGTCTCACCTCTAATTTAGTAATCACTGGCGAGTGATCAGATATGCTGCGAATGGCATACGTGATCTCCGATATGAACCGGGCGGCCACTGTAGAACAAATAGTTAGATCTATGCGGGATAGAGACATATATGATTTAGAAAAGCAAGAAAAACTTTTGTTGCCCGGGTTTCTATCGCGCCAGGGATCAGTCCAGCCCACCTCCTCAATGAACTTTTTCAAATGTGTGCGGTAAGCGCCCCGCGGCGCAGTTGCCGCCGGGTGCTTATCGAATGCCGGGTCCAAAAAACAGTTAAAATCACCCATGATGTATAAGGGGACGTCCTGGTGACACAACTGATATTCCAACACTGTCCGGAGCACCTGGTGATTGTACGGAGGCGGGATGTACACAAATGCAAGAATACATTTCAGAGTAAAAATGCGACATAACAGAATTACATATCTCCCCTCTGCATCCATGACACTCTCTATCTCCTGATAGTCTAAGGAGTAACCAAAGGGATTTCAAAGAGGTCTGTGCACCCTTCCAGGACAGACGAATGGCTTTTTTAACATAAAAATATAGTATACGGAGCAGTCTCTTGGCATGCATTGATAGTTGTAAGTCACCAAAAGGCAGTTCTTGGGGTGAATTATGTTTGGGAGGACAAAGGCTGAGGAAATAAAGACACCCACCTCCTCCCAGAAGTCCCGAACTATCGGGCATGACCAAAAACAGTGCAAGAAATCAGCCTCCTGGCCACAGCCGCGAAAGCAAGCGGCTGGGGGCAAGAGACCCATCCTGTGCAACCTCGCCGGAGTAAGGTGGGTCTGGTGGAAAATCTTAATTTGTATGATTCGGTCTCTGGAGGCAATGACAGAAGTTTTGTAGGTATCCCTAAATTCTGACCAATCCTCATCCTCCAAGGGGATGTCCATAGAGGTCCATTTGTCCTGAGCCTTGTGAAACCTGGGGTTAGAATCCATCAGCAGGGTTGCATAGTAAGTGGAAATAAGTTTAGTGGGATCTGGTTGTCGGAGCAATTTTTCCAATGGTGGCAGGTCAGTGAGGTCTTTTAGGGAACCAAACTGGGCCTGTATAGCATGCCGAAGCTGGTAGTAGTAAAATAAGTACGAGTTTGGCAGGTCAAAATCTAAGCGCAGTTGAGAGAAAGTTTTAAAGCCCTGGGCGTTATATGAGTGACATAGGTATTTAACCCCCTTAGAGTACCAGCGATTGGGATCAGGAAGATTGGGGTTGAACCATAGAGGGTTGTTGGGAGACTGCGACCAGGTATGCGTGGATACCTTCTTGACAATGTAACGGAAAACTGAAAGGGAGGTGGCCAGTAGAGAGGTTTCGGGGCGGTCAGGGACCCGTCCTCTGTAGATGATATTATGCAGAGTCTCCAGGGAGGATGCTATGGCCCCCTCCGTGGAGGTACAGGCATTTTCCGGGACTGGACACAGCCAATCATGGATGTGCACCAACTGGGATGCTAAGTAATAGAGGAAGAAATTTGGAAATGCCTGGCCCGCCAAGTGTGCCGGTAATCTCAACGTTTCAAGTGCCACCCTGGGGAAGCCGCCTTTCCACAGGAAAGTCGTGCATATTGTGTCTATGCATTTAAAGATAGCTTTAGGCACCTTGCAGGGGGAGTTAGCAAGGCTATAAAGTAATCTTGGTAAGTAAATCATTTTTAGGACTCTGGCCCTCCCCATAAGGTCCAATGGCAAGTCCATCCACTGCTTGGTCTGCTTCTGGAGGCGGACCAATAGGGGATCGAGGTTATTGGCGATATATGTAGATAAAGGGGTTTGTACCATAACCCCAAGGTACCTAAAGGAGGACACTACCTGAAGTTTGGAATCCGGGTGAATCAGGGGGGGCACAGACTGGACTTATCCCAATTCACCCGGAAGCCTGAATAATCACCAAAGGTGGTAATCTCCATCAGCAAAGCCTGCAGTGACCCATCAGTATCAGCCAGATACACCAATGTGTCATCCGCATATAATGAAATACGTTCTTCTATAGTGGCAATTGGGAGGCCCTTGATGGAGGGGGAGGACCGGATACGTACCGCTAGTGGCTCCATTGCCAGGGCAAACAAGAGGGGTGACAACGGACACCCCTGTCGTGTGCCCCTTGTTATCGGAAAGGGTTCAGTGATAGAGGAGTTGACACACACCCGAGCCACCGGGGAAGTGTAAAGGAGTTTTACCCATGCTACCACCTGTGGGCCGAAGCCATACATTTGTAATACCCGGAAAAGATATGGCCATTCCACACTATCAAATGCCTTGCATGTGTCCAAGGACACAATGGCACGAGTGAGAGGACAGTCGTGAGGATACTGCATGTTGTGGAACAGCCTGCGAATATTCATTCTGGTGGACCTGCCGGGAATAAAGCCCCCTTGATCACTGTTAACTAGGGACGGTACTACATTATTTAAGTGGTTAGCTAAAATTTTGGCCAGAATCTTAACGTCCACATTGATAAGAGAAATGGGACGGTAAGATTCGCATTTAAGTGGGTCCTTACGGGGTTTTAAAAGAAGCACAATCAGAGCCTCCCCCATCATTGGGGAGAGGACCCCAGCCTCTAAAGCTTTGTTATATGTCCGGAGGAGGGGAGGGGGCACAAAAGGTCTTTAAATTGTTTATACCATTCGGTCGGGAAACCATCTAGCCCAGGAGTCTTATAAGCAGGCATTTGTGAAATGGCTGCAGCAATCTCCTCCACCGATATAGGTGTCTCCAACATATCCCGCCCCTCAGTAGACAAGGAAGGGAGAGATATGTCAGCCAGGTAATCAGTCAGTTGGGTGTCGTCATAATCAACCCTAGAGATATATAGATCTTTATAGAAACAGAAAAAGGAATCTAAGATATCCCCCGGGTCATCACTGATACAGCCTTGGGTAGTAATGACACGTGGGATAGAGATGGGGGAGTGGTCAGGTCTAGTCAAGTATGCCAAGAGACGTCCAGCTTTATTGCCATGTTCAAACGATTTCTGAGTAACATGTGTTTTGCGTGAGGTCCAGCAGGCGGAGTTCATACTCCCTGTGACACTGTAACCATGTCTCTCTCGTGTCAGAGGCAGGGTTAGAGGAGTAATCAGACTCTGCACTCACCATAGCAGTCTCAAGCTCCTCAGTAAGCATTTGGTTATTTTTGCACAAGACCCCTGTGATGGACATGAAGGTGCCCCTCAGGGTGGTCTTAAATGCATCCCATTCAGTGGGGGGTCCACCATCCCCAAGTTGTCTCTCCAGTAGATTGCAATGCCCTTCTTACATTCACCCTGCACGATTTAGTCCTCCAGCCAGTAGGAGTTCAGGCGCCAAATAGCAGGCCCCGAACCTGGAAGGAGAATGAGATCCACTGAGAGAGGGGCATGATCTGAAACTCCCCTAGGCAGATATGAAGCAGCAGAGACAACAGGAAGTGTCTCGGCCGGGACAAACGCCATATCTAATCGGGACATGGTGTAGAAAGAGTCCAAATGACAGGAAAAATGGCATACATCCGGATGTTTCCAGCGCCATAGTTCTGTAAGGCCATGGACCTGGATCCAATCTAGGAAGGAGGGAAAGGGTCTGCCCCCACCCCCCAGTCGGTCCATTGCTGGATCTAAAATAGCATTAAAGTCCCCCACATAAAGTAGGGGGCCAGGAGGTCTAGTTAGCAATTGAAGTGACAGTTTAGAAAGTAGCTCCGCCGAAAACGGAGGGGGTATATACAGTTGCAAAAAAAAGTATGTGAACCCTTTTGGAATGATATGGATTTCTGCACAAATTGGTCATAAAATGTGATCTGATCTTCATCTAAGTCACAACAATAGACAATCACAGTCTGCTTAAACTAATAACACACAAAGAATTAAATGTTACCATGTTTTTATTGAACACACCATGTAAACATTCACAGTGCAGGTGGAAAAAGTATGTGAACCCCTAGACTAATGAGATCTCCAAGATCTAATTGGAGTGATGTGTCAGCCAACTGGAGTCCAATCAATGAGATGAGATTGGAGGTGTTGGCTACAGCTGCCCTGCCCTATAAAAAACACACACCAGTTCTGGGTTTGCTTTTCACAAGAAGCATTGCCTGATGTGAATGATGCCTTGCAAAAAAGAGCTCTCAGAAGACCTACGATTAAGAATTGTTGACTTGCATAAAGCTGGAAAAGGTTATAAAAGTATCTCCAAAAGCCTTGCTGTTCATCAGTCCACGGTAAGACAAATTGTCTATAAATGGAGAAAGTTCAGCACTGCTGCTACTCTCCCTAGGAGTGGGCGTCCTGTAAAGATGACTGCAAGAGCACAGCGCAGACTGCTCAATGAGGTGAAGAAGAATCCTAGAGTGTCAGCTAAGGACTTACAAAAGTCTCTGGCATATGCTAACATCCCTGTTAGCGAGTTTAAAAACTCTGAGATTCTAAAACTATACTTGTGAAAATGAGTATGATGGGGATTTGGTTGGGCTGGGTAGGCATGGCGTGATGTGGTATGGAGTCGGGAGGGGGCTTCCCAGAGGAATGTGTAAGTATGTTTAGGTCTATATCTGTGTGTAGTTTTTTTTTTTTTTTTTTTTTTTTTGTGTTTTGTTCTTTGTGTTTTTGGTTTTGTGTGTTTGGGCTGATACGATTCAGAACCACTTGATAGCTCTAAAAAATTACTATAAAGGAATGGATAAAAATCTCTAATTATTCAGGATCTCTCTGTTTTGTATTCTTGTTTTTTTTATCTGATAGTAGTTATGCAATATAGGGTAAAACTCTAGGTGATGTGTTGGGAATAATCCAATCTTAAAACAGGTATATATACACATGATTATGTTTTTTTGTGCTATAAGTGGAATCTGTATGTAAATAAAAAAAAAAAAAATCGTAATAAAATATGATTAAACAAAAAAAACATCCCTGTTAGCGAATCTACGATACGTAAAACACTAAACAAGAATGGATTTCATTGGAGGATACCACAGAGGAAGCCACTGCTGTCCAAAAAAAACATTGCTGCACGTTTACAGTTTGCACAAGAGCACCTGGATGTTCCACAGCAGTACTGGCAAAATATTCTGTGGACAGATTAAACCAAAGTTGAGTTGTTTGGAAGAAACACACAACACTATGTGTGGAGAAAAAGAGGCACAGCACAACAACACTCACTCACTCACTCACTCACTCACAGAATGGCCTAAACAGAAGAAAATACGCCTTCTGGAGTGGTTCAGTCAGAGTCCTGACCTCAACCCGATTGAGATGCTGTGGCATGACCTAAACAAAGCGATTCAGACCAGACATCCCAAGAATATTGCTGAACTGAAACAGTTCTGTAAAGAGGAATGGTCAAGAATTACTCCTGACCCTTGTGCGCATCTGATCTGCAACTACAGGAAACGTTTGGTTGAAGTTATTGCTGCCAAAGGAGGTTCAACCAGTTATTAAATCCAAGGATTCACATACTTTTTCCATATGCACTGTGAATGTTTACATGGTGTGTTCAATAAAAACATGGTAACATTTAATTCTTTGTGTGTTATTAGTTTAAGCAGACTGTGATTGTCTATTGTTGTGACTTAGATGAAGATCAGATCACATTTTATGACCAATTTGTGCAGAAATCCATATCATTCCAAAAGGGTTCACATACTTTTACTTGCAGCTGTAAACATTCACCAGGGTAAGTGTCACTTTAGAAATCTGTAAGGTGAGAATAATGAACCTCCCCTCAGGGTCAGTTTTAACCTGAAGTGTCTCAGCTGGGAGAGATTTGGCCAATAGAATTAAAACTCCCTTGGAGTAATTAGTATGAGTGGCATGGTAGGAGTTGGACAACCAAGGGCGTTTTAAGGCCCTCGTTTTAGAGCCTGTAAGGTGAGTCTCTTGGAGGCAGATGATATGAGGGTGACATTTTTTCAAAACGGAAAAGACCAGGGATCTCTTCTGGGGTGACTAGGAGACTATCCTTAGGGGCTTCGCCATTGCAAAACATACAGTAATAAGTGCAGTAATAAGCAAGCATAGAGTAACATGGAAACATACACATAAATGACCAGATAGGCCACACCCCCTGAAGCACATACAAGCACAGAAATAAAAAAGTGCGTGGATCTGCCAACAGGAGAGTAGGAGCCCGCATTGGAAAAAATAAAAATAGTAACAATCTGCCTTAGGCAGCAACCTGAGAAGACAATTTCACAGTAAAAATACAAAACTGAGCTGCAAAAAAAGGAAATTAGAAAAAAGGGAAAAACAAAAGTCCCAAAAATAAAGAACACCCCCCCATCCCCACCCCCCACCCCGCTCGGCCATCCCAAACAAAGCGAGCCTTGGATCCCAAACTGAAAGACCTTCCCGACAAAAAAGGTCAGGAAAGGTCACAAAAAAACTTGTTCCGTGGCCTTGCCACTAGCTGGTGTGAGGGTAGTGTGGAGTCAGGTGAGGCTCTCAACCGGTGGCAAAAAAAATTATATAAACATGTCTGGGTGTAGAGTGCAGAGTCCAGACGGCCGTGGGAAAGTGCAGAATTCGCTGTCCATCAATCCAGGCAGGGCAGGATAGGAAACAGTGCAAATAGGGGAGAAATTCCAGAAGCGAAGGCCTGGTGGGATAAGCATAGAAATCACAGCATGCGGCACATCAGGGAAGGGGTAGCACCCATCAGAGGAGACAAGGTGGCTAAAACAGCAGTCAGTGTAAATTGCAAGAAAGGCACAGGATACACATGGTGGTGCACAGAGGTCTGTTAGTAAGGCAGTTGGTATGTGATGTCCTGAGACTACTGACACCGTCAGTCAGCTCTGTGTCTGTAAGCAGCTCCAAAACGATGCCATGGCCTCCTTGCGGCTGGTGTAGAAATTAGCCTTACCATCGTAAATGATGCGCAGTTTAGCAGGGAAGAGCATGACATAGGACAAACCTTCTGTGCGCAGGCGAGATTTCACTGCAGAAAAGGAGATTCGCTGGCGTTGAACTTCAGCAGAAAAGTCAGGATAGACTGAGATGGTGTTCCCATTATATTTGAGAGGGCCTTTCTCCCTAGCCAGGCGCAGGATGGCGACTTTATCCTGGAAGTTGAGGATGCGAGCAATAATGGAGCGTGGTGGGGCGGGGGAGGGCGGGGAGGGGTGCGATGCGCTCGTTCAATGACATGGGAGAATGAGGGCGCATCAGTACCAAAAATGTCCCGTAGCCAGGAATAAAGACATTTTTCAGGATGAGGGCCCTCAGCCCTTTCTGGGAACCCTACAAATCTGAGGTTGTTCCTGCGAGAACGATTTTCCAAATCGGCGATTTTGGCGCGGAGTGCCGCCATTTCGCTAGTGACATCCCGCATGTTAACTGATAAGGGATTGACAGTGTCCTCCAGGGAGCTAATACGGTCCACTGTCTCTCTGGTTCTATCACAGAGGTTCTGGACATCCTGTTTAAGTAGTGAAAAATCCATGTGGATAGATGCTATCTGAGTAGAAAGGGAGGCCTTACAGTCCTGGATAGCTAGCATAATGGTGGACAGTGTAGGTTCAGAAGGGGTAGGAGAATCCACAGACAGGCCAGTCTCAGTTAATGGCTGGGAGTCTTGGGACTTCAGGGGGTCTGCTTGAGTGCAAAAGAGGGCAGGAATAGAAGCACTCACCCCTGTAGCATGGTTCTTGTCAGCAGAGTAGGAGGCCTGCAGCGTGTCTGTCTGCCCTGCATGTGTCCCGGCGCCATCTTGCCTCCTGAACCACGCTAGTTGCTCCGCCGTGGATGGGGGCCGGGGAGGCCCGTATTTCACCATTTCAGCCAGCCTGCCAGATGCCTACCTCCATGGGGAACAGATCGGTACCGTTGGCGAGGATAACGGACCCAGGATAAGGTAAGGATGACGGTTGAGAGCCGGAGCAGTATGCCTATTCGACTGCTCACTTCACCATCCGGCCACGCCCCCCGCTGTGGGTTTTTTTTGGTCGATTCCAATACTAAAGTTTAGAACATTGATTGTTTATGCTACAAAAATCTGACATGACGGTTGGTTTTTTTTTTGCCATAAAAGTTTGCATTTCGAGAATCGAAATGAGCCCACTAACGTTTGAACGATTAGTGGGATGAAGTTGAATGATTGAGCTTATTGAAGGCTTTTTCAAAAGATTTTCTAAACATGGCCACCATAAGTGTGCTCAAGGCCTTAGTCTTTGGGACACACTGTTTCGTTGTGCCACAGAAGCAGTAGGGTTATATGATAGTGACCTCACTTGTCTTAAATATGGGCTCATTCACACCAGGTATCTGTGTTGATGTGCATTGAACAATGCAGGTTCAATGCAAGAATACAAGGAAAACAATCGTTCCTTATTGCCCTGTTCACACCGTCCAGGTAAGTTGGTGTGTGTTGTGTAGAAATGTAGAGTGTCTGCATTTTTACTCAATGCACAAAAATGTGTGTCAACTGAAACATTGTTGTACAGTAGGGCTGCATTCATAGATCTGTTTTTAGGGCCATACACTAACAGAATTCAGCATATTTCTGCACCCGGGAGTTAGAGCCCATTCACACAGGGGCAACACGACTTCCAGCGCCGATTTTATGAGGCAACTCAGACACGACCTGAGTATGAATCACAGCACGACCTGGAGCTATTTACAAGGCAACTCCAAGTTGCCTGCAGGACAAGAGACATTCCAGTGGCCAATCAAACAAGAATCAGCTCTGTGGGAGGGAGGGGGGAGAGAGAGTTTTGTAGGAGAAATGTATGTTATCTTCCTGGAGAGTCGCTCCTATTAAGACAGGGAGAGGCGACTCCCATTGAAATGAATGGTTACAGGTCGCCTAGGAGTCAGATTGAAGTAGTACAGGGACCTTTTTTGAAGTCGGAGCGACTGCAGTAGTGTGCATAAGGACGGCTCCATTAACTTACATTGATTTCTTCAGCCAGAGCGACCTGAGGCGACTAGGGGCGACCTGGGGCGATTTGGAGTCGGATCCAAAGACGCCCCTGTGTGAATGGGCTCTTACAGGTGTTTGAGCATAAACACGGCCAGCAACCTGTACAAATCAATGATTGGCTTACAGACATGTAGCTGTACGCACATCTGAGCATTTACATGCTTACAGTAATGGAAGAGCATCCCTAAACAGAAAATGTCTATGTCCAGGGGTGCTCATCTGTCTCTGTACACATGTAATGGCTTACATATACACAAACACCTGTAACTCACTGGGACAGAAATATGCTGAATTCTGTTGGTGTTCAGCCCTCTGCACCCGTGTGAATTGTGCTGCTTTAAGAAATGAGTCCTTAGCCCAGAGCAAGGATACAGACCCATCGGTCTGCTGGTGTGAAAGGTGCCTAATATGGAGAACCCGGGACCACCAGTCAGCCATTTGTAAAAGTGAAATAGTCTTTATTATAACAAAACAACTTTCTTCAGCCGGACAAAACAAACAAAACAGTCCAAACTCCTGGTGAAAACTTAAAACTTTCAGCTTACCACCTGTAAAACTTGTCCTTTAACAGGGTTCAAAAGCCAGGTCACCAGCTGCTTAGCATGTTCTCATTCACAGCAGTCCACCACTCTGTCTCCCAAATGTGTCCTGCCTCACACTCCACCTCACAGACACCTACTGGCTGTTTCCTCTGGGTTAACCCTTTCAGGGCCATAGTCCCAGTAATCAGAATTGAAGGTTCTTTCCCACCCATAGTCTCTCCGAGCCTCCAGATTTCAGATCCCATAGGCCTCTTGCACATTGTACTGATGTTTGAGCATCTGCTTTTTTAGACGTAATTTCAGACATTCGTTTTGCACGCATTTGTGTGTATTTATGCGTTTATATGCGCATTCGCGCACACTATACATCCCTAAGGAAAATTCATTAATATTTATGCTCATATGCGCGTATTTGCTCACAATTGCGCGTTCTGGTGCAAATACTCATTGGGAATGCAGATATTTCTTTTTTTTTACTCAAGAATATGCAACACATTCTAGATTAGTAAAAATAAATGCTGTACTGAGCTTTTTCAAGCTGCAGTGTGGCCATAGGCCATATAAGAGGCCATATAAGGACTTACCGATTTTGGGCAGACTGCAAGGACTGCCACGACCCATCCCTGGCATTCTATACACAACCTTTATGTTTATCTCATGGCAGGTTTCCTTTAACTACATGGTTGTCTTTGGTTCCCATCATATGACACTTCAACATACTCTGTCTCTCTTCTTGTCTTCCAGTCCTAGTAGTATGTAAAAAAAAATTAAAATAAAAAATCGCTGTAAATGTAATGTTACTTTGAGAAGATCACACTTTGTGTTATGAATCATTGGTTATGAATTGTCTTGTTTAGTTATTTTCCATCCTTGGTCCTTTCTTGACAAAATCCAATAAAACCCCAGTGATAGGAATAAACAGTATTTTACTCACATCTTCTTTCCTCAATTATGGTATATATCCAATAGGCTTGTGCAATTCGTTTCGTAACGAATCGAAATTCGTCCGAATTTAGCAACTTTCGGACATTCGGAAGCATTCGAATTTCCGAACAAAGCAATTACGAATAAAACCGAATCCGAAATAGATTATACCGCAAAATAGCGAATGCCCGAATGTCTTCGGCATTATTTGTTATGAAAAAAGTTACGAATGTACGAATCCATACGAAGCACAATAACACTCACTCTGCTCTGCTCTCTGCTTCTCCCTCACCGTGCTGAACTCTCTCTCAAAATGGTGTACAGGGGCTAAGTCTATAGCCGCATGTAAAAAACGAAAGTAAAATACGAGATTTCTAATCCATTCGAAGCACAATAACACTCTGCTCTGCTCTCTGCTTCTCCCTCACCGTGCTGAACCCTCTCAAAATGGTGTACAGGGGCGGAGGCTATAGCCGCATGTAAAAAACGAAAGTAAAATACGAGATTTCGAATCGTTACAAATAACCGCTATGTATTTAGAAAAGTACAAATCAATTCGAAGCACATTAGGCATAATAGACAGCGTCGTCGTGAGAGAGACGAATCAACGAACCCAAAAAAAGTTACGAAAGTAGGAGTTGTGTCCAGAATCAACAAAAAACAATGTACCCTACCGAAAGTACGAATTATAAATCAACTAAAAATTCAACGAAAAATGACGCTTGCGAAAATACGAATTAGTCCGAACACGAAAAATCCTGTCTAGCAAAATTACGAATGATTACGAATCAACAGGACCGAAAAGAAACAAACCGAAACTAAACGAATTTTTCCGTTGTGCACAAGTCTAATATCCAATGTATCAAAAAAAAAATGCATTTCTCTGAAAGAAAGTTCATCACATTGTGATGATTTGCAACCCATGCATGATTTCCTTTTTTCATATTAGTTTGTCATTATGGCCAGGAAAAATAGAAATTATAGGTATTTTCTTTTAGATTGCTACAAAGGAGATCTTTTGGAGACTTATGGAAGTATTCATGGTATGCTCCTAATCATACACTACACTATAGTGCTTTTAGTTTGTAATTGTGTACCTCTTTTTGTTTTCTTGTAGCAACAGATGCACAGGCTGAAATTACCAGGCTTAGCGAACTGGACACGGAGCCAAGCCACCACAGTCCAACACCTGAACCTCAGACCATTGATCAGGAGGAGGAATGTGCCTCTCCAGAGACCTTAGACAGCAGTGCTGAGTTAATGGAAACCGGGTCCCTGGCTCCAGAGGAACCATATAGTCCAGAGAAGGCCTCTGAAGAAAATGGTGTTTCCACTCAGGACAGTGAGAAAGAAAGAAAGAATAGAGAGCACTTATACTGTGCCACCTGCAAGGTTACTGTGAACTCAGCATCACAACTGGAGGCTCATAATGCTGGTTAGTAGTGGCACCATTATTGTATTGTCATCTCTCTACACTTGTGAAATGTATTGCCACCTCTGAACAAGTTATTGGTTCCACTTCTACACATTCAATAGTATATTTGCAAATATTCCTCAAAACCAAAAGGATACTTTTGTGTATCAGTAAAAAATTTTTTTATATATTATAACTGTAGCAATATCCATAAAGTAACCCTGTCACCAACATGAAAAAATGCAAGGTAATAGCACAAAAAAAAAAAAAGGATTTGAAATGCTTAATTGTAGACTATTCCTTTCCATTAATTATTTTTATATTCACTTGCAATGTGTCTCTAAACATGCTGAAAAATTGATTATAGCCCTCTCCTCTTCTGGGAAGGTGGAATTACTCGATGTGCTGGTGCAGCTCCTCTGCCACTGCCCACAGCATTGAGCCACAGTTTTACCACCCATGAAATCCACCTAAAATCTACAATACAGTCGGAGTGGGCAGTTCACATGCCGCAGCATCTCAAGTTGAGATATGGTGCTGGCCAGCATGTCAAGTTGAAACTCAGCCTCTTAGCTATTGGGGCCATACCACAAGTGATTGGCTCGGGTTGCATCACATTAGTCATTGTAAATTGCAGCAAAAAAAAAAAGCAGGCATTCAGGATTTGGCATGATCATTTCCTGAACATCTGACAGCGTCTGCTTAGCCGTACACTGAAAAGCAATCCACCGTGGATTGGTTTTCAGAGAATGGGCTAGTGTGAACTTAGCCTTACTGAGCTAAATCATATAACTTCAGCTCTATAAATAGGTAATGATACTGTATATTTGACATGGACCAAAATACATTTAAAGCATTTGTAAATTCAATTTTGTTTCTTTTAAAATAACAAAAGTGACAAATTAGTGCATCTCTGTAGTCATTTATACATCCTTAGATTTATTTTTTACATGCAAGCAGTTTAAGTACCTAGTTGTGACTTGGTACATGCATCTTACAGTCGCTGCACAGCAGAGCTTATACTGGGGTAGCGTAAAGCAAGGAAACAAGGAGCAGTTGGTTGTGCTTCAGCACAAGTATCATACTGATAGGAGGAGAGAGCGGACATTAGCCCATAAATCCACGGTTTCATCTTTCACTTTTTTAATCATATAGTGGGGGGGGCTGTAAGTGCTAATGAGCTGCAGCAGAGAAAAAGCTTCCTTCTATGTATTTCTAAACAAAATTTTAAATCTGAACTCCAGGCAAAGCACTAAATTCACTGTCAAAGAAATTGTATTTGTCCATCCAGTCCTGAAGTTTACACAAATCTAAAGCCCTGTACACACGATTGGATTTCCTATGGATTCAAATCCGATGGATTTTTCCATCAGAATTCCAATGAAGCTGACTTCCATCAGTCTTGCCTACACACCATCAGTCAAAAATCCGACCGTCCCAAACGACGTGACGTAAAACACTCAGACGAGCCGAGAAAAATTAAGTTCAATGCTTCTGAGCATGCGTCGACTTGATTCTGAGCATGCGTGGGTTTTTTCTCCGATGGAGTTCCACACAGACGATCAGGGTTTGCTATCGTTTTTTTTTCCATTGGATAAATTTAAAACATGTTCTATTTTTTCTCACCGATGGAAAAAAGACCGATGGGGCCCATACACGATCGGTTTGTCCGATGAAAAAAGTCCATCGGACTGTTTTCATCGGTAAAACCGATCGTGTGTACAGGACAAAACACGTCACACAGCCTTGATTTTCCTAATCCAGTTGCAAGTGAGTTGAACAGCATTTGGAGATCTGTATGGAGGATTGTATACACATTAAAAGTCATTATGTTATGGGTTGTGGGAGGAGCATATGACTGCTATGAACGTTTACAAACCACTCAACTTATATCTGATGTGCATCTCCTAAAGACATGTGGTAGTAATATATTGTATTGTAACAGGTGCAAAGCATAAATCCATTTTGGAAGGACAAAGCACTCACCCAAGGAGGAGCAGGGGCAAAGCACTGAGCCGTGCTACCCGAAAACCTAAGAGAATTGGCAACAAGAGCAGCATTGGAATCCAGAACAAAGCCTACAACTGCCCCGTGTGTGAGATCCATGTCAACTCTGAAACCCAGCTCAAACAGGTAAGTTGACCCTCATGTTTACTCAGCTCACATCTACGATAATACTTGACCAATGGCATGGTTTGGGTATTGTGACAGCCGTGAGTGTCAGCTGTCAGAATACAATAGCTGGCAGTAGAAATCCAACAAGTGATTTATCTCCTTCAGCCAGCAGGGCGGTGTCAGGCCAGCTTAAAGTGAAATAAAAGCCTAACTATCTATTCTTAAAGATGTTCCCTCCCCACTCCTTCTACCTACCCTGCCTAACGTGTATAAAAAAGATCTGTACACCTACTTATTAATCCATTCTGGCCCGGTCATGATCCACTCATGTTGAGTGAGGCCCCATTCGCCAAGTGACCAGTAAAATATATGGATTTGGAGACACTGTTAAATTGTTTTTGTAATATTTATATACTGGCCCCTGGCGTAACCTCTTCATGGGTGAGTGCTTTTTAACTTGGGATTTTTATGTCAATTTGTCCTTCTGTATTAATAAAGAAAATGGTTTTTATCACACTTTGGGGGGGGGGGGTTACTAAAACTGGAGCATGCAATCTAGCCCTGTGAAGAAGAAATCGCTATACATACCTTTTTTGAAGCCGCTCTGGTCTGTTCTCCAGCGGCCAGAGCTCTGCAGAGGAGACAGCCAGCAACAGCTGGGAAATGCCTGGGAAGTGACATCCACCCATAGAGTTACTATGGGGCTTCCGTTGCCTCTTCTGCACACACCTACACAGAGAAGCAACCGCTGACAGCTTAGTGTGGGACCGGACCAGAGCGGCTTCAAAAAAGATATGTGTAGATATGTACAGTATAGTGATTTCCTCTTTACAGGGCTAGATAGGTTAGACTTAGATTGTGGATGCCTGTAGATTTTTGTATATTTTAGTGTTAGGGTGAACTTCTACTTTAACTGAACAAGATGAAATTATGAAATTAGAAACTGACCATGCACAGCTGCACCAGATTCTGCATGCACCATTTTAAGTAAATCTCCTCCTTTGTGTATGTAAGTTACGGGGGGGGCATACCTTAAAAGTCTTGTTATATTGTGTTGTATATTTTTTCATAGCTGAAGTGGACAAGCTGAAGATAAAAGCTGATTGGTTGTCATGCACAGCCCTCCAGATTCTATTTTGATCAATACCCCCAAATCTATTTTATCTCGTCTATATTTGTTAGTGGCTGACCTCAGAGAGAGATGTGCAAGTTGGGTATCCTTTATAAACAAAGAATAAAAAAAATAGTAGACAGGTAGCAGAATAAGCTGCAGATGGGCAACATTGTTCCTCTTCCAGCTATGCATTGTGGCACTAGATCAGAGGTGTCAAAAAATTTAATTGCGAGCCGCATCAGCATTAAAGTTGCCCTCAAAGGGCTGGTCATATCTGTAAGACTAGATGACTCTCCCTTACATCAGATGTCAAGGCCCCCCCCCTTAGGAAGTCAAGAGCCCCCACTCCCCATCCTTGCTTACATCACAGTGCACCTCGTTTAAATTGTGCTGCTGCTGGGAAGAAGCTAGGGGCTGAGCTGGGAAGTAGAAAGTGCAGGTCTGGAGGAGGACTGGAGCCAGCTGCCGGATTTTGCTGAATGCTGAGACCAGGGGAGGCAGAGACGTGGGGGTACTGTGGCTGCACAGAAAGGCTCGGGATCTGTAGGAGCAGTTCTGTCCTCCTTTCTACTGCGGAATGCAGAGGAAGGGGGGGAGGCAGAGACAAGCCACTCTCCGTGGCTGCATGGAGAAGCACATGATCTGGCGGTGGAGTTCTGTCCTCCTCTCTGCTGACAACTGCAGAGACAAGGTAGGGGCGGAGATGAGGGGAGGTGCCGCAGCTGCAGGAGAGGTGCAAGGGCCACATGAAATAGCCCATAGGCCTTGTATTTGACAAGTGTGCAGTGGAGTTTGAATCACAAGGGTGGATGACCAGAGTTACAAATAGCATAGCAGGTAATAAGTTCACAGCAATCTACTTGAAGCCCAACTCCGGCCAAAATGTGTTATTTCATTTTGGATAAAGTGGGGAAAGGTTGGATCCTCTGTCACATTTTATTTATTGCCGTTGTACTCCCATTATGGAGAATTTCCCTGACTCCTTGTTAAGATAGCGAATGGGAAATCTCTACAATGGGGACATAGACAAAAACTATTTTTAGAGAAGTGAGGAGAGATTAGAACGTCAAACAATGTTTTTATTGTTGTCCGAGCTTCCTGTCTTGGTAACAACTGCTCCATTTCTTCTGTTGGTGTCACAGGGACAGGAAGTGAGGGGGAATTTCCTAAGTGTAATCACTGACAAATATAAAGATATGATAGAAATTTTACCTCTTTGCCCACTTTATCCAAACCTATAACTAGTTACATAGCTCCAGAAATGTTTTATAAGGTTTAGAAGTGATATATTATAAAGTATATAAAGGGCATGCAATTACTCCATATCACATTAAAAGACATCTAATACACAGAAGTCATGTGTTTTATTTGCTTATGACAAACAGTATTAGTATTTCAGGATCTGTTTTTTCTTTTGTATCAGCACATGAACAGCAGAAGACACAAAGACAGATTGGCTGGAAAACCTCCAAAGCCCAAATACAGTCCTTTCAGCAAGCTGCAGAAGAATGCTGCTTTAGTGGTGAGTGCACATCAAATATAATGCAGAGACCACTTCTCAGCTACTTCTATGACAATAAGAAAATGTGAGATCAAAATCCGATTGTAGGATAAGACTTCAAAACAACGCCAATGTGTTTTGGTAGACAATGAATACCCCCTTCATCAGGATCAGGACTACAAAAAAAAAAACAGTGGCGTTTAAAATTATGTAAGGATATGTAATCTAGTAAAATAATCATATTCATATAAAATGTATATGGTGCCTAATGTTGGAAGAAATTATATATTCTATATATACACAGGTGCATCTCAGAAAAATGTGAATATTATCAAAAAGTTCAATTATTTCAGTTTTTCAATTCAAAAAGTGAAACTCATATATTTTATATAGATGCGTTACACATAGAGTGATATATTTCAAGCATTTATATCTTTTCATTTTGATGATTTAGGCTTACAGCTAGTAAAAAACTAAAATTGAGTATCTCAAAATTTGAATATTACATAAGACCAATAAAAAAGGATTTTTAATACAGAAATGTTGGCTTACTGAAAAGTATGTCCATGTACAGTATAGTGTGCACTCAATACTTGGTTGGGGCTCATTTTGCATGAACTACTTCATCATTGCGGCGTGGCATGGAGGCCTGTGGCACTGCTGAGGTGTTATGGAAGCCCAGGTTTCTTTGATAGCGACTTTCAGCTCTTCTGCATTGTTGGGTCTGGTGTCTCTCATCTTCCTCTTGACAATACCCCACAGATTCTCTATGGGGTTAAGGTCAGGCGAGTTTGCTGGCTAATCAAGCACAGTGATACCATGATCATTAAACCAGGTATTGGTACTTTTGGCAGTGTGGGAAGATGCCACGTCCTGCTGGAAAATGAAATCAGCATCTCCATAAAGCTGGTTAGCAGAGGGAAGCATGAAGTGCTCTATAATTACCTGGTAGAGGGCTGCGCTGACTTTGGACTTAAAAAACACAGTGGTCCATATCATCACGGACTGTGGAAAATGTTGCATTTCATTTGGAAATCAAGGTCCCAGAGTCTGGAGGAAGAAAGGTACAGAATCCAAGCTGCATTAGGTCCAGTGTGAAGTTTTCACAGTCAGTAATGATTTGGGGAGCCACGTCATCTGCTGGAGTTGGTCCACTGTGTTTTATCAAGTCTAAAGTCAGTGCAGCCCTCTATTAGGAAATTCTAGAGCACTTCATGCTTCCCTCTGCTGACCACCTTTATGGAGATTCTGATTTCATTTTCCAGCAGGACTTGGCACCTGCCCACACTGCCAAAAGTACCAATACCTGGTCTAATGATCATAGTATCACTGTGCTTGATTGGCCAGCAAACTCGCCTGACCTAAACCCCATAGAGAATGTGTGGGGTATTGTCAAGAGGAAGATGAGACACCAGACCCAACAATGCAGATGAGCTAAAAGCCACTATCAAAGAAACCTGGGCTTCCATTACACCTCAGCAGTGCCACAGGCTGATCACCTCCACACCACGCCACATTGATGCAGTAATTCATGCAAAAGGAGCCCCGACCAAGTATTGAGTGCACATTATACTGTACATGGACAAAATGTTCAGTAAGCCAACATTTCTGTATTTAAAATCCTTTTTTTTATTGGTCTTATGTAATGTTCTAATTTTCTGAGATACTGAATTTTGGGTTTTCACTAGCTGTAAGCCATAATCATCAAAATGAAAATAAATATAGGCTTGAAATATATCACTCTGCGTGTAATGCATCTATATAAAATATATGTGAAAATGTGCTATATGTGTCACCGGTGCAAAAAATATAAAAAATATGTAAAAAAATGTGTCAATATGTCTTTAAATGATGGGTCTGCTGCAGTCATAGATTCCCCACCAATAATGCGGGGTAAGCAATATTACAGAAAAAGAAGATAACTGTGCCAACCCAAAAATAATATATATCTTACCACTATCTCTTAGAACAGTGAATAATGTTAATAAATAATAACCCATCAGTGATTAATCAAAAAAACAATCAAGTGCATATTAAGTGAACTAGAATAATAAAGGACAAATAATTTTCCTTATAAATTAGTGAATAGACAGAAATCATATACCATATTTAACAAAAAACAGTCCCAGTGTTTCTCTTCAGAGATGATTATCTGAATCCCACGTGCACAAATCCACATCCAAATCCACATCCGTGACTGGAAAATTTTCAGCAATTCGTGTGACACCATCACCTTCTAAAATGGACACTCAACAGAAACAAGATAAATAAACCACTCCACTCATATGAGTATATCTGAAGATTTTCCAAACGGTATGCCAGTAATCACTACATACACCTACACATTGATTTATCCCAGGATATCATAGAAAGCAAACAGCCATCATTGCGCAATATATTATGCTTTACTAAATAAAAAAAATAAAAAAATAGACTCTCACTCACAAATATGGTGCCTATGGAGTCTTTCCAGCGCTACTTTTGGGGCTAGTATGCGTCGTTCGGTTACCCGGGACTGGCGTGCGGTCCAAGCCTCGATATGGTGCGAGTTGGGGCAGGAAGTGACGTTGGCGTTACCCAGACGCCTCTATGCGTTTCACATCCAATCATGCAGGAATTAAAATAAAGAAATACTTGAAATATATCACTCTGTGTGTACCGCAGCTATATAAAATATATTAGTTTCACTTTTTGAATTGAATTACTGAAATAAATGAACTTGTTGATGATATTCTAATTTTATGAGATATACCTGTATATATATTGTAAGATTGGGTGATCAGACTCAATTGGTAGGTGTGTTTTAACTGAGTGCGACAGTCCAAAACTGTATCTTTAAGGGCATGGTAGCCCACTTTTATTTAAAAGAACGGAAAAGTTCACAAAATACATCAGTAGCCCACACAGGAGGGTCCACCATTACTGTAACTTGCACAATCAGTATACTTTAGCCTCCTGGCTTACTCTCTTGCCACATGGCTGCTTCAGGCCTCAAGCTCCTCAGACCAATACAAATAGTTCCTTAAAGACATGCTCTCTCATAGCTTACATAGCACGCTCTGGCTGCCCTCATGCAGCCTCTCTGACTCCTAGAGAGGAATGGGAGTCCTCCTGACTCCCATGCACAGACATCCTGTCTGTTGGGTGGGGCCCTGGGCTCTAGCTCTTGGTCTATTATTAAGCCAGCCCACACCTGGGCAATCAGCGTGCCCATTTCTCCAAGAATCGGGTGCAAACCACCCATCTTCCGAGCACGGGGTCCCACTGCTACAATATACTGTGTGTGTGTATATATATATATATATATATATATATATATATATATATATATATACATACAGGGCTCAAAATTTCAAGTCCTGAGCTACTAGCCAAGCCTTAAGAGTTACTCACCACCAGTTGCCGCACCCTACCCTGCCCCTCCCCTAATTCCGCCCCTAAACATGCCCTTGTAAATTATCAAAAAATAAATATTAACAACTTTAATAATATTAACATAAAGCATGTCAGTACCCATCAGTGCAGTCTCATCAGTGGCCATCAGTGCAGCCTATTAGTGCCTATCAGTGCAGCCTGTCAGTGCCCATCAGTTCAGCATATCAGTGCTGCCTTATCAGTGCAGGCCCATCTGTGCAGTTTATCAGTGCCGCCTCCTCAGTGGCCATCAGTTCAGCCTTATCAGTGCCCATCAATGCAACCTATCAGTGCCCATCTGTGCCCATCAATGCAGCCTATTAGTGCAGCCTCATCAGTGCAGCCTTATCACTACCCATTAGTGCATCCTATCAGTGCCCATCAGTGCAGCCTCATTAGTGCCCATCAGTGCAGCCTCATTAGTGCCCATCAGTTCAGCCTCATTAGTGCCCATCAGTTCAGCCTCATTAGTGCCCATCAGTTTAGCCTCATCAGTGCCCATAAGTTCAGCCTCATCAGTGCCCATAAGTGCAGCCTCATCAATGCCCATCAATGCAGCCTATCAGTGCCCATCGGCGCAGCCTCATCAGTGCACATCAATGCAGCAGGGATCACAGGGAGGAATCTGGAGGATTTCTGGCCGGATCACACACAGCGGGGATCACCTGCTGTAACACAGCTTGGATATGAAACGCCGGCCGCTGTTAATCAAAGTCCCACCTCCTGGACCGACATTGGACCAGTGTGCTGTCTATCATAGGAGCAGGTGCAGGAGGTGAGACTTTGTTTGTCAGCGGCCGGCGTTTCATATCCAAGCTGTGTCACAGCAGTAGATCCCCACTTTGTGTGATCTGGCTGGGTCTCCTCATGACAGTTTCCTGGCTGATCGCTTCTGGCAGAAGCAGCGCAGCCTTTTTTACAGGGCATTAGGCACCTTTTACCTTTAACATGTAAATATGATTATTTTACTTATATAATTACATCTTATACATAATTTTGTATGTTATTGTTGTGTCTTTGTTAGCCCTGTTTCATAGCCCCCGAAACACATTGGCTTTCTGTCAAAATATTTTTTCCTACCTAGGAATGAATATCTATCCGAATGATTAGATTTTAGTGTGGCACTTCAATCTCGGCTTTTCTCAAACACAAACCAATGAGACAGTGAAGCCCCTTTGGCATGGAGAGTCTGCTGGCCCCAAGAATCCAGAGATCTCATTTGAATACTTTTATACCCCTTATAACATTAGGATTACCATAAGCTACCCTTCCAAATTTCCTTTCTACTTCTAGCACAATGATGGCTTTAATTAAAGGTAATCTTGGTATCATGACAGAATGTCTTGTTTTCTGCATTCAGTATTGAAAATAACTTCACAGTGTTGTCAAATAAATAAAGAAAATATATTTTTGTAAGTTTTATTGTAATTTTGGTTAATTTCTGTTTATAGACCAGGCTGGCTCTACATAAACATCTGACTAAGACTTTGGCTGCTCGCTTTCTTCCGAGCCATCTGACGCCGACGGCGGTCTGCACTCTACCTAGTGCTCTTACTCTGCGCCCTACTACAGCTGCTGCCCTCTTCCAGACCCCTCTTCTGGGACCAGCTCTTTTCCGGAATCCAACAGCTGCTATTCGACCTTCTCCAGCACCCATAATGTTTGCTCCATACTAGCCTAGCCCCATGTATTATAGGACTGCAGAGGAACTAGTACAGAGGTGAAACTATATTGATCGCAGAACCGCCACCTCCAGGGAGTACTAAATTCTATATAATTGTCGCTTCGCTCATGACCCAAAGCACATTTGCCATCTTGGATATGGGAGCTAGCTTTCCAAGCCATAAAGTCAACAGACAAGGATGGACAGCCATAGTTGCTCATGTCAGACTGTGTGAGCAGATGGTGGCAGAGGAAGTGAGTTTACACATCTATCACAGCACTGGAGTCAGGAGACAGTGACTTTGGAGAAATAAACCACAATCCCTCTGTTCTGAGATGGCGGGGAACTGATAGCAATAACATTGATTTAGGGGACATGGCTTGGGATGTAAAACTGGAGAATTTAAGAAAAAAACTCAAACATGACCAAGATCCCTATTTAATAGATAATACAATGTCAGCAACTATGCTGGTGCAGACACACAGTTTTATTTGTATCTTGATGTACACAAGGCATGATACAGCTTGGTTATCCCCAGGTGTGGTAAAGAGAGGTGCCTTTATATAAAGCAGATATCTAGATGTGATAGTGAACAAGTCTTTATTCAGATATTTAAATAGAAATAAAATAAATCCAGGGATGAATGCAATCAAGAAGTAGATGAACTAAAAACAAAGATATTATAAAATACTATGGGTGTAGCACAAATTTGGGGAACAAAGGTGCCAAAAGGTGCTTTGGTTTGTAAAGCTTGTAAGCTCTTCTCTTATTTGAAGGTTCTGACAACTCCTATTAGCATTTTTTGTAGCCAAAACCATTTCATTCCATTTATTCAAATAATTTTTTTAAATGTAACAATCCATCAGAGTTAATAACTGGTCATTACCCACCTTGGTGTTATTGCACTGCATATAGACTTTTGCCCCCAGAAGCTATAACGCGGTCATCTCCTCCTGTCACTGGGATTTATCAAAGTGCCAGTTTAAAGAACTGATGGTACTTCTGCACAGCCACCTATAAAACCTGCCCAGTAGAATTGAACATAAAAAGGTTTGATCAATTGCTGTTTGGAAATATCTACAGTTTTTAAGCTGGCCATACAAGTTACAATCGAAAAACAGTGTATGTTAAGCCAAAAGTTTGAATAGCGCAGAGAAGGAATAGAACGCCTGTCAGTTTTTTCCCAGTCTATAGAACTCCCTTAAGCCTCGTACACACGGCCGAGAATCTCGTCGTTAAAAACACGCCGTTTTTTTCAACGAGATCCTTGGACAAGAAACTTGTCCCGGCCGAGTGTACACACGCTCATTTCAAAGAACCCGCGGTTCTTTGAATGGAGCGAACGCGGTGACGTAATCGAATACGACGAGCATGCGCTCGTCACATTCGATGCCGTCGCCGCCATCTTGGTACACCCTACCTATGCCTAGGAAGCTACCGCGCATGCGTCGAACTCATTTCGAACATGCGCGGGCTTCCCGGAGGACAGGTAAGTGTACACACACAATTTTCTCGTCGAGAAACAGGCTGACGAGAATCTCGACGAGAAAATAGAGAGCAGGTTCTCTATTTTCTCGTCGAGATTCTAGTCGGTTTTCTTGACGAGAAAACATACACACGAACGAATTTCTCGGCAAGACATCTCTGCCAGCAAGTTTCTTGCTGGTTCTTGCCGAGAAACTCGGTCGTGTGTACGAGGCTTTAGAGAGATCTTTCCACGCTTTCTGTTCTGAGGACCTTTTACTAGAGAGGAATTGAGGAAAAACCTGACAGAGGCTCTAGCCTTCCTCTAGTACTAAAAGACTGGAGAGTTACCATCAGTACCTGTCTGGTAAAACAATGTCAGCAGGACACGGAGTAAGGGTAAATCTCATGGAGCCCCAGATAGCAGTAAAAAATTGACAGGGAATCTAACCCTTCCCTTCTCAATCCATTACATTTTTAGCTTGACATACATGTTAAAAACAACAAGATATTGCTAGGGCCTAACTGATTGGATATTAAAAGAATGGTTTGTGAGGACAGGTGTTCACAATGCATAGTTGTTGAAGAAATATAAAGCTTTTTTATTGACACGTAAAGCCCAATATGATGCAAAAACATACCCTCAAAAAAGCTGCTGGAAAGTCCTGTGCAGCAAATAGATTAAAACTTTTTTTTTTAGTGTGTCTGTGTCATTATGTCTGACGTCTACATTTCAGTGGCCATAGATAATTAGTTCCAACCCTACTTGACAGCAATGGTCCTGTTTACTCATTTGGGCCATTACTGGTATATCATATCTAAATTATCACTTCCTATTTGCCGCGTTTTGAGTGCCTCCAATGCTTGACCCCATAGTTTATTATCACAGGCTGCGCTCTTTCTCTAACTGCACCACTGCCCCTGGTGTTAAAATTGGACATCTTCATTAGCTAAAGAATAAAAAAAAGTTTATTTAAAGGGTGTTATCTGCTGCTGCCTCTCTTTTAGTTTTACAAGGCCGGAGTCAAAGACTTGTGCAATATAGAATGGTAAGTAAAGAAGATGCACTAGCAGAAAGTATGTTTTTCAAGTGTAATAAAACATAATATGTTGAGGATCAAACCATATAAAACTGGATAATGTAAAATTAATCCTTTAGTTTAATGGTAGGTACACTAAAAATTCTTTGTTTAATGAACTGTTGCAGCAACCATAGAAAAAGTAGATTTTTATTTCTAAAGGAGTTTTCTAAACCCAGTATAAGAAAAACAAACAGTTAAGCCCCCAAAAAGGAGACACAATGTTGTAATCATACTTCATACAGTAATATTTGCATGCTTTAGGAGGCCCCCTTCCAAATTAACATGCTTAATTTCTAAACGGCACTGGTATATTGTCAATTCATATATGACTAGTTTCTATAGGCAACACCTATTCCTCCTTCTATATTTCTATACATGTAGGTTTACACATATAATCTTTTGCATATGCAGATATATACAAAGAAACTTGCATCGACCAATTTCACCTATACTACCTTTGGCCAAATAAGCTGCTTGCCATAGATTTGTAGTTGTTTGCAGCCAGCTGGCTAAACTAAAAAAATAAAACAAACAGCTTACTCTATCCACACTGAGGAAAGAAAGGTGCGCCAATCTAAGTGCAGTAAAACAGGCTTTAATTAGCAAATTTGTATAAAACCAGCCAAATGGCTACTCACAGGATACAGGAATAATACAGGCATGTAAGGAGTTAAAGGATGGATCTGATGAAACAGCGGATGCTGTGAAACGCGTCATCCCATTGGTCCATTCTATCCCCACGTCACTTCCGGTCCGACGGCACGCTGCGCTCCACGCTGAAGCGCACGCTGAAGTCCTCGCTGAACTGCAGCTTCCTGGTTATCCCCTGTCTACCCTGATGACACAGGGCGCATCACAACACCTGCAGCTTGGATGCCTGGTTTTTCTTGACTTCCCTTGCTGACACCGCAACCTGCCTTCCTGCCTTCAGCCATCTTCAGCTACCTCTCTCCATCTGGAACCAACATCTCCCCTGAGGACCGCCTTAGATGACTCCGGACCACCTTTAACTCCTTACATGCCTGTATTATTCCTGTATCCTGTGAGTAGCCATTTGGCTGGTTTTATACAAATTTGCTAATTAAAGCCTGTTTTACTGCACTTAGATTGGCGCACCTTTCTTTCCTCATTATATTTTACAGAGTCTGCTTCTGCTCATGGTAGCTGCCGCTAGTGCTTGCAACATCAACATTAACATTCACTGATTCCTTTGATTTTTACTCTGCCTAGAACTCATTCTGCGCCATTTTTTCTCCCCTTTTTTTATTACTCTATCCACACAAATGAGGTGGATGGGGGAATCCCCCTTTCCCTGCCGGGACATTGTTTTCTTACAACAGGACCTGGCATTGTCAGAATACCCTGATCAGCAGCTGCGGCCACAAAGGGACCAGACAATGGTTTTCCAACTTGTCAGGTTTGTCAACAGTCATTATAATGATCGACTTCTGTCAAACAGGGACAGCCACACACTGATCAAAATTCAGCTGGTCCCTGCTGAACCCGTCAATTTTCAATCTGTCTATGGCCAGCCTTATGCTTAGTACAATCTGTCTATGGCCAGCCTTATGCCTGAGCGACATCGGCCGGTTCAATAGAAACGGGTGGACATTCGGCCCGTGTGTAGGGCAGCCAGTTCTGACAGAATCCGGCCGTTCAGCCAGTTTCTGTCGAAGGGTCAAGACCGAAAAAGGTCTGATGACTGGCTCCCAATCACGCTCTTAGCCAATGGCTAAGAGCGCTGACCAGAGTGTTCTGACAGGGGTATCCCCCTGTCAGGACACAATAGCTCAGCAGGGGAGGTCGATGTACTAACATCGGATTGTTGGTACAGCAGCTCCAATATGAACTGTCAGTTTTAGTGTGTACTAGGCTTTAGGTATGCCATAGATAGATAACTCCCTTTATACAAGTTACTCTAGCACAAGGACCCACTGCAATGCTAACCTAAAGCTAACAGTGGAACATGTGCAGTGTTTTGGAACTTACTTCTACGCGAAAGCAGAGAAGAGGTTCAAGCCCAATTGGATCGAGTTTCTTGTCCATTTTAGAGAATTTTCCTGTGCAGTAGCAAGCACCTCTCTCCTCCAGTGGTAATCATATTGGCCTTTTAGCAGTTCAGAAATGTCTCATTAATTCCAAACACTGCTTGAAACTGGGAACTTAAGTTGACACCACTGAACCTTCTATGGCCACTTAATTTGCAAAACTAGAGAGGCGTTGTGGGATAGCTGACCCTTTTCCCATTTAGCAGCCCTCCCCTATCCCTGAGAATATTAATGTCATAGTACAATGGTGTGCAGCAACCCTTAACTGTTTAAAGTGTAATTCCTGACAAACATGGGAAAATTAAGTATATTAGTACACTGCTGTTTCACTTGCTGCTACGGAGGCGGGTAACACAGAAAGCCTAAAAGATGACCAATGATATTGTGGCTGGCTTTATACTGTATTAGAGGTGTACAGGTCACAAGTAATACAAATGCTTTGGCAATTAAAACAGTTCATATGCTCTATGTATATTTAACATTGTATTAAACTGCTTGGAATTCCACTTTAGAAGAAACCAGTGTTCAGCCATTTATCATTGGGCAGGATGTAGTTTAAATAAAACTTATACTGGCAGCAATACAAAGGCTGCCCTATATGACTTCCTTCTGAAAATGCTGGCTGTCCCTCATATTAATAGTTTCTAAATTGCTGACCTGAAAGAAGTGTGACTATCAAGATATTCAGAATGAAGTCACAACTCCTATTCTGTATATTGGTTCTAGTTGGTGACTCAAAGTACTGAAGTAACTGGATCAGTGTGACAGCTAGGAAACTGGAGTTTTCAAAAGGGTAACTCAGTAATGACCACATTATTCCACACCTTCTCACTGCAGGTTTCCTTTGACATTTCTAGTTTCTGCTGATTCCCAGAGTCTCACAAAAGGTTCTCATAATTCATAACATCTGCCCTACACACATTGCATACTTACACAATGCACTTACAAAATGAAAGCGCCTTTTTTTACTGTCAGAATTTCTTCACTCCCCATACAAATTAATGTGAATACAAAAGCAGCTTGAAGCCTGTTGATGCAGCATAGACAAAGATCAAACAAAGTAAGGTCATATTGTGGTCCACTGCAGCTCAAATGCTCCTGTGAATGAACTCTGAATGTCCATACACTCAAAACCCTTCAAATTTTTGGCATAGTTATTCAGTCCTGGGATTTTATTCCTCAATAATAAGTGTCCAAGGCAACCTCCACGTTGGCCCCTCTTGGGGATATAAGATACTGCAAACACAATAAAAGACAGGAGTGCCTCTAAGACTACCAGTAAAACATACTTTTAACATGCAAAGTGGGCAGTGCTCCCCTTTAGATGTGGCTATGAAAGCACACATTTATAATGATGGTAGACAGCCTTAAGGCCCCTTTCACACTGGGGCGGGAGCGGCGTCGGCGGTAAAGCACCACTATTTTTAGCGGCGCTTTACTGCTAATTTCGCAGTGCTATTCTGCCGCTAGCGGGGCCGTTTTACCCCCGCTAGCGGCCGAAAAAGGGTTAAAACCACCGCAAAGCGCCTCTGCAGAGGCTCTTTGCTGGCGGTATAGCCACGGTGCCCCATTGCTTTCAATGGGCAGGAGTGGTGGAGGAGCAGTATACACACCGCTCCTACACCGCTCCAAAGATGTGGCTAGCAGGACTTTTTTTTCGGTCCTGCTAGCGCACCGCTCCAGTGTGAAAGCCCTCAGGCTTTCACACTGGAGAAACAGCAGCCGCTGTTTCAGGTCAGTTTGCAGGTGCTATTTGTAGCGCAATAGCGTCTGCAAACCGCCCCAGTGTGAAAGGGGTCTAAGAGATAGACTGTCTGAAGCCAAAACTTATGAGAAACTTGACATGTCTCAGAGCAATTCTTGCTCCCTCTTCAGGAGTAACAAAGTTGGAGTATTTTATCTGTACTCTCCACATCTGAGGGTGAGCACTATCCACTTTGGGTGTTCAAAGTATGTTTTACTGGTACTCTTGGCTCTTGGAGGCACCCCTTCCAATGCTTGTGCTTACAATGAACTCTGATCTATCATAGATGCATCTCAAATTGAGATCAAACGCAAAGGGAATGCACCTGAAAGCACACTACTGTGCTGGACACAAACCAAAAGCCAGTCAACACAGGCCCTAACAAACCTGTGAGCAAGAAGACCTCTTATGGCTAATAACCTTGATGATGACCTGAAGAAAGTAGATGTTGTTGAATTGGTGTGGATCCAAACTCCATTTTATAGTGTGTTCACTCCAGATCAAAAACAATAATTTTTCCAATGCAATCATACCACTCGTGCAAACCATAAAAAAATTAGTTTTGGAAATGGTAGGATTTATAAGGTGCTCCCATCTACAACGCTTATCTTATTTATTTATATCAAAAAAGTTTTTATCAAACATATGTAATCAACTTCCCATGTACATAGATTGCACTTGCACATATCGACATTTACATATCAGGTTTATCGTAGTGCCATCAAAAGTATCATACATACTAACCAAGATCTTATAACGTCAAAACTTGTTCATAAATTTAGTACAACCGTTACATTGTGTCAAAAGCATGGCTTAATTATCCTGTAGGGCATTGTAGAAGCCTGGACATCACCAATTCCCTGGGGCTCAGTCCTGGCTTATCCAACCATGGTGACCAAGTACGTTCACAACACTTATCTTTAAAAAGAGAACTATGTATTATCCTAAAAATCCAAGATCCTGAAGGAAATCTGAAAAAAGAAAGGAATGATGTTCCATTTTTAAACATTAAAACTCCATATTTATTGACCTTAAGGCATGCAACGGGAGCAAAGATCTCCACCCAGATGAGCAAATGCAATCACATGTCAACATAGAACTTAAAGTAACTGTAGTGATGTCAAATTGAGTCTAGTAAAACATAAAAGTCACTTTCTGCTTTGTGTACGATTTCACATGTGTGAAACACCATAGGGCAACATATGGTGGAGTGTAGTACATCATACTCAATCTTTCATAAACATTGTCACTTTGAGGGAGATTTACTAACACTGGAGCAGCCAAAATCTGGAGCAGTGGTGTATGACAACTATCAACTTCTATCTTTCATTTTCAAAGTGTAACTGAACATAGAAGCTGATTAGTAACTTTTAGTTTTGTATTTCACCAGCACAATGACCATCTATCAATATTATTATATTTAAGAAAAACTTAAAAAACAAGAGTTTATATAGAGATGGGGTCTCCAAACGTTTCAGTATGAGGGCCACAACGTATATTTTACAAATATTCGTGGGCCAAAAAAAATCCCCACTAGAGTCCTCTCTGACATCATGGTGCCTGTTAGGGTCTTCTCTTTAGTCATGGTGCCGCTCATTAGAATCCCCCTTACATAATGGTGCCCATCCTATTCCCCACTCCACCAAAGTCCCCACCAGTATTCCCTCTTATTTTAGGGTTACCATCAGAGTCCCATCACATCACTGGGCCCATTAGAGCCCCCTTACATTGTGGTGCCCATCAGATTCCCACCTTTCATCGTGGTGCCAAACAAATTACCCCTTTTATCAGGCTTACCATCAGCCCCCCCCCTTACACCAGGGTCCACATCAGAGTCCCCCCTTACATCAGGTACTTAAATAGGCAGCCTTTTCTGAATTTAATCCACAATCAATGCACATTGAGGTTACACCAATGACCCTAGCTATGGGCTGGATGTGACCAGTGGGCAATAGTTTGGAGACCCCTGATATAGAATATATTTGCTGTTAATAACTGAGTACAGTCTAGTAGATATACAGTATATTCCATTCAGGATGACAAAATCCAAATTAAGTCTTTGTACATTTATAAAGCAAAGCTCAGTTCCTCAGAAGGTGATACAGTAGTTTACACCAGATGAGGAATTTCAAAAAATATTTTTAAAATCAGTATGCAAATAACCAAACATTTATGCAAAGGAGATAAATATGCTTAAAATACCAGGATTTCAATATTTTCATAACAATGTTTAAAAATCAAATAAATGCTATTTGTTGAGAATTGGGCTCCTATGGGTGCCATGAACACAGTTTAGGTTGCTACCTTTTCAACTGTTGAATTTAGTCAGCTAGTGTGAAGCTAGGTTTGGCACACGATTGCTATCTGGCCATGCCAGTACTTGCTGTCAGTAATTGTAATATAAGCGAAACTTCAAAATGATAGGGAAGCCGGAATTACTACTGCATTGTGCCAAGTAATTAAATCTCATTGCTGAGTGGGTTACTGTTCACCAGTCTGTCACTTAATGAGCCCATGCATGATATTGTCAGCATGTTTGGAAACATCTAGATGAACTGGTAAATTGTATAGCTCCTTGTACTGGCCAGGCTCCCATTGCTACGTGTATATAATAAACACATGTAGCTGTCAGTCCTTGATATATCTTGCTCGGACATATTTCACACCCAGAAAGATGTGCTGATGCATCAGTAATGCTGCTTATAGATGATTTTTGTCCGATCCAATTTCGATTCAGTTGAGGAGATACAGATGATCATACAATGAAAATATTCAACAACATAGGGGTACTAAAACTGGAGAGTGCAAAATCTGGTGCATAGAAATCAGCTTCCAGGTTTTTTTTTTTTTTTTTCAAAGCTTAATTGAACAAGCTGATTGGCCACCATGCACAGCTGCACCAGATTTTGCACTCAGAGTTTTAGTAATGCCCCGTACACACGATCCGAATATCGTACGACAGATCGTACGACTTTTTTCGCTTAATAGTCACAAGTAAAATTAAATAGGTTATTAAAGTCATGAAAATTCTCGTACAACAGAAAAAAAAATCGGAAGTGATGTCATGTGTTGTAATGTATTTGTATTGTATTTTCGGATGACAACTGTACTGACTAAACGAAAATCGTACGATCTGGCATCGTACGAGGAAAATTTTCGTGCATGTCAGATAAAATAATATCGGATGAACTGTCATGATCGGCTCTCGAAGCTCTGTACTAACGATCCGATTATCGTACGATTCTTCCTCGGACGACATTTTTCGTACGATATTCGGATCGTGTGTACGGGGCTTAAATCAAATCCAAATCATTTGTCATTCCAAAAATATGACCTGTGTGTATGTGATGCAACAGATTTTGCCCACTCTGCTGCCCAACACGCTCTGTAATCATTTATACTAAATAACATCTCTTATTAAACACCAATTGCCAAGAAAATCTGTTGATATTTACCACGTTATTGGTTGTTTATAAAAAAAAATTATAAATAAAATGATATGAGTTATGTGAATCTTTGTCAGATTGGATGGAAGACCCCAACTATGGCCAGTCTAATTCTCTACGTGGCTTTCCTCTGCTTTGCATGAGTATACAGCGTGCAGTTTCTACATCCACAATTACTAATAAAGTACAAGGCAGGTTTAAAGACGGACAATGAAAAGGCAAAGCCAAAAAGTAATCCCGGGGCTGAACATGGAATCTGCAAAGCAGAGCACTTTATATAGTAAGGCTTAATCTCAAAGAATGTTAGTCTTAGTTTTGTGTCTCAGATATATATGAGCATAGTATGTCAAATATGAGAAACGTTCTGTACTGTATACAGTTGGATAAATTGTTCAACCTAGCCCAGCTATGGGTGGAGTTGCAGAAGAGCAGTGATCCATGTAATGGGTAACTTATTATGGTTCATGTATATGCAATCAATCTCGACACTGAAGCTATCAGCCGTCTTAAAGGTAAACTATCCCCTGTGCTTATGTTAAACCTCAAAGCCTTTCTATGTACCAGGCGGTGTCCCTATACCTTGCTGGGCATGTTATGGTTTTGTGTCCCTTTGTCAGTGGTCTCAAATGTTCTGCATAAAGCACAATGATTTATTGGACTGTAGAGTTTACCATCAGTTGGGTGATTAATGCTTCCAAGAAATACAGATCATCACCTCCCACCCAGTCTACCACAATGTGTAATCTCTGTCTTGGCTTAGTGGTGGCATGAATTTCATCCTGCTACAGAACAAAGGAAGCCACAACTTCGCACTTTTTCTTTCCAATGGCTCTACAAATAAATGTATTTGCAAATCAAATGTTCTGTAGCTGGACTATTCAAACTATTTAGCAACGCTGTTTGGGTGACCTGTTCCTTCCCCTCTTCCTTCCAGACTTAGGCGACTGTTTATTGAATATTTTTGGATGTACCCAAACAAATGGAGATATAAATAAAGTAAATATTTGATAAAAAATCTGCCTGCATATCTGGTGTTTTATAGGAGATACAATTAGGTTGATGTACTGTACTACTATTTTGTATTGTAGGTTTTTGACATTATTATTTGTTTTTATTGCTTGCAGTTTAATATTTATATGCAGACAAATGCTCCTACTAATGGGATTCTTTATTTCATGCGTGAAGCTCATAAGCTGCCATTGTTGTCCTGCTTCTGAAAATATTATTTGTCTAGCTGTCATGCTAAATCTTTTTAGCTATAACAGTTTTTTAGAGCCTTAAGCTGGCTATAAATGGTTTGAATCTCAGCCGGTTCACCTGGGACCAGCCAAGATTCTAACCATCTATGGACAAGCTGTTTGTACCCAAGTCGATCCATCGATTAACTTGGGTACAACCAGCATGTCAGATTTTTATATGCGATTATTGCCAGCAGCTGTGCCACACTGGCTGTGTTGATGGGAGAATTAAGAGATTTATTATAGAAAATCACATCATCTATGGCCTGCCGTAGCAGACAAGTAGGCAGCAAGCACATTTAAACCTTTTAGTCTACATTCTTGTCCCAAGTAGTGATGAGCCGAACACCCCCAGGTTCGGTTCGCACCAGAACCCGCGAACGGACCGAAAGTTCGCACGAACATTAGAACCCTATTAAATACAATGGATGCGAACGTTCGGATTCTAAAGTGCTAATTATAACGACTATTATCCATGTTATTGTCCGAAACAGAGTTTGGGAACCCGGGTTCTGCACCAGGGGACATGTATCAATGCAAAAAGAAGTTTTAAAAACGGACGTTTTCCGGGAGCAGTCATTTTAATGATGCATAAAGTGAAAAAAAAAAAGTCAAATATTCCTTTAAATATCGTACCTGGGGGGTGTCTAAAGTATGCCTGTGAAGTGCCACGTGTTTCCCGTGTTTAGAACTGTCCCTGCACAAAATAACATTTCTAAAGGAAAAAAAGCCATTTAAAACTGCTTGCGGCTTTAATGCAATGTCTGGTCCCGGTAATATGGATGAAAATCTTTAGGAAAAATGGCATAGCTACCCCATCAACCCCCCCCCCCCACCCCAGCCCATTACCAGCCCCTTTGGGTCTTGTATGGATATTAAGGGGAACCCCGCACACAAAATAAAAAAGGACCTATATACTCTGAACAGCCGTATACAGGCGGTGCATACAAGACAGGGACTGTAGGTTTGTTCTTATGTAGAATCTGTTTGTAATTTTGAACAGCTGCATTGTTTAAGTGTAGCTCCATGCCAAATTCCTTTTTTTTAGCTTTTTGTAAAACATAGGGAACGGTTATCACCCCTGTCACATTTTTTTTGCTGTCTGTGCCCCTGTTCAGAACATTTCACCTCACTTTGCGTCCCAATGACAACTGTTTTTGAAATGTGGTGTTTTTATTGAAACAAGGATTGGTGATAAAGCATCAGTAGAGAGGAGACACCTTTCTCCCATATTAATTCTTACAGGAGAGAATTTTCCTTCCAAGGGGTAGATTTCCTCTCACTTCCTGTTGTCTTCTTCCGTTTGCAAGTAGTAGTAGTTTGTAAGTTGGATGTTTGAAAGTAGGGACCTGCCGTATATACTCAGCAGAAATTGGCCCCTTAGGTGTTGGTGTTGGCACAACACTGAAAGCACTCACAGTTATTCTTGGTGGGTGTGGGAACGCCCTGCTGTCAACTATTATATCAGGAATTGTAATAACATATAATTGTTGATCAGTGGTAGTAAAAATTGGGCCTTTGATGGTGGTGCTGGTGCCACAACACTGTAAGGCCTGACAGTTACTCTTGGTGGGCGCAGCAATGGGCCCTGCTGTGAATTATTAGATCAATAATTATAATTGCATGCCCCTGTTGAATAGGGGCTGAAAAATTGGGCCTTTGGTGGTGGTGGTGATGGTGGTGCTGGTGCCACAACACTGTAAGGCCTGACAGTTACTCTTGGTGGGCGCAGCAATGGGCCCTGCTGTGAATTATTCGAACAATAATTATAATTGCATGCCCCTGTTGAACAGGGGCTGAAAAATTGGGCCTTTGGTGGTGGTGGTGGTGGTGATGGTGGTGCTGGTGCCACAACACTGTAAGGCCTGACAGTTACTCTTGGTGGGCGCAGCAATGGGTCCTGCTGTGAATTATTCGATCAATAATTATAATTGCATGCCCCTGTTGAACAGGGGCTGAAAAATTGGGCCTTAGGCACTGGTGGCACAACACTGCAACCCCTCACAGATACTGTACTTGGAGCACAGCAATGTGGCCTGTTGCAAAGTATTGCATCAAAAATTTTAATTACACGCCCCTGTTAAACAGGGGCTGAAAAATTGGGCCTTAGCCACTGGTGGCGTCACCCATAAACCAAAATGATCTTCCAAGCTATCATCAATAATCGTATCATTGAGGAGGAGGAGGAGGATAGCCAGTCAACATAACAGCACAGGCACTCAGCATCAGCATCAGTCTTGAAGGGATGTGACATTTTAAAATCAATTAGTCTGTTATATCAGCATCTGGTGTGTGGTAGCTGGTGGTGATCCAAGACTGGTTCATCTTGATGAAAGTCAGTCGATCAACCGAGTCGGTGGACAGGCGCACCCTGTGATCCGTGACAAATCCTCCAGCAGCACTGAATGTGCGTTCTGAAAGAACGCTGGATGCAGGACAGGCCAGTAGCTCAATTGCATACTGTGCAAGCTCTGGCCAGTGATCCATCCTCAAGACCCAGTAAGCCAGAGGATTTTCGATGGGGAAGGTGTCCAAGTCTGACCTTGCCCCTAGGTATTCCTGGACCATGTATATCAGACGCTGGCGATGGTTGCTGGAACGATCATACTTTGGGGCTGCGGACTAAAGAATTGTCTGAACGCATCGGTCAGACGGCCACCTTCCCCACCGCTCCTTCTTTGACTGCCCGAAGCCTCAGCAACTCGTTGTCCAGGACCAGGAGTTTGTAACCTCCCAGTCTCTGGGAACGCGTTGCACAGACCTTTCTGCAAGGCCTCCCGGAGTTGTCTCATCCTCTGCTCCCTCTGCGACGGTACGATAAGGTCCGCAACCTTACCCTTGTACCGTGGATCAAGGAGAGTGGCCAGCCAGTAATGGTCCCTCTCCTTGATCCGAAGAATACGAGGATCCTTCCGCAGACTTTGCAGGATCAGGGAGGCCATGCAGCGTAGGTTAGCTGAGGCATTCAGTCCGGAATCCTCTGGGTCACTAAGGACGACATGATCCGCAGCCACCTCCTCCCAGCCACGTACAAGTCCACTGGTTTCTTGGGACTGTAAATCATCCCTAAAAGACTGCTGCTGATGATGCTGAGTGCCAGCCTCCACCTGCATGCTGATACAATCCTCCTCCTCCTCCTCCTCCTCCTCCTCCTCTTCCTGTGCGATGGGTGGGACAGAAGGAACACTGTCTGGGTAAAGGGGGCCTTGAGAGGCAAGGAAGTTCTCCTCTTCCTGCCTCTGTTCTGCCTCAAGTGCCCTGTCCATTATTCCACGCAGCGTGTGCTCCAACAGGTGGACAAGAGGTACAGTGTCACTGATGCATGCACTGTCACTGCTCACCATCCTCGTGGCCTCCTCAAATGGTGCCAGGACAGTGCATGCATCCCTGATCATGCCCCACTGGCGTGGTGAAAAAAACCTGAGCTCCCCTGACCCTGTCCTGGTGCCGTAGTCGCACAGGTACTCATTGATGGCCCTCTACTGCGTGTGCAGCCGCTGCAGCATGGCCAACGTTGAGTTCCACCTGGTGGGCATGTCACATATAAGGCGGTTCTTGGGCAGGTTCAACTCCTTTTGCAGCTCAGCCAGGCGAGCACTGGCATTATAAGTTATGCGGAAATGCACACAGACTTTCCTGGCCTGCCTCAGGACATCCTGTAAGCCCGGGTACCTGCCCAAGAACCGCTGCACCACCAGGTTAAGGACGTGAGCTATACAGGGCACATGGGTCAGGTGTCCCTGTCGGAGGGCGGAGAGGAGGTTGGTGCCATTGTCGCAAACCACCATTCCTGGCTTAAGCTGGCGTGGCGTCAACCACCTCTCGGCCTGCCCCTGCAGAGCAGACAGGACCTCTGCCCCAGTGTGGCTCCTGTCCCCCAAACACACCAGCGCAAGCACGGCATGGCATCTTTTTGCCTGCGTACTTGCGTAGCCCCTTGAACGCCTACGGAGCACCGCTGGTTCTGAGGACAAACCACAGGAAGAGGCCATGGAGGAAGAAGAAGAGGAGGGGGTGGAGGAGAGAGGTGTGTCACAACCAGTAGTAGCATTTTGGAGGCGTGGCGGTGGAACAACCTCCAACACTACTGCACCTTGTCCTGCATCCTTCCCAGCTGCCAAAAGAGTGACCCAATGGGCCGTGAAAGAAAGGTAACGTCCCTGTCCATGCCTGCTGGACCATGAGTCAGCGGTAATATGCACCTTACCGCTGACCGCCCTGTCCAGCGAGGCCAAGACATTGCCTTCCACATGCCTGTAGAGAGCCGGAATCGCCTTCCGTGCGAAAAAGTGGCGTTTGGGAACCTGCCACTGAGGAACCGCACATTGCACAAACTCACGGAAGGGGGCCGAGTCTACCAACTGAAAAGGCAGCAGTTGAAGCGCTAGCAATTTAGCCAAGCTAGCATTCAACCGCTGGGCATGTGGATGGCTGGGAGTGAACTTCTTTCGACGGTCCAGCAGCTGGGGCAGGGAAATTTGCCTGCTAGAATCGGACGTTGGTGTACTGCTAGCAGAGTGCCCGCAAGTACTTGCCTGTGACACACCTAATTCTACACCTTCATTCCTCTCAGAGCAGGTTTCAGAGAGGAGTGAAGGTATAGTGGGGTTGGAGATCCCAGCTGATGCGGTGCAAGAAGAGGTCAGCTTTGTTCTTTGGTGTGGGTCTTTAAGGTAGGCTTGCCAACGAGCTGCATGGCAGGTCAACATATGTCTGATCAAGCATGTGGTGCCCAAGCGGCTGATGTTTTGGCCACGCGATATACGCTTGAGACATATGTTGCAAACAGCAGCTGTGCGATCTGATGCACTCGCCTCAAAAAAGGCCCACACCAAAGAACTTTTTGAATGACGGGCAGAGGAAGCGCCCTGCACAGGCGGAGCTCTGCGGTGTGATTCCGTCGGTGTGCTGCCCATACGCTGGCCACTCAAGGGCATCCTGCCTCGTTGGAGATGTGCCTCCTCCTCATCCTCCTCCTCCTCCTCCTCTCTCCTATTAGGCACCCACGTGGAGTCAGTGACCTCATCATCCCCTCCCTCCTCATCACTGGAGCCAATCTGGCAGTATGCTGCAGCTGCTGGAGCATGACTGCCAGATTGGTGTCCTTCTTGAGCATCCCCTCTCTCTGCTCTCACGCTGCTGCCTTCCTCTAGCTGGGTATCATCATCAGATCCTTCCAAACGCTGGGCATCCTCCTGGAGCATGTACCCAACACTGTGCTCAAACAGTTCGGGGGACTCCTCAGGAGGAGGACATGGTGGGTCTAGGGAAGGATTGACTAATGAAGATAATGATACCAGAGAAGAGGACGCTTTGGCAGCTGCTTTGCCAGTACCCTGAGCCTGGGTGAGAGAGGATGAGGAGGATGAGGTGGGCTTGGTCATCCACTCTACCAAGTCTTCGGCATGATGTGGCTCAACATGTCCAGCTTTCGAAAAGAAGGACAAGCGTGTCCCATGGCCATGTGCTGATGACAATGCACCGCGTCCACGACCAGCACTGTTGCCCCCAGACACAGAGCCTGCTTGCCCTCTTTTTTTGCCTCCTGACTGTCTGCCTCTCCTTGTTTGCCTTCCAGACATTTTAATGGATGGCCTGCAGGGAGATGGGAAAAAGAGCAATAAGGGCTACCTTCAGGTGTATACTGTGCAGGAGGCTTAGCAACAATGACACTGACACTGTCCCCTGCCTATCCTTCTCTGTCCCTAAACACAAGGATTGAAAATATGGTTCAGCAAAATTGGTTTAGAACAGAATAGCACACTGACACTTTCCCTCACTGTCCTACTCTGTCCCTCCCTACAAACAAGATTTAGCACAGAATAGCACACTGCTAATTTCCATGAGTGTCCTTCTCTGTCCCTAAACTCAAGGATTTCAAATATGGAACAGCAAAATTGGTTTAGAACAGAATAGCACACTGTCAGTTTCACTCACTGTACCTCTCTGTCCCTAAACTCAAGGATTGAAAATATGGTTCAGCAAAATTGGTTTAGAACAGAATAGCACACTGACACTTTCCCTCACTGTCCTACTCTGTCCCTCCCTACAAACAAGATTTAGCACAGAATAGCACACTGATAATTTCCACGAGTGTCCTTCTCTGTCCCTAAACTCAAGGATTTCAAATATGGAACAGCAAAATTGGTTTAGAACAGAATAGCACACTGACACTTTCCCTCACTGTCCTACTCTGTCCCTCCCTACAAACAAGATTTAGCACAGAATAGCACACTGCTAATTTCCACGAGTGTCCTTCTCTGTCCCTAAACTCAAGGATTTCAAATATGGAACAGCAAAATTGGTTTAGAACAGAATAGCACACTGACACTTTCCCTCACTGTCCTACTCTGTCCCTCCCTACAAACAAGATTTAGCACAGAATAGCACACTGATAGTTTCCACGAGTGTCCTTCTCTGTCCCTAAACTCAAGGATTGAAAATATGGAACAGCAAAATTGGTTTAGAACAGAATAGCACACTGACACTTTCCCTCACTGTCCTACTCTGTCCCTCCCTACAAACAAGATTTAGCACAGAATAGCACACTGACACTTTCCCTCACTGTACCTCTCTGTCCCTAAACTCAAGGATTGAAAATATGGTTCAGCAAGATTGGTTTAGAACAGAATAGCACACTGACACTTTCCCTCACTGTACCTCTCTGTCCCTACAAACAAGGATTAGCACAGAATAGCACACTGACACTTTCCCTCACTGTACCTCTCTGTCCCTACAAACAAGGTTTAGCACAGACTAACACACTGACACTCTCCCTACCTATCCTTATTTGTCCCTAAACACAAGGAATCCAGGATTAGTAAAGGAAAAAAAATGACACTGTCCCTGCCTATGCTTCTCTTTCCCTGCTCCGGAACACACTACACAAGGCCGCCGCGCTGGCGGCCTTTTATAGTGTGGGGCGTGTACTAAACCCCCTCAGCAATAATTGGCCACAGGCATCCTGCCTGTGGCCAATCATTGCTCTCCTCGCTGCCGGCGCTGTGATTGGCCAAGCATGCGGGGTCACAGTGCATGCTTGGCCAATCACAGCGCCTGGATGACACTGCGATGGCGTAGTGCATTGTGGGCCGTTCGCGTCACTCGAATTTGGCGCGAACGGCCCAAATCGTTCGATCTTCGTCGAACGATCGAACAGCCGATGTTCGAGTCAAACGTATGTTCGACTCGAACACGAAGCTCATCCCTAGTCCCAAGACAGGGACTTAAAAAATATTGAAGTCAAAAGATCTTTAGAAGCTGGTCAGCAATGTCAGCCTACATATTTCTGTCCTGACATTTTTCCTTTAATGACTGTTGAGGAAAGTTACATTTATCCTTACAAAAAGCCTATTATATTCAGTCAAGTTAGACCTGATCCATGGATGTGCACAGAGGAGCAGTGCAGCCCTATAAAGCATGAAGTAAAACCTGCACCTGTACTGAGCAAATATGGCTTTACGCATATGTGCACTGAGATACAAGTACAGGTTCAGGTATTCCCAGCAATAGAAGCTCCGTTTTTGGGTAAATCTCTGAAGCCTCGTACCAGAGGCGTATCTAGTGAAAATTGCGCCTATGGCAAGCACTGAAACTGCGCCCCTGTCAAAACAGTTGAAACCCATCTTTCAGATAATACAGGTATATAGGAAGAACAGTAGGTTAGTTGTTGGGACTTGCCTCACTTGGTTTGAATCTGGGCCAGGAAGCTATCTGCATGTAGTTTGTATGTTCTCTTGGTGTGGGCACACTCCAAAGCCATGTTGGTAGGTGATGGTCCCCTGTCTGTATGAAGTGGCAATGTACATGGGTGATAACATTCTGCATGCCACCCCCCATGCCTGAAAAATTATCCAAAATGAGCGCTGGCTCAAAATCCACCAATAGCTGGACAGGACTGAATGGAAGTATACATAGATATGTGTAGAGTCCTCTATGATTGTAGGGTCAGTGTAGAATATGATTAGCCATGTACACTGCCAGTCTGTATACAGGGTACAATTCACCTACCTGCATGTGTTTGGAGTGGAAGAGGAACCCCACTGGGAGAACATGCTAACTCCATGTAGCTAGTGTCCTGGGCAAGAGTGGAGCTCAATATATACATATATAATGGGGTAGACATTGGTGGGGTACCTGCTTCTCCATGCTCTCCTTGCCCCCGCTGCCCACTATGGGTGGGGGGATCCTCTCGCAGCTGGCACCCTCCAGCATGTAGAGTCCGGAGGGTCAGGCGCTCTGCTCTCCACTGAAGCAGAAGAGGACATTCTGGAAGAGGGAGAACCATTTGTCGTGACACCTGTTGGTCTTGGCCGCCTTCTTGCTGAGTTGCCCCCTCTTGGTGCCCTCCTTGCAGGCAAGGAGAGCCAGGTACAGAGCGTGACCCTTGTTACAGCCCACACTCTTCTGCATAATACCCGAGCAACGGTACGATCAGCGCCATCCGTCCTCGCCGATCACTCCGGGACAGCGCTGTGCCACCAATCACTGCACAAGTGGCCCCTGGCTGCAGGTGTGTGGCCCCTGAGTCTCCTGCCACTGCGCTGTCACTCCGTCTTCTGTGCAACAGTGGTGTCTCTAGCTTTCATATTTAGGGGGGGCACAGGAACAAAACTAGGGGGGCCCCAACTATAAAAAATTGTGTGTGTGTGTGTGTGTATATATATATATATATATATATATATGTATATATATATATACACACACTGCCTTGAAAAAGTATTCATACCCCTTGAAATTTTCCACATTTTGTCATGTTACAACCAAAATTGTGAATGTATTTTATGTGATAGACCAACACAAAGTGCCAGCTTAGGTGATATACAGTAGTGCCAGGTTTGGGTGGTATAGTGCCAGGTTAGGTGATATACAGTAGTGCCAGGTTAGGGTGGTAGTGCCATGTTAGGGTGGTATAATGCCAGGTTATGGGGGTATAGTGCCAGGTTAGGAGGTGTAGTGCCAGGTTAGGGGGTATAGTTCCAGGTTAGGGGGTGTAGTGCCAGGTTAGGAGGTGTAGTGCCAGGTTAGGAGGTGTAGTGCTAGGTTAGGGGGTGTAGTGCCAGGTTAGGGTGGTAGTGGCACGTTAGGGGGTATAGTGCCAGGTTAGGGGGTGTAGTGCCAGGTTAGGGGGTGTAGTGCCAGGTTGGGGGGTGTAGTGCCAGGTTAGGGGGTGTAGTGCCAGGTTAGGGGGTATAGTGCCAGGTTAGGAGGTGTAGTGCCAGGTTAGGGGGTATAGTGCCAGGTTAGGGGGTATAGTGCCAGGTTAGGGGGTGTAGTGTCAGGTTGGGGGGTGTAGTGCCAGGTTAGGTGGTGTAGTGCCAGGTTAGGGGGGTGTAGTGCCAGGTTAGGGAGTGTAGTGCCAGGTTAGGGGGTATAGTGCCAGGTTAGGGGATATAGTGCCAGAGTAAATACATGACAACATGAATAGATAAGCGAATGCTGCTCCTGTTCCTCTCTTCCTCTGTCACCTGCTGCACTAAAAGTCTAAATGAATCCATGACTGTCCCAGTGTCCCTGCTGCTGCTGCAGAACTTCCTTCTCCCCCAGGCTCTCTGAAGTAAACATAAAGAAAGAAAAAAACTCACATGTGTAGAAGCTGAGGACTGATTCTTCTTCCTGGAACTGAAGTCAAAATGTGGCGGGTAGGAGGGGAAGAGGGAGGGGCTGCAACATGGGCAAAGTATGATTGGCTGACAGTGAGATGAGATGCAAATATGCCCCTCCTCCCTGTGATGGTCGGGAGTCGGGACACTGACATTATCATCGTGCAGCCCCCTGCATCTTACTGCTGTGCTGTGTGCTGTGAACCCTTCTGCACACAGTACAGGTTGGAGATGTTCTGCTGCTGGAGCTGGCTCTGCCTTTTGTCATTATGACAAGCAGGAGCCCCGACACTGATGAATGGATGATCGGCACCGCAATTACAGAGCGATTCTCTATGTTTCTATCCCTCCAGCAGCTGAGAGCTTACAGGAGGGGGGAAGGGAGACACACACAGGGAATCGCTCTATTGCCGTGACGATCGTTTTCATTTGGGGGGGGGGGCACAGCTGTGCAACAACTCCGCTCTTCCTCCCACATGCAGCAACTTCCTCCCGCCGCCCACCCGTATACACTGCACAGCCGCGGAGTGGAGAGTGAGTGCCCACCCTGCAGGGAGAACATCGGGATGTGCAGGAGGGGGGAGTCACCTGACTCACACACGAAACACTTTCCCAGACCTTCCCGGGAGAGGAGGAGAGCACCGACTGTGTAATGCTGGGGGTCATCTGAGCAGTGTGTAGACTGCCAGCTACTCACCAGCGCCCCCTTCATGTAGCGCCCATGGCACGTGCCCTGTCTGCCATACCCTGGATACGCCACTGCCTCGTACCCACGGCCGAGATTCTCGTCAGGAAAAAAACATTGTTTTTCCTGACGAGAATCTTGACAAGAAACTTGTCTCGGCCGAGTGTACACACGTACGATTCAAAAGAACCGCCGTTCTTTTGAATGACACGAACGCGGTGATGTCATCGACTATGACGAGCGTGCGCTCGTCACATTCGATGCCGTCGCCGCCATCTTTCTACACCCTATGCCTAAGAAGCTACCGCGCATGCGTCAAAGTTATTTCGAGCATGCACGGGTTTCCACGGCGACAGGTAAGTGTACACACGCTCGGGTTTCTCGTTAAGAAACAGGCCGACGAGATTCTCGATGAGAAAAAAGACTGCAGGTCTTCTTTTTTCTCGTCGAGAATCTGGGCAGTTTTCTTGACGAGAAAACTGAAAGCCGCGTACACACAGCCGGTTTTCTCGGCAAGAAAGCTCTCCCGGCAGTTTTCTTGTCGTTTTTTGCCGAGAAAACCGGTCGTGTGTACGCGGCCTAAGGCTCATGCTCTTCAAAAAGCATGACAATGTTGTTTTTCTCACCTATACATTGGCTTTGGCATAGCTCCCAACTGTCCCTGATTTTGAGGGACTCTCCTTGATTTGGAGCAATGTCTCTCTGTCCCTCTTTCCTCTTCATTTGTCCCTCATTTTGGTCTGATCTGTATAGTTGTATATAAAATGCACTTTTTATCTATCAAAAAAAGTTTTCCAGGTCTAAACCTTTCATCTGATTTTTAAATTGCTGCATTTGTGAATTCCAAAAGCCAATATAAAGAAATAGTAGTGGTAAAAAAAAAGCACTTGTGGGTTTAACCAATCTTGTTTTTTTTTGTACAATTCTCCTTTAAGGGGCCGTGGCAAGGGGTGTGTCCTATGCCTGCATACTTTTGCTGATAGGTATCACTCATTCCCATCTCAAAAAGTTGGGAGGTATGGTTTTGGCGAGGTGATTATAATGAAGGTATGTATCTGCAAAAACTTTGCTAAAATTCCATCACTGTATACAGTATTTTATCGACTATGGAGTGGTTAAATCCTCTGCCAGGTTTTTATTTTCTTGCCATTTATTTCCCACTGTGGAGATTTCTCTTCACATCCTGTCCTGTGGACAAAGCAGAAAGGGAAAGAAAATTTCTCCAAATTAAGTAAAATTCATTCTTTCCTCTTAAGTTGTCTTAGTTATAATTGAACCACTTAAGGCTGGGTTCACACTAGCTGTGGCCACGGCTCACAGCAGTAGGTTCGTTGTGTCCCTGTTCTCTGTTTCAGGTGTGATTCAGGTCTGAATTTTGGCCTGAATTCTGACCTGAAACGGAGCCAAAGATGCACAGGACCCTTTTCCAGTGTGGACCGCGGCCGCCCCGGAGGTGTCTGAACCGGCTCCATTGAGAGCCAGTCATACTCTCTTGTCATGCGAATTGGATGCGGTGAGACCTCTAGCTATGCCTGCTCTCCTCCAATGATCAGACTTGTCCTGACATGCCCCTGCTGCACAGCCATTCACTGGAAAGCTCAGTGTGCTGCTGCTTCTCCTCTCCACAGCTCTTATACAGCTGAGAACAGAGGGAAAGTGATCACTTATAAAAAAAGGTATTTATAATGTTTTTTTTATATCTATGCAAAAAAATTTTGCCTTTCATTTCTATTTTAAACCGAATGGGTTATTTTACAAGGTGATCGTTTACAATCACTTAAAACAGGGCTCAAATTTTCAAGTCCTGAGCCACTAGCCAGGCCTAAAGAGTTACTCGCCACCAGTTACCCCACCCAACCCCTCCCCTGACCCGCCCCTAAACACGCCCTCGTAAATTATCTCATGAAATGACACTGTTAAATGTTTTATGCAGAATGAAGTTCCAAACTTTAACAATTTTAAAATAAAGCATATCAGTACCCATCAGTGCAGCCTCACTGTGCCCATCAAATGCAGCCTCACTGTGCCCATCAATGCAGCCTCACTGTGCCCATCAATCAATGCAGCCTCACTGTGCCCATCAAATGCAGATTTATGGTGCCCATGAATGCAGCCTTACTGTGCCCGTAAATGCAGCCTCACTGTGCCTGTGAATGCAGCCTTACTGCCCGTGAATGCAGCCTCACTGTGCCCATGAATGCAGCCTCACCGTGCCCATGAATGCAGCCTCTCTGCCCATGAATTCAGCCTCACTGTGCCCATGAAGGCAGCTTCACTGTGCCCGTGAAGGCAGCTTCACTGTGCCCATGAAGGCAGCCTCACTGTGCCCGTGAAGGCAGCTTCACTGTGCTCGTGAAGGCAGCTTCACTGTGCTCGTGAAGGCAGCTTCACTGTGCCCGTGAAGGCAGCCTCACTGTGCCCGTGAAGGCAGCCTCACTGTGACCATGAAGGCAGCCTCAATGTGCCCATCAAATGCAGCTTTATGGTGCCCATGAATGCAGTCTCACTGTGCCCATGAATGCAGCCTCACTGTGCCCATGAATGCAGCCTCACTGTGCCCATGAATGCAGCCTCACGGTGCCCATGAATGCAGCCTCACCGTGCTCATGAATGCAGCCTCACCGTGCCCATGAATGCAGCCTCACCGTGTCCGTGAATGCAGCCTCAGCGTGCCCGTGACACAGCTTCACTGCCTGTGAATGCAGCCTCACTGCCCTTAAATGCAGCCTCACTTCCCGTAAATGCAGCCTCACTGTGCCCATAAATGCAGCCTCACTGTGCCCGTAAATTTTGCCTCACTGTACCCGTAAATGCAGCCTCACTGTGCCTGTAAATGCAGCCTCACTGTGTCCATGAATTCAGCTCACTTTGTCCATGAATGCAGCTCACTGTGTCCATGAATGCAGCTCACTGTGTCCATGAATGCAGCTCACTGTGCCCATGAATGCAGCTCACTGTGCCCATCATTGCATCCTGACTGCACATCATCAATACAGACTCACAATGGATGATGTATCACACGCACAGCGGGTATCTCCCGCTGTGTCACGCAGCTGGGTCTGTGTTCGGTGGCACTGCAACAAGGTCCCGCCCCCCTAAACCGGCTCGTGTGATAGGCGGAACACCGATTCAATCAGTGTTCCATCTACTATCACACGAGCCGGTCTAGGGGGGGCGGGACCTTGTAACAGGGACACCGCCGAACACAGACCCAGCTCCGTGACACACAGAGATACCCGCTGTGTGTGTGTGATACACAAGAGGAGGAGGAGAGAGAGAGGGAGGGCAGCACTGTAGTCTCAGCTCAGCTCAAAGTGGCCCCAGGGCTGTCCGGTCCTGCCGCTCTGTGTTCTCCAGCTAACAGTTTCCTGGCTGATCGGTGCAGGCTTTTTTACAGGACATCAGAGCGGCCGGGGGGGCAGGAAACCCCCCCGGGCCGCTCTGATGGGCACACTGCTTCTGCCAGAAGCGATCAGCCAAGAAACTGTCAGCCTGGTCTGCCCCTGCGCCTCACTCGCCCTGCACTAAATTCCACTCACAAAATGCGAGCAGGCGAGTGGAGTTTTTGAGGGCTGCTTTAGTCTATTGCATATCCATGATGAAAATTCATCCCTGTACATCTATTGAGCTGCTATTGAATCTGTCATATCTGTGATTCCTGTGGTTGGATGACACAGTCTACCTTACCTTACCCACTACACTGGGTGTTTTTTACTCCGTAATAGAGTCCTAAATATCTGGAAACAGATCACTTAGGCTCTGTTCATACCTAGGCGTTTTGTTTTCAGGCAGAAAGTTGCGCGATTTTTCTGCGTTTTTATCACGATTTTGCCGCGTTTTTGTACAGGTCAAAAGGTCACCAATGTAAAAAGCAGAAAACGCCTGTAATCTGCCAAAAAAGAAGCTCCTGTACTTCAGATAACAAAACGCTCAGATGTGAACAGGGACCATTGAAATGAATGGGATTTGTCTTCTTGGGCGTTTTTAGAGCGGAGGCTTACAGCAGAAAAAAGCCCAAAAATGCCTAGGTGTGAACAGAGCTTTATGCATTTGGATTTTATTGATTTCATGATTGCACGGACACTCTTCTTTCTTTGGGACTTACATTTTGTTTTATTTTCCTTATTCATCAGTTTGGACTATTTATTTGTATGTGTCATTTCATTTTTTATTTTTTATTTTTATGCTTTTGCGCATTGTTCTTTATTATTAGAGCTGCATATTATTTTATTCAATTTTTGGTTGCCCAGTTTTTGTTTGACTGGTTTTGCTAGCAGCTAATGTATGTCAGAGCGTTATCCTCTCCTCTTTTAAAAGCCATATAATATAACCTGACAGGGTCTCTTCACTACTCTTTCCAAAATAGTTTTGGAATTAGATACACATTAACAAAAGTTTGCTAGAGGAGTGTAGCAGCATGCAGAGGTTTAGCTTAGAACAGTGTTTTTCAACCTTATGGACAGTTTCGAGGCATCCTTTAAAAACGATGGATGGTCTCAAGGCATCCTTTAAAAATTATGGACAGTCTCGAGTCACTCCATTCTATAATGTAAAAAAATATTCTAATTGCTTTACACAATGCAGCAACAGCCACACGTAGGACACCCAACGTTAGAGGTGATTTATTCTTCCAAAGCAAATACACTTTTGAAAACTGGTACTGACTAGTATTCCAATGTTTCTCTTCTCCCTCAAATTTTCTCCATCACTCAGCTAATGTGACCCAATGCTGATGGAGAGAGCCAGGAGAGGGTCAAACAAGGATTCTATGCAGGCGACTGACATCCTCTTTTTCAACTGATGATGTCATTGGTCGTTAGAACGCCTGCAACTAGAAAGTTGTAATGGTGCACAATGAAAACCTGTGGCTTTGTGTAACTAAAAGGCAGGCTTCATCCACACACTGGCTTGTATACAATGTTTGGGCAATTTTTAGGCATTTTGCCAAGGCACCCCTTAAGAAACCTCAAGAAACCCTGGTTGAAAAAGGCTGGCTTAGACCCCATACACACTATTAGATTTTCTGCAGATTTTTGTCTTCAGATTTACCAAAAACATATAGTATGAGGTCAAAGCTTTATGCCGCGTACACACGACCGTTTTTAATGACGAGAAAAATTTCATTTTTTTTAAATGGTCATTAAAAACGATTGTGTGTGGGCTTCAGAGCATTTTTCACGACGTGAAAAATGGCCATGAAAAAATTGGAACATGCTCTAATTTTTCTCGTCGTTTTTCACATTGTCGTTTTTCTCGTCATGAAAAACGGTCGTGTGTAGGCTTTAACGACATAAAAAAAGCGCGCATGCTCAGAAGCAAGTGATGAGAAGGGAGTGCTCATTCTGGTAAAACTAGCATTTGTAATGGAGATAGCACATTCGTCATGCTGGAAATTATTGCATCGTTTAATGCAGCACATTCTTTTCTTCGTTATAATGCTGCAATAATCCAATTCTTTTGCTGCTGATATTCTCACAGAGTTTTGAAAAAGTTTTTTCTTTATTATTTATTGTTTTCTCATGATTAATCTATATTTATTGTAAGCCAGATCTCCCTAAATACCAATTTTTTCCATTATTATTTGATATTTTTGAGTGTGTCAAGTTACCACAACAACATTATTATTTATTCTAATTTACCCTCAAGGAGGTTAGTGTCCCTTGTTAATTTCCAAATTTTTTTTTGCAATGTCCCTGCCTACTCACTAGCAAACTCTCTATTTAGAATAAAAACACATGTTCAATTTCTATCATGAAACAAAAATACCATTTATTCTGGCCTAAAAACAAATGAAAGGTTAAGGCAAAACAAAACCACAGGTAAAGTAAAACTAAAGAAGCCAGGAAGACAGCACTGGAGACCCTGCTTAAATTAGTGCAGACACAGATCACCACAGCAAACAACAAATGATGTGAAGAAGAAAATTGGGACCATCTGAAGGACATATCCTGGACTTATTTCCTGCTCTTCTTTGTTGCCTTCACTGCAGGCTTCCCTGCAGCCTTCCTTGGAGGCTGTGTCCGTGGAGGAGATCTTGTGGCTGGAGGAGGGACTGGAGCAGGAGCAGGGACTGGGGCAGGAGCAGGGAGTGGGGCAGAAGCAGGGAGTGGGGCAGGAGCAGGGAGTGGGGCAGGAACTGGAGCAGGAACAGGAGCATGGACATAACAAACATCAACAACGTCAGTAAAGTCATTGAGTTTTCCCAACATGCCCATGTTTACGACCTTCAAGATCAGGGTCTCACATTTTAGCCGCTGGGCCATTTGCATTTCTGGTAGTTTGTGCCCAATAAGGGCAGCAAATCCCTCTGCAGCGGTGGGGGGCTCTCTGAGGGCCGCAGTAGCCTCCCTAATTAGGGCCTGGGTCTCCTCCTCCATCTGAATAAGCCTCCTCCTGGCCCTTTTTTGTGGAATACGCAGAGGAGGTATCTGGGGCCTGGTGTTCTGCTGTGTCCCACTGGGGCCTGCCTCCTCCTGGGTCCCACTGGGGCCTGCCTCCTTCTGGGTCCCACTGGCGCCTGCCTCCTCCTGGGTCACACTGGCGCCTGCCTCCTCCTGGGTCACACTGGCGCCTGCCTCCTCATCCTGTATAAAAAAGGTACATATTTTAATTTTTTGCTTCATCTATCACGCACATTTGTCACCTCATGACATTTGCTAATTGAATGCTAATAAATATTAAAGTCAATCATTCTGACCCCAGCATTTTTCATTCTTGTCCCCATAATTTTTGGCCACTACTGTCTATTGATATGTCAAACACTTTTTGGTAAATGGTCACATTTTTCACACAAGTTTAACATCTTTGACAACATTAGACTTTTAGTACAAGAAATCTTTAGCTAAATACTATACCTGGCTCCAAATGTTCAAATCAGGCTCCTCCTGGAGTTCAGCTTGTTCCTCCAAAGAAACCTCAACTTGGCTGCAGGGAAGGCTCGAGGGAAGGCTGGAGGGTTGGCTGCAGGGAAGGCTGGAGGGAAGTCTGGAGGGTTGGCTGCAGGGAAGGCTGGAGCTCCTTCTAGGGGGAAGGCTGGAAAGGGATTCCCTTGATTCCAGGTGGTCATCCAGGAAATTTAGATGATGGTAGTACCATAGATTAGGCTTGTATATGTCCTCTGCAGCTGCTCCTGACCGCATTGATGTTCGGACTCTGTTCCGTTCAGTCCGATATGTGCCCCTAATGGTCCCAACTTTCTTATTCACATCCTGTATTGTTGCTGTGGGGATCTGTGTTCGCACAAATTCCAGCATGGTCTCCAGTGCTCTCTTCCTGGCGTCTTTATTTTAATTTTTTTTATTTTTGGTCTCCCATAAAACCGGTAGATTTTTCCACCTTTGCAGGAATTCTGCCATGAAATCAGGGTCTTTAAATACCTGCATCTTTTCTGCAAGTCAAAAACCAGACAAAAAATCTAATGTCAGTCAAGACTACTACTAATCTTTATCACCATATATAGGCCACAAACTCAGCAATTGATCAGTCATCATAGAGTTGAGCGGACACCTGGATGTTTGTGTTCGACGGTTTTGGGCAAACTTCGTAAAAAGCGAACTTGACCTGAACTTGACCCTGAACCCCATTGAAGTCAATGGGGACCCAAACTTCTGAGGACTAAAATGGCTCCAAAAAAAGTAAAGGAGTACCTAGAACTGTCCCTTGGGGGCGGGGTCACCGGGTGGCAGCGGACCAAGAGGAGAACTGAAGAACTGAAGCGTCACACAGCGGGAACCTCCAATTCAAACGGAGAAAGAACAAGCCGGAGCAAGATGCGGACGAGAACACCGAAGGAAGAAGGAAGATGAAGATGGAGATGAAGATGGAGATGAAGATGAAGAGGAAGAGGAAGAGGAAGATGGAGGAAGAAACCCGAATGGAGAAAAGAAGAAGATGAAAGAAGATGGAAGAAAAGAGAAGACATTAATAAAGGAATTTAAAAAAAAGTCTATTGTCATTTTTAACATTTTGGACACTTTCTTTGTGAAATGGTACGGGTACAATGTACCCCTTACCAATTAACATAGGGGGGGGCCAGGATCTGGGGGTCCCCTTTGTTAAAGGGGTCTTCCAGATTCCGATAAGCCCCCCGCCCACAGACCCCCACAACCACCGGGCAAGGGTTGTGGGGATGAGGCCCTTGTCCCTATCAACATGGGGACTTCTTCCCCATGTTGAGGGCATGTGGCCTGGTACGGTTCAGGAGGGGGGAGGGCGCTCTCTCGTCCCCCCCTCTTTTTCTGCGGCCTGCCAGGTTGCGTGCTCGGATAAAGGGTCTGGTCTGGATTTTTGGGGGTACTCCATGCCATTTTTTTACGAAATTTGGGGTGGAGTTCCCCTTAAAATCCTTTCCAGACCTGGAGGGCCTGGTATGGATATTTGGCGGAACCGCATTTTTACATTTGCGGCGGGGTTCCCCTTAATATCCATTCCAGACCTGAAGGGCCTGGAAATTGAATTTGGGGGGGCCCCACGTTTTTTTTTTTTTAATCAATGACTTTTCTATGTATTGCCGGGAGCCGAGAATTCATTATAGCCGCGAGTGAATTTTAAATGACTTTTTTTCCTTCAAAAATGACACTTTGTGCAGGGACAGTTCTAAGCACGGGAAACAAGCGCGACTTTACATGCATATTGCCCAACACCGGACCCGAACATACAGTGAATTGTTAGGGTTCGGGTCCGGGACCCAAAAACACAATAGTTCTGTACGGTACCGAACTTTACAGTTCGGGTCCGCTCAACCCTAGACTTATCAAGTATGAAAAATGTTACGTACCCACGATCTACACGTTCGTTGCTACCGACCTTCTTCCACTCACTGAACGTCGTTTTCAACGATGCTTATTTCCGTTATATTACAGTGCGCATGCGTGACGCTCCGCACGCTTTTCCCGCCCCTGACGTTCGTTATACTACTTTCCCCGCCCCTTCTCGCTCGTCCTAATGATACACAACATGGCGGAGACTCACCGATATGAGGAGGAAAGTGTGGAAGTAGCCAAGACCAGATCCAGGAGATACAAACATGGCGTTTGAGGAGATGGTGGAAATGGTGACAATATTGCTGAGGGAGGATTACGATGGTAAACATGGCCCATACAAAAAGCCTAATCAGGTGAAGGCTCAAATCATGGATAAAGTGGTACAAACTCTGGCCAGGAAATTTGAGGTTCGCAGATCCAAAGAACAGATCCGCAAAAGATGGTCTGACATAAAGTTGAGGGAGCCGGAGCAATACCAGAAAATCTAAAAAGTGATCAGAAAAAGTAAGTAGATTTACATTTACTCAGATTTTTAGTAAAAGCGTGGTGCTGCATGTGCTTTTTATTTAATGTATGAAGTACAGTTCAAGATGTCAGGTTTCATGTTCTTGGGCACGAGAATCGATCGTAGAAATCATCGTTCATTATCAATAATACGATGTTTTTTGGAGAATACAGTGTTAAAGTGGCTTTAAGCTAGTGCATTGTTGGTTCACGTACCTTTTCCTTTGATTTCCCTTCTAAATATTTTTTTTCTTTGTTTTCTTTGTCTGAATTTCTCACTTCCTGTTCCTCCTAAGTAAGCTGTTCAGTAAGCTGTTCTGGCTGACTCCACACCACTCGGATGATGGTGTGAAGTTTAGTGAGGAGAAACAGGAAGTGAGAAATTCAGACAAAGAAAAAAAAAATTAGTTGTAAATCAAAGGAAAAGGTAAGTGAACCAACAATACATAGCCTAAAGGAACCTATTTAGAAAATAAAAAACAAACCTTTACAACCCCTTTAACTAAATTTGAACATGCCTATTTAGGAATGATCAAATGTAGTTAACACTGTATCAGACCAAATCATTGTCATTTAGTGAACGATTGAACGATGATTCCTACGACTGATTCTTGTGCCCAAGAACATGAAAACTGACATCTTGAACTGTTTATGTGAGAATTTTTTAGAAATATGGTTGTGTATATGTGTTGGTAACTATATTTAACTAATGTAACTGGATTCAGTGTACGGTTAGGAGAGTATGCTCAGCAGCTGCTTACACATCTGGACTCATTAATACAAGTGTGGGCCACAAGAACAACCTTTTTATGGTGTCACACACAGGTGATCCAGTGGATACTTGGTGTGTTTCCATGTGTGAAACCTGACCAAAATAGATCAATCTACCAGCTTTGGTAATGGATACAATCATGTGTTCAGCTTAGAAATATTGACAAAAAAGAAAATTGTACCACACTTCCAAAGAATGATTAGTATTCCTCTTTCAGGCCTAAATATATTTATTTACTCAAGTCTATCTTTGGGTTCTATCTCATAGGGCTTCAAAGAGCTTTGAGACAGGAGGCTGGGAACCCCGCACCACCAACCCAAGACCCACAACCCCAGGATGTGGCTGAAGAAGTGGAAAATGGCAACACAACAGGTCAGTGTCATACACCACAGCCTCAGGTAATAGATGTAGGCCTGTATATTTATTAAGACATTGTTTTTTTCTAAATTAAAGGTGCTTTAATGCCCGCGGCCCAAGCAACATTCACCAGACACAGTGCCCAGATGTTGATAAAAGAACTGAAGGTCTGCTCTCGTGACCTGGAACAAATTAACGAAAACTTGTTCCAGATGAGGCAAAAGAGCAAGCAGCTGGAGGAAAGAATAAAAAAAATACGACATGTTCTTGGGAGGGTTTAAATCTTTTATATGGGCTAAAATGTTATTTTGTTTTTTGTTTGTTGATTTGAGATTTGGTTTTGTAAGCTTTTAATTGTTTTAAGTACTATTGTACATGTTGAGCATATGGTTCATGCGTTTTAGCAAGAAAAATATCCAAAACAACTAAAATTATAACATTTTCTATTTTTATAAAAATAACCCAAAAATTGTGCTCCAATAAAAAATATTTTGGAATCAACAATGTGTGGCTTCTTATATCAATGTTACCCCCCCAAAAAAAAAATGGGTGTGTTTACACTGACAATGATGGTAATTTACTTATGAAAAATAAACATGGCACTACAACTGCACTAGGATAACCTAGGACAGTGATTGTGAACCTTGGCACCCCAGATGGTGTTGAACTACATTTCCCATGTTGCTCAGGCACTCTGCAGTGGAGTTGAGCATCATGGGAAATGTAGTTGCAAAACATCTGGAGTGCCAAGGTTCACCATCACTGACCTAGGAGAAAGATCAAATCAACCAAAATAAAACCAAACAAGATGTTTTCATTATAAAGTATATTTTTATTCCAAAGAAATTTTCAAATGTGATCAGGCATTGCAATGGCCACCCCTACCCATAAAATAGTCTACATAGCGTTGGCGCACATCACTCCCGCTTTGGGGGGCCAAGCCTGTAGGGCCAGCTACCTGGGCTGGCAATGGCCCATCTGAGAACTGTGTGGCCTGAAGGGCAACTGAAGAAAGGTAATTATTGGAATGTCTTTTTAAAAAATTGTGTAGTATGCAACAGCACATTATTATATGATTCCATTTGTACTCCGCCATGTTGAGAGAGGTCAGAAAAAGGCGGAAACGACTGGCCATGATGCCAAAGGCATTTTCTACCACCCTTCTCGCTCTGGCCAGCCTATAATTAAAGACCCTCCTCTCAGGGGTGAGCGTCCTTTGTGGAAAAGGCCTCATCAAATGGGGACCGAGCACAAACGCCTCATCTGCCAGGAAAACAAAGGGTAGTCCATCTTCATTCTCTGCCGCAGGTGGCAATGCCAGGTCCTCTGATTGAAGCCGGTCGGCGAAATCTGTCTGGGCAAAAACTCCACCGTCAGACATCCGCCCATTTTTCCCAACGTCAACATAAAGGAAATCATAGTTGGCAGACACCGCCGCCATCAGCACAATACTGTGGAACCCTTTATAATTAAAAAAAAAGGATCCCGAATGGGGTGGTAGCACGATGCAGACGTGCTTGCTATCAATGGCTCCTCCACAGTTGGGAAAGTTCCACCGCTGAGAAAACTCAGATGCCACATTCTGCCATTCCTGTGGCGTCGAAGGTAACTGTGGAGTCAAACAAAAAAATAAATAAGACTTTGATACCTAAACATTGCAAGCAGATTATCACAAAACCTTCTTGGCAAAACATCAGTATAACATTAATTTGGAAGGAGTATTTTAAAGCGGAGCTCCGCAGCAAAAAAAATTATTAAAAGCCAGCAGCTACAGCTACAGCAAGTGCTGACTTTTAATATTTGGATACTTACCTGTCCTGGAGTCCAGCGACGTCCGCAGCAGAGGACGAGCGATCGCTCGTCACTCTGCTGCCCCCTCCGCCATCCTCGGTGAGGGAACCAGGAAGTGAAGCCTTGCGGCTTCACTGCCCAGTACCCTACCGCGCATGCGCGAGTCGCGCTGCGCAGTTCTGACTGGTCCTCCTGTGTTCTGGGAGCCGAGTGTCTCCCAGAACACTACGGGTATTCTGCGGGAAGTGACGTGTCTCACGCAGATTTGCCGCAGAGAGGACTCCCGGATGTGGGTGAAAATACCTGTCTTAACCACTTAAGCCCCGGACCATTTGGTAGCTAGAGGACCAGAGGTGAATTCAGAATTTTGCACTGCGCTGCTTTAACTGTAAATTGTGCGGACATGCAATGTTGTACCCAAACGAAATTTGCGTCCTTTTCTTCCCACAAATAGAGCTTTCTTTTAATGGTATTTGATTGCCTCTGCGATTTTTATTTTTTGCGATATAAACGGAAAAAGACCGAAAATTTTGAAAAAAAATGATATTTTCTACTTTTTGTTATAAGAAAAATCGAATAAACTCAATTTTAGTCATACATTTAGGCCAAAATGTATTCAGCCACATGTCTTTAGTAAAAAAAATGTCAATAAGCGTATATTTATTGGTTTGCGCAAAAGTTATAGCGTTTACAAACTAGGGTACATTTTCTGGAATTTACACAGCTTTTAATTTATGACTGCCTATCTCATTTCTTGAGGTGCTAAAATGACAGGGCAGTACAAAACCCCCCAAATGACCCCATTTTAGAAAGTAGACACCCCAAGGAAATTGCTGAGAGGCATGTTGAGCCCATTGAATATTTTTTTTTTTGTCCCAAGTGATTGAATAATGACAAAAATAAAAAATAAAAATAAAAATTACAAAAAGTTGTCACTAAATGATATATTGCTCACACATGCCATGGTTATATGTGGAATTGCACCCCAAAATACATTCTGCTGCTTCTCCTGAGTACGGGGATACCACATGTGTGGGACTTTTTAGGAGCCTAGCCACGTACGGGACCCCGGAAACCAAGCACCGCCTTCAGGATTTCTAAGGGCGCAAATTTTTGATTTCACTCCTCACTACCTATCACAGTTTTGAAGGCCATAAAATGCCAAAATAGCACAAAACCCCCCCAAATGACCCCATTTTAGAAAGTAGACACCCCAAGGAAATTGCTGAGAGGCCTGTTGAGCCCATTGAATATTTTTTTTTTGTCCCAAGTGATTGAATAATGACAAAAAAAAAAAATACAAAAAGTTGTCACTAAATGATATATTGCTCACACATGCCATGGTTATATGTGGAATTGCACCCCAAAATACATTCTGCTGCTTCTCCTGAGTACGGGGATACCACATGTGTGGGACTTTTTAGGAGCCTAGCCACGTACGGGACCCCGGAAACCAAGCACCGCCTCCAGGATTTCTAAGGGCGCAAATTTTTTATTTCACTCCTCACTACCTATCACAGTTTTGAAGGCCATAAAATGCCAAAATAGCACAAAACCCCCCCAAATGACCCCATTTTGGAAAGTAGACACCCCAAGCTGTTTGCTGAGAGGCATGGTGAGTATTTTACAGCTCTCATTTGTTTTTGAAAATGAAGAAAGAACATTTTTTTTTTCAATTTTCAAAACTTTGTGACAAAAAGCGAGATCTGCAAAATACTCACAATACCTCTCAGCAAATAGCTTGGGGTGTCTACTTTCCAAAATGGGGTCATTTGGGGGGGTTTGTGCCATCTGGGCATTCCATGGCCTCCGAAACTGTGATAGGCAGTGAGAAGTGAAATCAAAAATTGACACCCTTAGAAAGCCTGAAGGCGGTGCTTGGTTTTTGGGGTCCCGTACGCGGCTAGGCTCCCAAAAAGTCTCACACATGTGGTATCCCCGTACTCAGGAGAAGCAACAGAATGTATTTTGGGGTGTAATTCCACATATGCCCATGGCATGTTTGAGCAATATATCATTTAGTGACAACTTTGTGCAAAAAAAAAAAAAAAAATAATAATTTTTCCGCAACTTGTGTCAACATATAAAATATTCCATGGACTCGACATGCCTCTCAGTATATAGCTTGGGGTGTCTACTTTCCAAAATGGGGTCATTTGGGGGGGTTTTGAACTGTTCTGGCATTTTATACACATCATTATGAAGCTTACATCCACTCTTCTAACCACTTGAAGACAAAGCCCTTTTTGACACTTTTTGTTTACATGAAAACATATTTTTTTTTGCAAGAAAATTATGTTGAACCCCCAAACATTATATATATTTTTAAAGCAAAGGCCCTACAGAATAAAATGGTGGGTGTTGCATTTTTTTTTTCTACACAGTATTTGCGCAGCGATTTTTCAAACGCATTTTTTGGGGAAAAAATACACTTTTTTTAATTTTAATGCACTAAAACACACTATATTGCCCAAATGTTTGATGAAATAAAAAAGATGATCTTAGGCCGAGTACATAGATACCAAACACGACATGCTTTAAAATTTCGCACAAACGCGCATTGGCGACAAACGACATACATTTTTAAAAGCCTTTAAAAGCATTTACAGGTTACCCCGTTAGATTTACAGAGGAGGTCTACTGCTAAAATTACTGCCCTCGATCTGACCTTCGCGGTGATACCTCACATGCATGGTGCAATTGCTGTTTACATATGACGCCAGACCGACGCTTGCGTTCGCCATTGGGCAAGAGCAGGGCAGGACAGGGGTGCTTTTTTTTTTTTTTTTATTATTAATTTTGCTTTTTTATTTTATTTTTAAACTGTTGCTTCCATATTTATTTATTTTTATCACTTTTATTGTTATCTCAGGGAATGTAAAGACAGGTACTCTTTTTTGAAAAAAACTGGGGTCTATTGGACCCTAGATCTTTCCTCTGCCCTCAAAGCATCTGACCACACCAAGATCGGTGTGATAAAATGCTTTCCCAATTTCCCAATGGCGCTTTTTATATCCGGGGGGGGGGACATTCCCTCCCACTGCTTGTAAAAGCAGTCCAGAGGCTAATTAGCCACTAGGATTGCTTTTACATGAAAGCCGGCCGCTGGCTGAAAAGAATGATACCAAGATGATACCTAAACCCACAGGCATCATTCTGGTATAAACATTCAAAGTCCAGCAACATACCAGTACGTTGCTGGTCCTTGTTGGACATGTATTGTAATCTTTTTTTTCATGCAGCCTGTTGGCTGAACGAAAAAAAAAGATTGATCGGTGGGTATGCCCACCATTAGAATACCGCCCTTCATCCACCCACTTCTAATGATGGGCATACATGCACCATTTATATATGCCGAAGCATGGGGGCATCTTCTCGCAAAAGTTATGCCGCGTACACATGGTCAGACTTTTCCACGGGCAAGCCTCCGTCGGAATTTCGACCGTATGTACGTGGCATTAGGAGCAAAATCGCTCCTCCGCTCCTGCTGCCCCAATGCTTCGGCATATATGCTTTTTTTTTTTTAACTGTGGTGGTGAAATTACCTCCTACAGCACTGGAGTCGCAGGGATCAGGCCTGTCTCTGCGAACGCTGCAGTTATGTGTGTTGTGTTTTGCAAGTGACAGTGATCGATCGATACTGCACTTCGGTGGCCTGGGCTGGACGGAGGGGCAAAACGCAGGTGCTAGCAGGTATCTGGGCTGATCCCACTAACACTGCGTTTTTGGGAACCCTAAACTGCTGGGGACGCTAGTATAGATCTGATCAGATCAGATATTGAGCTGATCAGATACTATACCACTAAGGGGGGTGTATGCTTCACGCGTGGGTGTTAGCGCTACTGGCACTAACCTGACGCTGCCTGGGGTGTGACGCAGACCCTCTCTGACGCTAAAACCTAACTGATATCACCCGCCGGGCGATCAGGGGGTTAAACCTTTATTGGGTTATATACGGCGGGTGCCCTGACACTATAAAAAGCAAACTAACTAACCAGCGTCACCCGTAACACTTATATGATGATCACTGGTGAAAGGGTTAACTAGGGGCAATTAGGGGGTTAAAACCTTTATTAGGTAATATATGGGGGTACCTGACGCTATATAAAAACCTGACGGCGAACCTAAAAAAAAATTACTGGCTACCTATCGGCATCACCGACACTAAGACAACGATCATAAAAACGATTGCTTAGCGACAGTGGTGATAGGGGGTGAAAGGGTTACCTGGGGGGCGATCAGGGGGTTAAACCTTTATTAGATAATATATGGGGGTACCTGACGCTATAAAAACCTGCGGCGAACCTAAAAAAAATTACTGGCTACCGATCAGCATCACCGACGCTAAGACATCGATCAGAAAAATGATCGCATAGTGACGGCGGTGCTAGGGGGTGAAAGGGTTACCTGGGGGGTGATCAAGGGGGTTACACCTTTATTAGGTAATATATGGGGGTACCCGACGCTATAAAAACCTGCGGCGAACCTAAAAAAAATTACTGGCTACCGATCAGCATCGCCGACGCTAAGACATCGATCAGAAAAATGATCGCTTAGTGACAGTGGTGATAGGGGGTGAAAGGGTTACCTGGGGGGGCGATCAAGGGGGTTAAACCTTTATTAGGTAATATATGGGGGTACCCGACGCTATAAAAACCTGCGGCAAACCTAAAAAAAAATACTGGCTACCGATCAGCATTACCGACGCTAAGACATCGATCAGAAAAATGATCGCATAGCCACGGCGGTGCTAGGGGGTGAAAGGGTTACCTGGGGGGTGATCAAGGGGGTTAAACCTTTATTAGGTAATATATGGGGGTACCCGACGCTATAAAAACCTGCGGCGAACCTAAAAAAAATTACTGGCTACCGATCAGCATCGCCGACGCTAAGACATCGATCAGAAAAATTATAACTTAGTGACAGTGGTGATAGGGGGTGAAAGGGTTACCTGGGGGGCGATCAAGGGGGTTAAACCTTTATTAGGTAATATATGGGGGTACCCGACGCTATAAAAACCTGCGGCGAACGTAAAAAAAATTACTGGCTACCGATCAGCATCACCGACGCTAAGACATCGATCAGAAAAATGATTGCTTAGTGACAGTGGTGATAGGGGGTGAAAGGGTTATCTGGGGGGTGATCAGGGGGTTAAACCTTTATTAGGGGGGGGTTAGGGGGCTACACTGGACCTAAGACTAAACTTTGGTGACACTTTTACAGTCACAAATGTCACTGATTGCAGTGATCACTAAATAAATGGTCACTGCAATCAGTGACACTGTGACTGGGGGCTGGGGGGTGATCTGGGGGTGTCTGGGGGGGCCTGGGGGGGGCGATTTATGTGCCTATGTGTCCTGGTGTCAGTGTAGTGTTGTGTGTACTAACCTGGCATCTTCTCCTGTACGGCGCTCTGTATATGTGAGCGCCCCAGGAGAGATGACATCACTTCCTCCTTCCTGGCAGGCAGGGGAAGCTCTCTCATTCGCCGGGAGCGATCGAGAGGGGGTGGCCGGAATCGAACGGCCGTCCCCTCATGCCGGATCGCTCCCGAAGGTAAAACGACCGCTCACTGTAAAGAAAGGGGGTCCGATCGGACCCCCCAACTATACAAAGGCAATCACGTATATATACGTGATTGTGCCTGTCGGTGCCATTCTGCTGACGTATATTTACAGTGGGCGGTCGTTAAGTGGTTAAACAGGTATCTTCACCCCCCTCCCCCCTGAAAGGTGTCAATTTTGACACCGGGGGGGGGAGGGTTCCGATGAGCGGAAAATCCACTTTAGGGTGGAGCTCCGCTTTAATAAGAGCTAAAAATTACCAAAAAAAACATTCATCAACCCCTCTGATGGACCAGTGAAATTCTTTTAAGGGGGGGGGGTTGAGATGAGTTGGGGGACATCATAAATAAAGGCTCTAGTACTATGTAAGAATTTTTAAGAATTATACAAAATTAAAAAATTTGGGGGGGGGGGGGGGGCAAGCTAAGCACTACAATGGAGCTGACAAAAAACATTGGGAAGTGACTAGGCTAGGTGTGTTTGGGCCCAGGATAGAATGTTGGAGAGGTTGGTTTTTGGAAATATGCATGTAGGCCCAAAAAAATGGAGCATTAAAAGCTTACAACATGCATGGGGACAAAGGGGACATTCACAGCATATTACAATCATGGTAATTAGAGACAGTTAAAAAAATACTATATATTAGCAAGCATAAAATACATAGAATGTGAGGTTAAAGGAGAAAACTTACCTTAATATAGTCCTTCTGCAGGACTTGGATTATGGCAGAGCAGGTTTCTGGGATAATAATGCCCAGAGCCTGGGGGGAGATGCCTGTCGAGAACTTGAGGTCCTGCAAGCTTCTCCCTGTTGCCAGGTAGCGCAACGTAGCAACTAGCCTCTGCTCAGCAGTAATGGCTTCCCGCATAACGGTGTCCTGCCTGGTGATATAGGGGGACACCAAAGCCAAGATCTGCTGAAAAACGGGGTCAGACATCCTAAGAAAATTCCTATAGTCATCAGGGTTATTCTCCTGGATCTCCCGCAGCAGAGGCATGTGACAGAATTGGTCCCGCTGGAGCAACCAATTCTTGGTCCAAGAACTCCTCCTCACCCTGTTCATAGACCGGATCTGGGACATAGGAACAAGCCCAGAAGCAAGCACAGCACGATCTCGCCGACAAGAACATACCCGCAACATGGCTTCAAAACGGTCGTCTAATCAGAACGAACTAAAAGAATGCACTGAAGAACAGCAAGGCCTCTGAAGAACGAGCTGAAAAACAGTAACGAGTGGACAAGAACGCACTGCAAAAACAGATACGAACTGACTACAAGCACTGAAAGACAGATACGAACCCACAAGCACAGAACTCCCGAAAACTATCTTTAAAGCACGAAGACTGAAAAGCGCGAATCGTCTCTTCCCAAACGTTTACTAACACGCGGTAACACGAAATCAGCAAAAGCAGGGTGGCGCCAACATAATGAAACTTCCCCTTTATAGTGCCGTTGTACGTGTTGTACGTCACCGCGCTTTGCTCGAGCATTTTTTTCAACGATAGTGTGTAGGCAAGGCAGGCTTGAGAGGAAACACGAAAAATCACGTTGAGAAAAACTTCGTTTTTTTCAATGACATTAAAAATGGTCGTGTGTACGCGGCATTAGAGTTTTAATTTGTATGCAATCAGGCAGGCCCTTGCACTACGTGGTTTTGTCAGGGTGAGCATGTTGGCCCTTCACAAAATGATCTAGAGTGGGTGACTGGGGACAAAGCGAAGGCAATTTTATTAAATACTTTCTTCAGCTCTGTGTATACAAAGGAGCATGGGGGAGCTCCTGTCCATAATGAGGATGGTATTGACACAGCCCCAAATGATCCACAATGGCTCAAAATGTATATGGTCCAGAAATATTTAGACAGAATAAAGATGAATAAAGAACCTGGACCAGATGGCATCTATCCACGGATCCTAAAACAATTAAGCTCTGTCATTTCAAAGCCATTGTTTCTCATTTTTTAGGGAATCTTTAATGACTGGCATAGTACCACTGGATTGGCGTAAGGCCAATGTGGTGCCTATATTTTAAAAGGGATCAAAGTTTATAACAAGTAACTATAGACCTGTTAGTTTACCGTATTTTTCAGCGTATAAGACGACTTTTTAACCCATGAAAATCTTCTCAAATGTCGGGGGTCGTCTTATACGCCGGTACCTGACATGCAGAATCTCAGTCAGACCGCGGCCGTCCATTTTTCAAAAGCCGCGCCTCCTCCTCGTGCTGTTCCGTGATAGGCGGAAAACTCATTTTCCCAGCAGAGCCTCTGTTCAGTGTTCCGCCTATCACGGATGCCCTCTCGTCCTCGGCCTCGGATGAGAGGGCATCTGTGATAGGCGGAACACTGAACACAGTGTCTGCTGGGAAGCTGAGTTTTCTGCCTATCACAGAACAGCACGAGGAGGAGGCGCGGCTTTTGAAAAAGGATAAGGTATGGGATCGTCGAGGCATGCAATGGCACAGTGAGGTATGCAATGGCACAGTGAGGTATGCAATGGCACTGTGAGGTATGCAATGGCACAGTGAGGTATGCAATGGCACTGTGAGGTATGCAATGGAACAGTGAGGTATGCAATGGCACAGTGAGGTATGCAATGGAACAGTGAGGTATGCAATGGAACAGTGAGGTATGCAATGGCACAGTGAGGTGAGGTGAGGCATGACTAGTCGGAAGGGGGTCGTCTTATACGGCGAGTATATCCCAAAACCAACATTTTAGCTGGAAAATTAGGGTGTCGTCTTATATGCCCAGTCGCCTTATACACCGGCAAATACGGTAACTTCTATAGTTGGGAAGATACTGGAGAGTTTAATAAAAGATCACATTGATGAGTTCTTACTGGAAAAAAAAATTAAGCAACAGACAGCATGGATTCATGAAAAACAGAAGTTTTCAAACAAACCTGATTTCTTTTTATGAGGAGGTAAGTAAAACCTTGGACAGAGGGGTGGTGGTGGACGTGGTATACTTGGATTTTGCAAAAGCGTTTGACACAGTTCCCCACACTAATGTGTAAGGTAAAGTCTACAGGCTTGGCAAAATCTGTTTTTAAATGGATAGAAAACTGGCTAAAAGACAGGATTCAGAGAGTAGTGGGTAATGATTCTTACTCTGAATGGTCTAAGGTTATCAGTGGTGTACCCCAAGGTTCAGTGTTGGGAGTGACGGCAGCGCTCCTGCTATTGATTCCTCTCCAGGCTCCCCTTTAGAGACTGCAGACATGTTACAAGATTTGGTTAGAGACTGTAGACATGATAAAAGAGATGGTGGACATGATACAAGAGATGGTCAGAGATTGTGGATATGATACAGAAGATGGTTAGAGGCTGCTGACATACTACAGGAGATGGTTACAAGCTGTGGACATGGCACAGGAGATGGTTAGGGGCTGCAAACATGATATGGTTAAAATCTCAACACCAGTCACCTGAATGGCACTGACAGACACCCAGCGGGCTGCTCTGCCATCTCCCCATCCAGTCCTCTGCTCCTGGCTAAGTGGCACTGACAGACTCCTGGCACCCGCCAGGCGTCTCTCCAGCTTCCCCATCCAGTCCTTCACTCTGAAGCCCTGTACACACGGCCGAGATTCTCGTCAGAAAAAAACTGTTGTTTTTCCTGACGAGAATCTTGACAAGAAACTTCTCCCGGCCGAGTGTACACACGTACTATTCAAAAGAACCTGAGTGCTGATAGGAAAAGCTGTGAGAGAATGCCCACCTCCCTAAATTTGGATATGGATTTGTTTGTAGCTTGCGATTCATAAAAATGAGAGAGAGAGGAGCGGCGCCACTCTGGCAGTATGTCAGTTAAGTGGTGGTCAGCAGTGGCAGAGGTGGTGGTCAGCAGTTCCCGGTGGTTCCGAGGCTGAAGGCGGTCACACTACAAGCACGTCAGCGGTGATGGACGAGAGGCGTGGTTGAGCTTGCGTTCGGAGCATGCGTGCACCTTCATCAGGCATATGGAGCAGCCATCTTAGGTGTGGGTTTTTATGGGGATGGAGAGGGGCGGTACTTGTGACTGCAACGCACTGCTGACCAATGTCAGCGCTGAATCTTCTGCTCGTCACTTGCTGCTGGGTTGCAGATGATTGGGTAATAGTGCTAGTGTAGCGCCCACCCCATGTGAATGTGACATTGCGTATGGGATGTCCTGTTTGAATTCTTGTTAACTCTTCCTTCACCTCTTTATTTCATGTCCCTTCCCCATTATGTTGGTTCTGGCACAAGTAATTAAAATTGTACATAGTTGGAGATAAATTTGCACTGGCTCAGGCTTGAGGAGCGTGAGTTTATCCCAGACACTTGGGACAGTGTCTCTTTTAGAGGGGGGTGTATGTAGCTCCCACCCCATTTAGGGATGCTATATACCCAAATTTAAGGGCTGGTCTGAGATAGTAGTTAGGCTCAGACCGTTCTCAATTTATAGGTTGTGCTGTTTTATTTCCAGGATGGTATACTGGTGTGCAGTTCCCTGTGGCCTATAGATGGCACTGCCATAATGGGTCAGGGTTGAACCACTGGTATTAGTGCTGTGCCTTAGGTTGTCCTCTCTCGGCAGCGGTACAGTGGGTTTGGTCGACCTGATGTGCATGCCGGGAGGGGATACATAAGGGGCAGACGCCGCCTGGGAGGGGTCTTCGTTCCAGAGTCGGAGTCCTGGTGCGTGGCGCATGGCCCTCCAGGCCATGGGGCCACGTGTGCATCAGTCCCAGGCACCTTTAGTCCTGGGGCTGCATCTTCAACTCTGGGCCCAGCACCTTTAGCTGGAGCCCGCTTCGAGGAGGAGAAGTCCCAGGGTGTCCCTCGCGAGGGAGCCCGCTTCTAAGAAGAGGAGGCCGGGGGAGGACATTTCTGACAGACCGGTGAGAGTTCACGGTGAAGGAAGGGGCCCGGTAACTCTCTGGAGGGATTCTTCTGTCCACCAAGGGCCTAGTAATGTGCTGCTGCTGGCGCCTGTCCTAAAGTACAAGAAGCTAAGAGGTTTGGGGTCTGATAGATTCTGTGGCAGAGAGTCTCCCGATCGCATCTAGGAAAAGAACCTGATCAAACGTCCGAGCATCGCTTCGTCTGCTAGGATCCACTTGTAGGAGACTATCCGGGTGAGATAACCCTACTCTGGGATAAAGTAGAGATTGTGGTATCCATTTGTGCCTGGACTAACCTCCCAAACCTTGCTGTCCTGTCTCTCTTCCATCCTTTTCCTATCTGCTGAACATTGAGAAAATAAACTCAACGTTGGAGTTTAAAGTGGTGTGGACATGGGAATTACTGGGGGGAATACAGAGACTTGTCCCTACAGTGGGGCAAAAAAGTATTTAGTCAGCCACCAATTGTGCAAGTTCTCCCACTTAAAAAGATGAGAGAGGCCTGTAATTGTCATCATAGGTATACCTCAACTACGAGAGACAAAATGTGGAAACAAATCCAGACAATCACATTGTCTGATTTGGAAAGAATTTATTTGCAAATTATGGTGGAAAATAAGTATTTGGTCAATATCAAAAGTTCATCTCAATACTTTGTTATATATCCTTTGTTGGCAATGACAGAGGTCAAACGTTTTCTGTAAGTCTTCACAAGGTTGTCACACTGTGTTGCTGGTATGTTGGCCCATTCCTCCATGCAGATCTCCTCTAGAGCAGTGATGTTTTGGGGCTGTCGCTGGGCAACAGACTTTCAACTCCCTCCAAAGGTTTTCTATGGGGTTGAGATCTGGAGACTGGCTAGGCCACTCCAGGACCTTGAAATGCTTCTTACGAAGCCACTCCTTCATTGCCCGGGCGTTGTGTTTGGGATTATTGTCATGCTGAAAGACCAAGCCACGTTTCACCTTCAATGCCCTTGCTGATGGGAGGAGGTTTGCACTCAAAATCTCACGATACATGGCCCCATTCATTCTTTCATGTACACGGATCAGTCGTCCTGTTCCCTTTGCAGAGAAACAGCCCCAAAGCATGATGTTGCCACCCCCATGCTTCACAGTAGGTATGGTGTTCTTTGGTTGCAACTCAGCATTCTCTCTCCTCCAAACACGACGAGTTGTGTTTCTACCAAACAGTTCTACTTTGGTTTCATCTGACCATATGACATTCTCCCAATCCTCTTCTGGATCATCCAAATGCTCTCTAGCAAACCTCAGACGGGCACGGACATGTACTGGCTTAAGTAGGGGGACACATCTGGCACTGCAGGATCTGAATCCCTGGCGGCGTAGTGTGTTACTGATGGTAGACTTTGTTACGTTGGTCCCAGCTCTCTGCAGGTCATTCACTAGGTCCCCCAGTGTGGTTCTGGGATTTTTGCTCACCGTTCTTGTGATCATTTTGACCCCACAGGGTGAGATCTTGCGTGGAGCCCCAGATTGAGGGAGATTATCAGTGGTCGTGTGTGTCTTCCATTTTCTAATTATTGCTCCCACAGTTGATTTCTTCACACCAAGCTGCTTGCCTATTGCAGATTCAGTCTTCCCAGCCTGGTGCAGGTCTACAATTTTGTTTCTGGTGTCCTTCGACAGCTCTTTGGTCTTCACCATATTGGAGTGTGACTGTTTGAGGTTGTGGACAGGTGTCTTTTATACTGATAACAAGTTCAAACAGGTGCCATTAACACAGGTAATGAGTGGAGGACAGAGGAGCCTCTTAAAGAAGAAGATACAGGTCTGTGAGAGACAGAAATCATGCTTGTTTGTAGGTGACCAAATACTTATTTTCCACCATAATTTGCAAATAAATTCTTTAAAAAATCAGACAATGTGATTGTCTGGATTTGTTTCCACATTTTGTCTCTCATAGTTGAGGTATACCTATGATGACAATTACAGGCCTCTCTCATCTTTTTAAGTGGGAGAACTTGCACAATTGGTGGCTGACTAAATACTTTTTTGCCCCACTGTATATCCTAGGAGACGAGAACCAACTGACGGAAGAACCTAGCTGTGGGACCCAAATACATAACACCGCTTAACCTCCTCATCCAGGAGGGTACGGGCATATAGTACGGTGTGCCTCTTTCCTGCAAGTGAGCCAAAGCAAGGGAAAAGGGTCCGTATGCTACACTAGCATTAATGGTGATGTTACACGCTGTTAACATGTTTGAGATCATTAGTAGGATAATTATATTGGGATCAAATTGAGGAATATAAAAAGGTGAAAAATGTATATAATAAAATCAACATGAAAAATGAATGAGTTGGTTAAAAAATGGAACTTATGGATTATTATCAACATGATTGCTAGTATAATTTTGTCCACCGTAGTATATTTACAAATGGAGTTTGCAGAAACATGACAATCGCGAATGACCGTAAGGACCTGTAGAAAAATATATGTAAAGGATATATATAATAAATTATCTTAAAAAATATCCATAAAAAATCTCATGAATTATTCAGAAAAAGGTTTATAAATTTTTGTTGCATACATATATCTACACATATATGTATGTGTTGTGTTGTACATCTACACCTGTATGTACACACACATTTTTGTTGCATACATATATCTACACATATATGTATGTGTTGTGTTGTACATCTACACCTGTATGTACACACACATTTTTGTTGCATACATATATCTACACATATATGTATGTGTTGTGTGTACATCTACACCTGTATGTACACACACAACTGTGTGTGTACATACAGGCATAGATACATATATACTTGAACATGAAAAAAAAAAGGAGACCCTCTCCATGTAATGGGAGTAGGAGGTATAATATATACCAAGATACAGACATTGCTTGAACAGGGGGTGTGTTCAGGAGGCAGGCTGTGATTCAGAGGAGGTGTGTGCCAGAGGCAGTCTGTGATTGGTCAGGAGTTTTCAAAGTTGAACAAACTACCCAATACAGACATGGTGTGTGTCTGCACAGTGTTTGTACCTCTGAATGGTCAGTCAAAAGAATGCAAACTGACCACGCTAAGACAGATCAGCTTCTGTGCTTTGTGTGGTCAGTTTAGAACAAGGAAGAAAATTGACTGGCAGGATCAACCAGGTACTTCAGATAAAAGAAATACATGAAAATGGAGACTATGATTTATAAAATACACATATGTGAACACACACACACACACACAGCAACACATATACCACAGCATCTCTAAAACATGGCAGCATATTCTGTTAGTATTGGATGTCACCTTTTTGTCTGAATATCAATGCTGGAGTCCTGCAAAGCCAGATATAACCAGAATAGTAAAGTGCTAAGAGGAACACAGACTCCAATGTAAGTGCAATACGACAGATTATTGTGAATGAAAGAAACAAACAGTAGTTAAACAAATCAAAAAGCCAACAAATACACGCAGCCTAGTTCAACACAAACAAAGATAAATAAATGATATAATTAATTTTACAGTTTATTTAGCAGCAGGGCCCAGAATAAGTTGCAGAAAAATGGAACAGGACTAATCAGGAACATGTATAAAATGCTATGGTAACGAAACAACTATGGTTGTATTTAAATTTTTATTTTAAAGAAGATCTATCATACATTTTTTTAATTCCCGAGGGGACTAAGTGCATAAAATCAATGACAAAAAGATAACTGTAAGCACAAAAGTTGGTGTGACTGCGGGCATACAAGTATTATACAAGGCGGCAGCTGTCCTCAGAGAAAACCAGCTCTGTAAACAGGGTGAAAAGGAGGGGAGAACACAGGAAGCACCACCGGAGTGTAGTGTAGCGGGTATGTACTTTCCCGGGTGTAATTTGAACTTGGCAGAGACATCAGTGATGTGTAATTCCCTGCAGCCCAGTAGGTGGCGCTGTCGCCCTGGGCTGGGGTTGAATCATTGCTGTGTGCCGTGCCTCCTTTTTGTCCTTCCTCGGCAGCGGTATGGTGGGACGGGGAACCCGCCGTGCTTGCTGAGAGAGGGTATAAAGGGGCCGGCCATCTTTGTCACGGGAAGAGTCCCAGGCACCTTCAGCCTGCGGGCGGTGGTTCGTGTCGGTCCTCTAGGCGGCCTAGGCCTAGAGGACAGCCAGAGGTCGTGTTCCATCCCAGGCACCTTTAGCCTGGGGTGAGGTACTCGGATGGAGGTCTGGAGCTCAGTGCCCAACACTGAGTTCTGCGAGGGAAGGAGATCCTAGGGTACCCAGGGATTGGGTACCCGAATCCGGAAGGCGCAATGGACTGGGGGGAGCTCCTCACTCGAAGACCTGGTGCAGCATATTGCCAGTGACGGGTGAGCCTCTCTTCGGAGACCGCCTGGAAGGAAATCCCCCCCCGACTGATTGTGTTCATTCGAGAGGAATAAAGGAGTGTTGAACTTTAATGGTGTGGGGCTCATTTCCTGACAGACATTGTTCAAGGTAACTCTCGGTGGAGGCTCCAGGTGCACAGCACTGACCTGAAGGTAAAAGAACTTTGCTTACACCACACTGACACCTGTGGTGAAGGCCAGGCGTGGTGTTCCCGCTCCCTTCCCCTCTGAAGGTACCCCTAGACAAGAGACAGATGAGCTGAGGAAAAAGAGGGGAGTGAGGAGGGCGCCACACGTGGGGGCTCGGGTCCGGGATAGTGTTTGTGCACCACAGAATTGAACGTGTCTGCCCGGAGGAGTTACGAGTAGGCAGGCCTTCATTGGCCGAAGTGCATCCCTGCTCGAAGTCGTGGACATGACCCAATGAAGGGAAAGGCCCGTGCAGAAGAGTGGAAAAAGGGGGAAGCTCAGCCGTGTGAAGTAGTACATGTGGGGGCTTCTATTGCACTGCACCACCAGGCACACCCCCATCGCTTAGTTCATGGGCGTGACTCAGAAACAGAAAAGAAGAAAAGCCCGCGAACTGGAGCAAAGGGGAGGAGTCCAATACGTGTGAAGCACTACACGTGGGACGTTGGCGCAAAAACTTTGCAGTGTGCGATGGATCAGCAACAGGTCGCCATGTTCGGACATACATCGTGGATTCCAGTTCACCCTTCCACCACGACATTGACTGCTGCTGCTCCGGTAACAGATACGGGGATCCGGCTAAAGCCAAGGGGTCGATTCGCCCTGTATTCGTGCATGGACGTTGAGGCCCTGGGTGTAATTTGTCCCGGATGTTCGGGACTGGTGTGCCAACTGAAGCCGTTCGGGCGATGTGAGGCCTGTGGGGAGTTCCTGTTCGGAGTGGATCCGGCGGTTGAGAAGCCGAGAACCATCTACCCTGGCCGTGCTACAGGCAACACCACTCACAGAGGAGGAATCGCTGCTTTGACAGCCACCCCTACACACACTGCAGCGACTGCGGAGGAGGTCGTGAAAACCCAACGGGAGAAATCCGAGGATGCTGACTCGGTCACCACTGTCTCGTAGCGTCCACCACCGAAGAGAAAGACCGGTATGGTAGCCCCGACCAGCGGTTGTGGTGGACCGTCTCGCCCGCTTACGCCCGGCCCGGATGGATGCGTCGACAAGAGTTCCGGAAGTCCCGCTTCAAGTAAAGGCCGAGGTAAGCCGGGCGGAGAGATTTGGTGTGTGGGAAGAGGTGAAAACTCAGTCTCCACTACAGGCTACCTGCCCGCGGAGGAGTGTGACACCTCTGACCTAGAGTCGCTCTCGGACATGGGAGACGACGTTGCAATAGATGAACTGTTTGCAGAAAAGGGCTGGGACAAAGTACCATTTGCTTCATCCCGGAGAACCAGGGATCCACCCATGTCTACAGGGGAAAGTACACCCCGGGTGGAGGCACCAGCGCCTGAAGAGGGGTCCCGTCCCCAGCCTGCCTCTACATCCCCGGTGCCATCTGTACCAAAGACCGGGGAAAAGAGACTGTTACTGCGGGCACCAATGCCCAGATCAGATGTGATCAAGGTCCCTCGCCACCCGGACTCAATAGTTTTGCCTGGCGAAGGGGACAAAGCTACCATGCGTCCTTTGGCGAGACTACAACGCCTATTTGGCCAGAAGGTTGCTGCAGAGTACGGATGGGAGTATCCATACTTGTCGAAGGAACTGCTCTATGAGGTGGAAGTGTGTCGGGAGCGCTGGTACAATGACTTTGTGTGGACCCACCTTCAGGTTCCCCACGCCCGCAGGTACCTGGCATGCTCTCCAAAGGCCTCTCAACATTTTAAAGACTGCAAGGCAGAGTGGATGTTGGGACGGCACATCCATGCAGACAAGGTGTTGATCCGGCGCAAGGAAGGAGAAGATGTGGAGTATCATCTGGAGACCATGGCTCAACATTTGAAGCCAATTGTTCTGCCGCATCCCCGCTTTTACCTGTAGGAGAGAAAAGACTCCGTTCTTGTTATGTTGCTGAACTTTCTGGGGCCCGTTGCTTTTGTGCCCAGAGGAATGAAGGACTGTTCCTGTTGTTCTTCACCTTTCCTACAAGAGATCATGGACTCTGGGTAGATAGGGCCAAAGAGAAGAGGAAAAGTTCCACGAGTGCAGTTACCGTGGTGCTGTCACCAGGTGGCAGTGTTGCGCAACGTTAAACACTTTTCACCCACTCAATCTTTGGAGAAAAGGGATTTCTTCCAGGAGAGGTTTATTTTCTCTCACACGAATACATGTGTCAGGGTTATGTGTGCTAATCCCTTTTCTTTTCCCTCTGCAGGAGAACATCCCATCAAGACCACTGAGTATGGGGTGGGTTTTAGTCGGGATGGGTGGGAAAAGTAAAATGTGAATGTGATTCCAAGTTATGGTTTAATGCTGTTGTTTTCTCTTCTCTATTTATTCCCTTTTTATTACAGGGCTCAGACACAATGTTTCAGTTGGGTAGTTTTTCCTAAAAGTTTTATTTTTGTACAATTGTTAGTCGGTCTCTGGATTGGATTATGTCAGCCGTTGAGGGCATGATTTGCTCCAGACACTGGGGACCAGTGTCAAACCACCAGGGGGAGAGTGTAGCGGGTATGTACTTTCCCGGGTGTAATTTGAACTTGGCAGAGACATCAGTGATGTGTAATTCCCTGCAGCCCAGCAGGTGGCGCTGTCGCCCTGGGCTGGGGTTGAATCATTGCTGTGTGCCGTGCCTCCTTTTTGTCCTTCCTCGGCAGCGGTATGGTGGGACGGGGAACCCGCCGTGCTTGCTGGGAGAGGGTATAAAGGGGCCGGCCATCTTTGTCACGGGAAGAGTCCCAGGCACCTTCAGCCTGCGGGCGGTGGTTCGTGTTGGTCCTCTAGGCGGCCTAGGCCTAGAGGACAGCCGGAGGTTGTGTTCCATCCCAGGCACCTTTAGCCTGGGGTGAGGTACTCGGATGAAGCTCTGGAGCTCAGTGCCCAACACTGAGTTCCGCGAGGGAAGGAGATCCTAGGGTACCCAGGGATTGGGTACCCGAATCCGGAAGGCGCAATGGACCGGGGGGAGCTCCTCAGTCGAAGACCTGGTGCAGCATATTGCCAATGACGGGTGAGCCTCTCATCGGAGACCGCCTGGAAGGAAATCCCCCCCCGCTCGGAGACCGCAACCCACTTTCAGGGAGGAAAGTGGAGAACACATTGTGTCTGGGCCTACTCGCATCCACACCTCCTTTTCTGTTCTGTTTCTACAAGGGAGTTCAACTGATTGTGTTCATTCGAGAGGAATAAAGGAGTGTTGAACTTTAATGGTGTGGGGCTCATTTCCTGACAGACATTGTTCAAGGTAACTCTCGGTGGAGGCTCCAGGTGCACAGCACTGACCCGAAGGTAAAAGAACTTTGCTTACACCACACTGACACCTGTGGTGAAGACCAGGCGTGGTGTCCCCGCTCCCTTCCCCTCTGAAGGTACCCCTAGACAAGAGACAGATGAGCTGAGGAAAAAGAGGGGAGTGAGGAGGGCACCACACGTGGGGGCTCGGGTCCGGGATAGTGTTTGTGCACCACAGAATTGAACGTGTCTGCCCGGAGGAGTTATGAGTAGGCAGGCCTTCATTGGCCGAAGTGCATCCCTGCTCGAAGTCGTGGACATGACCCAATGAAGGGAAAGGCCCGTGCAGAAGAGTGGAAAAAGGGGGAAGCTCAGCCGTGTGAAGTAGTACACATGGGGGCTTCTATTGCACTGCGCCACCAGGCACACCCCCATCGCTTAGTTCATGGGCGTGACTCAGAAACAGAAAAGAAGAAAAGCCTGCGAACTGGAGCAAAGGGGAGGAGTCCAATACGTGTGAAGGACTACACGTGGGACGTTGGCGCAAAAACTTTGCAGTGTGCGATGGATCAGCAACAGGTCGCCATGTTCGGACATACATCGTGGATTCCAGTTCACCCTTCCACCACGACATTGACTGCTGCTGCTCCGGTAACAGATACGGGGATCCGGCTAAAGCCAAGGGGTCGATTCGCCCTGTATTCGTGCATGGACGTTGAGGCCCTGGGTGTGATTTGTCCCGGATGTTCGGGACTGGTGTGCCAACTGAAGCCGTTCGGGCGATGTGAGGCCTGTGGGGAGTTCCTGTTCGGAGTGGATCCGGTGGTTGAGAAGCCGAGAACCATCTACCCTGGCCGTGCTACAGGCAACACCACTCACAGAGGAGGAATCGCTGCTTTGACAGCCACCCCTACACACACTGCAGCGACCGCGGAGGAGGTCGTGAAAAACCAACGGGAGAAATCCGAGGATGCTGACTCGGTCACCACTGTCTTGTAGCGTCCACCACCGAAGAGAAAGACCGGTATGGTAGCCCCGACCAGCGGTTGTGGTGGACCGTCTCGCCCGCTTACGCCCGGCCCGGATGGATGCGTCGACAAGAGTTCCGGAAGTCCCGCTTCAAGTAAAGGCCGAGGTAAGCCAGGCGGAGAGATTTGGTGTGTGGGAAGAGGTGAAAACTCAGTCTCCACTACAGGCTAAGGTACAGTTTATGTGTAGGGGTTGGGGTTTATGCGAAATACCTTGAAGCTCCTACTGAGGCACCATCCCTGAAAAATATGCAACTATGGGTCCTTTCACACGGGGCGGATCAGTCATGATCCGCCCCGTGAAGCTCCGCTTGCTCAGCGGGGATCGCTCCGTTGATCCCCACTGAGCCGATGGATGACTGGGCGGTCCCCGCACACTGTGCAGGGACCGCCCTGTCAGAGCGCCGCTCTCCCCTATGGGGAATCGGATGACGACGGACCGTAGAGTCCACTCCGCCGACGGAAGGAAAAATAGGGTTTTCCTCCGTCACACTTTGGCGGAGCGGAGCGGATGTCAGCGGACATGTCTCCGCTGACATCCGTGCCTCCATAGGGGTACATGGAGGATCCGTTTCAGGTCCGCCTAAAAAACTGACAGGCGGACCTGAACGGACCTCCGTGTGAAAGAGCCCTATGTGTCAAGAAAAGGTTGAGCAGGGTGGGACTTTAAATGTGCCTCAGTTGGAGTGAATAAATATAGAACAACCAGAATATATAGAAAAATAAACAATTTTTATTTTCCTGCCTAGTGGCAGTGATATAAAAGGTATTAGCTTACAAAAAATTATGAGATAAAATCACATTACAGTTCAGACAAAAATAATGGAATGTGCGATTCCCATACAAGAGAGAAAGTGAGGGCCTAAGCGTTTCGTGGATTTCCGCTTCGTCGGGGCCTTTCAACGTAGCACAATGAGTTAATATAAAGTTTCTAAAAATAAACAAAAGGTTGATGAGGTATACATATACACATATCACACCCTATGCATTCAAAAAAGAAAGAAAACATATAAAGGTCAATACTATACAAATAGGAGGCAGGAAAATAAAAATTGTTTATTTTTCTATATATTCTGGTTGTTCTATATTTATTCACTTCAACTGAGGCACATTTAAAGTCCCACCCTGCTCAACCTTTTCTTGACACATAGTCGCATAAGGTACAGTTTAATTGCAAGGTAAGTAATGTACTTACAAAATACAAGATAAAATAAGGCTCATTTGTATGTGGGTATAAAGGGTAGCTCTCCCAGCGTCCGAGACAGGCATCCACGTCTATGGCAAGATGACAGGGGAACCTTGATCTGTCCTGTGGCCAGCAGGAAGTCAGCCGAAGCCAATGTGGACCGCAAGGAAGTGTCGTCACCGGAAGATCATCAGGGAGAGAATGGCTGGATAGGCAAGGCTACGTGCTTGGAGCATCAGCTCCTTCTACAGGCCTCTAGAAGTAATTTATTAGTTGCCCAATACCACTTCTGCAGGGCTTTCCCCACCACTCCTTGAAGTATTATTAGGCCCAGAAATTTCCAAATGTCATCTTTGGTCACTGGTTCCCACTTTGTACTTCTTGAAAACTTTGAATGCGCAGTAGTTTGTTCGTCTTAGTAGCGGTTTTTCTCCGTAACAATTTTTTCAATAACCTCATCGGTCAGAAATAGTTGTAGGTATGCCAAGGGGTTGTCATCTTCAACGTCCACTTTCATACCAGGTGCTCCAGTAAATGGGAATCTTGGGGTGCACTGTGTGATCCATACCGCAGTCAATAGAGCACCAAGTTTGCACATCATTGAGCTCAGTCGCAGAATCGTCGATGTCGTCACTTTCCGTGTCTGATGACGAATTTCCCCACGAAACACTATCGCTCAATTCTGCAAGTGATTCTAATTTGCTATCCTTATTTTTAAGCTTATCATAAACCGCTTTTGATGTAGAGGCACACTTTTTGGATGCCATGGTTATTCTCAAGTTTCCAGGCAGGAAGAATGTCAGAAAGAACAGTAAAACTGCAGGCAGGGCACTGGACAAAGCACTGGGGACAAACGGAGGTCAAATGATTTGATACAGTAATGTAATCCAATAAGATTACAATGTATTATGTAAGTTTTGTGTTTTGTACTTTTTAAAATTGCCGCCGGTTCCACCCCCATGCGTCGCAACACGGAACACAGAGCATCGGGCAGAGGATCCGGCCGCCGGACACAGCGGGAGTACATTGCGGGAAGTGACCTCTTTCTGGATCCTGCAATGCAATCCCGAGTGTGGCTCGGGGTTACCGCTAATGGTACTGAAATTTAACCCCGAGCCACACTCGGGAATACCGCCAAGGAGGTTAATCCTGCCCCACACTATAAAAGTATTCTTTCCATGGCAGTCATTTGTAGTGTGATGGCGGCGTAGAGAGAGAGATAGAACAGGGCTCTGTTCAGTGCTATTAGATAGTGTGCTATAGTGTGCTATTCTGATTCTATTTTTAGTGTAGAATATCAGTTTAGTGTAAATCTAGGGATAGTTCAGTGTGAGTGTAGTGCGACCATTCATCTTTACATTAGTGTAAATGTAGGGATAATTCAGTCAGTGTGAGTGTAGTGTGACAATTCATCTTTACATTAGTGTGAATGTAGGGATAGTTCAGCAAGTGTGAGTGTAGTGACCGTTTAACACAGTATATTTTATTGTGTTACTGCAAGTTTACCGCCGTATATTTCAGTGCGTTACTTCTTATTTAATGCAGTACATTTCTGTGCGTTAGTGTGCGCTTAATGCAGTATATTTCAGTTGCGTCACTGCAAGTTTAACGCTGTACAGTTTAGTGCATTGCTGCAAGTTTAACGCCATATATTTAATTGTATTACTGCAAGTTTAATAAATTAAAATACAGCATATATTTCATTCCATTACTGCAAGTTTAATGCCATATAGTTTGATGCTTTACTGCAAGTTTAACACCATATAGTTTTGTGCGTTACTGCAAGTTTAACGCTGTATATTTCATTGCGTTACTTGAAGGTTAACGCCATATAGTTCTGTGCGTTACTGTAAGTTTAACGCAGTATATTGCAGTATATTATAGTGTATCCGTGGAGTGTGTCTGTGTAGTGAATACTCAAATTAAAGTGCACCAAACACCACTTTCCATTGATTAAACTGCATCCACGTACACATTTACACATCTTTATTACATTTTGTTAATAAGCACTCCCTACCCCAACATGTCTGGGAGGACAAGAAGGAGAGGCAGACGTTCCCATGGCACTGTAAGGGGGCCAGCAGCGTATGTGTCCACAGGCAAAGGTGGACGTGGTGAGTCCTCAGGCAGGACATTATTTCCTCTGTTTAGTGATGTTGCCCATGCTATGCAGCCACGCCATGCAGAAGAGGTGGTGGACTGGCTTACTAAACCGTCCTCCTCATCCTCCGTCACCCAAGCAGAGACTAGTACACAGTCTCCTGCAGCTGCCAGAGTGGCTAAACCTGCCTCTTTGTCCACAGCTATTCCTGCCATAGCCCCAGCATCAGGCATGGAGGAGTCAGCGGAGTTATTTGAACACAGCATCAGCCACTTGCTTCTTGACGATGCACAGCCATTACTCGATTCAGATGTTGGTTCTGAGGTTGAGGAAGGCAGGAACATGAGCCTACAGAGAGGGGGGAACACTGGTACATAAATTGGCATTCATGTTCCCCCAGCCGCAGTTGTCTCCAGTGTAATGAGGATGGACGATGGAGGAGATGATGATAATGAGGTCACTGACTCGACTTGGGTGCCAGATAGAGCAGAGTAGGAAAGTGAGGGTGAGGCACAAGCCCAACGAGGCAGCCATCATGAAAGAGTAGAGAGCAGCCACTCTATTCTATCACATTGTGGAGGCGTTATCTCCCGGCCCACTTCCCACAGCTCAGCTGTGTGTCTGTCTGGGCCTTTTTTAGTACATGTGCAGCCGATCGCACTGTTGCTATTTGCAAACTTTGTCTCAAGCACATCAAGCGTGGCAAAAACACCAGCCATTTGGGTACCACATGCTTGACCAGGCATTTAATCTCTCATCACTAAGCCGTTAGCAAGAGCACCTAAAAGCCACACAAATCTGTCCCTCCTCCTTACTCACCCCAGTATGTCCCTGCTATACCTCATGACCTCTCAGCAGCCTCCACTAACAGGGTTGATGGTATACGCAGGGTGTCCCAGGTCCTTGCAGCACATCTGCCAGCAACACACCACCAGCTGTAGACTATATGGGAAAGAAAAGAGCCCTGGACTGCCGCACTCTGTATAAACGATTTATTTTCAAAATTCCAAAATTTAAATCCAAAGTTAATCCATAGATTCAAAAGTCCAAAAACAGACAAAAACAGAAAACTGACATGCAGGGGTAGACATCTGACGCGTTTCACATCAAAGATAGATGCTTACTCATAGCTGAAGTGTATGGGAGACCCATCAGAATATATGGGAAATGAAGCCAACTTTGCACCAATCAAATTCACTGAACACAGTGGAATAGAATGAGCTTCTGATTGTCTCCAACACACTCCAAGTAGGAAAAGCACCTGTGTAGAAAGCAAAAATTATATGTAAATGAATAATTTTTTTATATTTTTTTATTATTATATACATCTTTTTGATCACACATACACACATGTTGTCTTTCCACTTAATTAGGGATGAGCCGAACACCCCCGGGTTCGGTTCGCACCAGAACCTTCGAACGGACCGAAAGTTCGCGCGAATTTTCGAACCCTATTCGTTATAATGGACGTGAACGTTCGAAATCAAAATTGCTAATTACAACGGCCAATATGCATGTTAATGTTATAAAACAGGTTTGGGGACCCGGGTCCTGCCCCAGGGGACATATATCAATGCAAAAAGAAATTTTAAAAACTAAAGTTTTTTCGGGAGCAGTCATTTTAATGATGCATAAAGTGAAAAAAAAAAAAGTGAAATTTTCCTTTAAATACGGTACCTGGGGGGTGTCTAAAGTATGCCTGTGAAGTGGCATGTGTTTCCCGTGTTTAGAACTGTCCTTGCACAAAATGACATTTGTAAAGGAAAAAAAGAAGCCATTTAAAACCACTTGCGGCTTTAATGTCATGTCTTGTCCTGGCCGCCATATGGCTGAAAATCCTTGAGAAAAATGGCATGGCTACCCCATCACCCCCCCCCCCACCCCAGCCCCTTTGGGTCTTGTATGGATACTAAGGGGGACCCCGCACCCAAAATAAAACCCTATACCTACAACCCTATATACTCTGAACAGCAGTATATAGGTGGTGCAAACAAGACATGGACTGTAGGTTTGTTCTTAAGTAGAATCTGAACAGGTACATTATGAAGTGTAGCTACATCCCAAAAAAATCAATTTTTAAGCTTTTTGGAGAACATAGGGAGGGGTTATCACCCCTGTAACATTTGCTGTCTTTGCACATCTGTTCAGAACATGTCACCTCACTTTCCGTCCCAATGACAAATGTTTTTGGAAAAGTGGGGTTTTAATTGAAACAAGGATTGGTGATAAAGCATCAGTAGAGAGGAGATACCTTTTTCCCAAATTAAATCTAACAGGATAGAATTTTCCTTCCTAGGGGTAGATTTCCTCTCACTTCCTGTTTTCTCTTGCCGTTTGCAAGTAGGAGTCGTTTGTAAGTTGGATGTTTGAAAGTAGGGGCCTGCCGTATATACTCTGCAGAAATTTGCCCTATTAGATGTTGGTGTAGCCACAAGACTGGTGGGCACAGGAATGGGCCCTGCTGTGAGTTAATAGATCAAGATTTGTACTTGCATGCACCTGTTGAACCGGGCAGAAAAATTGGGCCTTTGGTGGTGGTGGTGGTGGTGGTGGACGGTGTTGCCACAAGACTGTAAGCCCTCACAGTTACTCTTGGTGGGTGCAGGAATGGGCCCTGCTGTGAGTTATTAGATCAAGATTTGTAATTGCATGCACCTGTTGAACAGGGCAGAAAAATTGGGCCTTTGGTGGTGGTGGTGGTGGTGGACGGTGTTGCCACAAGACTGTAGGCCCTCATAGTTACTCTTGGTGGGCGCAGGAATGGGCCCTGCTGTGAACTATTAGATCAAGATTTGTAATTACACGCCCCTGTTAAACAGGGGCTGAAAAATTGTGCCTTAGGCATTGGTGCTGGTGCCACAACACTGCAACCCCTCACAGATACTGTACTTGGAGCACAGCAGTCACACCTGTTGCGAAGCATCTTTTTAAAAAATTGTAATTACACGCCCCTGTTATACAGGGGCTGAAAAATTGTGCCTTAGGCACTGGTGCTGGTGCCACAACACTGCAACCCCTCACAGATACTGTACTCTGAGCACAGCAATGAGACCTGTTGCAAAGCATTGCCTAAAAATTGTAATTACACGCCCCAACAGGGGCTGAAAAATTGTGCCTTAGGCACTGGTGCTGGTGCCACAACACTGCAACCCCTCACAGATACTGTACTCTGAGCACAGCAGTCACACCTGTTGCGAAGCATCTTTTTAAAAAATTGTAATTACACGCCCCTGTTATACAGGGGCTGAAAAATTGTGCCTTAGGCACTGGTGCTGGTGCCACAACACTGCAACCCCTCACAGATACTGTACTCTGAGCACAGCAATGAGACCTGTTGCAAAGCATTGCCTAAAAATTGTAATTACACGCCCCAACAGGGGCTGAAAAATTGTGCCTTAGGCACTGGTGCTGGTGCCACAACACTGCAACCCCTCACAGATACTGTACTCTGAGCACAGCAGTCACACCTGTTGCGAAGCATCTTTTTAAAAAATTGTAATTACACGCCCCTGTTATACAGGGGCTGAAAAATTGTGCCTTAGGCACTGGTGTGGTGGCATGGATCATTGAGGAGGAGGAAGAGGATAGTCAGTGAACATAACAGGACAGTCACTCAGCATCAGCATAGGCAGTCTTGAAGGGATGTGACATTATAAATTATTCCGTTATATCCGCTTCAGGTGTCTGGTAGCTGGTGGTGATCCAAGACTGATTCATTTTTATGAAGGTCAGTCGATCAACCGAGTCGGTGGACAGGCGCACCCTATGATCGGTGACAAATCCTCCAGCAGCACTGAATGTGCGTTCGGAAAGAACGCTGGATGCAGGACAGGCCAGTAGCTCAATTGCATACTGTGCAAGCTCTGGCCAGTGATCCATCCTCAGGACCCAGTAAGCCAGAGGATTTTCGGTGGGAAAGGTGTCCAAGTCTGACCTTGCCCCTAGGTATTCCTGCACCATGTATATCAGACGCTGGCGATGGTTGCTGGAACCGATCATACCTTGGGGCTGCGGACTAAAAAATTGTCTGAACGCATCGGTCAGACGTCCACCTTCCCCACCGCTCCTTCTGCTACTGACCGAAGCCTCAGCAACTCGTCGTCCAGGACCAGGAGTTTGTAACCTCCCAGTTTCTGGGAACGCGTTGCACAGACCTTTCTGCAAGGCCTCCCTGAGATGTCTCATCCTCTGCTCCCTCTGCGACGGCAAGATAAGGTCCGCAACCTTACCCTTGTACCGTGGATCAAGGAGAGTGGCCAGCCAGTAATGGTCACTCTCCTTGATCCGAAGAACACGAGGATCCTTCCGCAGGCTTTGCAGGATCAGGGAGGCCATGCAGCGTAGGTTAGCTGAGGCATTCGGTCCGGAGTCTTCTGGGTCACTGAGGATGACATGATCGCCAGCCACCTCCTCCCAGCCACGTACAAGTCCACTGGTTTGTTGGGACTGTACATCATCCCTAAAAGACTGCTGCTGCTGATGCTGAGTGCCAGGCTCCACCTCCATGCTCACACAATCCTCCTCCTCCTCCTCCTCCTCTTCCTGTGTGATGGGTGGGACAGAAGGAACATTGTCTGGATAAAGGGGGCCTTGAGAGACAAGGAAGTCCTCCTCTTCCTGCCTCTGTTCTGCCTCAAGTGCCCTGTCCATTATCCCACGCAGCGTATGCTCCAACAGGTGGACAAGAGGTACAGTGTCACTGATGCATGCACTGTCACTGCTCACCATCCTCGTGGCCTCCTCAAATGGTGAGAGGACAGTGCATGCATCCCTGATCATGCTCCACTGGCGTGGGGAAAAAAAGCCAAGCTCCCCTGACCCTGTCCTGGTGCCGTAGTCGCAAAGGTACTCATTGATGGCCCTCTGCTGCGTGTGCAGTCGCTGCAGCATGGCCAACGTTGAGTTCCACCTGGTGGGCATGTCACATATTAGGCGGTTCTTGGGCAGGTTCAGCTCCTTTTGCAGCTCAGTCAGCCGAGCACTGGCATTATAAGATCGGCGGAAATGCACACAGACTTTCCTGGCCTGCCTCAGGACATCCTGTAAGCCTGGGAACCTGCCCAAGAACCGCTGCACCACCAGGTTGAGGGCGTGAGCCATACAGGGCACATGGGTGAGCTGCCCCTGTCGCAGGGCGGAGAGGAGGTTGGTGCCATTATCAGAAACGACCATTCCTGGCTTAAGCTGGCGTGGCGTCAACCACCTCTCGGCCTGCCCCTGCAGAGCTGCCAGAACCTCTGGCCCAGTGTGGCTCCTGTCCCCCAAACACACCAGCGCAAGCACGGCATGGCATCTTTTTGCCTGCGTACTCGCGTAGCCCCTTGTACGCCTACGGAGCACCGCTGGTTCCGAGGACAGAGCACTCGAAGAGGACATGGAGGAAGAAGAAGAGGAGGGGGTGGAGGAGAGAGGTGTGTCACAACCAGTAGTAGCATTTTGGAGGCGTGGTGGCGGAACAACCTCCAACACTACTGCACCTTGTCCTGCATCCCTCCCAGCTACCAATAGAGTGACCCAATGGGCCGTGAAAGAAAGATAACGTCCCTGTCCATGCCTGCTGGACCATGAGTCAGCGGTAATATGCACCTTACCGCTGACCGCCCTGTCCAGCGAGGCATGGACATTGCCTTCCACATGCCAGTAGAGAGACGGAATTGCCTTCCGTGAGAAAAAGTGGCGTTTGGGAACCTGCCACTGAGGAACCGCACATTGAACAAACTCACGGAAGGGGGCCGAGTCTATCAACTGAAAAGGCAGCAGTTGAAGTGCTAGCAATTTAGCCAAGCTAGCATTCAACCGCTGGGCATGTGGATGGCTGGGAGTATACTTCTTTCGACGGTCCAGCAGCTGGGGCAGGGAAATTTGCCTGCTACAATCGGACGTCGGTGTACTGCAAGTACTTGGTTGTGACACACCTAATTCTACACCTTCAGTCCTCTCAGAGCAGCTTTCAGAGAGGACTGAAGATATAGTGGGGATGGAGATCCCAGCTGATGAGGAGCAAGGAGAGGTCCGCTTTGTTCTTTGGTGTGGGTCTTTTATGTGTGCTTGCCAACGAGCTGCATGGCAGGTCGACATATGTCTGCTCATGCTTGTGGTGCCCAAGCGGCTGATGTTTTGGCCACGCGAGATACGCTTGAGACAAATATTGCAAATAGCAGTGGTGCGATCTGATGCACTCGTCTCAAAAAAGGCCCACACCAAAGAACTTTTGTGATAACGTGCAGAGGCAGCGCCCTGCACAGGCGGAGCTCTGCGGTGTGGTACAGTTGCTGTGCTGGCCTCTAGCTGGCCTCCAGGGGGCATCCTGCCTCGTTGGACATGTGACGCTGCATCCTCCTCCTCCTCCTCCTCTCTCCCTTCAGGCACCCACGTGGAGTCAGTGACCTCATCATCCCCTCCCTCTTCACCACTAGAGCAAACCTGGCAGTAAGCTGCAGCTGGTGGAACACTACTGCCAGATTGCTGTCCTTCAGCATCCCCTTTCTCTGCGCGCACACTACTGACTTCCTCAAGCTGGGTATCATCATCCGAGCCTTCGAATCGTTGGGCATCCTCCTGGAGCATGTACCCAACACTGTGCTCAAACAGTTCGGGGGACTCCTCAGGAGGACATGGTGGGTCTAGGGAAGGGGTGGCTGATGATGCCATTGAGTACGCGTTGGCAGCTGCTCTGCCAGTACCCTGAGCCTGGGTGAGAGAGGATGAGGAGGATGAGGAGGGCTTGGTCATCCATTCTACCAAGCCTTCGGCATGATGCGGCTCCACATGTCCAGCTGCCGAAAACAAAGACAAGCGTGTCCCATGGCCACGTGCTGATGACGATGCACGACCACGTCCACGGCCAGCACTGTTGTCTCTAGAAACAGAGCCTGCCTGCCCTGTGTTCTTGCCTCGGCACGCTCTGCCTCTCCTTGGCGGTCTTCCAGCCATTGTAGTCGGTAGTGTATATAGTATAAAAAATAGAACTCCTATGTGTGCTCACAACACACTGTAGGTCCTATGGGTGCTGACACTAACACACTATAGGTACTATGTGTGCTGCTGACAAGAAAATATAGGAGCTCTGTTTGCTGCCACTAACACACTAGAAGTCCTATGGGTGCTGCTGAGAAGAAAATATAGGAGCTCTGTTTGCTGCCACTAACACACTAGAAGTCCTATGGGTGCTGCTGAGAAGAAAATATAGGAGCTCTGTTTGCTGCCACTAACACACTAGAAGTCCTATGGGTGCTGCTGAGAAGAAAATATAGGAGCTCTGTTTGCTGCCACTAACACACTAGAAGTCCTATGGGTGCTGCTGAGAAGAAAATATAGGAGCTCTGTTTGCTGCCACTAACACACTAGAAGTCCTATGGGTGCTGCTGAGAAGAAAATATAGGAGCTCTGTGTGATGCCACTAACACACTAGAAGTCCTATGGGTGCTGCTGAGAAGAAAATATAGGAGCTCTGTTTGCTGCCACTAACACACTAGAAGTCCTATGGGTGCTGCTGAGAAGAAAATATAGGAGCTCTGTTTGCTGCCACTAACACACTAGAAGTCCTATGGGTGCTGCTGAGAAGAAAATATAGGAGCTCTGTGTGATGCCACTAACACACTAGAATTCCTATGGGTGCTGCTGAGAAGAAAATATAGGAGCTCTGTTTGCTGCCACTAACACACTAGAAGTCCTATGGGTGCTGCTGAGAAGAAAATATAGGAGCTCTGTTTGCTGCCACTAACACACTAGAAGTCCTATGGGTGCTGCTGAGAAGAAAATATAGGAGCTCTGTTTGCTGCCACTAACACACTAGAAGTCCTATGGGTGCTGCTGAGAAGAAAATATAGGAGCTCTGTTTGCTGCCACTAACACACTAGAAGTCCTATGGGTGCTGCTGAGAAGAAAATATAGGAGCTCTGTTTGCTGCCACTAACACACTAGAAGTCCTATGGGTGCTGCTGAGAAGAAAATATAGGAGCTCTGTTTGCTGCCACTAACACACTAGAAGTCCTATGGGTGCTGCTGAGAAGAAAATATAGGAGCTCTGTTTGCTGCCACTAACACACTAGAAGTCCTATGGGTGCTGCTGAGAAGAAAATATAGGAGCTCTGTTTGCTGCCACTAACACACTAGAAGTCCTATGGGTGCTGCTGAGAAGAAAATATAGGAGCTCTGTTTGCTGCCACTAACACACTAGAAGTCCTATGGGTGCTGCTGAGAAGAAAATATAGGAGCTCTGTGTGATGCCACTAACACACTAGAAGTCCTATGGGTGCTGCTGAGAAGAAAATATAGGAGCTCTGTTTGCTGCCACTAACACACTAGAAGTCCTATGGGTGCTGCTGAGAAGAAAATATAGGAGCTCTGTTTGCTGCCACTAACACACTAGAAGTCCTATGGGTGCTGCTGAGAAGAAAATATAGGAGCTCTGTGTGATGCCACTAACACACTAGAATTCCTATGGGTGCTGCTGAGAAGAAAATATAGGAGCTCTGTTTGCTGCCACTAACACACTAGAAGTCCTATGGGTGCTGCTGAGAAGAAAATATAGGAGCTCTGTTTGCTGCCACTAACACACTAGAAGTCCTATGGGTGCTGCTGAGAAGAAAATATAGGAGCTCTGTTTGCTGCCACTAACACACTAGAAGTCCTATGGGTGCTGCTGAGAAGAAAATATAGGAGCTCTGTTTGCTGCCACTAACACACTAGAAGTCCTATGGGTGCTGCTGAGAAGAAAATATAGGAGCTCTGTTTGCTGCCACTAACACACTAGAAGTCCTATGGGTGCTGCTGAGAAGAAAATATAGGAGCTCTGTTTGCTGCCACTAACACACTAGAAGTCCTATGGGTGCTGCTGAGAAGAAAATATAGGAGCTCTGTTTGCTGCCACTAACACACTAGAAGTCCTATGGGTGCTGCTGAGAAGAAAATATAGGAGCTCTGTTTGCTGCCACTAACACACTAGAAGTCCTATGGGTGCTGCTGAGAAGAAAATATAGGAGCTCTGTGTGATGCCACTAACACACTAGAAGTCCTATGGGTGCTGCTGAGAAGAAAATATAGGAGCTCTGTTTGCTGCCACTAACACACTAGAAGTCCTATGGGTGCTGCTGAGAAGAAAATATAGGAGCTCTGTTTGCTGCCACTAACACACTAGAAGTCCTATGGGTGCTGCTGAGAAGAAAATATAGGAGCTCTGTGTGATGCCACTAACACACTAGAATTCCTATGGGTGCTGCTGAGAAGAAAATATAGGAGCTCTGTTTGCTGCCACTAACACACTAGAAGTCCTATGGGTGCTGCTGAGAAGAAAATATAGGAGCTCTGTTTGCTGCCACTAACACACTAGAAGTCCTATGGGTGCTGCTGAGAAGAAAATATAGGAGCTCTGTTTGCTGCCACTAACACACTAGAAGTCCTATGGGTGCTGCTGAGAAGAAAATATAGGAGCTCTGTTTGCTGCCACTAACACACTAGAAGTCCTATGGGTGCTGCTGAGAAGAAAATATAGGAGCTCTGTTTGCTGCCACTAACACACTAGAAGTCCTATGGGTGCTGCTGAGAAGAAAATATAGGAGCTCTGTTTGCTGCCACTAACACACTAGAAGTCCTATGGGTGCTGCTGAGAAGAAAATATAGGAGCTCTGTTTGCTGCCACTAACACACTAGAAGTCCTATGGGTGCTGCTGAGAAGAAAATATAGGAGCTCTGTTTGCTGCCACTAACACACTAGAAGTCCTATGGGTGCTGCTGAGAAGAAAATATAGGAGCTCTGTTTGCTGCCACTAACACACTAGAAGTCCTATGGGTGCTGCTGAGAAGAAAATATAGGAGCTCTGTGTGATGCCACTAACACACTAGAAGTCCTATGGGTGCTGCTGAGAAGAAAATATAGGAGCTCTGTTTGCTGCCACTAACACACTAGAAGTCCTATGGGTGCTGCTGAGAAGAAAATATAGGAGCTCTGTTTGCTGCCACTAACACACTAGAAGTCCTATGGGTGCTGCTGAGAAGAAAATATAGGAGCTCTGTGTGATGCCACTAACACACTAGAATTCCTATGGGTGCTGCTGAGAAGAAAATATAGGAGCTCTGTTTGCTGCCACTAACACACTAGAAGTCCTATGGGTGCTGCTGAGAAGAAAATATAGGAGCTCTGTTTGCTGCCACTAACACACTAGAAGTCCTATGGGTGCTGCTGAGAAGAAAATATAGGAGCTCTGTTTGCTGCCACTAACACACTAGAAGTCCTATGGGTGCTGCTGAGAAGAAAATATAGGAGCTCTGTTTGCTGCCACTAACACACTAGAAGTCCTATGGGTGCTGCTGAGAAGAAAATATAGGAGCTCTGTTTGCTGCCACTAACACACTAGAAGTCCTATGGGTGCTGCTGAGAAGAAAATATAGGAGCTCTGTTTGCTGCCACTAACACACTAGAAGTCCTATGGGTGCTGCTGAGAAGAAAATATAGGAGCTCTGTTTGCTGCCACTAACACACTAGAAGTCCTATGGGTGCTGCTGAGAAGAAAATATAGGAGCTCTGTGTGATGCCACTAACACACTAGAAGTCCTATGGGTGCTGCTGAGAAGAAAATATAGGAGCTCTGTTTGCTGCCACTAACACACTAGAAGTCCTATGGGTGCTGCTGAGAAGAAAATATAGGAGCTCTGTTTGCTGCCACTAACACACTAGAAGTCCTATGGGTGCTGCTGAGAAGAAAATATAGGAGCTCTGTGTGATGCCACTAACACACTAGAATTCCTATGGGTGCTGCTGAGAAGAAAATATAGGAGCTCTGTTTGCTGCCACTAACACACTAGAAGTCCTATGGGTGCTGCTGAGAAGAAAATATAGGAGCTCTGTTTGCTGCCACTAACACACTAGAAGTCCTATGGGTGCTGCTGAGAAGAAAATATAGGAGCTCTGTTTGCTGCCACTAACACACTAGAAGTCCTATGGGTGCTGCTGAGAAGAAAATATAGGAGCTCTGTTTGCTGCCACTAACACACTAGAAGTCCTATGGGTGCTGCTGAGAAGAAAATATAGGAGCTCTGTTTGCTGCCACTAACACACTAGAAGTCCTATGGGTGCTGCTGAGAAGAAAATATAGGAGCTCTGTTTGCTGCCACTAACACACTAGAAGTCCTATGGGTGCTGCTGAGAAGAAAATATAGGAGCTCTGTTTGCTGCCACTAACACACTAGAAGTCCTATGGGTGCTGCTGAGAAGAAAATATAGGAGCTCTGTTTGCTGCCACTAACACACTAGAAGTCCTATGGGTGCTGCTGAGAAGAAAATATAGGAGCTCTGTTTGCTGCCACTAACACACTAGAAGTCCTATGGGTGCTGCTGAGAAGAAAATATAGGAGCTCTATGTGATGCCACTAACACACTAGAAGTCCTATGGGTGCTGCTGAGAAGAAAATATAGGAGCTCTGTTTGCTGCCACTAACACACTAGAAGTCCTATGGGTGCTGCTGAGAAGAAAATATAGGAGCTCTGTTTGCTGCCACTAACACACTAGAAGTCCTATGGGTGCTGCTGAGAAGAAAATATAGGAGCTCTGTGTGATGCCACTAACACACTAGAATTCCTATGGGTGCTGCTGAGAAGAAAATATAGGAGCTCTGTTTGCTGCCACTAACACACTAGAAGTCCTATGGGTGCTGCTGAGAAGAAAATATAGGAGCTCTGTTTGCTGCCACTAACACACTAGAAGTCCTATGGGTGCTGCTGAGAAGAAAATATAGGAGCTCTGTTTGCTGCCACTAACACACTAGAAGTCCTATGGGTGCTGCTGAGAAGAAAATATAGGAGCTCTGTTTGCTGCCACTAACACACTAGAAGTCCTATGGGTGCTGCTGAGAAGAAAATATAGGAGCTCTGTTTGCTGCCACTAACACACTAGAAGTCCTATGGGTGCTGCTGAGAAGAAAATATAGGAGCTCTGTTTGCTGCCACTAACACACTAGAAGTCCTATGGGTGCTGCTGAGAAGAAAATATAGGAGCTCTGTTTGCTGCCACTAACACACTAGAAGTCCTATGGGTGCTGCTGAGAAGAAAATATAGGAGCTCTGTTTGCTGCCACTAACACACTAGAAGTCCTATGGGTGCTGCTGAGAAGAAAATATAGGAGCTCTGTTTGCTGCCACTAACACACTAGAAGTCCTATGGGTGCTGCTGAGAAGAAAATATAGGAGCTCTGTGTGATGCCACTAACACACTAGAAGTCCTATGGGTGCTGCTGAGAAGAAAATATAGGAGCTCTGTTTGCTGCCACTAACACACTAGAAGTCCTATGGGTGCTGCTGAGAAGAAAATATAGGAGCTCTGTTTGCTGCCACTAACACACTAGAAGTCCTATGGGTGCTGCTGAGAAGAAAATATAGGAGCTCTGTGTGATGCCACTAACACACTAGAATTCCTATGGGTGCTGCTGAGAAGAAAATATAGGAGCTCTGTTTGCTGCCACTAACACACTAGAAGTCCTATGGGTGCTGCTGAGAAGAAAATATAGGAGCTCTGTTTGCTGCCACTAACACACTAGAAGTCCTATGGGTGCTGCTGAGAAGAAAATATAGGAGCTCTGTTTGCTGCCACTAACACACTAGAAGTCCTATGGGTGCTGCTGAGAAGAAAATATAGGAGCTCTGTTTGCTGCCACTAACACACTAGAAGTCCTATGGGTGCTGCTGAGAAGAAAATATAGGAGCTCTGTTTGCTGCCACTAACACACTAGAAGTCCTATGGGTGCTGCTGAGAAGAAAATATAGGAGCTCTGTTTGCTGCCACTAACACACTAGAAGTCCTATGGGTGCTGCTGAGAAGAAAATATAGGAGCTCTGTTTGCTGCCACTAACACACTAGAAGTCCTATGGGTGCTGCTGAGAAGAAAATATAGGAGCTCTGTTTGCTGCCACTAACACACTAGAAGTCCTATGGGTGCTGCTGAGAAGAAAATATAGGAGCTCTGTTTGCTGCCACTAACACACTAGAAGTCCTATGGGTGCTGCTGAGAAGAAAATATAGGAGCTCTGTGTGATGCCACTAACACACTAGAAGTCCTATGGGTGCTGCTGAGAAGAAAATATAGGAGCTCTGTTTGCTGCCACTAACACACTAGAAGTCCTATGGGTGCTGCTGAGAAGAAAATATAGGAGCTCTGTGTGATGCCACTAACACACTAGAATTCCTATGGGTGCTGCTGAGAAGAAAATATAGGAGCTCTGTTTGCTGCCACTAACACACTAGAAGTCCTATGGGTGCTGCTGAGAAGAAAATATAGGAGCTCTGTTTGCTGCCACTAACACACTAGAAGTCCTATGGGTGCTGCTGAGAAGAAAATATAGGAGCTCTGTTTGCTGCCACTAACACACTAGAAGTCCTATGGGTGCTGCTGAGAAGAAAATATAGGAGCTCTGTGTGATGCCACTAACACACTAGAATTCCTATGGGTGCTGCTGAGAAGAAAATATAGGAGCTCTGTTTGCTGCCACTAACACACTAGAAGTCCTATGGGTGCTGCTGAGAAGAAAATATAGGAGCTCTGTTTGCTGCCACTAACACACTAGAAGTCCTATGGGTGCTGCTGAGAAGAAAATATAGGAGCTCTGTTTGCTGCCACTAACACACTAGAAGTCCTATGGGTGCTGCTGAGAAGAAAATATAGGAGCTCTGTTTGCTGCCACTAACACACTAGAAGTCCTATGGGTGCTGCTGAGAAGAAAATATAGGAGCTCTGTTTGCTGCCACTAACACACTAGAAGTCCTATGGGTGCTGCTGAGAAGAAAATATAGGAGCTCTGTTTGCTGCCACTAACACACTAGAAGTCCTATGGGTGCTGCTGAGAAGAAAATATAGGAGCTCTGTTTGCTGCCACTAACACACTAGAAGTCCTATGGGTGCTGCTGAGAAGAAAATATAGGAGCTCTGTGTGATGCCACTAACACACTAGAAGTCCTATGGGTGCTGCTGAGAAGAAAATATAGGAGCTCTGTTTGCTGCCACTAACACACTAGAAGTCCTATGGGTGCTGCTGAGAAGAAAATATAGGAGCTCTGTTTGCTGCCACTAACACACTAGAAGTCCTATGGGTGCTGCTGAGAAGAAAATATAGGAGCTCTGTTTGCTGCCACTAACACACTAGAAGTCCTATGGGTGCTGCTGAGAAGAAAATATAGGAGCTCTGTTTGCTGCCACTAACACACTAGAAGTCCTATGGGTGCTGCTGAGAAGAAAATATAGGAGCTCTGTTTGCTGCCACTAACACACTAGAAGTCCTATGGGTGCTGCTGAGAAGAAAATATAGGAGCTCTGTTTGCTGCCACTAACACACTAGAAGTCCTATGGGTGCTGCTGAGAAGAAAATATAGGAGCTCTGTTTGCTGCCACTAACACACTAGAAGTCCTATGGGTGCTGCTGAGAAGAAAATATAGGAGCTCTGTGTGATGCCACTAACACACTAGAAGTCCTATGGGTGCTGCTGAGAAGAAAATATAGGAGCTCTGTTTGCTGCCACTAACACACTAGAAGTCCTATGGGTGCTGCTGAGAAGAAAATATAGGAGCTCTGTTTGCTGCCACTAACACACTAGAAGTCCTATGGGTGCTGCTGAGAAGAAAATATAGGAGCTCTGTTTGCTGCCACTAACACACTAGAAGTCCTATGAGTGCTGCTGAGAAGAAAATATAGGAGCTCTGTTTGCTGCCACTAACACACTAGAAGTCCTATGGGTGCTGCTGAGAAGAAAATATAGGAGCTCTGTGTGATGCCACTAACACACTAGAAGTCCTATGGGTGCTGCTGAGAAGAAAATATAGGAGCTCTGTTTGCTGCCACTAACACACTAGAAGTCCTATGGGTGCTGCTGAGAAGAAAATATAGGAGCTCTGTTTGCTGCCACTAACACACTAGAAGTCCTATGGGTGCTGCTGAGAAGAAAATATAGGAGCTCTGTGTGATGCCACTAACACACTAGAATTCCTATGGGTGCTGCTGAGAAGAAAATATAGGAGCTCTGTTTGCTGCCACTAACACACTAGAAGTCCTATGGGTGCTGCTGAGAAGAAAATATAGGAGCTCTGTTTGCTGCCACTAACACACTAGAAGTCCTATGGGTGCTGCTGAGAAGAAAATATAGGAGCTCTGTTTGCTGCCACTAACACACTAGAAGTCCTATGGGTGCTGCTGAGAAGAAAATATAGGAGCTCTGTTTGCTGCCACTAACACACTAGAAGTCCTATGGGTGCTGCTGAGAAGAAAATATAGGAGCTCTGTTTGCTGCCACTAACACACTAGAAGTCCTATGGGTGCTGCTGAGAAGAAAATATAGGAGCTCTGTTTGCTGCCACTAACACACTAGAAGTCCTATGGGTGCTGCTGAGAAGAAAATATAGGAGCTCTGTTTGCTGCCACTAACACACTAGAAGTCCTATGGGTGCTGCTGAGAAGAAAATATAGGAGCTCTGTTTGCTGCCACTAACACACTAGAAGTCCTATGGGTGCTGCTGAGAAGAAAATATAGGAGCTCTGTTTGCTGCCACTAACACACTAGAAGTCCTATGGGTGCTGCTGAGAAGAAAATATAGGAGCTCTGTGTGATGCCACTAACACACTAGAAGTCCTATGGGTGCTGCTGAGAAGAAAATATAGGAGCTCTGTTTGCTGCCACTAACACACTAGAAGTCCTATGGGTGCTGCTGAGAAGAAAATATAGGAGCTGTGTTTGCTGCCACTAACACACTAGAAGTCCTATGGGTGCTGCTGAGAAGAAAATATAGGAGCTCTGTTTGCTGCCACTAACACACTAGAAGTCCTATGGGTGCTGTTGGGGTGCAATGCTGTGCTAACAGCACTGCGGTTGGTACTACTGCAATACTGTACTAACAGTAAGCACGCACCAGACTAATCCCCAGCAGCAGCTAATAACACACTAACTGTGCAATCAGCAGCAATGAACGATCAATGACTTAGGTAGCAATGGTTTAGCAAAGAAATAGCCAATGGTTTAGCAAAGAAGAGCAAATCTTTCAGTATCAAGCAAAGACTGAATCAGCAGACTAATCTCTCCTAAAGCCGGAACTCATGTGACCGGGGCCGATGGCGTGGCGGCCTTTTAAATGGTGGGGCGTGTACTAAAGCCCCTGAGCTGTAATTGGCTACAGGCGTCCTGCCTGCAGCCAATTATTGCTCTCCGAGTTTCGGGCGCTGTGATTGGCCAAGCATGCGGGGTCACAGTGCATGCTTGGCCAATCATCAGCCAGCAATGCACTGCGCCGGCCGCGCCGGCCGCAATGCATTGCGGGGCCGCTCGCATCACACGAATGTGATGCGAACGGCCCAAATAGTTCTGGGCTCGACGAGCGAGCGAACGCCCGATGCTCGATTCGAACATGGGTTCGAATCGAGCACCGGGCCCATCCCTACACTTAATTAGCCTTTTTCTTTAAACACAGGTGTGTATATATACACATAGTGGTGTTCTTTGATATTATGGCTTTTTAATTTATCTTTACCTTTCCACTTGTATAAAAATGACTAGACCTTGATTATACTCTCTGTCTTGTTCATATATTCTTGGATTCACATGTATGTTCAACACAATATGTTTATGTCACTTTATTCATTTACATATAATTTTTGCTTTCTACACAGGTGCTTTTCCTACTTGGAGTGTGTTGGAGACAATCAGAAGCTCATTCTATTCCACTGTGTTCAGTGAATTTGATTGGTGCAAAGTTGGCTTCATTTACCATATATTCTGATGGGTCCCCCATACACTTCAGCTATGAGTAAGCATCTATCTTTGATGTGAAACGCATCAGCTATCCACCCCTGCATGTCAGTTTTCTGTTTTTGTCTGTTTTTGGACTTTTGAATCTATGGAGTAACTTTGAATTTTAATTTTGGAATTTTGAAAATAAATTGTTTATATAGAGTGCGGCAGTCCAGGGCTCTTTTCTTTCCCATGCATTAGTGCAGAGCCAGCACCTGTTCCAGTATCAGGGCGGGAGCATTCCTTGGAGCTTCACAGCTTGGAGCGGTACACACCTTTCACAGCACAAATTTCTCTGCCCCATCTGCTGCAGCGGAAAAAAACTAAAGTTCCTTCCACCCACATGCCCAGTGTCGAAATGAAAGCTTGTCAAAGCTGCTGTTTTTACAACTTCTGCCTTTCCGCCTGGTGGATTCTGTCCCCTTCCGTGAATTTGCAGAATGTGCTGTACCACAATGGCAGGTTCCCAGTCACTATTTATTTTCACATAAGTCCATTCCATCTCTCTACCATCACGTGGAAGGCAATGTTGTGGTATCGTTGGGCAAGGCAGTCAGTCGCATTACTGCTGATACGTGGTCCAGCAAGCATGGACAGGGATGATATATTCATTCACAGCATACTGCTTGCAACTCGGAAGGATGCAGAACAGAGCTCAGTGCTGCAGCTTGTTGTGCCCCCACATCTCAATACAGCTGGTGATGATGCAAGATTTGTCAGCTCTACCCCCTCCTCCTCCTCCATGCTCTCCTCTGCTGAATTGTCCTATGAACCTCAACTACCCCCTTAGCGTTAAAAGGGCTATTCAATGAGTTAGGCTAAAAGGTGCCATGCAGTGCTTCAGCTGGTGTGTCTAGAGGACAGGAACCACACCAGAGCAGAGATTCTTGCAGCTCTGCAGGGACAGGCCCAGAGGTGGTCCATGCCATGCCAGCTGGAGCGAGGAATGGTGGTGCGTGATAATGGCACAAACCTCCTGTCCGCCCTTAGACAGCGAAAGTTGACACATGTGCCATGCCTGGCACATGTCCTCAATTTGGTGGTGCAGCGTTTCCTAAATAGGTACCCAGGGTTGGAAGATCTACTAAAGCAGGCCAGAAGAGTTTGTAGCCAGGGCCGGAGTGGGAATAAAAACCAGCCCTGGAAAAAAATTCATACGAGCCCCATAGCATACGTCATTATTTTCCTGTTCATGAAAGGGAAAACCATGCATTTTAAAGCACATTTGAAGAGTGTATTATATATGAAAGCACATAGGGCTATATATATATATATATATATATATATATATATACTGATGACCAAGTGATATGTTTAAATTTAGTGGGTGTCTGAGCTGGTAGTTAGCTCAGACTATGATAATTAAGGCTAAATCAGCTTCTGTTCCGGCTATGGCTGAGCTTGGAGGGATTTCCCATTGTTTGCCTGAAGGTGGCGTTACCACTACAGGCCAGTGTTGGAACACAGGAAGGCCAGAGTGTATTGGGTATATTTCCCCAGGAACAGCTCAGTGGGAGTGGTCTCCCCGCTGGGCATGCTGGGGAATGGTACTTAAAGGGCAGACACCATTTTGCGGGACTCTTTGCCTTGTGGCCCTCCTGGCTCGAGGTATGTGATAGTCAAACGTCAGCCGTGGAGCCATGTTGGCCCGAGGCTGCATCTCTGCCGGGTAGGCCCAGTTGTCCTGACTGGGGCCTGCACTTTGAAGGTGATCCTGTGCTGTCTGTCCTGCAGGAGGAAGCCACTCAATGGAGGAAACCAGGGGAGGATTATTGAACAGCTCATCTTTATCGTCTTAAAGTCTGTGGCAGAGACTGTTGTTCTTCATTTTGTTCGTGCATCATCCCGGCTGCTAGACTAGTGATAGGGGCCTATCCGGGTGGGCAATACCCACTTGAAGGAGAGTGGTGAGTGTGACTTTTTAGAAGCTTAGAAGTTTCCCCAGTGATCTGCATCGTGTGCCTGAACCTTCCCCCGACCCTTCATCCCTCTACCTGTGCAAGTTTGTGTTAAATAAAGCCTAACGAAAAGGATTTATAACTTGTGTGGACATTGAAGTTTCTATAGACTCTCATCCCCTAGACAACGAATGGTGAGGTAACGTGCAAGGTCCAAATCTAAACCAGCAGCTCCTACGGGGGTAGTGCACCACGTGGGGCTCGAATCCGGGATTTGCCGTTACCTCTCGCAACTCAAGAAACTATTCACCGGGAGTTTGTGCTACAAAGAGGGCTCTGGACTGTATTTCTTTAAAAAGGAAAAAGGGGGTTGATTTGCGGATCACTTCTTACCCGCGTGGACTGTGGACGGAGCCAAGAAAGGAAAAACCTGCGAACTACGTGACTGAAGAAGCGAGTGGAAGGAGTTCCCACCTGCTTGCTGCGTGAGACGCCACATGTGTGTCCAGCACCCAGAGATACGGAGCTCCGCCATGTCTTCAGTGCTATCATTACAGTCTGCTTTTGGGCCCAGGATGTTGCCTGTGGGTACCGCTACAAATGCCATGGTGCCGGAAACCGTGCTGATGGACACTGGCATTTGATTGAAGCCGCATGGGCGGTTCATGCTCTACACGATCGGTGATGTGGAGGCGTTGGGTATGCTGTGTAACAGGTGTGATGGACTGGCTATGCACCCCCGTCCATTTGTTTGATGCCTACGATGCGGGGAGTACCTGTTTTCTGTGGAGCAACCCATCATGCCGCCCTGCGCCTACAAAGTGGATTGGGCTACGGGCAATGTAACAGAAAAATCTGCTGCCTTTGACCAAATCGTCCGGCCCATGTCCGCCACATCTGCTGCTGTGAGTAATCCTGAAGTGAATGTTGCTGTTACCACTGTGAGTGGGTCGCCAGCGGACACCACTACCACTGTTACTTCAACCGTATCCACCTTCACTGCACCTGTCCAGAAGAAGGTGGAATACGTGAAGGCCTCCCGCGGCCGCGGTAGAGGCCTAGCCCAGAGACCACCGGAACTGGACCCCGAGAGAGGTGATATCCCCGGGAAGTCCACGTCAGGAACCGGTAAGACATCTGGGGAAAAAGTACCTTGGGCTGTGCGCAACTGTTTGCCGGTGGAGAAGTGGGGGGACTCAGAGTTAGACTCTCTGTCGGACACTGGAGATGATGACTTGTTCGAGACCATGTCTCAGGAGTTGTTGTGGAGCAACATGGAGGATGTTGCATCAGTGCATAGTTTTTTGGAGTTGACAACTATGGATACCGGGGAGAAAACACCCAGTGTGGAAACCCCCGGTTGCTGGTAATAAAATCCTGCCTAAAGTCACTAGTTCGCATGGGTCAGGAAAACTGTCTGTGAATCCTATGGTGCACAAGTCCCCAGTTTCTTGTATACCTCCCGGATATGGAAGTACCAGATCTTTGCCTAGGCTTGCTCGGTCACAAAGATTATTAAACAAGCGGGTGGCCACTGAATACGGATTGGAGTTTCCTTACGTTCCCAGGGAAGTCATGCAAGAGATCGAGGCCAACAGAGAGGAATGGTACGGTGAAGCTGTTTGGGACTACCTTGAAGTACCTAAGCCGTTCCGGAAAATAGGCCATTCCTTTACTATGGATGAACGTTTCAAGGGATGCCTACTGCACTGGAGTTATGGTAGACATATCCGTGCTGACAAAGTGGTTATCTGCCGGCCTGTAAAGGACAACTACATTTATTTTATCACCACTGTGGACAAAAAGGGGAAGTCACTGACTCTACCTGACCCCTGATTTTACTGGTGATCATTCATAGTGACGGTTTTGGTTGTCACTTTTATCAAAGAAGAAGATACCCCTTGCTTTCTATTAAAGGACTGTGGGGCATCTAGCTAAGTTAGTGCTAGGTTACCAGAAAAAACATCGGAGTCAAGATTTCCTACCCGGATTCAGCACTTAAAATTGAGGACTCTGACATACTGTATTTCTGCCACTAGGTTGTGGGGGTTTTGTTTAAACAAAACTAGATTGTTTTTTTTTTGCACTTAGCACTCGCAGCTAGTAACGTGTATAGAGAGAGAGAGTCGAATTTCTCCGGAAGTGAGGCTCTGCTTCTCATTTGTATAGAGAAACATTTTATACCATGGTCTATGTTTGTTTGTTTTGTTTTTCAGGTATGATTGGATCTTCTATCAAGCCACCGGAGAGTGGGTGGGTTAGATAGAGAGATAGGAGTACTGGGAGGTACATTGATGTGATGTTATTGTGTGTGTGTAACATGTTAAAATTTATGTCTTCTTGTATTTTTCTACCCTTTCCTTCCCCATCCAGGTTTTTTTTTGAGGTTCAGGTACTGGTCCTCAGGATTGAGGGCCATATTTTTTTTTCCAGACACTGGGGACAGTGTCTTGTTGTAGTGGGGGGAGTGTGTAGCGCCCTGCTCCTGATGACCAGGCGATATGTTTAAATTTAGTGGGTGTCTGAGCTGGTAGTTAGCTCAGACTTTGATAATTAAGGCTAAATCAGCTTCTGTTCCGGCTATGGCTGTGCTTGAAGGGATTTCCCATTGTTTGCCTAAAGGTGGCGTTACCACCACAGGCCAGTGTTGGAACACAGGCAGGCCAGAGTGTATTGGGTATTTTTCCCCGGGAACAGCTCAGTGGGAGTGGTCTTCCCGCTGGGCATGCTGGGGAAGGGTACTTAAAGGGCAGACGCCATTTTTCGGGGCTCTTTGCCTTGTGGCCCTCCTGGCTCAAGGTATGTGATAGTAAAACGTCAGCCGCAGAGCCATGTTGGCCCAAGGCTGCATCTCTGTCGGGTAGGCCCAGTTGTCCTGACTAGGGCCTGCACTTTGAAGGTGATCCTGTGCTGTCCGTCCTGCGGGAGGAAGCCACTCAATGGAGGAAACCAAGGGAGGACCTGTCCCGGAGAGGACCAAGCAGAAGGCTGGTGTCTCGGGGAAGGCCTGGTAACCTTATTGGAGGATGCACCATAGCTTATGTTACCTTACAGTGTGCCGGGTCGGCTTAAAGGCTCTAAAACTGTAAGGTTGGATCTCCGGATACTAAATCCTGTGGCAGAGTATTATTGAACAGCTCATCTTTATCGTCTTAAAGTCTGTGGCAGACACTGTTGTTCTTCATTTTGTTTGTGCATCATCCCGGCTGCTAGGCTAGTGAGAGGGGCCTATCCGGATGGGCAATACCCACTTGAAGGAGAGTGGTGAGTGTGACTTTTTTGAAGCTTAGAAGTTTCCCCAGTGATCTGCATCGTGTGCCTGAACCTTCTCCCGACCCTCCATCCCTCTACCTGTGCAAGTTTCTGTGAAATAAAGCCTAACGTAAAGGATTTATAACTTGTGTGGACATTGAAGTTTCTATAGACTCTCATCCCCTAGACAACGAATGGTGAGGTAACGTGCAAGGCCCAAATCTAAACCAGCAGCTCCTAGGGGGGTAGTGCTATATATATTGTGACAGCAGGAAGGTAAAGTCACCTGGTTGCATCCAGGGGGGTAGATATATTTCGCCCAGATTCAGGCTTTACGCTGACTTATACAACTAGGTGGAGAGTTGTATAGGCCCAGCTAAGGCTAGTGGGCTCATGGATGACTCATACCTCTAGGGAGAGTGTGGGGCGTCGTGCAGACAGAGATGAGGAGACCAGCTGAACCTTGTCAGCTCATTTAGGCCTCTATAAGAACTCCCAGCTTCATTAGATGTTAGCTCATGCCTGGAACCAGACCTGTGTGGACTGTCTAGGGAGAGTGAACCCCTGTGCGGTGAGGCAAAGCCTGTGTGGCTATTTGTTTGGACTTTTACTAAACCAGGGACTTAGGGACTAGGACAGCACCAGGCTGATCCCAGTTGTTAGTTTAGGAAACCTGCATGTTTAGTCAGAGGTCAAACTGACCAGGATTTATTTTGTTTGTTTCTTTTTGGCTTTGCTGTGTTTTTGTCACTGTACATAGAGAAATAAACCGCACCTTTTGATTTTGAAAACCACAACCTCCGTCTGCTGGCCCTGTTTTTGTGTGGGGAGCCCAACCAGGGGGTCACACACACCCGCTACCGAGTTAACCCCCTCACAGTTGGTGGAGAACCAGTGGCAGTTTTTTTAAGCCAGCATGGAGGAGATACTGAAACAGCTGGCTCTAGCAAATGCCAATCAACAGCAGACAAATGCAGGTTTGCAAAGGAGCCTTGCAGCCCAGCAGCAAGCTCATCAACAAGCCCAGCAGCAATCTGAGGCCCGCTTCATAGACCTGTTACAGAAGCAAGAGCAGAGACTACAACAAATGGAAGCAGTAATGCAGCAACGTCCGCAGACCAGTGAGGAAAGCCGTCCCACTAATACCGCGTCCTTTGGGGTGAGTCGTTTATTGACAAAAATGACTGGAGAGGATGATCCAGAGGTATTTTTGACCACATTTGAAAGGACTGCTGAAAGAGAAAAGTGGCCTGAGGAGCAGTGGGCTGGACTGGTGGCTCCTCTGTTAACTGGTGAATCGCAGAAGGCTTACTATGACCTAGAGCCTGACCAAGCAAAAGACTATGTGATGCTAAAAGCTGAAATATTGGCAAGGCTGGGTGTCACCCTGGCTGTCCGGGCTCAGCGTGTGCATAACTGGACTTTCCAGCTTGGAAAACCCCCCAGGTCTCAAATGTATGATCTCATTCACCTGAGCAGGAAGTGGCTACAGCCAGAGACTTTGTCCGCACCAGAGATTGTGGAACGTGTTGTAATGGATCGGTTTTTGAGAGCTCTTCCTACTGCCATCCAAAAGTGGGTAAGCCATGGAGACCCAGAGACGGCCGGTGGTCTTGTGGATCGTGTAGAGAAATACTTGGCTACAGAGAACCTGACGGCCTCTTCCAGAGACACTCGGACTTTCCACCCTAAGACCAGACCATCCCCAGGGGCGGATAAGAGGATTCCAAGGGGTGAGGGTGGAGAGAGTGAGAGGGTGGGAGCTCTACCCCAAGTTTGGCGAGAACAGCCTGGGAAATCAGCGGCTCAAGAGGCCGCAAGAAGGATCGTTTGCTACCGCTGCCGGCAAGCGGGACATATTGCAGCCAATTGCCCGGTTGTGGAGGAACCCATGCAGTGTGACTTTCTGACGGGCAGACGTCAGTCGCTGTGTGCGACAGTCGCATGCACTGCCATTCGAGGAACTGAGAAACATTTATGCAAAATGTGTATTAATGGTAGAAATGTTGTGGTATTACTGGATTCAGGTAGCCTTGTGACCCTGATAAAGGCTGAATTAGTTAAAACAGAGGTCTCTGGGAATAGCAAGGTAGCTGTTATTTGTGTGCATGGGGACACCCGAGAGTATCCAGTGACTACAGTGTGTTTCGAGACCCCCAAAGGTACCCTCTCTCATCCAGTGGGCTTAGTATCTCAGTTACCGCATGACGCCATTGTGGGAAGGGATTTTCCGAAGTTCTGGGAACTGTGGGATGATCCTGAGCCCCCCACTGGTGCCCCTATGTACCAGGAATGTGATAGCCAGAACTCCTCTGAGAGTGGTGAGGACTCTCCAGAATTTCCCTTGTCAGTATTTGCAGGGGAGACTCAAGAAACTGGAGAGGAGCCCACCTCCTCAGACGAAAACCTACCGTCTGTGGAGTTTTCTGATCTGGAGGTTCACAGGGAAAATTTTGCCACAGAACAGTTAAAAGACCCCGCCCTAATAAAGGGACGGGAAAACGTAGTGGAAATAGATGGCGAGTTAGTGAACCCAGCTAATACCTGCACTTACCCATACTTCAGCGTAGAGAAGGACCTACTGTATCGGGTGGCAAAAAGGGCAGAAGAAACCGTTGAGCAGCTGGTGGTGCCCAAACCTTACAGGAAGTTGGTGTTGGAGTTGGCCCATGGGCACATTCTTGGAGGTCATCTGGGGACAGAGAAAACCCGAGAGAGGGTATTACAGAGATTCTATTGGCCTGGGGTGATGAAGGACATAGAAAATTATTGTTCCTCCTGCCCTGTGTGTCAGAGGTCGGCCCCGATGCCACATTTCCGTAGCCCGCTGGTCCCTCTACCCATCATTGAGGTCCCGTTTGAGAGAATCGCAATGGATTTGGTAGGTCCTATAATCAAGTCCGCTAGGGGGCACCAGTACATATTGGTTATAATGGACTATGCCACCCGTTATCCAGAAGCGATCCCTCTCAGAAATACCTCGGCCAAAACCATAGCCAAAGAGCTATCTCTTGTTTTTAGCCGGGTGGGTATTTGTAAAGAACTGCTTACGGACCAAGGTACACCCTTTATGTCCCGGGTTATGAAAGAGCTGTGTAAATTGCTCAAAGTGACGCAATTGCGTACATCTGTGTATCACCCCCAAACCGATGGGCTGGTTGAAAGATTCAACAAAACCCTAAAACAAATGTTGAAGAAAGTGGTGGATAGAGATGGAAAGGATTGGGACTGTCTACTTCCTTATTTGATGTTTGCTATTAGGGAGGTGCCCCAATCCTCTACGGGATTCTCCCCCTTTGAGTTACTGTATGGGAGACACCCAAGAGGGCTGTTGGATATTGCCAAGGAAACTTGGGAAAGTGAGAGTTCTCCCCACAGGAGTGTGATTGAGCATGTCGCCCTGATGCAAGATCGAATTGCACAGGTAATGCCCATCGTGAAGGAACATTTGGCCCAAGCGCAGTTGGCACAGCAGAGAGTGTACAACCGTGGAGCAAAGACCCGTACCTTTTCCCCGGGGGATAGGATATTGGTACTTGTCCCTACGGTTGAAAGTAAATTCCTTGCCAAATGGCAAGGCCCCTACGAGATAATGGAAAAAGTGAGCGAAGTGAATTACAAGGTCAGACAACCAGGAAGGCGAAAGCCCGAACAGATATATCACGTTAATCTGTTGAAAGCCTGGAGGGATAGAGAGTCCCTAGTCGCAGAAACTTGGTCACCAGCTCAAACTGGTTGCGTGATTCCGGAGGTTGGAATAGCAGCCACCTTGTCACAACCCCAACAACAGGAGGTTAAGGAGTTTGTGCTTCGCAACAAGGAGGTGTTCTCTGAGCTGCCGGGACAAACATCTGGGGTAGAGCATGATATTATTACCCCGCCCGGTGAAAGGGTGAAGTTAAAACCCTATCGGATCCCAGAGGCCCGACGGGAGGCAATACGGGAGGAAGTACAGAAAATGCTGAACTTAGGGGTGATAGAGGAGTCCCAAAGTGATTGGTCTAGTCCCATTGTGTTGGTGCCTAAACCGGATGGGAGCTGGCGATTTTGTAACGATTTTCGTCAGTTGAACAAAGTTACAAAATTTGACACCTACCCCATGCCACGTATAGATGAGTTGATCGACCGGCTGGGAACAGCCCGATACATGACGACTCTTGACCTCACAAAAGGGTATTGGCAAATTCCCCTGGCCAAGTCGGCCAAAGAGAAAACCGCATTTGTAACCCCAGACGGGGCGTTCCAATATAAGAGAATGCCGTTCGGGTTACAGAATGCGCCGGCCACATTCCAGCGGAAAATGGACCAGATACTGAGGCCCCATCGGAAGTATGCTGCGGCTTACCTGGATGACGTAATTGTCCATAGCACAGATTGGGCCTCACATCTGCCAAAAGTGCAAGCAGTCCTAGACTCTACCCGGGAAGCGGGGTTTACGGCTAACCCCAAGAAGTGTACCATTGGGCAGGAGGAGGCCAAATATCTTGGGTACACCATTGGCAGGGGAGTAATAAAACCCCAACTCAACAAAGTCGAGGCCATCCAGAGTTGGCCACGTCCCAACAGCAAGAAGCAGGTACGAGCCTTTCTGGGAATCGCGGGTTATTATCGGCGCTTCATTCCCCACTTTGCTTCTAAGGCTGTGCCCCTAACCAACCTGACGAAAGGGAAAGGGTCGGTCATGATTAAATGGACCCCCGAGGCTGAGGCAGCATTCCAATTCTTGAAACAAGCCTTATGTAGCCAGCCAGTGTTGTACTCACCCGACTTCTCTAAAGACTTTGTCGTACAAAGTGATGCGTCAGATGTGGGGTTAGGAGCAGTATTGTCCCAGGTCTGGAACGGGGAAGAGCACCCAGTCATTTACCTCAGCAGGAAGTTGAAGTCCCATGAGGTAAATTACGCCACGGTTGAAAAGGAGTGTTTAGCGGTGAAGTGGGCTCTAGATTCCCTTCGGTACTATCTGCTAGGTAGGCACTTTGACATGGTTACGGATCACGCTCCGTTAAAGTGGATGGCTCAAAACAAGGAGACAAATAGAAGAGTGAATAGGTGGTTCCTGGCCCTACAGGAATTCAACTTCACAGTAAAGCATCGCCCTGGCGTTCAAATGGGGAATGTGGATGCTTTGTCTCGAGTACATGAATGCCTGATTGCTGGTGTTCCAACCCCGAGGTTAAAACAAGAGGGGGGGGGTATGTGACAGCAGGAAGGTAAAGTCACCTGGTTGCATCCAGGGGGGTAGATATATTTCGCCCAGATTCAGGCTTTACGCTGACTTATACAACTAGGTGGAGAGTTGTATAGGCCCAGCTAAGGCTAGTGGGCTCATGGATGACTCATACCTCTAGGGAGAGTGTGGGGCGTCGTGCAGACAGAGATGAGGAGACCAGCTGAACCTTGTCAGCTCATTTAGGCCTCTATAAGAACTCCCAGCTTCATTAGATGTTAGCTCATGCCTGGAACCAGACCTGTGTGGACTGTCTAGGGAGAGTGAACCCCTGTGCGGTGAGGCAAAGCCTGTGTGGCTATTTGTTTGGACTTTTACTAAACCAGGGACTTAGGGACTAGGACAGCACCAGGCTGATCCCAGTTGTTAGTTTAGGAAACCTGCATGTTTAGTCAGAGGTCAAACTGACCAGGATTTATTTTGTTTGTTTCTTTTTGGCTTTGCTGTGTTTTTGTCACTGTACATAGAGAAATAAACCGCACCTTTTGATTTTGAAAACCACAACCTCCGTCTGCTGGCCCTGTTTTTGTGTGGGGAGCCCAACCAGGGGGTCACACACACCCGCTACCGAGTTAACCCCCTCACAATATGTTCCCATGAATGCAGCCTCACTGTGCCCATGAATGCAGCCTCTCTGTGCCCGTGAGTGCCCATGAATGCAGCCTCACTGTGCCTGTGAATGCAGTCTCATTGTGCCCATGGATGCAGCCTCACTGTGCCCATGAATGCAGCCTCACTGTCCATCAAATGCAGCTTTACTGTGCCCGTGAATGCAGCATTACTGTGCCCATGAATGCAGCCTCACTGTGCCCATGATTGCAGCCTCACTGTGTCCATGATTTCAGCCTCACTGTGCCGTGATTGCAGCCTCACTGTGCCCGTGAATGCAGTCTCACAGTGCCCGTGAATGCAGCCTCACAGTGCCTGTGAATTCAGCCTCACAGTGCCCGTGAATGCAGCCTCACTGTGCCCGTGAATGCAGCCTCACTGTGCCCGTGAATGCAGCCTCACTCTGCCCATCAATGCAGCCTCATTGTGCCCATGAATGCAGCCTTACTGTGCCCATCAATGCAGCCTCATTGTGCCTATGAATGCAGCCTCACTGTGCCCATGAATACAGCCTCACTGTCCATCAAATGCAGCCTCAATTTGCCCATCAATGCAGCCTCACTGTGCCAATGAATACAGCCTCACTGTGCCCATGAATGTAGCCTCACTGTGCCCGTCAATGCAACATCACTGTGCCCGTGAATGCATCCTCACTGTGCTCATGAATGCAGCCTCACTGTCCATCAAATGCAGCATTACTGTGCCCGTGAATGCTGCCTCACTGTGCCCATGAACGCATCCACATTGTTCCCAGGAACGCAGCCTCACTGTGCCCATGAATGCAGCCTCACTGTGCCCGTGAGTGCCCATGAATGCAGCCTCACTGTGCCCATGAATGCAGCCTCACTGTGTCCATGAATGCAGCCTCACTGTCCATCAAATGCAGCATTACTGTGTCCCGTGAATGCAGCCTCACTGTGCCCATGATTGTAGCCTCATTGTGACATGATTTCAGCCTCACAGTGCCCGTGAATGCAGCCTCACTGTGCCCATGAACGCAGCCACATTGTTCCCATGAACGCAGCCTCACTGTGCCCGTGAGTGCCCATGAATACAGCCTCACTGTGCCCGTGAATGCAGCCTCATTGTGCCTATGAATGCAGCCTCACTGTGCCCATGAATGCAGCCTCACTGTCCATCAAATGCAGCATTACTGTGCCCGTGAATGCAGCCTCACTGTGCCCACGATTGCTGCCTCACTGTGCCATGATTGCAGCCTCACAGTGCCCGTGAATGCAGCCTCACAGTGCCCATGATTGCAGCCTCACAGTGCCCATGATTGCAGCCTCACAGTGCCCCTGAATTCAGCCTCACAGTACCCTTCAATGCAGCTTCACAGTGCCCATCAATGCAGCCTTACTGTGCCCATAAATACAGCCTCATTGTGCCCATGAATTCAGCCTTACTGTGCCCATGAATACAGCCTCACTGTGCCCATGAATACAGCCTCACTGTCCATTAAATGCAGCCTCACTTTGCCCATCAATGCAGCTTCACTGTGCCCATCAATGGAGCTTCACTGTGCCCATCAATACAGCCTCACTGTGCCCATCAATGCAGCCTCATTGTGCCCATGAATGCAGCCTTACTGTGCCAATCAATGCAGCCTCATTGTGCCCATGAATGCAGCCTCACTGTGCCCAGGAATACAGCCTCACTGTGCCCATGAATGCAGCCTCATTGTGCCCATGAAAGCAGCCTCATTGTGCCCATGAACGCAGCCTCATTGTTCCCATGAACGCAGCCTTACTGTGCTCATGAATGCAGCCTTACTGTGCCCGTGAGTGCCCATGAATGCAGCCTTACTGTGCCCGTGAATGCAGCCTCATTGTGCCCATGAATTCAGCCTCACTGTGCCCATGAATGAAGCCTCACTGTCCATCAAATGCAGCCTTACTGTGCCCGTGAGTGCCCATGAATGCAGCCTCACTGTGCCCGTGAATGCAGCCTCATTGTGCCCATGAATGCAGCCTCACTGTGCCATGATTGCAGCCTCACAGTGCCCGTGAGTGCCCATGAATGCAGCCTCACTGGGCCAGTAAATGCAGCCTCATTGTGCCCATGAATGCAGCCTCACTGTGCTCATGAATGCAGCCTCACTGTCCATCAAATGCAGCATTACTATGCCCGTGAATGCAGCCTCACTGTGCCCGTGAATGCAGCCTCATTGTTCCCATTAACACAGCCTCACTGTGCCCATGAGTGCCCATGAATGCAGCCTCACTGTGCCCGTGAATGCAACCTCCTTGTGCCCATGAATGCAGCCTCACTGTCCATCAAATGCAGCATTACTGTGCCCGTGAATGCAGCCTCACTGTGCCCATGATTGCAGCCTCACTGTGCCGTGATTGCAGCCACACAGTGCCCATGAATGCAGCCTCACAGTGCCCGTGAATGCAGCCTTACTGTGCCCATCAATGCAGCCTCATTGTGGCCATGAATGCAGCCTCACTGTGCCCATGAATACTGCCTCACTGTGCCCATGAATACAGCCTCACTGTCCATCAAATGCAGCCTCACTTTGCCCATCAATGCAGCCTCACTGTGCCCATCAATGGAGCCTCACTGTGCCCATCAATACAGCCTCACTGTGCCCATCAATGCAGCCTCATTGTGCCCATGAATGCAGCCTTACTGTGCCCATCAATGCAGCCTCATTGTGCCCATGAATGCAGCCTCACTGTGCCCATGAATACAGCCTCACTGTGCCCATGAATGCAGCTTCACTGTGCCCATGAATACAGCCTCACTGTGCCCATGAATGCAGCCTCACTTTGGCCGTGAATGCATCATCACTGTGCCCGTGAATGCAACATCACTGTGCCCATGAAAGCAGCCTCATTGTGCCCGTGAATGCAGCCTCATCGTGCCGATGAGCGCAGCCTCATTGTTCCCATGAACGCAGCCTCACTGTGCCCATGAATGCAGCCTTACTGTGCCTGTGAGTGTCCATGAATGCAGCCTCACTGTGCCCGTGAATGCAGCCTCATTGTGCCCATGAATGCAGCCTCACTGTGCCCATGAATCCAGCCTCACTGTCCATCAAATGCAGCATTACAGTGCTCGTGAATGCAGCCTCACTGTGCCCATGATTGCAGCCCCACTGTGCCGTGATTGCAGCCTCACAGTGCCCGTGAATGCAGCCTCACAGTGTCCGTGAATGCAGCCTCACAGTTCCCCGTGAATGCAGCCTCACAGTGCCCATCAATGCAGCCTTACTGTGCCCATCAATACAGCCTCATTGTGCCCATGAATGCAGCCTTACTGTGCCAATTAATGCAGCCTCATTGTGCCCAAGAATGCAGCCTCACTGTGCCCATGAATACAGCCTGACTGTGCCCATGAATACAGCATCACTGTCCATAAAATGCAGCCTCACTTTGCCCATCAATGCAGCCTCACTGTGCCCATCAATGGAGCCTCACTGTGCCCGTGAATGCAGCCTCACTGTGCCCCTGAATGCAGCCTCACTGTGCCCCTGAATGCAGCCTCACTGTGCGCGTGAATGCAGCCTCACTGTGCACGTGAATGCAGCCTCACTGTCCATCAAATGCAGCCTCACTGTGCCCATGATTGCAGCCTCACTGTGCCGTGATTGCAGCCACACAGAGCCCATGAATGCAGCCTCACAGTGCCCATGAATGCAGCCTTACTGTGCCCATCAATGCAGCCTCATTGTGGCCATGAATGCAGCCTCACTGTGCCCATGAATACAGCCTCACTGTGCCCATGAATACAGCCTCGCTGTCCATCAAATGCAGCCTCACTTTGCCCATCAATGCAGCCTCACTGTGCCCATCAATAGAGCCTCACTGTGCCCATCAATACAGCCTCATTGTGCCCATGAATGCAGCCTTACTGTGCCCATCAATGCAGCCTCACTGTGCCCATGAATACAGCTTCACTGTGCCCATGAATACAGCTTCACTGTGCCCATGAATACAGCTTCACTGTGCCCATGAATACAGCCTCACTTTGTCCATGAATGTAGCCTCACTGTGCCCATGAATACAGCCTCACTGTGCCCATGAATGCAGCCTCACTGTGGCTGTGAATGCAACATCACTGTGCCCATGAATGCAACATCACTGTGCCCATGAAAGCAGCCTCATTGTGCCCGTGAATGCAGCCTCATCGTGCCGCTGAGTGCAGCCTCATCATGCCGATGAGCGCAGCCTCATTGTTCCCATGAACGCAGCCTCACTGTGCCCATGAATGCAGCCTTACTGTGCCCATGAGTGTCCATGAATGCAGCCTCACTGTGCCCGTGAATGCAGCCTCATTGTGCCAGTGAATGCAGCCTCACTGTGCCCATGAATGCAGTCTCACTGTCCATCAAATGCAGCATTACAGTGCTCGTGAATGCAGCCTCACTGTGCCCATGATTGCAGCCCCACTGTGCCGTGATTGTAGCCTCACAGTGTCTGTGAATGCAGCCTCACAGTTCCCCGTGAATGCAGCCTCACAGTGCCCATCAATGCAGCCTTACTGTACCCATCAATACAGCCTCATTGTGCCCATGAATGCAGCCTTACTGTGCCCATCAATGCAGCCTCATTGTGCCCAAGAATGCAGCCTCACTGTGCCCATGAATACAGCCTGACTGTGCCCATGAATACAGCATCACTGTCCATAAAATGCAGCCTCACTTTGCCCATCAATGCAGCCTCACTGTGCCCATGAATGCAGCCTCACTGTCCATCAAATGCAGCTTTACTGTGCCTGTGAATGCAGCCTCACTGTCCATCAAATGCAGATTTACTGTGCCCGTGAATGCAGCCTCACTGTGCCCATGAATGCAGCCTCACTGTGCATATGAATCCAGCTTTACTGTGCCCATGAATGCAGCCTCACTGTCCATCAAATGCAGCTTTACTGTGCCCGTGAATGCAGCCTCGCTGTCCATCAAATGCAGCTTTACTGTGCCCGTGAATGCAGCCTCACTGTGCCCAATGAATGCAGCCTCACTGTGCCCATGAATGCAGCCTCACTGTGCCCATGAATGCAGCCTCACTGTCCATCAAATGCAGCCTCACTGTGCCCCATCAATACACACTCACGATGGCATAGCCTGGATCACACACAGCGCTTCCCTCCCTCGCTCTCCTATGTGTCACACACAGCGGGCATCTCCCACGGTGTGTGTCATGGAGCTGGCTGGGTCTGTGTTCGGCTGTGCTGTAGCAAGATCCTGCCCCCCCCTAGACCGACTCGTGTGATAGTGGATGGAACACTGGATTCAATCGCCTATCACAAGAGGGCGGGACCTTGCTACAGCACAGCCGAACACAGACCCAGCCAGCTCCATGACACACACCACGGGAGATGCCCGCTGTGTGTGACACATAGGAGAGAGAGAGCGAGGGAGGGGAGCGCTGCAGTCAGCCACAGCTCAAAGCGGCCCCAGGGCATGTGGCCTACCGGGAAATTTCCCAGTATCCCGGTAGGCCAGTCCGGCCCTGTCTGTAGCCATTTCAGGCGATCATACACAGCTAATGCTTGGTTGGCTGAATTCCACCTGTCCATAAACCGCCTGATTTGTGACATGCCCATCAGGTGGAACTCGACTTTGGCAATGCTGCAGATGCAGCAGAGGGCCGTTAACAATTACCTGTGTGAGTATGGCACAACGACAGGCTCAGGCCTGTGAAGTGGCACTTGTTTCCCATGTTTAGAACAGTCCCTGCACAAAATGACAATTCTAAAGGAATAAAAGTCATTTAAAACTGCTTGCGGCTTTAATGTACCGGTAATGTCTGGTCCCGGCAATATGGATGAAAATCATTGAGAAAAACGGCATGGGTACCCCCCCCCCCCCCCAGCCCATTACCAGCTCCTTTGTGTCTTGTATGGATATTAAGGGGAACCCCGCATCCAAATGAAAAAAAGTAAAGGTGTGGGGGCCCCCAGGCCCAATATACTCTAAACAGCCGTATACAGGCGGTGCAAACAAGACAGGGACTGTAGGTTTGTTCTTAAGTAGAATCTGTTTGTAATTTTTAATTGGTACATTTTTAAAGTGTAGCTCCAGCCAAAAAATCTATTTTTAAGCTTTTTGGAAAACATATGGAAGGGTTATCACCCCTGTAACATTTGTTTTGCTGTCTGTGCACCTGTTCAGAATATTTCACATCACTTTCTGTCCCAATGACAATTGGTTTTTGAAAATTTGGGGTTTTTAGTGAAACAAGGATTGGTGATAAAGCATAAGTGGAGAGGAGACACGTTTTTCCCATATTAAAGTGGAGTTCCACCCTCTTTTTCAACTTTGCTGCATCCTCTTTATTACTGTCCCCTTAAGAATAAATGGCATATTTTTTATTTATTTTTTTGTCCTTTTATTTCTTTCCCCCGCCACGGCCGCAGCCTCCTCGTGTCATACACTGACCGCTATGCCTCCTGGGAGATGTTTGTCATCAATCCCAGGAGGCTAGCTTTGCGTTCCTATGGTCAGAAAGGCACGCCCATCCTGCCCTCCCTCGGTCCGCCTGGTGTGTGTGTCCTCAGCCTGTCACATCTCACACTGCACTGTGTGATGATGTGACCAGGCTCCACAGAGGTGGGGGCGCTGAAGCACCAGAGTGCTCCCCTTCCTTCCTCCTTGTCCGTAGGCGGCTCTCTCCGCCGATCACCGCCACTGCTGTGTTCCCTGCCGAAGCCCCCCCTCCCTCCTCCTGTCAGAGGAGGAGAGCGAAACAGCTGGAGATCAGAGCGGCTGTCTCCGACCAGCCGCACAGTGACGTTGCTGGGGGGGGGTGGTCTATGCCCGATGTGTTTGTTCTCCTTCTTTATTTTTAATAAATGTAATGTAGGGGGGTGGTTTGTCCTGGGGGGGTCTATACTAATAGAGGGGGGGTGGTTTGTCCTGGGGGGGTCTATACTAATGGAGGGGGTGGTTTGTCCGGGGGGGTCTATACTAATGGAGGGGGGGTGGTTTGTCCTGGGGGGGTCTGTACTAATGGAGGGGTGTGGTTTGTCCTGGGGGGTCTGTACTAATGGAGGGGGGAGGTTTGTCCGAGGGGGTTTATACTAATGGAGGGGGGGTGGTTTGTCCTGGGGGGTCTGTACTAATGGAGGGGGGTGGTTTGTCCTGGGGGGGTCTGTACTAATAGAGGGGGGTGGTTTGTCCGGGGGGGTCTATACTAATGGAGGGGGGGTGGTTTGTCCTGGAGGGGTCTGTACTAATGGAGGGGGGTGGTTTGTCCTGGGGGGGTCTGTACTAATGGAGGGGGGTGGTTTGTCCGGGGGGGTCTATACTAATGGAGGGGGGATGGTTTGTCCTGGGGGGTCTGTACTAATGGAGGGGGGTGGTTTGTCCAGGGGTGGTCTATACTAATGGAGGGGGGGTGGTTTGTCCTGGGGGGTCTGTACTAATGGAGGGGGTGGTTTGTCCGAGGGGGTCTATACTAATGGAGGGGGGGTGGTTTGTCCTGGGGGGGTCTGTACTAATGGAGGGGGGGTGGTTTGTCCTGGGGCGGTCTGTACTAATGGAGGGGGGTGGTTTGTCTGGGGGGTCTATACTAATGGAGGGGGGTGGTTTGTCCAAAGGGGGTCTATACTAATGGAGGAGGGGTGGTTTGTCCTGGGGGGTCTGTACTAATGGAGGGGGGTGGTTTGTTCTGGGGTGGTGTCTGTACTAATGGAGGGGGTGGTTTGTTCTGGGGGGTCTGTACTAATGAAGGGGGGTGTTTTTTTCTGGGCAGGGTCTGTACTAATGGAGAGGGGTGGTTTTTCCTGAGGGGGGGTCTGTACTAATGGAGGGGGTGGTTTGTCCTGAGAGGGGGTCTGTACTAATGGAGGGAGGGGGAAGCCACACAGCCTGGCGCCATCCCTGGCAGAGAAAGGAATGGAGTCATTGCCAGAATACAGATCTGGGCTCTACCCAGTGGAGTCGCCACGGGCAATTCAGAGTGAGCAGACTCCTGATCAAAGGAACCGTTGTTGCTGTATCGCTGGGTCAGGTGAGAGGGCCAATCGGCCATTATCTACTAACGTCCATAGGAACTGCAGTCTCTGACCATCTCCTGTATCATGTCCGCAGTCTCTGACCATCTCCTGTACTATGTCTGCATAGATGTGATTCGATGTGCTGGGGGTGATGCAATGTGCTGTAAATGATGCGAATCGATGTGCTGGGGGTGATACAATGTGCTGTAAATTATTCGATTTGACGTGCTGGGGGTGATGCAATGTTCTGTGGGCCATGCAATTCGATGTGCTGGGGGTGATGCAATGTGCTGTAAATTATGCAATTCGATGTGCTGGGGTGATGCAATGTGCTGTGATTGATGCGATTCGATGTGCTGGGGGTGATGTAATGTGCTGTAAATGATGCGATTCGATGTGCTGGGGTGATGCGATTCAATGTGCTGGGGTGATGCAATGTGCTGTGATTGATGCGATTCGATGTGCTGGGGGTGATGTAATGTGCTGTAAATGATGCGATTCGATGTGCTGGGGTGATGCGATTCGATGTGCTGGGGTGATGCAATGTGCTGTGATTGATGCGATTTGATGTGCTGGGGGTGATGCAATGTGCTGTAAATGATGTTATTCTGTGTTCTTGGGGTTGCTGCAATGTGCTGTAAATGATGTGATTCGATGTGCTGGGGGTGATGCAATGTTCTGTAAATGATATGATTCGATGTGCTGGGGTGATGCGATTCGAAGTGCTGGGGTGATGCAATGTGCTGTGATTGATGTTATTCTGTGTTCTTGGGGTTGCTGCAATGTGCTGTAAATTATGCGATTCGATGTGCTGGGGGTGATGCAATGTGCTGTAAATGATGCGATTCGATGTGCTGGGGTGATGCGATTCGATGTGCTGGGGGTGATGCAATGTGCTGTGATTGATGTGATTCGATGTGCTGGGGGTGATGCAATGTGCTGTAAATGATGCGATTCGATGTACTGGGGGTGATGCAATGTGCTGCAAATGATGCGATTCGACGTGCTGGGGGTGATGCAATGTTCTGTGGGCCATGCGATTCGATTTGCTGGGGGTGTTGCAATGTGCTGTGGGCCATGCGATTCAATGTGCTGGGGTGATGCGATTCGATGTGCTGGGGGTGATGCAATGTGCTGTGATTGATACACACACATGCCCCTCATCCCTCATCTTCGGCCTTCTCGTCCCTCATCCCTCGCCTTCGGCCTTCTCGTCCCTCATCCCTCGCCTTCGGCCTTCTCGTCCCTCATCCCTCACCTTCGGCCTTCTCGTCCCTCGTCCCTCATCCCTCACCTTCGGTCTTCTCGTCCCTCATCCCTCACCTTCGGCCTTCTCGTCCCTCATCCCTCGCCTTCGGCCTTCTCGTCCCTCATCTTCAGCCTTCTCGTCCCTCATCCCTCACCTTCGGCCTTCTCGTCCCTCATTCCTCATCCTTCACCTTCGGCCTTCTCGTCCCTCATCTTCAAATACAGAAATCTGCTGCTAAAGGTAAGAGCTTTAAAAATATCTGTAGCAGGGTCTCTAAATTTAGGTGGGATACACCTGGGTGGTAAAGTATGGGAGTAATTAGACCATTTGTATTCGTGGAGGATTGGGCGGTGTAATAATCTCCTTGGCCTGTGGGTGGCAGGTGCCCGCAGGCTCAGGGTAGATTTGCCGCCACAGTGCTGTCCTTTTTGTCCCTTCTCGGAGATGGTACGGCGAGGGCGGGGAACCTGCCGTGTCGTCATTGGAGGGGATAAAAGGGGGAGACGCCCTGGTCACGAGGTCTTGCTTTTTTGGAGGTCCTTCATCACGCGCCCAGGCACCTTGGGCCTGGGTGTGGGCGGGTCTGGATTTCGGCTCAGGTGCCCTAGGCCTGACCGGAATGGAGTTGGAGTCCATCCCAGGCACCTTCAGCCTGGGGTGAGGTACTAAACCAGGAGGCCTGGGGCCCAGTGACTTTGACTGGGTCCTGCGAGGGTGGAGAAGTCCGAGGGTCCCTGAAGTGGATGGGGCCCATGTCTGAGGTGAGGAGGCCGGGGAGGTTACCCATTCGGAGAGTCTCGAGCAGCAGCAACCCGGTGACGGATGGGCCTCTGGTAACTCCCTTGGAGGGACATCTTCCCCTGACAGGGGCCACAACGCAGCGAAGGTACTCCTATTTACGTATTCTTGAGTCGCTGGTAGAGACTCTCAAGTTCTAAGTCCTTTCTAGCCAAGGCTATAGTAACCGCTGGTGAGTTCACAGTGGTTTAGCTGACAATCAGGACAGTGCCTCGACCTGCTCATCCCCTTGTATCAAACTGTTATGGAGTCCCAACCAGTTGGCTACTGAAGCACTGTTTATTGTGGTGTATGCAATAAAACAAGAGTTGGACTGTGATCGGTGTGTGGAACTCTGGTTAATGGGAGCAGAGGGAAGTGTTGGCACAGCAGGACTTGATCCTAGACAGAAACACACAGGCCCGAGGAAATATCTGGTACTTGCCTTCACCTCACCCACAGTTATGGGGAGGACATGGGCCGTAGCGCATCTCACTCTGTCGTGTGTGATACCCCTAGAAGAAAGAGATGGGGTGAGGTCGCTACACGTGGGGGCTCGTCCGGGATGATGTGTGTTTTGACTTTGGAAGTAAGAATGGCTGTGTCTGGACTTTGCTGCCCGGAGGAGTTCCGAGCAGGTCGGCCATGTGATCGGCCAAAGTGCATCCCTGCTCAAAGTCGTGGAAATGACCCTAAGACGGGAAAGTCCCATGCGGAGGAGCGAGAAGAGGGAGAAGTCCAGCCGTGTGACGTACTACATGTGGGGGCTTTTACTGCACTGCGCCATGAGGCACCCCGTGACTACACAGTTCGTGGGCGGAGTTTGATGGAAGCCCGCGAAAACGTGCAAGTCGTGGGAGGAGTCTGGCCATGTGGAGGAACTCACGTGGAGACTTTGGCGCTTGGTCAGTGCGTGATGGAGCAGCAGACAGTCGGGATGGCCTCAAGCTCCCTGTGGATTCCGGTTCCCTACCCCACGAAGATGACTACCTTTGCTGCTCCCCTTACAGACACGGGGATAAGACTCAGGCCCCGAGGACAGTTGGCTCTGTACACCTGCAGAGACGCGGAGGCCCTCGGCGTGATCTGTCCTGGATGCTCGGGACTGGTGGTCCACCTGAAGCCATTCGGGCGTTGCGAGGCATGCAAAGAGTTCTTGTTCGAGGTGGAGCCATCCACAGTAAGGCCCCGGGCCCTTCGCCTCAACAGCCTCACAGGTACCGCTACTCCGGAAGGGGAGATCCAGGCCTTTGCGGAGGTTCCCGTACGCACTGACCAGGGCGATGTGACTGCCCAATCAGAGACTGAGAAAGAAAAATCTGAGGATGCTGCTTCGGTCACCACAGATTCTCTGCTCCCACCTCCGAAGAGGAAAGTCGGCCTGGTGCAGGCCTCCTATGGTCGTGGAAGAGCTTCACCCCGTCGCTTGCCTGGCCTGGATGGATCCAGTTGGAAGAGTCCTGGACATCCCAGTTCTACAAAAGGTCAAGGTGAGCCAGGGGCTGGGACTGTGGTGGTGGTTGGAGGTGTCGGGGTCCACAGTCGGTGGAGCCCGCTAGGGAGGGTAGTTCCACGTCTACTAGAGACTACCTTCCCGCGGAGATGTATGACACTTCCGACCTAGAGTCACTGTCGGATTGTGGAGATGACGGTGAGATCAATGAACTGTTTCACCAGAAGGGCTGGGACAAACGCCCATTACCTATGCTACGTGCACCCCAAGATTCACCTATGTCTATAGGAGGTAGCACGCCCCGGTCGGAGGCCCCAGAGTCTACGAGAAAGCCTAGTCCTCCAATTGCTCTTCCACAATCCACAGCATCACCCGTTTTGTTGGCGGGGAAACAGCGAGCATCACTACGGGCACTGAGAGAAAAGCCATCAGAGGTTGTGAAAGTACCTCGGCACCCGGAGGCCATTGTTCAACCAGGAGAAGGTGAGCGGGCCACAATGCCTCCCTTGGCCCGATTGCAACGACTCTTTTCTCAGAGGGTCGCCCACGAGTACGGATGGGAATATCCTTACTTGCCCAGGGACTTGCTGTTTGAGGTCGAAGTTCTGCGACAGCGATGGTATGATGAGTTCGTTTGGGAGAAACGTAAAGTGCCTCATGCCCGGCGATACTTGTCCTGTTCGCCACCTGTGTCGAAAAAGTTTAGAGACTGAAGAGCAGACTGGATGTGGGGCCGCCATATCCACGCAGACAAGGTGCGCATCTGCAGGAAAGATGGAGCGGACGCTGACTATTCGATTGAGGTTTTCGATAAACATCTGAAGCCCTTGTTCTTGCCTGACCCAAAGTTTTACTTGTGAGAAGAGACTCACTTGTGTTTTTTTTCCTGTAGCAACTTTCTGGAAGTGTTCTTGCCGGAGCATCGAACTGTACCCTAGTTTTTTTTTTTACTCTTTTGGAGGAATGAGAGCTGTTTGTTTGTTCTCTCTTCTTTCACAATTTAAAGACAGAGACTTTGGGGGTAGAATCAGAGTAGGGACGCAGGAAGACTGAAGATTTCACCAAGTGTCATCACCGTGGCATCGTCACCAGGTGGCGGTGTTGCGCAACGGCTGTTGTTTGTACATTTGCATCACTTTACTCATTGGAGCGAGTGGGTCTCTCGGCTGATATACCCATTCATTCCAAATTAACACAGAATGTCAGGATGTGGTTTTTCTTGTGTGTTGTTTTTTTTTTCCCTCTGCAGGAGATTCGTCTGTCAAGACTACTGAGTATGGGGTGGTTCTTAGACAGTAAAGGGAGGGATTGTATATGTGTACAAGCTTAGAGGGTTTTATGAAAAAGTTTATTGTTTTACGTTCCCCTCCCCTTTGAGCAGGTCTGGCATGGTTAAGGTTTAAAAATTTAGGGATAGCCTCTGGGGTCAGGCTTATGTCATCACTCTTTGGGAGACATGGGTTTGCACCAGACGCTGGGGACCAGCATCAAATCACAGGGGGGAGTATGTAGCGGGGTCTCTAAATTTAGGTGGGATACACCTGGGTGGTAAAGTATGGGAGTAATTGGACCATTTGTATTCATGGAGGATTGGGCGGTGTAATAATCTCCTTGGCCTGTGGTTGGCAGGTGCCCGCAGGCTCGGGGTAAATTTGCCGCCACAGTGCTGTCCTTTTTGTCCCTTCTCGGAGATGGTACGGCGAGGGCGGGGAACCTGCCGTGTCGTCATTGGAGGGGATAAAAGGGGGAGACGCCCTGGTCACGAGGTCTTGCTTTTTTGGAGGTCCTTCATCACACGCCCAGGCACCTTGGGCCTGGGTGTGGGCGGGTCTGGATTTCAGCTCAGGTGCCCTAGGCCTGACCAGAATGGAGTTGGAGTCCATCCCAGGCACCTTCAGCCTGGGGTGAGGTACTAAACCAGGAGGCCTGGGGCCCAGTGACTTTGACTGGGTCCCGCGAGGGTGGAGAAGTCCGAGGGTCCCTGAAGTGGATGGGGCCCATGTCTGAGGTGAGGAGGCCGGGGAGGTTACCCATTCGGAGAGTCTGGAGCAGCATCAACCCGGTGACGGATGGGTCTCTGGTAACTCCCTTGGAGGGACATCTTCCCCTGACAGGGGCCACAACGCAGCGAAGGTACTCCTATCTACGTTCTCTTGAGTCGCTGGTAGAGACTCTCAAGTTCTAAGTCCTTTCTAGCCAAGGCTATAGTAACCGCTGGTGAGTTCACAGTGGTTTAGCTGACAATCAGGACAGTGCCTCGACCTGCTCATCCCCTTGTATCAAACTGTTATGGAGTCCCAACCAGTTGGCTACTGAAGCACTGTTTATTGTGGTGTATGCAATAAAACAAGAGTTGGACTGTGATCGGTGTGTGGAACTCTGGTTAATGGGAGCAGAGGGAAGTGTTGGCACAGCAGGACTTGATCCTAGACAGAAACACACAGGCCCGAGGAAATATCTGGTACTTGCCTTCACCTCACCCACAGTTATGGGGAGGACATGGGCCGTAGCGCATCTCACTCTGTCGTGTGTGATACCTCTAGAAGAAAGAGATGGGGTGAGGTCGCTACATATCCTAATTGTAAACTAAATCATTTGTTTCTGTGCAGATATATCTACATAATAAGATTATATATATATATATAATGTAGATATATCTGCACAGAAACAAATGATTTAGTTTACAATTAGGATATTTTTAAAGCTCTTACCTTTAGCAGCAGATTTCTGTATTTCTAGAATATTATTGCTTGTACATACTGGAGGGAAGGAGGGGAGGAGATGTTTACATAACTTGCTATGAAACTGGAGAGAAAGGGTAACATGAAACTGAAACCGAATACACTGCTTGTGCGAGATTTGCAAGCCTGATATCCAGGAAGTAATACAGTCTGGCTTCAGGTGCCCAGACTTAAAATGGCCACAGTCTATTTCTATATCTAAATGCTGTAATAACCTAACAAAACGGACCTTAGTTTACAGACTAACTTTACTAGAATACATTAAAATTGTGTATTCTAGGGGTATTTTTATTTAAAAAGTGTAATTTCGGCCAGAACACCACTTTAACTCTTACAGGAGAGAATTTCCCTTCCTAGGGGTAGATTTCCTCTCCCTTCCTGTTGTCTCCTTCCGTTTGCAAGTAGGAGTCGTTTGTAAGTTGGATGTTTGAAAGTAGGGGCCTGCCCTATATACTTTGCAGAAATTTGGGCCTTAGGTGTTGGTGTTGCCACAATATTGTAAGGCCTCACAGTTACTCTTGGTGGGCACAGGAACGGGCCCTGCTGTGAAATATTAGATCAAGAATTGTAATTACATGCCCCTGTTGAACAGGGGCAGAAAAATTGGGCCTTAGGCACAGGTGCTGGTGCCACAACACTGCAACCCCTCATAGAAACTCTAGTTGGAGCGCATGGATGAGCCCTGATGCAAATTATTGCAGCAAAAATTGTAAGTGCACGCCCCTGTTAAACAGGGGCAGAAAAATTGGGCCTTAGGCACTGGTGCCACAACACTGCAACCCCTCACAGATACTATAGTTGGAGCGCAGGAATGAGCCCTGCTGCAAAGTATTACATAGTTACATATGTAGCGATACCCTCAAACTAAGAGTTTTTGGTTTTGGGCCCTGTACACAGCACAGCCAACCACCGGCAATCTACTCAACCCTTCTCTGGCACAGTTAATCTAGGGGTGGTATATTTGTATAGCTCTATACCAATTCATGTACAATTCCCCATACATTTAAACAGTGGCAAGATATAGTAATAGACTCCAATACCAGATTGATTAACTGTAAAAGGTTTACTTGTGAATAAAAGGTTAACGATCAATATCACATATAACACATGCATGCAGAGCCCTGCAATAATACTGACACTTGTTACCTATAGTGCATAAAGTTCTATCACACACTAACATATAGCTATACTCCCCGTTAGCAATATGGCGCCAAGCAATGCTATAAACCCCCCTGGTCAGGCCTGACCCAGTTAAAGCTCAGTCTTTAAAGGAGGAATCTTCGCATGCAAGACGATCGGTGGTGCACATACAGGAACAACAATTTGTAATCCAATAAGGGTCTAAGGCAATGGAAGCAACTCCCAGGAGACTAATGTAACTCAGTTCTGCTACTAGTCTCCTGACAGGAAAAGGAACAAGTATAACACGATGGGCCAAGGCAGTCAATAGGCCTAATAAAGAACTCAGTTATGGTTGTGAGCAGATGCTCTCTCACCCCTCCGGATTTGATCCCAGTCCGGGACTCCCACCGCTGCGTCCACACACGCAGGATCTGTCACCGCCGGATCTCTCGTCCAACTGACAATTGCAGAGCAGGTAGATGGCTGCAGCCGCACAGGCTCCGCAGCAGGGTGGAAGGCTCTCTGGAACTTCGCAAAGCCCAGGCCTCGGGCCTTGCACTCGCAGCAGGTCTGCACAGGAAGTCCTCTCTCCAACTGCGCGGTGTCCAAAGAGGCCGGGCCTAGCCTCGCCCTCCCCTTTTATACCCCACCCATGAGTCTCTGCGGCAGCCCCATGCACCCTGGGTGCCAAACTGGATTCTGGGTAACGTAGTCCATGGGGCCTCAACAGAGACCCCGCTACACACTCCCCCCACTTAAACTCTTTGGTCCCCAAAGATAATTGGCAACATACACTACGCACAACATTGGACAAAGCTGCGTATGATGTCGGCAGAGGAAGTTCCCACCAAAAATGAGAGGGTGAACTTCCTTGCCCACAGGTCACACTGTCATAAGTGGCCTGCCTAACTGTGCCAGGGGGTGAGTTGGGGTTGCCCTCCACCAAATGAACAGTGGAAGGATCAGGGCTTTCTGCACTCCTTCTGGCAGTTGCCACAGTGTCCTCCGAACTCTTCCCCATTTGTGGGTAAGTCAACCTTCAGGGAGGCCTTATGGCCCTCTTCGCCCTCCGCTCTCTTGGGAATTCTGGTTGGGACACTCTGGGTTCCTCTTCTGGAACAGACATGGCAGCTTCCACTGTTTCCAAAACATTTAACTCAGGAGCAGGAGAATACACAGAACATCCTGGATCCTCCTCTGGAAGTGAGTCGAGAGCATCTTCCCATGAGTCTGATAGAGGACTGGACGGAATGAATTCAGTAGCTTCTGCATTCAGTGTACTGTCTATGGTGTCTCCCAAAGGTGGGAGATCTATAGCAGAAGTCACTGGGGCCTGGGAGGGCCATAGCCATTCTAGCTCTTCCCTTTCATCCTCACTAGGTTCAGAGACACCTGTTTCTTCGGACTGAGATGCCTGAGACCGGGTATTTGGCCTAGGGGTATCCAGGATGGACGTTGGCTCAGAGGAATCCTTCACAGGGGGTATCCGAACTGCTTTGGCAAGTGGAAGTATATGGTTCCGGTGCCAAGTCTTCAAAAGGCCCTAGCTTTCCCTCTGGCTTCAGCTGATAGACTGGTAGGTCGGGCAACTTCTTGCAAATAACATATGGCTCAGGCCTCCATCTATCTGCAAGCTTGTGCTTCCCAGGGACTCCCCAGTTTCATAACAACACTCTGTCCCCAGGTTGCAGCTCCTGAATCCGGACCTTCAGGTCGAAGTTTTTCTTGTTGCGTCCTCCTCGTTGATCGGAAGCTGCTTGGGCCTGCTCGTAGGCCAACTGAAAACTGTGCCTCAACCGGTCCACATAGCCTTTGTGAGAAGTGGCAGAGGAATGGTCTATGGAGGTGCCAAAGGCCAGGTCTACGGGTAGTCTTGCTTCTCTCCCGAACATGAGTCGGTAGGGAGAGTACCCTGTAGCATCACTTGTTGTACTGTTGTAAGCATGAACAATTGCTGCTATGTGCCTACTCCAGTGCTGCTTCTTTTCACTTTCTAGAGTTCCCAGCATGTTGAGTAGGGTTCGGTTGAACCTCTCCGGCTGGGCATCCCCTTGTGGATGGTAGGGAGTGGTTCGGGTCTTCTTGATCCCTAAGGAGTCCAAGAGCTTCCGGATCAGCCAACTTTCAAAGTCCCTCCCTTGATCCGAGTGGAGTCGCTGTGGTAGCCCATAGTGCACAAAGTATTTCTCCATGAGTACCTTGGCCACTGTGGAAGCCTTCTGGTCTTTGGTTGGGAAGGCCTGGGCATACCGGGTGAAATGGTCGGTTACCACTAGAACATTTCCTAGTCCACTCAAGTCGGGTTCGAGGCAGAGGAAATCAATGCACACCAAATCCATTGGGCCTTGACTTTGCAGGTGGCCCATTGGGGCAGCTTGATGAGGTAGGGTTTTCTGCTGAATGCAGCGTGCGCATGAATGGCAGTATTCCTCCACTTCGACCCTCATGCAAGGCCAATAGAACCGGCTTCTGACAAGTTGGAAGGTCCTTTCAGCTCCTAAATGACCATGATGGTCGTGTAAGGCGACCAAGACAGTCTATCAGTGTTTCTCGGGTAGGAACAACTGCCATTTGTCTTCCAGGTCATCAGAGGGGACCCTTCAGTAGACCACCCCTTGATGCACCTGCAACCTGTCCCACTCCTTCCGCAGCAGACAAGCTTCCTTTGAAGGGTGATGTAAGAGCCTATCTGGATCATGATTTTCCAGGGCCTCTAGGACCAATTTCCCCAAAGGGTCTTCCAATTGGTCACACCTCAATTCTTTCTTTGACAGCTTGGGTAAATCATCGTCCTCTATCGGAGTTACTCCACAGTATTGCTTGGGGACCCCCACTACTGTGACCCCTATCTTTTCTGCTCTGGACCCCCCAATGGCTTGGAGTTCAGCCCCTTTACAGAGAGCCCGCACCCCGTCCGGTGCCACCTGAGTCCAGTCTTCTTTGAGGCCAGTGGGAGCATGAGACCTTCTGGACAGGGCATCCGCATCTCGATTTCCAGCCCCAGGTCTGTACTTCAGGCTGAAGTTGAATCCAGACAGTGCAGCCAGCCATCGATGGCCTGTGGCATCCAGTTTTGCTGTGGTGAATAGATAAGTAAGGGGATTGTTGTCAGTTTTCACAGTGAATTCTGCCCCATACAGATAGTCTTTAAGTTTATCAACTACAGCCCACTTAAGAGCCAGGAACTCCAACTTGTGAGTGGGGTAGTTTTTTTCAGAGGGGTTCAAACTTCTGCTCACATATGCAACGGGTCGCAGTTGCCCTTCATGCTCCTAGTAGAGCACTCCTCCCAGACCATCATGACTGGCATCTACATGGAGTTCAAAGGTTTCTTTGGGTCTGCATAGGCCAAGACAGGGGCAGTGGTTAAGCTCTTCTTCAGCATGTGGAAGGCCTCTTCGCATTTCCCATTCCACTGGTCTTTGACTGACTCTCCCGGCTTCCTGGGACCAGAGTCATCCTCTTCCCCTTCTATCTTCAAGAGTTCATTTAGGGTGCTGGCAATTTGTGCGAACCCCTCTACGAACCTCCTATAATAGGAGCAGAACCCCAAAAAGGACCTGAGTTCTTTCACAGTGGTGGGCTGGGGCCAGGAGGTGACTGCCTCCAGCTTCTCGGGGTCTGTGGCTACCCCTTCTTCAGACACTATGTGCCCTAGATAGTTCACTGGTGACTGGTAGAACTGGCATTTCTCTGGCGAAAAGCTTGAGTCCCTCTTCGCTGAGCCTTCTCAGTACCTTTTCCAGTCTTTCCTCATGTTCTTCTAGAGTCTTCCCAAAGACAATGATGTCATCCAAGTACACAAGAACTTCGATGAGGTTCATGTTTCCTACGGTTTTCTCCATGAGGCGTTGAAAGGTGGCAGGGGCTCCAGACAGACCTTGGGGCATCCAGTCAAACTCAAAGAATCCCACAGGGGTTATAAAAGCTGTCTTCTCTTTGTCTTCTGGATGCATAGGGATCTGATAGCATCCACTCTTTAGGTCCAAGACACTGAACCACCTGGCTCCAGACAAACTCTGTAGGGCATCGTCTATCCTCGGGGTGGTATACTGGTCAGGTATCGTCCTTTTGTTGAGAGTACTGTAGTCTATACACAACCTCAACGACCCATTCTTCTTCTGGACCACCACTATTGGAGAGGCATAGGGGCTCCTAGATTCCCGGATGACACCGGTTCGCTTGAGCTCGGCGAGCTGTTCTCTCAGGTCCTCAAGGTCGGCTAGAGGAACTCGCCGGACCCTCTCCCTGAAAGGCTTGTCTTCCTGGAGGCGGATTCAATGGGTGGCACTCTTCGCACACCCTACATCGAACTCATCCTTTAGAGAAAATCTTCCTCCACCTGGTCAACTGTGCCTTTGCCCTCTCTTTCCAAGTCCCTGGCAGGTTCGTGTTCTCCATGCAGAGCTTCTCCCAGACAGTCCTGTCTCCCTCTGTCTTCTCCACATCTGATAAGACAATTGGGGCAGCAGGGTTCACCTGGCCCAGTAACATCCTGGTGGGGATCTCCATGGGGACATCCGTGGTATTCCTGACGCTCACCGACACCTTACAGTGTGCCTTCTTCAAAGCTCTCAGGGTTAAAGTGAATGGGAGATGGAGGAGGGCGTGACCGGATGTAGAGGGGAGAGGTGAGGTGAGAGGCCATAGCAGCACGGACCGCACACCCGCTCCCATGTCACTCGCTGTCTGAGCCGACTCTATTACTTCCTGTGGAGGAGGAGGGAGAACTGAGGGAGGAGATGCCGGAAATCTAGCGACTCCGAAACCAACCCGAGCCGCCTGAGCCTCTGATGCCGCCGCCGCCTGAGCTGCCTGAGCTGCCCTACATGGAGGAGGCAGGAAGATTGCAATGTCCGGACATCTAGCCGCCGCAACACCGCAACCCCGTAACACCACAAACGCAGCAAACAGCGCACACCGCTGGCAACAGCCGAGCCGCCCTGCATGGAGGAGGACGCCCTGCATGGAGGAGGAGGAGGGTAAGCCTTAGGGTGGACACCTTACAGGGTAGCCTTACAGCACACACGGTAAGGCAACGTATGCAGTGGAAACAATACACACTTCTTTTTTTTTTTTTTTTTTTTTAAACAGACTGCACAGACTGCACTCTGAGACCACCATTGTACGGAGGAATGGACAGCTGAGGTCTGAGGAGGGGGTGGTGAATACAAGGTTGGTGAGCCGTCCTGTATGGGTTTTTTTTTCCCTCTCCCTATATTGTAAAAAAAAAAAAAAGAGGAAAAATCTCTCCCCCTGTCTGTGATCTAAGTGTTGGCCACGCTATTGGGTGTATGGCTTTTTGTGTCAGCCGGAGTACAAGCCAGGTCAGGCACCTGGGACACTACAAGGAAGAGCTGTGGGGGTATTGCGGGACACTGTGGAGCACTATGAATAAGGGTCAGATTCAGTGGAAAGCATAAACTCTGTGTAAGCCCTGTGCTTATAGACACCCCGTATGCCAATTTGTACTGAGGTTGCGGCAGGGTTTGGTGGAATAATGACATGGACATGGAGACAGGAAGAGATAATATAAAGACCTCTTAGATATACTATACTTGGTATAGATTCCCCACAGGGACCCGCTATATTGGCACTTTGCACTTTCACCCTAAAATATACACCCTGCCTCCGGAGATTTGGGATAAAGGAGATTAGGGGACAGAGATACATAGCTGTACGGCCTGGGTGCCAGGAGAACTGTAGGAACAAGAATGCTTGACTTGGAACCACGGAAGAAATAAAAGCTATAGAACTACACAGTCCCATAAACTCCACAGTTCTAATAAAAACTGGAGGATAGCGCCGGATATTCTGTCAGTAATGACAAAGAAAAAAGGTGTGGAAGTTATTTCTCAGGAAAGAACCAGCTCAGGCGGCAGGGAATAGATGAATGCACAGCCACAGCCACAGCCACAGTCACAGACACATACAACGCGTGGAACTAAGGCAAGCCAGGCCGCAGCAGCGGCTGCAGCGGCAAAGTTGGAGAGATTTGCGCATACGGCAGGCCATACACCGAGCCAGACACCCAAAAAAATACAGGGGGAGCAACAACCCACCTCTCAGAGGAGAAGTCAGGGAAAGACATTAACAATGGATATATCAGCAGCTGCGGTCGGCAATACGGGGGCAAAGAAAAAGACGCAGAAGGAAAATGTAGAATTGACTGTAGAACAGACGAAAGAGGGGGAACCATCTATGAGAGAGATTCTCCAAGCAGTGAATAACTGCAAGTCTTCATTAACCGACATATTTGGTCAACTAAAAGTCATAAGAGAAGACATGTCAGCGCTTAACCACTTAAGCCCCGGACCATTTCGGGCCATTAGGACCAGGCCTGTTTTTGGGATTCGGCACTGCGCTGCTTTAACTGTAAATTGTGCGGACATGCAATGTTGTACCCAAATGAAATTTGCGTCCTTTTCTTCCCACAAATAGAGCTTTCTTTTAATGGTATTTGATTGCCTCTGCGATTTTTATTTTTTGCGATATAAACAGAAAAAGACCGAAAATTTTGAAAAAAAATTATATTTTCTACTTTTTGTTATAAGAAAAATCGAATAAACTCAATTTTAGTCATACATTTAGGCCAAAATGTATTCAGCCACATGTCTTTAGTAAAAAAAATGTCAATAAGCGTATATTTATTGGTTTGCGCAAAAGTTATAGCGTTTACAAACTAGGGTACATTTTCTGAAATTTACACAGCTTTAAATTTATGACTGCCTATCTCATTTCTTGAGGTGCTAAAATGGCAGGGCAGTACAAAACCCCCCCAAATGACCCCATTTTGGAAAGTAGACACCCCAAGGAAATTGCTGAGAGGCATGTTGAGCCCATTGAATATTTTTTTTTTTGTCCCAAGTGATTGAATAATGACAAAAAAAAAAAAAAAAATTACAAAAAGTTGTCACTAAATGATATATTGCTCACACATGCCATGGTTATATGTGGAATTGCACCCCAAAATACATTCTGCTGCTTCTCCTGAGTACGGGGATACCACATGTGTGGGACTTTTTAGGAGCCTAGCCACGTACGGGACCCCGGAAACCAAGCACCGCCTTCAGGATTTCTAAGGGCGCAAATTTTTGATTTCACTCCTCACTACCTATCACAGTTTCGAAGGCCATAAAATGCCAAAATAGCACAAAACCCCCCCAAATTACCCCATTTTGGAAAGTAGACACCCCAAGCTATTTGCTGAGAGGCATGTTGAGTCCATGGAATATTTTATATTTTGCCACAGGTTGCGGGAATATGACAAACTTTTTTTTTTTTGCACAAAGTTGTCACTAAATGATATATTGCTCACACATGCCATGGGCATATGTGAAATTACACCCCAAAATACATTCTGCTGCTTCTCCTGAGTACGGGGATACCACATGTGTGGGACTTTTTGGGAGCCTAGCCGCGTACGGGACCCCAAAAACCAAGCACCGCCTTCAAGGTTTCTAAGGGCATAAATTTTTGATTTCACTCCTCACTACCTATCACAGTTTTGAAGGCCATAAAATGCCAAGATGGCACAAACCCCCCCCAAATGACCCCATTTTGGAAAGTAGACACCCCAAGCTATTTGCTGAGAGGCATGTTGACCCCATTGAATATTTTTTTTTTGTCCCAAATGATTGAATAATGACAAAAAGAAAAAAAAAATGTACAAAAAGTTGTCACTAAATGATATATTGCTCACACATGCCATGGTTATATGTGGAATTGCACCCCAAAATACATTCTGCTGCTTTTCCTGAGTACGGGGATACCACATGTGTGGGACTTTTTGGGAGCCTAGCCGCGTACAGGGCCCCAAAAACCAAGCACCGCCTTCAGGATTTCTAAGGGCGTAAATTTTTGATTTCACTCCTCACTACCTATCACAGTTTCGAAGGCCATAAAATGCCAAAATAGCACAAAACCCCCCCAAATTACCCCATTTTGGAAAGTAGACACCCCAAGCTATTTGCTGAGAGGCATGTTGAGTCCATGGAATATTTTATATTTTGCCACAGGTTGCGGGAATATGACAAACTTTTTTTTTTTTGCACAAAGTTGTCACTAAATTATATATTGCTCACACATGCCATGGGCATATGTGAAATTACACCCCAAAATACATTCTGCTGCTTCTCCTGAGTACGGGGATACCACATGTGTGGGACTTTTTGGGAGCCTAGCCGCGTACGGGACCCCAAAAACCAAGCACCGCCTTCAAGGTTTCTAAGGGCATAAATTTTTGATTTCGCTCCTCACTACCTATCACAGTTTTGAAGGCCATAAAATGCCAAGATGGCACAAAACCCCCCCAAATGACCCCATTTTGGAAAGTAGACACCCCAAGCTATTTGCTGAGAGGCATGTTGAGCCCATTGAATATTTTATTTTTTGTCCCAAATGATTGAATAATGACAAAAAGAAAAAAAAAATGTACAAAAAGTTGTCACTAAATGATATATTGCTCACACATGCCATGGTTATATGTGAAATTACACCCCAAAATACATTCTGCTGCTTCTCCTGAGTACGGGGATACCACATGTGTGGGACTTTTTGGGAGCCTAGCCGCGTACGGGACCCCAAAAACCAAGCACCGCCTTCAAGGTTTCTAAGGGCATACATTTTTGATTTCACTCCTCACTACCTATCACAGTTTTGAAGGCCATAAAATGTCAAAATAGCCCAAAACCCCCACAAATGACCCCATTTTGGAAAGTAGACACCCCAAGCTATTTGCTGAGAGGCATGGTGAGTATTTTACAGCTCTCATTTGTTTTTGAAAATTAAGAAAGACATTTTTTTTTCTTTTTTTTTTTCTTTTTTTACATTTTCAAAACTTTGTGACAAAAAGCGAGATCTGCAAAATACTCAACATACCTCTCAGCAAATAGCTTGGGGTGTCTACTTTCCAAAATGGGGTCATTTGGGGTGGTTTTGTGCCATCTGGGCATTCCATGGCCTCCGAAACTGTGATAGGCAGTGAGGAGTGAAATCAAAAATTTACACCCATAGAAATCCTGAAGGCGGTGCTTGGTTTTTGGGGTCCCGTACGCGACTAGGCTCCCAAAAAGTCCCACACATGTGGTATCCCCGTACTCAGGAGAAGCAACAGAATGTATTTTGGGGTGTAATTCCACATATGCCCATGGCATGTTTGAGCAATATATAATTTAGTGACAACTTTTTGTACATTTTTTTTTTTTTTTGGTCATTATTCAATCACTTGGGACAAAAAAAAAAAATATTCAATGGGCTCAACATGCCTCTCAGCAAATAGCTTGAGGTGTTTACTTTACAAAATGGGGTCATTTGGGGGGGTTTTGAACTGTCCTGGCATTTTATGCACAACATTAGGAAGCTTATGTCACACATCATCCACTCTTCTAACCACTTGAAGACAAAGCCCTTTCTGACACTTTTTGTTTACATGAAAAAAAAAAAAATTTTTGCAAGAAAATTATGTTGAACCCCCAAACATTATATATTTTTTTAAAGCAAAGGCCCTACAGATTAAAATAGTGGGTGTTGCATTTTTTTTTTCCACACAGTATTTGCGCAGCGATTTTTCAAACGCATTTTTTGGGGGAAAAACACACTTTTTTTATTTTTAATGCACTAAAAAACACTATATTGCCCAAATGTTTGATGAAATAAAAAAGATGATCATAGGCCGAGTACATGGATACCAAACACGACATGCTTTAAAATTGCGCACAAACGCGCAGCGGCGACAAACTACATTCATTTTTAAAAGCATTTAAAAGCCTTTACAGGTTACCACGTTAGATTTACAGAGGAGGTCTACTGCTAAAATGACTGCCCTCGATCTGACCTTCGCGGTGATACCTCACATGCATGATGCAATTGCTGTTTACATATGACGCTAGACCGACGCTTGCGTTCGCCTTTGCGCAAGAGCAGGGGGGGACAGTGGTGCTTTTTTTTTTTTTTTTTTTTTTTTTTATTATTTATTTGGCTTTTTTATTTTATTTTTAAACTGTGCCTTCCATATTTTATTTTTTTACCATTTTTATCGTTATCTCAGGGAATGTAAATATCCCCTATGATAGCAATAGGTAGTGACAGGTACTCTTTTTTTGAAAAAAATTGGGGGGTTAGACCCTAGATCTTTCCTCTGCCCTCAAAGCATCTGACCACACCAAGATCGGTGTGATAAAATGCTTTCCCAATTTCCCAATGGCGCTTTTTATATCCGGGGGGGACATTCCCTCCCACTGCTTGTAAAAGCAGTCTAGAGGCTAATTATCTGCTAGAATTGCTTTTACATGAAAGCCGGCCGCTGGCTGAAAAGAATGATACCAAGATGATACCTAAACCCGCAGGCATCATTCTGGTATAAACATTCAAAGTCCAGCAACATACCAGTACGTTGCTGGTCCTTGTTGGACATGTATTGTAATCTTTTTTTTCATACAGCCTATTGGCTGAACGAAAAAAAGAGATTGATAGGTGGGTATGCCCACCATTAGAATACCTCCCTTCATCCACCCACTTCTAATGATGGGCATATATGCCGAAGCATGGGGGCATCCTCCCGCAAAAAAGTTATGCCGCGTACACACGGTCAAGCCTTCGTCGGAATTTCGACCGTATGTACGCGGCATAAAAGGTTATGCCGCGTACACACGGTCGGACTTTTCCACGGGCAAGCCTCCGTTGGAATTTCGACCGTATATACGCGGCATTAGGAGCAAAATCGCTCCTCCGCCCCTGCTGCCCCCATGCTTCGGCATATATGCTCTTTTTTTTAACTGTGGTGGTGAAATCACCTCCTACAGCGTTGGAGTCACGGCTTTATGTATCGTGGGAGCAAACGCTGTTGCTGTCAAGATAAATAGATCCGCGCTGCAACTGAATGGCGTACCTGCTAAGCAAATGGTGGTTAACATTAAAACAAAGTAACATTACAGTACAACAGTAAGACCTTACCATGCCATACCTGCAAAGCAAATACCAAAACAAAACCTAGTAAAAAATAAAAAAATGTTTTAACGCAACCTGTGCCTAAAACATATATATGCCGAAGCATGGGGGCATCCTCCCGCAAAAAAGTTATGCCGCGTACACACGGTCGGAATTTTCCACGGGCAGGCCTCCGTCGGAATTTCGACCGTATGTACGCGGCATTAGGAGCAAAATCGCTCCTCCGCCCCTGCTGCCCCCATGCTTCGGCATATATGCTCTTTTTTTTAACTGTGGTGGTGAAATCACCTCCTACAGCACTGGAGTCACGGCTTTATGTATCGTGGGAGCAAACGCTGTTGCTGTCAAGATAAATAATTCCGCGCTGCAGTTGAATGGCGCACCTGAAAACAAAAAATTACATACCTGAAAAGCAAGCATGATAAAACATTGCAGAATAGAATACAGTAAAAAAGAGCAGAACAATAGAGAGAAAATAGAGAGAGAGAGAACAATAAAACGACAACTATTTTTGGTTTTTTTTTTTTTTTTTTTTTTTTGTGTTTTGTTTTTTACGTTTTTTTTTTTCTTTTTTACACTTTTTTTTGTAACTTTACAACTGTAATGGTTCGGGTCTCTCAAAATGTAATGGCATCTTGGGAGACCCTGTGTAAGTGTGTCCTAGTCTGTGAAATGCTGTACCCTACGCTAAAACTTCACTTTTGAGTGGTAGCGTTCAAAACATTCACCTTGGCAAAGACCAGGCTTGTCAGGACAGAGTGGACAAAAACTACGGGTGTCACACCTAAATCCGCGCTTGCTACAGACACGACATCTTTTTTGGGGGTGGCTTTGGGTAGGGGTACTCGGGAGGACATACGAATAATGCCTCTCATGCAGCCGGCTTACTGCATTTGGTTGGGGATGGTGAGGTGCAGAACCGCCTGGATACAGGAGTTCTGTGACTATCTCATTCTGGAATTTTAGGAGAGATAACGTCCCGCCTGAAGCTCTGTATAGCACATGAGCGTTCAGCAAAGCCAATTGGAATAATGATAGAGACACTTTTTTGTACCAGCGTCTCGCCTTACGGTCAATTAGATACGGCGCCATCAACTGGTCGTTGAGGTCCACCCCTCCCATATTTTGGTTATATTCGTGGACACAGAGGGGTTTCTCCACAACACCAGTCGCCGTACGAATTTGGACTGTCGTGTCTGCATGAAGGGAGGTAAGAAGGAAAACATTCTTATTGTCCCTCCACTTCATAGCGAGCAAGTTATTACACTTCAAGCAGGCTCTCTCCCCCAGCCTAAGACGGGCATCTACAAGCCGCTGGGGAAAGCCCCGGCGATTAGGTCGCACGGTGCCACATGCTCCAATCTGATGATCAAACAAGTGACTAAACAGTGGCACGCTCGTGTAATAATTGTCCACATACAAGTGGTACCCCTTTCCGAATAAGGGTGACACCAAGTTCCACACTATCTTGCCAGCGCTCCCTATGTAATCCGGGCAGTTGACCGACTCAATCTGACTGTCTTTTCCCTCATAAACCGTAAAGTTCACTACATAGCCTGTTGCCCTGTCACAGAACTTGTAGAGCTTGACCCCGTATCTGGCACGCTTGCTGGGAAGGTACTGCTTGAAAGACAAGCGGCCAGAAAATTTAATCAGGGACTCATCAACGCAGACAACTTGATCGGGAGTAAACAAGGCTGCAAAACGTTCGTTGAAGTGGTTTATGAGGGGCTGAATTTTATAGAGCCGGTCGTATTCAGGGTCCCCACGTGGACGACAAAGTTCATTGTCGTTGAAGTGCATGAACCGCAAAATCTGCTCGTATCGTGCCCTGGACATGGAGGCAGAGAACACGGGCATGTGGTCAATTGAGTGCGTGGACCAATAAGCACGCAATGACGGAAATTTATGTGTGCCCATGTTGAGGGAAAGGCCCAGAAAGGTCTTAAATTCGGAAACCGTAATTGGTTTCCAATTTCTGGCAATTTTAGGCAACTGGGGGTTAGCGGCGATAAATTGACCAGCATATAAATTACTCTGGTCCACAATAGATCTATAGAGATCTTCCGTGAAAAACAGCGAATAAAAATCAATTGGAATAAAATCAGCTGTTTCCACCTGAATACCGGGTTGGGCAGTGAATGGGGGAAGTACGGGTTCTGCAGAAGTGGTGGGGACCCAATCAGGATAGGCGAATTCTGCAGGAAGGGCAGTATGGGCACGACGGGCCTGCCTTTGTCTTCTTGGTGGCAGCGGGACACTACTTGTGCTTGCCACCTCGCGAGCTTGAACTGCACTTATGGGACTCGCCACGTCACCAAGTGTTACTGCAGTGCTGGATGTACGTCCAGGCTGTACTAGGCCGCTGGTGCTTGCCAGTTCACCAGAAGGAATAGCGGCGCTAGTACTATTCTGCTCCATGATACGAGAGACCTGCGGTTCTTGCTCCTCAACAACCTCAGAAGATCGGGATCGGGTACACCTGACCTTAGCAGGGACCTCAACTTCGTCGTCAGAGCTATCTGACGTGGGGCCGCTGACGTCACTGTCTTCTACGGGAAGATATTCTGAGCCTGAATCTGACAGATACGTGACCTCCTCTTCACTATCTGTCATGCTCAGAATCTCGTAGGCCTCTTTACTAGTGTACCTTCGTCTTGCCATTTTGGGCTCTAAATTTAGGGGTACACTAGTAAGATTCACAGGAAAAAAAAGCACCTGACTGTCGTCAGCAAATATATCAAACGCTACAAAAAAACTGTTAGCGATCGCAGGGATCAGGCCTGTCTCTGCGAACGCTGCAGTTATGTGTGTTGTGTTTGGTAAGTGACAGTGATCGATCGATACTGCACTTGGGTGGGCTGGGCTGGGCTGGGCGGAGGGGCTAAACGCAGGCGCTAGCAGGTATCTGGGCTGATCCCGCTAACACTGCGTTTTTGGGAACCCTAAACCGCTGGGGATGCTAGTATAGATCTGATCAGATACTATACCACTAAGGGGGGTGTATGCTTTGCGCGTGGGTGTTAGCGTTACTGGCACTAACCTAACACTGCCTGGGGCGACGCAGACCCTCTCTGGCGCTAAAACCTAATTGATCTCACCCGCCGGGCGATCAGGGGGGTTAAACCTTTATTGGGTTATATACGGCGGGTGCCCTGATGCTATAAAAAGCAAACTAATCAACCAGCGTCACCTGTAACCTTTATATGGTGATCACTGGTGAAAGGGTTAACTAGGGGCAATCAGGGGGTTAAAACCTTTATTAGGTTAAATATGGGGGGTACCCGACGCTATATAAAAACCTGACGGGTTACCTAAATAACTAGATAACTTACTGGCTAACCAGTGACACCAGTGACGCTTATACGGCGATCACTGGTGAAAGGGTTAACTCTAGGGGCAATCAGGGGGTTAAAATAATATATGGGGGTACCTGACACTAATAAAAACCTGCGGCGAACCTAAAAAAAAATAACTGCCTATCTAAAACACCAGCGACACGAATACAGCGATCGGAAAAACTATCGCTTAGTGACGCTGAAGTTAGGGGGTGAAAGGGTTACCTGGGGGGTGATCAAGGGGTTAAACCTTTATTAGGGGGGGTTAGGGGGCTACCCTGGACCTAAAGGGGCCTAATCCTAACTGCCCTGCAACTTTTTACAATCACAGATGACACTAAATGCAGTGATCAGTAAAATAAATGATCACTGCAATCAGTGACACTGTGATTGGGGGCTTTGGGGTGACCTGGGGGGTGATCTGGGGGTGACTGGGGGGTGATTTGTGTGCCTATGTGTACCTACGTGTCAGTGGACTGTTGGAGCACTAACCTCTGTCTTCTCTCCTCGGCGCCGGGAACGAAAAGACCACGGCGAGGGAGATGACATCACTTCCTCCAGCCTGTGTTTACATCACATGGCGGAGGAAGCATTTTCATTGGCCGGGAGCGATCGCGAGGGGGGGGTGGAATCGAGCGGCCGCCCCCTCATGCCTGATCGCTCCCGAACACTTAACGGCCGCTCACTGCAGTGAAGGGGGGTCCGGATGGACCCCCCAACTGCACAAAGGCGATCACGTAGATCTACGTGATTCTGCCTGTCCGTGCCATTCTGCCGACGTAAATCGGCGGTGGGCGGTCGTTAAGTGGTTAAGCAAGATGTGCAGGGGATTGGGGAACGGACATCTGTACTAGAGGGGAGACTTAGCCAGGTAGAAGACGATGTGGACCCATTAAAAAATGAGATAAAAGTAATGCGGGAACAGCTAAATACATGCATGAATAAGATGGATGATATGGAGAACAGGATACGCAGGAAAAATATTAGGGTACTAGGTCTCCCCGAAAAAAGTGAAGGTAACAATCCCACAGAGTTTATGGAAGACTGGCTTGGAGAAACGCTCAGTAAAGATTGCCTGTCAAAATTCTTCACAATTGAACGAGCCCACAGAGTGCCATCTAGGAATCTCGCTACTGGAGGCCAGCCTAGGCCCCTCTTCATTAAATTGCTTCATTTTAGGGACAAGGTTGCAATCCTGCGAAGGGCAAGAGAAATGGGGGAGATACAATATAAAGGCGTGAGAATCTCAATCTATCCGGATTTCTCCCCGGAATTACAGAGACAAAGGGCAAAATTTATGGACTGTAAGCGCAGGCTGCAACACAATAAACTAAAATATGCAATGTTTTACCCAGCTCGCCTAAGGATAACGGACAACGGGGAACATACTTTCTTTTCTACACCTGCAGAAGTGACACTGTGGTTGGATGGGAGGGAACGGGGTGGAGGGGGGGGGGGGTGGGGGACAGAAGGAACAGGAGGGTAAAGGATAAAGTTTTTGTACCCCCTCCCACCCACCGCCTTGGTTTTTCTTTTTTCTCCCTCCCCTCCCTCCTTCTTTTCTTTTTTTTTCCCTCCCTTTTTTTTTTCTCCCCTCCCTCTTTCTTTCTTTTTTTTTTTTTTTTTCTTTCCTCTTTTTTTTTTTTTTTTCTTTCTTATCGGTTTGGACACGGGGAAGCGAGAAGGGGGTGGAGTGGGGAAGTGTAAAATGGCCAATCTGAAATGTGTATGTGTTTTGGTTATTTTTTATTTGGTACCATGTGTGAAAGGGAAAAGGTAGTATATAAACATAAACGGTTGAAATTGGAAAAATTGAGAATAGGGGGAAACACAGCAAAAGATAAAATAGCACTAAGCACCTTGAAGGGAACATGCGGTCACTTTAGAAGCTCTCAACACAGGCCCAATGGAGGGCAGGGAAGGGGAGGGGGAGGGGGGAGGGAGCAAGGGTGGGATAAAGATATGAGTGAGGAGTATGAATGGGTGAATCCACTAAACATAAAACACGATTTTTGGAAAGGAATTAAAAACAAAGATATAAAAATTAAAAGGAACGAATATGAGAAGTATACTGATAAAACTTGAATAATGGTAGTTAATAGACAGGATCAAGGGGTATCCCTAGGACAGACTAAAAGTATAAGGGTATGTTCCTGGAATGTCCGGGGGGTAAGAGAACCAGCTAAAAGAAGTATAATTTATTTGATGGCAGCGCTGGATAATATTGGGATACTATGTCTGCAGGAGACACATCTGGAAAAGGAAACCACCAGTACATTAAAACATAGAAAATATCAAGTACAATACCATGCCACTCATACCTCATACTCAAGGGGTGTCAGTGTGCTGGTTGATTCTGGAATAGTGTTCTCCTGCAGGCAGAGTAGAGTGGATGATAAAGGGCGATTTATATTTCTATTCTGTCAGATAGAGGCAAGGGAATATGTGCTGGCTAACGTCTATATCCCACCACCCTTTAGTACCGAAATTTTAGAGGAGCTTATAAAGTTTTCTATGGACAAGGAAGGGGTGCCAGTTATAGTGACAGGAGATTTTAACATGACTATGAATAAAAAGGTGGACAGGTTTCCCCCCGGGGTCTCCCCCAGTGGCACGCCTGGCAGCCCCCTCCTCCAATTTTGTGGAGAGACGGGACTGGTGGACGTGTGGAGGGTGAGGCACCCGGAGGAGAAACAGTTTTCTTGTCACTCTAAAACGCACGCGACCTTGTCCAGAATAGATATGGTGCTGTGTAGTGAAGATGCCCTGAGGGAAGTGGGGGAAGTGAAATATGAACCGAGAAGTATTTCAGACCATGCTGCAGTAATTTTTGAAATAAATACAAGTAGGAAACTTAGTAAAGGGGATTGGAAGTTGAACCCATTCTGGCTAGGAATAATTAACGATGTGGGGGGAGTCTGTGCCAGCCTGGAAGAATTTATAAAATTAAATGAAGGATCTGCATCTAAAGGAACTATTTGGGATGCCCTGAAGGCTTTCCTTCGGGGAGTCTTAATACAAAAAATATCATATAAAAAAAAACAAACACAAGCTAAGGAAGAAATAGTAAGGGAAAAGGTGAGAAGGTCTGAAGTAAAATACGTGGAAAGTCCAACAATAGAGAAACATAAAGAGTGGGTAAAAAGTCAGGAAGAATATAAAGACTTGCTACTAAAAAAAGCAGAAAATAAAATGCTGTTTCAAAAACAGACCTTCTTCGGGGAGGGAGAGAGAGTGGGAAGGATGCTGTCCCTGATTGCTAGGGCTAATGCCCCCTCTTCGGTTATATCGGCTATATGTGATAAAGAAAAGGAGATTAGGACAGGTACTAGTAAAATAACAGAGGTCTTTAAAAACTATTACCAAAATCTGTATAGCAGTATCCCATCAGAAAATATAGAAAGGGAGATGGGAACCTTCTTCAAAGGGCTACAGGTCCCCCAACTATCAAGGGAAGACAGAGAAGGACTGGAGGCACCACTGGCGCTGGAAGAACTACAAAAAGCAACAGCAGATATGGCAAACCAGAAGGCCCCAGGACCTGATGGTTTGCCAATAGAAACATATAAGACTTACAGTAAGGTGCTGCTTCCAAAACTTCTAGAAGTTCTTAACTGGGCAGCTGTAGAGGGGAAGCTGCCACTGTCTATGACAGAGGCAACAATTATAGTGCTTCCTAAGGAGGGGAAAAGTCAGCTTGATGTAGCATCATATAGGCCGATATCTCTCCTATGTTCGGATGTGAAGATACTGGCTAAAGTACTGGCAACAAGACTTAACAGGATAGTCGCAAAACTGGTGCACTCGGACCAGACTGGATTTATACCAGATAGATCTACAAGTATCAATATAAGAAGGACATATTTAAACATCCAATTGCCAATAGAGAATGAAGGGACAAGAGCTATTCTGTCCTTAGACGCAGCCAAGGCGTTTGACAGCCTTGAGTGGCACTTTTTGTGGAAGGTACTCGCTGAGTTCCAGTTTGGTCCGAGATTCATCCAATGGGTTAAAACACTGTATGAGGGTCCAAGAGCAAAAATAAGAATAAATGGAGAATGTTCAGCGTGGTTCCAGTTGACGAGGGGGACAAGACAGGGGTGTCCGCTGTCGCCCCTACTGTTCGCCCTCGCAGTGGAACCGCTGGCTATATCAATAAGGGCATCCCCAGAGGTACATGGATTTAAGAGAAAACTTGGGGAAGAAAAGATTGCCATGTATGCAGACGACATCTTGCTCTTTCTGGGGGATACACAGTCCTCACTAGATACAGCAATGAGGATAATTGGAGAATACAGGAAAATCTCAGGGCTGAGGATTAATTGGGAAAAATCTGCACTTTTGCCAATAGACCCAATAACACAGCAGATAACCCAAGTTAAGGTTGTGAGTCAGATGAGGTACCTGGGAATAAATGTAACAAAAGAACCAGGACATTACATAGCCAATAACCTGGTACCATTGATGACAAGGTTGAAACAGAAGTGTCACGTGTGGAATAGACTCCCACTCTCGGTAGCCGGACGTTGCAACCTTGTCAAAATGGTTTGGATGCCTCAGATCCTATATATAATGCATAACTCCCCAGTATGGATTCCAAAATATTGGTTCAAAAGAATAGACAGTGTATTCAGGGAACTGATATGGAGAAATGGAGCAGTAAGAGTTTGTCTTCGTACTCTACAGCAAACTAGAGAAAGGGCGGGACTGGCATTGCCTAACCCGAGATACTATTTCCTAGCTGCACAAATACAGCACATGAGGGGAAGTAACCTACCGGGGAGTAGGGAGGGGGGAAGAATCTATTACTGAATGATACAAGTCATGACACAGAAGTAGAGGCAGTGGAGGCTGACTCTTTCTGCTCCAGATGTCCAACAGAAAAACTAATGGTAAAATGTTGGAAGACGGTCAAGGAGATATTGGGCTACAGTGGATTCTCAGAACTCTCCCCCATCTGGGATAATAGCAATCTAGAAGAGCTCAAAAAGATGGGAAAAGTTGAGGAATGGGATATATGCGGAGTGCATCTCCTGATACAATTTTTTAAAGAGGGAAGAATAAAGACATTCCAAGAGCTAAGAGAGGAGTACTCAATCCCCAGAAATCATTCTATAGATACTGTGAGGGGGTTAGCTCGGCAGCGGGTGTGTGTGATCCCCTGGATGGGCTCCCCACACAAAAACAGGCCCAGCAAACGGAGGTTGTGGTTTTCAAAATCAAAAAAAAAGGTGCGGTTTATTTTCTATTTACAGTGACAAAACACAGCAAAGCCAAAAGAAACATATAAACAAAATAAATCCTGGTCAACTTGACCTCTGACTAAACATACAGGTTTCCTAACTAACAACTGGGATCAGCCTAGTGCTGTCCTAGTCCCTAAGTCCCTGGTTTAGTAAAAGTCCAAACAAATAGCCACACAGGCTTTTTCTCACCGCACAGGGGTTCACTCTCCCTAGACAGTCCACACAGGTCTGGTTCCAGGCATGAGCTAACACCTAATGAATCTGGGAGTTTTTATAGAGGCCTTAAACGAACTGACAGGCTTCAGCTGGCCTCATCAACTCCCTGCCTGCACGACGCCCAGCCCTCTCCCTAGAGGTATGAGTCATCCATGAGCCTACTAGCCTCAGCTGGGCTTATACAACTCTCCACCCTAGTTGTATAAGTCAGCATAAAGCCTGAATCTGGGCGAAATATATCTACCCCCCTGGATGCAACCAGGTGACTTTACCTTCCTGCTGTCACATACCCCCCCCCTCTTGTTTTAACCTCGGGGTTGGAACACCAGCAATCAGGCATTCATGTACTCGAGACAAAGCATCCACATTCCCCATTTGAACGCCAGGGCGATGCTTTACTGTGAAGTTGAATTCCTGGAGGGCCAGGAACCACCTATTCACTCTTCTATTTGTTTCCTTGTTTTGAGCCATCCACTTTAACGGAGCGTGATCCGTAACCATGTCAAAGTGCCTACCTAGCAGGTAGTACCGAAGGGAATCTAGAGCCCACTTCACCGCTAAACACTCCTTTTCAACGGTGGCGTAATTTACCTCATGGGACTTCAACTTCCTGCTGAGGTAAATGACTGGGTGCTCTTCCCCGTTCCAGACCTGGGACAATACTGCTCCTAACCCCACATCTGACGCATCACTTTGTACGACAAAGTCTTTAGAGAAGTCGGGTGAGTACAACACTGGCTGGCTACATAAGGCTTGTTTCAAGAATTGGAATGCTGCCTCCGCCTCGGGGGTCCATTTAATCATGACCGACCCTTTCCCCTTCGTTAGGTTGGTTAGGGGCACAGCCTTAGAAGCAAAGTGGGGAATGAATCGCCGATAATACCCAGCGATTCCCAGAAAGGCTCGTACCTGCTTCTTGCTGTTGGGACGTGGCCAACTCTGGATGGCCTCGACTTTGTTGAGTTGGGGTTTTATTACTCCCCTCCCAATGGTGTACCCAAGATATTTGGCCTCCTCCTGCCCAATGGTACACTTCTTGGGGTTAGCCGTAAACCCCGCTTCCCGAACAGAGTCCAGGACTGCTTGCACTTTTGGCAGATGTGAGGCCCAATCTGTGCTATGGACAATTACGTCATCCAGGTAAGCCGCAGCATACTTCCGATGGGGCCTCAGCATCTGGTCCATTTTCCGCTGGAATGTGGCCGGCGCATTCTGTAACCCGAACGGCATTCTTTTATATTGGAACGCCCCGTCTGGGGTTACAAATGCGGTTTTCTCTTTGGCCAATTTGGCCAGGGGGATTTGCCAATACCCTTTTGTGAGGTCAAGAGTCGTCATGTATCGGGCTGTTCCCAGCCGGTCGATCAACTCATCTATACGTGGCATGGGGTAGGTGTCAAATTTTGTAACTTTGTTCAACTGACGAAAATCGTTACAAAATCGCCAGCTCCCATCCGGTTTAGGCACCAACACAATGGGACTAGACCAATCACTTTGGGACTCCTCTATCACCCCTAAGTTCAGCATTTTCTGTACTTCCTCCCGTATTGCCTCCCGTCGGGCCTCTGGGATCCGATAGGGTTTTAACTTCACCCTTTCACCAGGCGGGGTAATGATGTCATGCTCTACCCCAAATGTTTGTCCCGGCAGCTCAGAGAATACCTCCTTGTTGCGAAGCACAAACTCCTTAACCTCCTGTTGTTGGGGTTGTGACAAGGTGGCTGCTATTCCAACCTCAGGAATCACGCAACCAGTTTGAGCTGGTGAGCAAGTGTCTGCGACTAGGGACTCTCTATCCCTCCAGGCTTTCAACAGATTAACGTGATAGATCTGTTCGGGCTTTCGCCTTCCTGGTTGTCTGACCTTGTAATTCACTTCGCTCACTTTTTCCATTATCTCGTAGGGGCCTTGCCATTTGGCAAGGAATTTACTTTCAACCGTAGGGACAAGTACCAGTATCCTATCCCCCGGGGAAAAGGTACGGGTCTTGGCTCCACGGTTGTACACTCTCTGCTGTGCTAACTGCGCTTGGGCCAAATGTTCCTTCACGATGGGCATTACCTGTGCAATTCGGTCTTGCATCAGGGCGACATGCTCAATCACACTCCTGTGGGGAGAACTCTCACTTTCCCAAGTTTCCTTGGCAATATCCAACAGCCCTCTTGGGTGTCTCCCATACAGTAACTCAAAGGGGGAGAATCCCGTAGAGGATTGGGGCACCTCCCTAATAGCAAACATCAGATAAGGAAGTAGACAGTCCCAATCCTTTCCATCTCTATCCACCACTTTCTTCAACATTTGTTTTAGGGTTTTGTTGAATCTTTCAACCAGCCCATCGGTTTGGGGGTGATACACAGATGTACGTAATTGCGTCACTTTGAACAATTTACACAGCTCCTTCATAACCCGGGACATAAAGGGTGTACCTTGGTCCGTAAGCAGTTCTTTACAAATACCCACCCGGCTAAACACAAGAGATAGCTCTTTGGCTATGGTTTTGGCCGAGGTATTTCGGAGAGGGATCGCTTCTGGATAACGGGTGGCATAGTCCATTATAACTAATATGTACTGGTGCCCCCTAGCGGACTTGATTATAGGACCTACCAAATCCATGGCGATCCTCTCAAACGGGACCTCAATGATGGGTAGAGGGACCAGCGGGCTACGGAAATGTGGCATCGGGGCCGACCTCTGACACACAGGGCAGGAGGAACAATAATTTTCTATGTCCTTCATCACCCCCGGCCAATAGAATCTCTGTAATACCCTCTCTCGGGTTTTCTCTGTCCCCAGATGACCTCCAAGAATGTGCCCATGGGCCAACTCCAACACCAACTTCCTGTAAGGTTTGGGCACCACAAGCTGCTCAACGGTTTCTTCTGCCCTTTTTGCCACCCGATACAGTAGGTCCTTCTCTACGCTGAAGTATGGGTAAGTGCAGGTATTATCTGGGTTCACTAATTCGCCATCTATTTTCACTACGTTTTCGCGTGCCTTTATTAGGGCGGGGTCTTTCAACTGTTCTGTGGCAAAGTTTTCCCTGTGAACCTCAAGATCAGAAAACTCCACAGACGGTAGGTTTTCGTCTGAGGAGGTGGGCTCCTCTCCAGTTTCTTGAGTCTCCCCTGCCAATACTGATAAGGGAAATTCCGGAGAGTCCTCACCACTCTCAGGGGAGTTCTGGCTATCACATTCCTGGTACATAGGGGCACCAGTGGGGGGCTCAGGATCATCCCACAGTTCCCAGAACTTCGGAAAATCCCTTCCCACAATGGCGTCATACGGTAACTGAGATACTAAGCCCACTGGATGAGAGAGGGTACCTTTGGGGGTCTCGAAACACACTGTAGTCACTGGATACTCTCGGGTGTCCCCATGCACACAAATAACAGCTACCTTGCTATTCCCAGAGACCTCTGTTTTAACTAACTCAGCCTTTATCAGGGTCACAAGGCTACCTGAATCCAGCAATACCACAACATTTCTACCATTAACACACATTTTGCATAAATGTTTCTCAGTTCCTCGAATGGCAGTGCATGCGACTGTCGCACACAGCGACTGACGTCTGCCCGTCAGAAAGTCACACTGCATGGGTTCCTCCACAACCGGGCAATTGGCTGCAATATGTCCCGCTTGCCGGCAGCGGTAGCAAACGATCCTTCTTGCCGCCTCTTGAGCCGCTGATTTCCCAGGCTGTTCTCGCCAAACTTGGGGTAGAGCTCCCACCCTCTCACTCTCTCCACCCTTACCCCTTGGAATCCTCTTATCCGCCCCTGGGGATGGTCTGGTCTTAGGGTGGAAAGTCCGAGTGTCTCTGGAAGAGGCCGTCAGGTTCTCTGTAGCCAAGTATTTCTCCACACGATCCACAAGACCATCGGCCGTCTCTGGGTCTCCATGGCTTACCCACTTTTGGATGGCAGTAGGAAGAGCTCTCAAAAACCGATCCATTACAACACGTTCCACAATCTTTGGTGCGGACAAAGTCTCTGGCTGTAGCCACTTTCTGCTCAGGTGAATGAGATCATACATTTGAGACCTGGGGGGTTTTCCAAGCTGGAAAGTCCAGTTATGCACACGCTGAGCCCGGACAGCCTGGGTGACACCCAGCCTTGCCAATATCTCAGCTTTTAGCATCACATAGTCTTTTGCTTGGTCAGGCTCTAGGTCATAGTAAGCCTTCTGCGATTCACCAGTTAACAGAGGAGCCACCAGTCCAGCCCACTGCTCCTCAGGCCACTTTTCTCTTTCAGCAGTCCTTTCAAATGTGGTCAAAAATACCTCTGGATCATCCTCTCCAGTCATTTTTGTCAATAAACGACTCACCCCAAAGGACGCGGTATTAGTGGGACGGCTTTCCTCACTGGTCTGCGGACGTTGCTGCATTACTGCTTCCATTTGTTGTAGTCTCTGCTCTTGCTTCTGTAACAGGTCTATGAAGCGGGCCTCAGATTGCTGCTGGGCTTGTTGCTGAGCTTCCAGACTCTGTTGGTGAGCTTGCTGCTGGGCTGCAAGGCTCTTTTGATGAGCTGCAAGGCTCTTTTGCAAACCTGCATTTGTCTGCTGTTGATTGGCATTTGCTAGAGCCAGCTGCTTCAGTATCTCCTCCATGCTGGCTTAAAAAAAACTGCCACTGGTTCTCCACCAACTGTGAGGGGGTTAGCTCGGCAGCGGGTGTGTGTGATCCCCTGGATGGGCTCCCCACACAAAAACAGGCCCAGCAAACGGAGGTTGTGGTTTTCAAAATCAAAAAAAAAGGTGCGGTTTATTTTCTATTTACAGTGACAAAACACAGCAAAGCCAAAAGAAACATATAAACAAAATAAATCCTGGTCAACTTGACCTCTGACTAAACATACAGGTTTCCTAACTAACAACTGGGATCAGCCTAGTGCTGTCCTAGTCCCTAAGTCCCTGGTTTAGTAAAAGTCCAAACAAATAGCCACACAGGCTTTTTCTCACCGCACAGGGGTTCACTCTCCCTAGACAGTCCACACAGGTCTGGTTCCAGGCATGAGCTAACACCTAATGAATCTGGGAGTTTTTATAGAGGCCTTAAACGAACTGACAGGCTTCAGCTGGCCTCATCAACTCCCTGCCTGCACGACGCCCAGCCCTCTCCCTAGAGGTATGAGTCATCCATGAGCCTACTAGCCTCAGCTGGGCTTATACAACTCTCCACCCTAGTTGTATAAGTCAGCATAAAGCCTGAATCTGGGCGAAATATATCTACCCCCCTGGATGCAACCAGGTGACTTTACCTTCCTGCTGTCACAATACCTACAGGTAAGACATGCTCTGAATGCACAATTCGGGCAAGTAATACCAGTATGGAACAAAATGATCCAACTCAGTAGGTTAGTAAACGCGGACTTATCTAGAGGGACGATATCGGAGATGTATAAATGTATAAGTGAGGTAGATCAGGAAGAGAGACTGGAAAGTAAGGGAAAATGGGAAAGAGACCTGGGCCCAATAACACAAGACCAGTGGAAAAGGATACTAGAGGCAGGTCCGAGAGTTACACTTTCCCCCTCTCAAATGGTCTCACAACTATACTTAATACATAGAGCATATTATACACCTCGAAGAATGTACCAGTTTGGTGGTAGGAAAGATGCGAAATGCCAGAGATGTAGAACAGAGGAGGGAGACTTAGTGCACATGATGTGGAGATGTCCCAAACTGTACTGGTACTGGAAAGAGATAATAGATAGAATAAACTTGGTATTTGGGACATCTTTCCAACCAGAAGCTAAACTATGTGTGCTAGGATTGATAGAAGACAGGGGAATACCAGTAGACACACAAACGGCAATATTAAGGGGCCTGTTCCAAGGTAGGAAGCTTATAGCGCAAAGGTGGCAAGCAAAAGACCCCCCCCCAACAGGGACAGAATGGAGGAAAGTAATAGATAATACCATTAGAAAAGAAGAATTTATATATAATAAGAGGGGAAATAGGAAGAAATGTATGAACATATGGAAACACTGGCTAGAGGTGGAGGCACAGTAGAGAGTGTGGGGCAGAATGAGGGGATAGGAGGGGGGGGAGGGAGGGGGAGAGGATGTGGGAGGGGGTGACGGGGTGGGAGGAGGGGAGGGGGGTATGCTATTAATGTTTGTGTTTATATGAGACATGTGGTGTATCAAATATGCATATATATATTGTGACAGCAGGAAGGTAAAGTCACCTGGTTGCATCCAGGGGGGTAGATATATTTCGCCCAGATTCAGGCTTTACGCCGACTTATACAACTAGGTGGAGAGTTGTATAAGGCTAGTGGGCTCATGGATGACTCATACCTCTAGGGAGAGTGTGGGGCGTCGTACAGACAGGGAGTTGATGAGACCAGCTGAAGCTTGTCAGCTTATTTAGGCCTCTATAAGAACTCCCAGCTTCATTAGATGTTAGCTCATGCCTGGAACCAGACCTGTGTGGACTTTCTAGGGAGAGTGAACCCCTGTGCGGTGAGACAAAGCCTGTGTGGCTATTTGCTTGGACATTTAAAACCAGGGACTTAGGGACTAGGACAGCACTAGGCTGATCCCAGTTGTTAGTTAGGAAACCTGTATGTTTAGTCAGAGGTCAACTTGACCAGGATTTATTTTGGTTATGTTTCTTTTGCTTTGCTGTGTTTTGTCACTGTAAATAGAAAATAAACCGCACGTTTTTTTGATTTTGAAAACCACAACCTCCGTTTGCTGGGCCTGTTTTGTGTGGGGAGCCCATCCCGGGGGTCACACACACCCGCTGCCGAGCTAACCCCCTCACAGTTGGTGGAGAATGCGGGCAGTTTTTTTTTAAGCCAGCATGGAGGAGATACTGAAGCAGCTGGCTCTAGCAAATGCCAATCAACAGCAGACAAATGCAGGTTTGCAAAGGAGCCTTGCAGCCCAGCAGCAGACAAACGCAACTTTGCAACAGAGTCTGGAGGCTCAGCAACGAGCCCAGCAGCAATCTGAGGCCCGCTTCATAGACCTGTTGCAGAAGCAAGAGCAGAGACTACAACAACAGATGGAAGCAGTAATGCAGCAACGTCCGCAGACCAGTGAGGAAAGCCGTCCCACTAATACCGCGTCCTTTGGGGTGAGTCGTTTATTGACAAAAATGACTGGAGAGGATGATCCAGAGATATTTTTGACCACATTTGAAAGGACCGCTGAAAGAGAAAAGTGGCCTGAGGAGCAGTGGGCTGGACTGGTGGCTCCTCTGTTAACTGGTGAATCGCAGAAAGCTTACTATGACCTAGAGCCTAACCAAGCAAAAGACTATGTGATGCTAAAAGCTGAAATATTGGCAAGGCTGGGTGTCACCCAGGCTGTCCGGGCTCAGCGTGTGCATAACTGGACTTTCCAGCTTGGAAAACCCCCCAGGTCTCAAATGTATGATCTCATTCACCTGAGCAGAAAGTGGCTACAGCCAGAGACTTTGTCCGCACCAAAGATTGTGGAACGTGTTGTAATGGATCGGTTTTTGAGAGCTCTTCCTACTGCCATCCAAAAGTGGGTAAGCCATGGAGACCCAGAGACGGCCGATGGTCTTGTGGATCGTGTGGAGAAATACTTGGCTACAGAGAACCTGACGGCCTCTTCCAGAGACACTCGGACTTTCCACCCTAAGACCAGACCATCCCCAGGGGCGGATAAGAGGATTCCAAGGGGTGAGGGTGGAGAGAGTGAGAGGGTGGGAGCTCTACCCCAAGTTTGGCGAGAACAGCCTGGGAAATCAGCGGCTCAAGAGGCGGCAAGAAGGATCGTTTGCTACCGCTGCCGGCAAGCGGGACATATTGCAGCCAATTGCCCGGTTGTGGAGGAACCCATGCAGTGTGACTTTCTGACGGGCAGACGTCAGTCGCTGTGTGCGACAGTCGCATGCACTGCCATTCGAGGAACTGAGAAACATTTATGCAAAATGTGTGTTAATGGTAGAAATGTTGTGGTATTGCTGGATTCAGGTAGCCTTGTGACCCTGATAAAGGCTGAGTTAGTTAAAACAGAGGTCTCTGGGAATAGCAAGGTAGCTGTTATTTGTGTGCATGGGGACACCCGAGAGTATCCAGTGACTACAGTGTGTTTCGAGACCCCCAAAGGTACCCTCTCTCATCCAGTGGGCTTAGTATCTCAGTTACCGCATGACGCCATTGTGGGAAGGGATTTTCCGAAGTTCTGGGAACTGTGGGATGATCCTGAGCCCCTCACTGGTGCCCCTATGTACCAGGAATGTGATAGCCAGAACTCCCCTGAGAGTGGTGAGGACTCTCCGGAATTTCCCTTATCAGTATTGGCAGGGGAGACTCAAGAAACTGGAGAGGAGCCCACCTCCTCAGACGAAAACCTACCGTCTGTGGAGTTTTCTGATCTTGAGGTTCACAGGGAAAACTTTGCCACAGAACAGTTGAAAGACCCCGCCCTAATAAAGGCACGGGAAAACGTAGTGAAAATAGATGGCGAGTTAGTGAACCCAGATAATACCTGCACTTACCCATACTTCAGCGTAGAGAAGGACCTACTGTATCGGGTGGCAAAAAGGGCAGAAGAAACCGTTGAGCAGCTTGTGGTGCCCAAACCTTACAGGAAGTTGGTGTTGGAGTTGGCCCATGGGCACATTCTTGGAGGTCATCTGGGGACAGAGAAAACCCGAGAGAGGGTATTACAGAGATTCTATTGGCCGGGGGTGATGAAGGACGTAGAAAATTATTGTTCCTCCTGCCCTGTGTGTCAGAGGTTGGCCCCGATGCCACATTTCCGTAGCCCGCTGGTCCCTCTACCCATCATTGAGGTCCCGTTTGAGAGGATCGCCATGGATTTGGTAGGTCCTATAATCAAGTCCGCTAGGGGGCACCAGTACATATTAGTTATAATGGACTATGCCACCCGTTATCCAGAAGCGATCCCTCTCCGAAATACCTCGGCCAAAACCATAGCCAAAGAGCTATCTCTTGTTTTTAGCCGGGTGGGTATTTGTAAAGAACTGCTTACGGACCAAGGTACACCCTTTATGTCCCGGGTTATGAAAGAGCTGTGTAAATTGTTCAAAGTGACGCAATTGCGTACGTCTGTGTATCACCCCCAAACCGATGGGCTGGTTGAAAGATTCAACAAAACCCTAAAACAAATGTTGAAGAAAGTGGTGGATAGAGATGGAAAGGATTGGGACTGTTTACTTCCTTATTTGATGTTTGCTATTAGGGAGGTGCCCCAATCCTCTACGGGATTCTCCCCCTTTGAGTTACTGTATGGGAGACACCCAAGAGGGCTGTTGGATATTGCCAAGGAAACTTGGGAAAGTGAGAGTTCTCCCCACAGGAGTGTGATTGAGCATGTCGCCCTGATGCAAGATCGAATTGCACAGGTAATGCCCATCGTGAAGGAACATTTGGCCCAAGCGCAGTTGGCACAGCAGAGAGTGTACAACCGTGGAGCCAAGACCCGTACCTTTTCCCCGGGGGATAGGATATTGGTACTTGTCCCTACGGTTGAAAGTAAATTCCTTGCCAAATGGCAAGGCCCCTACGAGGTAATGGAAAAAGTGAGCGAAGTGAATTACAAGGTCAGACAACCAGGAAGGCGAAAGCCCGAACAGATCTATCACGTTAATCTGTTGAAAGCCTGGAGGGATAGAGAGTCCCTAGTCGCAGACACTTGGTCACCAGCTCAAACTGGTTGCGTGATTCCTGAGGTTGGAATAGCAGCCACCTTGTCACAACCCCAACAACAGGAGGTTAAGGAGTTTGTGCTTCGCAACAAGGAGGTATTCTCTGAGCTGCCGGGACAAACATCTGGGGTAGAGCATGACATCATTACCCCGCCCGGTGAAAGGGTGAAGTTAAAACCCTATCGGATCCCAGAGGCTCGACGGGAGGCAATACGGGAGGAAGTACAGAAAATGCTGAACTTAGGGGTGATAGAGGAGTCCCAAAGTGATTGGTCTAGTCCCATCGTGTTGGTGCCTAAACCGGATGGGAGCTGGCGATTTTGTAACGATTTTCGTCAGTTGAACAAAGTTACAAAATTTGACACCTACCCCATGCCACGTATAGATGAGTTGATCGACCGGCTGGGAACAGCCCGATACATGACGACTCTTGACCTCACAAAAGGGTATTGGCAAATCCCCCTGGCCAAGTCGGCCAAAGAGAAAACCGCATTTGTAACCCCAGACGGGGCGTTCCAATATAAAAGAGTGCCGTTCGGGTTACAGAATGCGCCGGCCACATTCCAGCGGAAAATGGACCAGATGCTGAGGCCCCATCGGAAGTATGCTGCGGCTTACCTGGATGACGTAATTGTCCATAGCACAGATTGGGCCTCACATCTGCCAAAAGTGCAAGCAGTCCTGGACTCTGTTCGGGAAGCGGGGTTTACGGCTAACCCCAAGAAGTGTACCATTGGGCAGGAGGAGGCCAAATATCTTGGGTACACCATTGGGAGGGGAGTAATAAAACCCCAACTCAACAAAGTCGAGGCCATCCAGAGTTGGCCACGTCCCAACAGCAAGAAGCAGGTACGAGCCTTTCTGGGAATCGCTGGGTATTATCGGCGATTCATTCCCCACTTTGCTTCTAAGGCTGTGCCCCTAACCAACCTGACGAAGGGGAAAGGGTCGGTCATGATTAAATGGACCCCCGAGGCTGAGGCAGCATTCCAATTCTTGAAACAAGCCTTATGTAGCCAGCCAGTGTTGTACTCACCCGACTTCTCTAAAGACTTTGTCGTACAAAGTGATGCGTCAGATGTGGGGTTAGGAGCAGTATTGTCCCAGGTCTGGAACGGGGAAGAGCACCCAGTCATTTACCTCAGCAGGAAGTTGAAGTCCCATGAGGTAAATTACGCCACCGTTGAAAAGGAGTGTTTAGCGGTGAAGTGGGCTCTAGATTCCCTTCGGTACTACCTGCTAGGTAGGCACTTTGACATGGTTACGGATCACGCTCCGTTAAAGTGGATGGCTCAAAACAAGGAAACAAATAGAAGAGTGAATAGGTGGTTCCTGGCCCTCCAGGAATTCAACTTCACAGTAAAGCATCGCCCTGGCGTTCAAATGGGGAATGTGGATGCTTTGTCTCGAGTACATGAATGCCTGATTGCTGGTGTTCCAACCCCGAGGTTAAAACAAGAGGGGGGGTATGTGACAGCAGGAAGGTAAAGTCACCTGGTTGCATCCAGGGGGGTAGATATATTTCGCCCAGATTCAGGCTTTACGCCGACTTATACAACTAGGTGGAGAGTTGTATAAGGCTAGTGGGCTCATGGATGACTCATACCTCTAGGGAGAGTGTGGGGCGTCGTACAGACAGGGAGTTGATGAGACCAGCTGAAGCTTGTCAGCTTATTTAGGCCTCTATAAGAACTCCCAGCTTCATTAGATGTTAGCTCATGCCTGGAACCAGACCTGTGTGGACTGTCTAGGGAGAGTGAACCCCTGTGCGGTGAGACAAAGCCTGTGTGGCTATTTGCTTGGACATTTAAAACCAGGGACTTAGGGACTAGGACAGCACTAGGCTGATCCCAGTTGTTAGTTAGGAAACCTGTATGTTTAGTCAGAGGTCAACTTGACCAGGATTTATTTTGGTTATGTTTCTTTTGCTTTGCTGTGTTTTGTCACTGTAAATAGAAAATAAACCGCACCTTTTTTTGATTTTGAAAACCACAACCTCCGTTTGCTGGGCCTGTTTTGTGTGGGGAGCCCATCCCGGGGGTCACACACACCCGCTGCCGAGCTAACCCCCTCACAATATATATATAGATATGTATAATAAGAATGTTAAAAAAAAAAAAAAAGGAAATAAAGAATATTTGATTTAAAAAAAAAAGCTCTCACCGGAACCATTTCTGGGATTACTTCTAAGCCTGAGTATTCTTCCCGTCGGTCTGGTTCCAACATGACAAAGGGGCCAGGTTGCTCCCAAGTAAGCTTCACAGTGGCTCTGAGACAGGTTACCTCACCGGGCTGCAATACCATTCCATTCTTCGCCAGTCTCCAGACTTTACCCACCCCCTCTTCTGGGGCCTTCTGATCTAAGACTGGTCGCTGATAGGCTGTCTTTAACATTGGGTGGATTCTGGTGACTGTGGGATTCTTCCCTCCTGCTAGAGGGGCCAATAGCCTCTGGACCAGGTCCGTGTTTGTCCCTATTATTAAGGAGTTCTTGTTGGCTCCAGGCGGTCGGGGGCACACCACTGCCAGGGTATCGAACACTTCAGCCTTCCCGGGTACTGAGGGATCGAAGGTCAGTTTAATAGGCAAGTAACCATCGTAGGAGAAACTCTGTGTTCCGATTCCCCATATTTCCAAGTCTTCAATTCTCTGGATGGGTAGGTGACTCAGGTGCTTATCATAGAAATCCCGGTATAACAAGGTCACCTGCACCCCAGTATCTAAGATGGCTCTCGTGTAGACTCCCTCCACTTAAATAGGTACTACGGGGGAGGGGCCCACCAGTTCCTTTGGATAAGGCTTCAAAGGGGTCTCTTTCTGTCAATCCCTACATTTTCCTTTGGAACTTTCCTTCTTGTGTTTTGCTGTTGGCTTTAGTCCCTCTTGGGCTTGGTATGCATTGATCTCCCTCCTCTTTTTAGGTGTATATTCCCGCTGAGGGACATTATTTCTCTTTTTAGGTGTGTATTCTCGCTGAGGAACACTGTTCTTCTTCTGAGGGGGTTTGCCCCCTTTTCTTCAGGGCTTCTCATTCAGTTTGGGTCTAATGGAGCTCACTGGAGATGATGGGCACCCGGTTGACTCCTTCACCGTGGCCCTCTGGAGTTTTCCGCCGGCTTGCGATTATTTATCTTCTTTTTCTTGGGACTGGAACATACTTTTGCAATATGGCCAACTCCTCCGCAGTTAAAGCAGACCACATCCCCCCAATCTTGTAGGGAAGTGGGTGCTGAGGTATCTGGGAACAACTCCTTCTTTGGTCCCCCATTTTCTACGATCCTTGGATCCTTTGCCATCAAAGAGGTCAGCATCTCCAACACCTGAGACAATTCCGACTTCAGGGTATCTACTTCTGAGTCTCTTTCAGGGGTCATGGCTGACCCCTGAAAGAGGCACATACCGGTGTAGAAGAGGTATGTGCCTTGATCGCTTGCTGATCCTTCTGCAGGGCCTCTTCATCTCTAATGATCTTTACCAGATCAGGGTAATTCAGTGACATGCCTCCTCCCAAGGTTTTCAGGTGAAGCCAGACTGGATCCGAGTGTAGCGCTCCCTTTAAGATCTGTTTCATTCTTGCTGCATCTATGGCTTGGGGTACCATCCCTTTTTTTAGCACTATATGACAAAGCATCTTGTTCAGTTTTCTGACATACTCCGACAGCTTTTCTCCTGGCCGCTGAAAGGTGTGTTCAAACTCATACACCAGTTCTGTCACTTTCTCCAGCTGACCGAACTCCTCTTGCAGCATGGCTAAGCAGTCATAAGCCGTGCAGGCAGCATTCCCAAACCGGAGACTTTTTGCAGCTATCAAAGTCTTCCTCCCCTACAGGGACGGGCAGCCTCCCTGAAAATGTTCTCAGCTTCCTGTAGCTGGCCTCTATGTGTACCGTGTTTGTTTGCTGACACTTTGTGAGCAGATCCCCCAAAGCATTTAAAAGTTCTGGCCCTATGACTGTAATGGGTGTCACCGGAGGTGTCATCCTTCTCTGCCTCTCTGCTGCATGGGGTATCCCTGGCGGTGATCCCGTTGGGGATGGCGGAGGTCTTCACCGTTATTGCGTGCGCCAGACCATAAGTTTTGTTATCCAGCGTCTGCACACTTTGCCTTTTAAAGTTCTCCGGTACTCCATCCATCCACTCTATCAGTGCATACTGGAACAAGGTATCTGGGGCTGATTTCAGGTCTATCACCCATGGTGTATGATTTGGGGATAGCGACACTGCGAGTCGCTCTGCTGCGCTTACTGATGTAGCGGCCTCACCCCATCTCCTTTTTCTAGGGGTATGTCACATGACAGGGTGAGATGCGCTACGGCCCATGTCCTCCCCATAGCTGTGGGTAAGGTGAAGGCCAGCACCAGTATCTTCCTCGGGCCAATGTGTGTTAGTTATGAAGCTCAGTCTTGCTATGCTGAAACCTCCCTTGCTCCCATTAACCAGAGTCCATACACCGATGCAGGGTCCAACACTTGTTTATTATACTTCCACAACAAACAGTTCTTTCACAGCCGATTAGTTGTGACCCATAACATAATGCAAACGGTGGGATGAGCAGGCCGAGGCACTATCCTGATTTCAATCTAAACCCCTGTGGTTTCACCAGGGGTTATAGCAGCTTTGCTTAGCACAGAACATAGAACTTGTGAGTCTCTACCAGCAACTCCATAGAACATAGATGGGAGTACCTTCGCTGCGTTGCGGCCCCTATCAGGGGAAGATGTCCCTCTAAGGGAGTTACCGGAGGCCCATCCATCACCGGGTTGATGCTGCTCCGGAATCTCCGGACGGGTGACCTCCCCGGCCTCCTCACCTCAGATGCGGGTCCCCTCGCAAGGCGGCACCCTCGGATCACTTCGCCCTCGCGGGACCCAGTCGAAGTTACTGGGCCCCAGGCCTACGATATAGTACCTCACCCCAGGCTGAAGGTGCCTGGGATGGACCCCAACTTCATTCCGGTCAGGCCTAGGGCGCCTGGGCCGGAACCTTGAACCGCCCGCACCCAGGCCTAAGGTGCCTGGGTGCGTGAAGAGAAACTCCTCGAAGACCTTGTGGCAAGGGCGTCTCCCCCTTTTATCTCCTCCCTTCAACACCACGGCGGGTTCCCCGCCCCAGCCGTACCATCTCCGGAAAGGGACAAAAAGGGTAGCACTGCTGCAGTGATTCTACCTTGAGCCTGTAGGTGCCCCGCCACCCACAGGCCAAGGAGAATAATACACCACCCAATCCTCCACAAATTACTAAAAAAAAGGGTCCAGAACCTTCACAATTACACACCTGGGTCACACTACCCCCAGGTGTACCCCAACTAAATTTAAAGACCCCGCTACATACTCCCCCCTGTGATTTGACGCTGGTCCCCAGCGTCTGGTGCAACCCCATGTCTCCCAAGGAGTGGTGACATGAAGCGAGCCTCAGAGGCTATCCCTAAAAATTTTGAATCCCGTGTGTGACAAGACCTGCTCAAGGGGAAAGGAAACTATAAAACAATAAACTTTTATATAACACATCTATCATGTACACATATACAATCCCTCCCATCACTGTCTAAGAACCACCCCATACTCAGTAGTCTTGACCGACGAATCTCCTGCAGAAGGGAAACAAAAAAAAAACAGACAACATCCTAACATCATGTGAAATTTTGGAATGAATGGGTCCATCAGCCGAGGGACCCATTTGCTCCAACGAGTGTGGTGTAAAAGTGTGCAGAAAAACAAACGTTGCACAACACTGCCACCTGGTGACAGCGCCGCGGTAATGACACTTGGTGCTCCTTCATTCTTCATGCGTCCCTACACTAATTCTACCCCAAAGTCTGTCCTTGATTCATAGAAAAAGAGAGTGGGAAGAAAAAAAAAACAAATAAAAAAACAGGGTATTGTTCAGACGTTCTAGCAAAGGCTCTTCCAGGAAAATTTGTAGCTGAAAACATACTCATGAGTCTCTCCTCACAAGTAAAACCTCGGATCAGGTAAGAACAACGGCTTCAGATGCTTATCAAACACTTCGACTGAATATTCAACATCCTCTCCCTCCTTTCTGCAGATAAGCACTTTATCAGCATGAATATGGTGCCCCAACTTCCAATCCGCTCTGCAGTCCTTGAATTTCTTGGATACAGGCGGCGAACAGGACAAGTATCGCCGGGCCTGAGGCACTTTGAGCTTCTCCCAGACAAATTCGTCGTACCATCTCTGTCGCAGGACCTTCACTTCATAAAGTAAGTCCCGAGGCAAGTAGGGATACTCCCATCCGTACTCACGGGCGACTCTCTGGGAGAAAAGTCGTTGCAATCTGGCCAAAGGAGGCATGACATCCCGCTCACCTTCTCCTGGCTGCACGATGGCCTCCGGGTGCCGAGGTACCTTCACTACCTCAGGTGTCTTTGCCTTTGGCGCACGCAATGACGCGCGCTGCATCCCCACAACCAAAGCAGGTGATGTTGTGGAATGTGGAAAGTCAGTCAGAGGACTAAACTCCCTCCTGAGCTCCGGGGCCTGCGCCCGGGGCGTGCTGTCTTCTATATACATAGGGGAATCCTGTGGTTTGCATAGCACAGGTAGTGGGCGTTTGTCCCAGCCCTTCCGGTGAAACAGTTCATCTATTTCCCCGTCATCCCCACAGTCCGACAGCGATTCCAGGTCGGAGGTGTCATACATCTCGGCGGGAAGGTAGTCTTTAGTAGACGGAGAACTACCCTCCCTTGCGGGCTCCACCTCCAGTGGACCCCCGACACCTCCAACCACCACCACAGTCCCAGCCCCTGGCTCACCTGGACCTTTTTCAGCACTGGGATGTCCAGGACTCTTGCAACCAGATCCATCCAGGTCCGGCAAGCGGCGGGGTGAAGCTCGACCACGACCACAGGAGGCCTGCACCAGGCCTATCTTCCTCTTCGGAGGTGGCAGCAGGGAATCTGTGGTGACCGAAGCAGCATCCTCTGATTTTTCTCTCTCAGTCTCTGGTTGGGCAGTCCCGTCGCCCTGGTCAGCGCGTACGGGGACCTCCGCAAAGGCCTGGATCTCCCCTTCCGGAGTGGCGGTACCTGTGATGCAATTGAGGCGAAGGGCCCGGGGCCTTACTGTGGATGATTCAACCTCAAACAGAAATTCTTTACACGCTTCACAACGCCCAAATGGCTTTAGTTGGACCACCAGTCCCGAGCATCCGGGACAGATCACACCGAGGGCCTCCGTGTCTCTGCATGAGTACAAAGCCAACTGTCCTCGGGACCTGAGTCTTATCCCCGTGTCTGTAAGGGGAGCAGCAAAAGCAGTCATCTTCGTGGGGTATAATACCGGCATCCACGGGGAGCTTGAGGCCATCCCGACCACCTTCTGCTCCATCACGCGCTGACCACGCGCCGGAGTCTCCACGTGTATCTCCACATATGGCCAGACTCCTCCCACGACTTGCATGTTTTCGCGGGCTTCCCACAGTCCCCGCCCACGAATTGCGCAGTCATGGGGTGCCTCATGGCGCAGTGCAGCAAACACCCCCACATGTAGAACTTCACACGGCTGGGCTTTTCCCTCTTCCCGCTCTTTCTGCATGGGCCTTTCCCGTCTTGGGGTCATTTCCACGACTTCGAGAACAGGGACGCACTTTGGCCAATCACATGGCCGACCTGCTCGGACCTCCTCCGGGCAGCAAAGTCCAGACACAACCATTTCAAATTTCAAAGTCAACACACATTTTATCCCGGACTCACGAGCCCCCACGTGTAGCGGCCTCACCCCATCTCCTTTTTCTAGGGGTATGTCACATGACAGGGTGAGATGCGCTACGGCCCATGTCCTCCCCATAGCTGTGGGTAAGGTGAAGGCCAGCACCAGTATCTTCCTCGGGCCAATGTGTGTTAGTTATGAAGCTCAGTCTTGCTATGCTGAAACCTCCCTTGCTCCCATTAACCAGAGTCCATACACCAGGCATGTCCAAAGTCCGGCCCGCGGGCCAATTGCGGCCCGCGGGCCGGTTTTTAACGGCCCGCTTGGTTATCTGGGCATATATATCTTTTGTGGCCCCCAATGATCTCCCAGCACCGGGACCACAAAAGATATATATGTGGCATCACTAAATAGTGGATCTCGGGACGAATCCGGACTTAGTAGTGGCCCGCAGCTTTGCTAAATTGTCAGTGTTCTCTCCCCTCTGCCGCCTCTCGCATCACTCCCCCTTCCTCCGCCTCCCCACACAAGCCTGGAAGTGCTGCAGGTCCGGACAAAGGGCGGGATCTTTCAGGTTACAAAGCAGGTGATTGGTTGCTAGACAGTGGGGCGGTCCCAGCAACCAATCACCCGCCTTTAACTGTAAAAGTCCGGCCCTTTGTCTGGACCTGCCATGCCATGTGTGCTTCCTGGCTTGTGTGATTAAGGTAGGGCAGTGTGGGGAGGGGGAATGCTGCATTGATAAAAGTGACAGTCTGACTCTAATATGGAGGGAGTCTGTAATGGGGGGGGGTCTGAGATGGAGTGGGGTCTATGAAGTGGGCTCTGCGATGGGGGGATCAGTGATGGACTGGGGCATTCCCCAATCCCTCACAGATCCCCAGTCCATCACAGATCCCCAGTCCCTCACAGATCCCCAGTCCATCACAGATCCCCAGTCCCTCACAGATCCCCAGCCCATCACAGATCCCCAGCCCATCACAGATCCCCAGTCCCTCACAGATCCCCAGTCCCTCACAGATCCCCAATCCCTCACAGATCCCCAATCCCTCACAGATCCCAAGCCCATCACAGATCCTCAGTCCATCACAGATCCCCAGCCCATCACAGATCCCCAGCCCATCACAGATCCCCAGCCCATCACAGATCCCCAGCCCCTCACAGATCCCCAGCCCCTCACAGATCCCCAGCCCCTCACAGATCCCCAGCCCCTCACAGATCCCCAGTCCCTCACAGATCCCCAGTCCCTCACAGATCCCCAGTCCCTCACAGATCCCCAGCCCATCACAGATCCCCAGCCCATCACAGATCCCCAGCCCATCACAGATCCCCAGTCCCTCACAGATCCCCAGTCCCTCACAGATCCCCAATCCCTCACAGATCCCCAGCCCATCACAGATCCCCAGTCCCTCACAGATCCCCAGTCCCTCACAGATCCCCAGTCCATCACAGATCCCCAGCCCCTCACAGATCCCCAGTCCCTCACAGATCCCCAGTCCCTCACAGAACCCCAGCCCATCACAGATCCCCAGCCCATCACAGATCCCCAGCCCATCACAGATCCCCAGTCCCATCACAGATCCCCAGTCCATCACAGATCCCCAGTCCATCACAGATCCCCAGTCCATCACAGATCCCCAGTCCCATCACAGATCCCCAGTCCCATCACAGATCCCCAGTCCCATCACAGATCCCCAGTCCCATCACAGATCCCCAGTCCCATCACAGATCCCCAGTCCCATCACAGATCCTCAGTCCCATCACAGATCCCCAGTCCCATCACAGATCCCCAGTCCCTCACAGATCCCCAGTCCCTCACAGATCCCCAGTCCCTCACAGATCCCCAGTCCATCACAGATCCCCAATCCCTCACAGATCCCCAGCCCCTCACAGATCCCCAGCCCCTCACAGATCCCCAGCCCCTCACAGATCCCCAGCCCATCACAGATCCCCAGCCCATCACAGATCCCCAGCCCCTCACAGATCCCCAGCCCCTCACAGATCCCCAGCCCCTCACAGATCCCCAGCCCCTCACAGATCCCCAGCCCCTCACAGATCCCCAGCCCCTCACAGATCCCCAGCCCCTCACAGATCCCCAGCCCCTCACAGATCCCCAGCCCCTCACAGATCCCCAGCCCCTCACAGATCCCCAGTCCCTCACAGATCCCCAGTCCCTCACAGATCCCCAGCCCCTCACAGATCCCCAGCCCCTCACAGATCCCCAGTCCGTGATGGACTGGGGATGGTCTGGGGATCTGCTTCACAGACCTTTACTTAAAAAAAAAAAACTAAATTTTTTCCTGAAACTTCCCTCTTTAAAGTGAAACACACAGAGCTCACCTCTTTACCACACACAGCCACAAAGGCAAGATAATTCTTGTTGGGTAGTGTATTAGTGCTCGGAAGAACACACTTTTAATGGTTCAAAGAATGTCAGGCAAAATGGTCGGCCCTCGAGCATGTTCACTTCATCAAATTTGGCCCTCTTTGAAAAAAGTTTGGACACCCCTGCCATACACCGATGCAGGTTCCAACACTTGTTTATTATACTTCCACAACAAACAGTTCTTTCACAGCCGATTAGTTGCGACCCATAACATAATGCAAACGGTGGGATGAGCAGGCCGAGGCACTATCCTGATTTCAATCTAAACCCCTTTGGTTTCACCAGGGGTTATAGCAGCTTTGCTTAGCACAAAACATAGAACTTGTGAGTCTCTACCAGCAACTCCATAGAACATAGATGGGAGTACCTTCGCTGCGTTGCGGCCCCTATCAGGGGAAGATGTCCCTCTAAGGGAGTTACCGGAGGCCCATCCGTCCCTGGGTTGATGCTGCTCCGGAATCTCCGGACGGGTGACCTCCCCGGCCTCCTCACCTCAGATGCGGGTCCCCTCGCAAGGCGGCACCCTCGGATCACTTTGCCCTCGCGGGACCCAGTCGAAGTTACTGGGCCCCAGGCCTACGATATAGTACCTCACCCCAGGCTGAAGGTGCCTGGGATGGACCCCAACTTCATTCCGGTCAGGCCTAGGGCGCCTGGGCCGGAACCTTGAACTGCCCGCACCCAGGCCTAAGGTGCCTGGGTGCGTGAAGAGAAAATCCTCGAAGACCTCGTGGCAAGGGCGTCTCCCCCTTTCATCTCCTCCCTTCAACACCACGGCGGGTTCCCCGCCCCAGCCGTACCATCTCCGGAAAGGGACAAAAAGGGTAGCACTGCGGCAGTGATTCTACCTTGAGCCTGTAGGTACCCCGCCACCCACAGGCCAAGGAGAATAATACACCACCCAATCCTCCACGAATTACAAAAAAAAAGGGTCCAGAACCTTCACAATTACACACCTGGGTCACACTACCCCCAGGTGTACCCCAACTAAATTTAAAGACCCCGCTACACTGACCATTCTTCTCCCGGAAGACTAATGACCACTGACGTGTCTGGGTTTGTTCTGGCTGCTGCGCACCACACTTTCACTTCTAGCGGGTCCATGCCGGTACTTTTGGCGTGTTTGCTTGCCATATACAGGATCCCGGACCGATGCCCCCACGTGTAGCGATACCCTCAAACTAAGAGAGCCGCTGGTTTTGTTTTGGGCCCTGTACACAGCACAGCCAACCCCCGACAATCTACTCAATCCTTCTCTGGCACAGTTAGTCTAGGGGTGATATATTTGTATAGCTCTATACCAATTCATGTACAATTCCCCATACATTTAAACAGTGGCAAGATATAGTAATAGACTCCAATACCAGATTGATTAACTGTAAAAGGTTTACTTGTGAATAAAAGGTTAACGATCAATATCACATATAACACATGCATGCAGAGCCCTGCAATAATACTGACACTAGTTAACTATAGTGCATAAAGTTCTATCACACACTAACATATAGCTATACTCCCCGTTAGCAATATGGCGCCAAGCAATGCTATAAACCCCCCTGGTCAGGCCTGACCCAGTTAAAGCTCAGTCTTTAAAGGAGGAATCTTCGCATGCAAGACGATCGGTGGTGCACATACAGGAACAACAATTTGTAATCCAATAAGGGTCTAAGGCAATGGAAGCAACTCCCAGGAGACTAATGTAACTCAGTTCTGCTGCTAGTCTCCTGACAGGAAAAGAAACAAGTATAACATGATGGGCCAAGGCAGTCAATAGGCCTAATAAAGAACTCAGTTATGGTTGTGAGCAGATGCTCTCTCACTCCTCCTGACTCAATCCCAGTCCGGGACTCCCACCGCTGCGTCCACACGCGCAGGATCTGTCAACCCCGGATCTCTCGTCCAACTGACAATTGCAGAGCAGGTAGATGGCTGCAGCCGCAGCAGGGTGGAAGGCTCTCTGGAACTTCGCAAGGCCCAGGCCTCGGGCCTTGCACTCGCAGCAGGTCCGCACAGGAAGTCCTCTCTCCAACCGCGCGGTGTCCAAAGAGGCCGGGCCTAGCCTCGCCCTCCCCTTTTATACCCCACCCATGAGTCTCTGCGGCAGCCCCATGCACCCTGGGTGCCAAACGGGATTCTGGGTAACGTAGTCCATGGAGCCTCAACGGAGACCCCGCTACACATAGTTAGTTACATAGTTAGTCAGGTTGAAAAAAGACACAAGTCCATCCAGTTCAACCATAAAAAAACAAGCAAAAATTTAATAATATCATACAATCCCATATACCCAATCTACACCCACAGTTGATCCAGAGGAAGGCGAAAAACCCCAGCAGAGCATGATCCAATTTGCTACAGCAGGGGAAAAAATTCCTTCCTTATCCCCCGAGAGGCAATCGGATTTTCCCTGGATCAACTTTACCTATAAATGTTAGTACCCAGTTATATTATGTACATTTAGGAAAGAATCCAGGCCTTTCTTAAAGCAATCTACTGAGCTGGTAGGAACCTCCTCTGCAGGGAGTCTATTCCACATTTTCACAGCTCTGATGCCCTGTACACACGATCGGATTTCCGATGGAATAAAATCCGATGGATTTTTCCATCGGAATTCCGATGAAGCTGACTTTCATCAGTCTTGCCTACACACCATCAGTCAAAATTCCGACCGTCCAAAACGCTGTGACGTACAACACGTACTACGGCGCTTGAAAGGGGAAGTTCAAATCCAATGGCGCCACCCTTTGGAACGCTTTTGCTGATTTCGTGTTACCGCGTGTGTCAGAGAACTCACCTTGCCTGACGTGCTGTTCATCGCCTTGGGGTGCGCGCGCCAACGCGAGCTGCTGTTGTGCGTTCTCATGTGCGCGCTTGCCGCGTGCGCGCCAAACGGCCTATTTAAATCCCTGGAACACTTCAGCCCGGTGCTGTCTGATCTGCAGCTCCCTGTCTATCCTGCCCCTCCTGTTTGCCTGAAATCTGACCACCCGGCTTGTTACTTCTCCTGCCTTCCGCCTGCATCTGAGCACGGCTTGCCTTTGACCCTGAACCCGTCTGCTCCTCTGTACCACGTTGCCTGACCGTTGCCAAACCCTGCCTGTTATTTGACCATTCTGTGTTGCTCCTGCTCAACTTCACCCTCCAGCATCCCTGCCTGCCTGTCTGCAGCCTGTGAGGCTCATCTTCCCTTCTGCATCCGGATCCTGAACCGTCTTCCAGCAAATATCCACCAGGCTCTCTTACCCTTCCGTACTCCTGTGCCTCCTGTCTGCACTACCAGGGGCCGCGAGTCGGATCCATACGGGGGACCTTCCTCTGCTCCGTTGGGCTCGTCGACCAGATACGTGTAAGTCTGACAGCGTGTTAGTAAAAGTGTTAGTAAAAGTTTGGTGAGAGCCGATTCGCGATTTTCAGTCTCGGTGCTTTTCAGATCGTTTTCTGCATTTCAGTTTGTGCTTGTGGGTTCGTATTTGTCTTTCAGGGCGTGCAGTCAGGTCGGTTCTGTTTTGCAGTGCCTTCTTGGCCGCTCGTTACTGTTTTTCAGGTCGTTCTTCACAGGCCTTGCTGTTCCTCCTTTTACGGAGCTGCTCCTTGGATCGCCGGACCCCAAATTTATGATATAGACTCCTCACCACTTTGCCCATTATTTTGGCCTTCTTGAGATTAGGGGTGTTGTATGGCCCATGCTTCCCATCGAAATCTCTACTCCGCAAGATGTCCACCATCTCATCAAAGGACATATTACTGGCCTTGTATCTTGTCCTGGATTTGGACGTTTCCGGCTCCGGGCTTTCCTCGTCGGAAGTTAAAACAACCCGCACCTGCTGTGTCACCACCTTGTCGTCTCCCACTGGGCGTCGAACGAGAAGGGGCGGGGAATATCCGAGGAAGAACGTCAGGGGCAGGAACGTCAGGGGCGGCAGACGTGGGCGGAGTTTCACGCATGCGCAGGGTAGATAATGATAACACGCATGTGTCTTAACGACGTTGTGTGCACGGAGTAAGGAGGACCGGAATTTCCGAACGTCACTGACGAAGGTAAAAATTAAAGTTGGGGCATCAGTGGCCTATATTGATTCATCATTTTAAAGGGCTAGATTGGGATAATAGTAGGACAGTTTAGGCTGACCTAGTGTTTTTGTCTTGTGTTTTATCTTGCAGAAAATATGCAGAGATTCAAAGATTCTGTCATAGTCCAAGCATTCATAGACAAATATAGAGAGCTCACCAATTTATGGGAGCTTAAAAATCCATTATACCACAATCGTGATGTAGGGAGGGCAACAGTTGTCAAATTAGCAGAATATATGAAGACCTGGATCCCAGAGGCAGACTATAACATGATGATTAATACTAAAATCAATAATATGAGGAACAGCTACAAAAAACAATACAAACAAGTCCGCGAATCCCGGAGACCAGGAGCAGCAGCAGACCAAGTGCATGTTCCCAAGCTGTGGTATTACAAACACCTGTGATTTCTGGACGACCAGATAGAAGCCAGGGAATCACTTTCAAGCCTTCCCTCCACCCTTCCCTCCACCCTTCCCTCCAGCGTTCCCTGCACCCTTCCCTCAACCCCTGCAGAGGGTGCTGAGGAGCTGGCTGACCTCGAAGAGCCGGATCTTCACATCTATAGTCAGGTATAGTATTTTTCAACATATTTATTGTCCAAGAATAATTTTTGGGAACTAGATGTTATTATTCAAAATAAATAAATAAATAAATAAAATAATATAGTGGGCAGAATTGTTTGGGACAAGAATGAAAAATGCTGGGGTCAGAATGAGAGTCTTTTCTATTTATCAACATTTAATTTGCAACAGTCATGAGCTGTAAATTGTGTGTGATTGATGAACCAAAAACTCAGACTATGTCCCTTTTTTATACACAGGATGAGGTCAGCCAGGAGGACGAGGCTCTGGAGTGTGGCACCCAGGAGGAGGCAGGGGTGAGTGGCACCCAGGAGGAGGCAGGGGTGAGTGGCACCCAGGAGGAGGCCGGGCCAAGTGGCAGCACCCAGTCACAGGTGCTTCCCCTCCAGATGAGACGGAAAAGGCCCAGGAGGATGACTCAGGTGGAGGAGGAATCCCTGAAAATAATTAGGGAAGCAGCTGAGATCATTAGGGCCCCCCTCAACCCAGTCGAGTCCTATGGGTGCCATGTGGCCGATAGACTCCTTAAAGTGGAGAAGGGCCAACGTGCCCTCTGTGAGGAGCTGATATCTACAGCCCTTCACAGGGCGGGGAGGGGCCAGCTGACAGAAGCCACACACCTTTGCGATCTGGCCCATTCTTCTCCTCCTCCTGCCACATTGCCACCACCAGAGCCACAGCCTGCAAGGGGGCATGGAGGGAGCCGTGGAAGGAACGCTGCAGGGAAGTGTGGAGGGAACACTGCAGGAAAGCGTGGAGGGAAGGCTACAAGCAAGACCAGAAAGCGATTCCCTGGCTTCAAGCTGCTCTGCCAGAAGACGCAGTTTGTTTGGAGTACCACAGCTTGGGGACATGTATGACATCTGCTGCTGCTCCTGATTTCTGCGATTCGGGGACCAGATTGTGATTCCAATTCGAGGGACTCCTCATGGTATTGATTTTATTTGCCTTTGTGTCTGCCTTTGGGGTCTAAAGTCGGCATATATTCCACTAATTTCACAATTGTTGCCCTTCATCTTTATTTGTTTTTCAGAATAAATGGATATTTTATTTAATTAGAATAGCTGCCTATGTGTTTTTCTTGTGAGTAGGAAGGTACATTTCAGAAATACAATGTGTAATTAACAAGGGACACCAACACCAACCTCCTTGAGGGAAAAAAAAACATGAGATAATAATGTTGTTGTGATAACTTGACCATAAAAAAATAGGGACATCACTATAAAATATTAAAAGGGCAGAAAAAAATTAGATCTTGATAAAAAAAAATTTTTTGGAGACCTGCCTTTAAAATAACATACGAAGATTCATGAGATCTCAAAGAAATAATTTTGTCCAAACTCTGTGTGAATATCTGCAAATATTTTTTTTTAGCGTAAAACCATTTAGAAAGAAGAAGAAAAGAAAGTGCTACATTTCACGATGCAAAATTTTGCACCATGACGAATGTGCTATGTCCATTGCAAACGCTAGTTTTACCAGAACGAGCGCTCCCATCTTGTAATTTAGTCTGAGCATGCGTGGATTTTTCTCCGATGGAGTTCACCACAGACGATCGGAATTTGCTATTGTTTTTTTTCCATCTGTAAAATTTAAAACATGTTCTATTTTTTTAGACCGATGGAAAAAAGACCGATGGGGCCCACACACGATCGGTTTGTCCGATGAAAAAAAGGTCTTTTTTCATCAGAAAAACCGATCGTGTGTACGCGGCATTACTGTGAAGAAACCTTTCCGTATTTGGAGATGAAATCTCTTTTCCTCTAGACATAAAAAGTGCCCCCTTGTCCTCAGTGTTGACCGTAAAGTGAATAACTCAACACCAAGTTCACTATATGGACCCCTTATATATTTGTACATGTTGATCATATCCCCCCTTAATCTCCTCTTCTCAAGAGTGAATAAATTCAGTTCCTCTAATCTTTCCTCATAGCAGAGCTCCTCCATGCCTCTTATCAGTTTGGTTGCCCTTCTCTGCACTTTCTCCAGTTCCCCAATATCCTTTTTGAGAACTGGTGCCCAAAACTGAACTGCATATTCCAGATGAGGTCTTACTAATGATTTGAACAGGGGCAAAATTATATCTCTCTCTCTGGAGTCCATACCTCTTTTAATACAAGAAAGGATGTTGCTTGCTTTGGAAACCGCAACTTGGCATTGCATGTTATTATTGAGATTATGATCTACCAAAACCCCCAGATCCTTCTCCACTACGGATTCCCCCAGTTGTACTCCCCCTAGTATGTATGATGCATGCATATTCTTAGCCCCCAAGTGCATAACTTTACATTTATCAACATTAAACCTTATCTCCCACATAGTCGCCCAATTAGACAGTGCATTGAGGTTGGCTTGTAAATTGGAGACATCCTGTAAGGACGTTATTCCACTGCATAGCTTGGTGTCATCTGCAAAGACAGAAATGTTACTTTTGATCCCAGACCCAATATCATTTATAAAAAGTATTAAAAAGTAAGGGTCCCAGCACTGAACCTTGGGGTACACCACTGATAACCTTAGACCATTCAGAGTAAGAATCATTAACGACTACTCTCTGAATTCTGTCTTTTAGCCAGTTTTCTATCCATTTACAAACTGATATTTCCAAGCCTGTAGACTTTACCTTACACATTAGTGTGGGGAACTGTGTCAAACGCTTTTGCAAAATCCAAGTATACCACATCCACCACCACCCCTCTGTCCAAGGTTTTACTTACCTCCTCATAAAAAGAAATCAGGTTTGTTTGACAACTTCTGTCTTTCATGAATCCATGCTGTCTGTTTTTTTCCAGCAAGAACTCGTCTATGTGGTCTTTTATTAATCTCTCCAGTATCTTCCCAACTATAAAAGTTAAACTAACAGGTCAATAGTTACTTGGTAAAGACTTTGTTCCCTTTTTAAATATAAGCACCACATTGGCCCTGCGCCAATCCAGTGATACTATTCCTGTCATTAATGTGTCCCTAAAAATTAGATACAATGGCTTTGAAATTATAGAGCTCAATTCTTTTAGGATCCGTGGGTGTATGCCATCTGGTCCAGGTGCTTTATCCACCTTTATTCTGTCTAAATATTGCTGGACCATATCACTTTTGAGCCATTGTGGACTTGGGGCTGTGTCACTACCACCTCCATTATGGACATGAGCTCCCCCATGCTCCTTTGTATACACAGAGCTGAAGAAAGTATTTAATGAATTAGCCTTCTCTTTGTCTCCAGTCACCCACTCTAGATTATTTTGTAAAGGGCCTACATGCTCAGACTACACCTTTTTACTAACAATATATTTGAATAATTTTTTGGGGTTTGGGGTCCTACTATCTTTTGCAATCTGTCGTTCGTTTTGAATTTTTGCATCCTTGATTTCCCTTTTTGCATATTCTGTTATATTCTTTGTAACATTTAAATGACACTAGTCTTCCATCAGTTTTATATTTTTTAAAAGCTCTTTTCTTATAGTTTATAGCTTTTTTAACTTTGGCCGTGAGCCACATAGGTTTTATTTTTAGCCTTTTAAACTTATTGCCCATGGGAATATACTTTGCAGTGAGTTCACAAACAGTCTTTTTGAAGAATTCCCATTTCTGTTCCGTGCCCATTGATGCCAATATTCTCTCCCAGTCTAAGTCCTGGAGAGCAGCCCTCATCCTTGGAAAATTTATTCTCTTGAAATTAAGTGTTTTTATCTTTCCCGTATGTGATTTTTGCTTACAGCTAACATCAAATGAAATCATGTTATGGTCACTGCTACCCAGGTGTTCCTTTATCTGAACATTAGTAATACGCTCTGCATGGTTTTAAATTACCAGGTCCAACAGAGCATCATTCCTAGTTGGTGCCTCAATAAACTGGAGCATAAAATTGTCCTGTAATAGGTTTATACATTTTTGCCCTTTAACTGTCCGAGCAGTGCCATTACTCCAGTCAATTTCTGGGTAGTTAAAATCCCCATTATTATCACTGTCCCGGCCCTTGCAGCCCTTTCCATCTGTGCAAGGAGCTGAGTCTCCACCTCCTCATTAACATTGGGTGGTCTATAACAAACTCCAATGATTAACTTTGAACTACACACATCTGTATCCTGTTCCACCCATAATGCTTCAGACTCATCACACTCTTCATCCACCAGGTCCTCTTTCACACTCGCTTTGAGATCACTTCTCACATAAAGACAGACCCCTCCACCTTTCCTTTTTACCTTGTCTTTCCGAAAGAATGCATAGCCAGGAATATTAATAATGCAGAAACTAAAGAAAAGCTTGGAGAGCCGCACTCCAAAAAATTTGTTGGTTCTTTATTTAAAAAAACAAGGTCACATCAACACATATGACAGCAAAAAACAGCAAGAGGAGTTGACATGTTTCACACTGCAAATCAGTGCTTAATCATAGCTGGAATATTAATAGCCCAGTCATGCGAGGAATGAAGCCAAGTTTCAGCAATACCGATTACATCATAGCTCTCCTGATGCACCAGAGCTTCCAACTCACCTATTTTGCTTGGCAGACTTCTTGCATTGGTGAACAAACACTTTAATGCATTAATATATTTTGACCAGTCACATACTATCCTCTTGGGTGTTCCGAGATTGCAACTAGGACTTGCTACTATACTTACCTTGGGTTTATGTGCTTTGGTTACCCTACCACTAATGCCCCTAATACTACCCTCTGGAATATGTTCCACGCTGACTATCTCTATCTCTGGACCCTGCCCCCCCTCGCCTAGTTTAAAAACCCCTCTAACTTTTTGGCCATCCTTATTCCCAGCTGATCTGCACCCTCCTCATTTAGGTGCAGTCCATCCCTTCTATAGTACTGGTTATCGACTGAGAAGTCGGCCCAGTCCTCCAGGAGAGAGAGAAAAAAAACAGCTCTCCCATTTCCTCAATAAAGTAGACCTCCTCTGTAGCAGAGGGCAAAGTTACTGAATTCAGGGCAGTTCATCCATGGAGAAACAGGATAAAAGAAAACAAATTCCTGTTTCAAAGGTAGAAGTGAGGATCAGGGAGAATGAGAGTCTTCCACTGTTTGTCCAGTGTTTCAATAAAGTACACAGCATCCTTTCTCCCCTTATTGTAAATCACCACTCGGTCAGCATGTATGTGCCGACCATAGTTCCGCTCTTTGCGGCAACCTCTGAAACGATCAGTCAAGGCAGCTGAACAGGCAAAGTACCTACGGGATTTAGGCACTTCCAGGTGATCCCAAATAAAGTCAGAGTACCGCCTCTCACGGTAGGCCTCTGTCTTAAATAGGAGCTCCCTAGGAACATAAGGGTACTTCCAACCATACTCATTAGCGACTCTCTTGTTGAGGAGCAGCTGCAACCGGGAAATATGTGGCAGGGTTGCAAAGGTCTCCTACTCCTGGTAAAACAATAGCATCCGGGGATCTTTTGACTGACACTGCATCGGACATTGGTAAGGGTGGCCGCAACAGCAGACGCCCCTCTGTAGTAGCGGGCACAGGCGATGCAGGTGCGGGCAGTGCGGGAACAACTTTCTCCTCCAAAGCAGGATCTTTCACTTGGGGCGTAGATTCCCCAGAGTCCATGGGCGATCCCTCTCTAAGGTTACAGGAGGGGGTCACCGGAATCCTGTCCCAACCCTTCTGGACAAAGATCTCATCGACCTCCACGTCGTCACCCAGTTCAGAGGATGACTCGAAATCCGACGAGTTATACTCTTCGGCAAGCAGATAATTTCTGGTGGACACAGTCACACTATCCCCAGACGACAAAAGTTCCCGAGGGTTGGCTGTCCACACATCCCCAGTAATATGGGGTATGGGCTTCTTTCCCTTTCCCGGCAAACTTGTTGTCACAGTCCCCCCCAGCCTCCTTACCGTCATCTGATGTGGATTTTCCGTAGATCCCTCCGCTCTGAAGATCTGGTTCAGGCAGGCGCTGGGGCAGGCTTCTACCGTGGCCCCGGCAGGCCTTAACATATCCCACTTTCCATTTGGCGGGTGGGATGGAAGCTTCCGTAGTGATGGAGGCAGCATCCGCTGTGGCGTCCGTCCCTGGCTCCGTGGTGGCTGGAGCACCATCTTGGGCATCTGTTGCAGCCACGGTGATGCGCGTGGGCTCGGCTGTAGGGGCGTAGTTGTCTTCCTCGGAAGTAACGGCCCCTGTAATACAGTTGACCCGGTAGGCTCGGGGTGACTCGGTGGGCTGGTCCACCTCAAATAGAAACTCCCCACAGGTCAAACACCTTCCGAATGGCCGCATCTGCACAGCCAAGCCACCACATCTGGGACAGAATACGCCCAGGGCCTCCGCATCTAATGGGAGCAATGTCCATGGTAGAGGTAGATGGGAACACCCGAGGTCCCGTTGAAATGGAAGTCCATGGAGTGGCAGACATATTGCTTCTCTTTACTAGTCCAGGCTCTTACTGTCCCTTGGCGCCAAATGCACCACGTGCAACTCACAATTGGCGGGGGCTCCTCCCCCTAAATTTCTTCCTGCACGTAGCTTGCAGGCTTTTCTTCTTTTAGGACACGCCCACGAACTACGCAGTTAGAAAAATTAAAGCACAGTCCTGTACCTCTCGACAAAGTAGTGACGCAGTCCAATTTTCCTTAATGGCCGACCTCCGTAAAAACGCACAGATCAGAGAAAAATAGTCCAACTTCCAGGGGTAGCTGCAAATCCCGGACTCGAGCCCCCACGTGTAGCACACAGATCCTTTACCCTGCTTACCTCCACAAGCAGAATGGGACACACCATGCCACAAGCCCAGTGTCCTCCTGATAAAAGAGGGTGAGCGGTGTTATCTGTTTTTGGGTCCTGCAGCGAGTTACCCCCTTCCGTTGGTTCTCTCCCCTAGAGTGTAGGGTAAAGTCTATTCTATCTTTGTATTCAATAAGGCCATTGTCCAGACAGTGTTAAAACCCATTAAAGAAAGGTTTATTTTGCTTGCGTAGAAACTTGATAGGAAAGTTGGAGATAGAGAATTTAACAGGGAGGCACTTAACTGTCATTTATCTCCACTCAGTCCTGAGTGGGCTTTGCTCACCCGGATAGTCCCCTCTCATGGTCCTAGCAGCCGGTGTGGAGCACGGAACATTCACTTTAAATTTCCTAAGGATACGATCAGGATATGAACTTCTGAATCCCAAACTTCCCAGCACTTGTAACACTTGAGACCTTAGGTGCCAGTGGGCACGTTACAAGGCTTTTGGCGGATTATGGAATCCTTCCCTCTGATAGGCAACCAGGCCTCTCCCGAGACAGTGACTTCCCTCACCGTCCCCGTGGACAGGTCCTCCCCTGGTATCCTCTCCTTCAGAGCGGGTCACCCCCACTTGGGCACCCTGGGACTCCTCTTCTGGTGTAGGCCTCTGCTAAAGGTGCTAGGCCTACCTGGAACGATGCAGCCTCGGGCCGAAGGTGCCCGTGACTGAATACACACGTACCCCTGGCCATGAGGGCCACCGAAGGTGGGGTACGTGCTTAGGACAAAGGGGTCCTCTGGATCACCTCCGAACCCCAGACCACAGCGGGTAGACCACGCCCACTGCACACCTGCCGAGAGAGGACACCCAATCGCGCTGCAATGCTACCTGTGGTTCAACCTGAGACCTGGGCGACAGCGCCACCCACAGGCCAAAGGGAACTGTACTGCCAGGCGACATCACAACAAAGCAGTAACCAATTTAAAGAATTCAAACAGCCTGAGCCTAACTATTTGCTCAGGCTACCCCTTAAATTTAGGCATAGCGACCCCAATTATGGGGGGTCCGCTACATATCTGTATGTATCTATTGTGGCAGAGCATCCCAGAGAGAGCCTGGGAAAGTCCTATTCGGGGTTTATACATCTCCCAGGCTCCTCTCATATACATTCAGGGATCTCTGAGCCAGGATCCACTTCAGGTGTTGGTTCTCTCCCCCACGTTAATTAAAAGCTCACCTGAGCAGACAGCCTTTGCTCAGCCTGGGAAACACAGACAGCATTGGTCTGTGAGAGCAAGAAGTTTCGTAAAACTTGTTACTCTGTTGGATGTGGAAGCTGGCAAGCGCTAGGCTTGTCCAGCCTGGTAGTGAGGGCTTGTAAATACTGTATAGTTAGAGCCAAGACACGGCTAGGCTTTTGTTTAGTTATTTTTTCTTCTGTTTGTTTTCAGCACTGTACAGCACCTGTCATTGACTTTGTATATAGCACCAATAAATAACACTGTGTTTTCACTGATCCAATGGACTTGGTATCTGTGTCTGCTCATCCCAGGGAGCTTTTGTACCGACTACCTGTCCCCCAGGTTACACTATCTATATCTATCTGTATATATCTATCTGTATGTATATATCTATCTATCTATCTATATATCTGTCTGTATATATCTATCTGTCTGTATATATCTGTCTGTATATATCTGTCTGTATATATCTGTCTGTATATATCTGTCTGTATATATCTGTCTGTATATATCTGTCTGTATGTTTCTGTCTGTATATATCTGTCTGTATGTTTCTGTCTGTATGTTTCTGTCTGTATGTTTCTGTCTGTCTATTTATCTATCTATTGATCATATCGCGGTGGAGTGACGGGAGGGGGGGTTGGTTGGGTCTTTGTTTGAGCCCCCCCAAAAAAATGGAGCACCAGCCGCCACTGGCCAGCAACCTAGACACAAATGCCATACCCTGAGGGATGATTCTCATGGCGTGAATTAGCATCCATAACAGAGACTGCAATTCCTTCTTGGAACAGACCGGGGATCGGACAAACAGATGAATGGTCTGGCGTATCCTAACCAACTTCTCCAAGGGCAGACTAGCCACCATGAGATCGGAATCAAGCTGATCCCCAAAAAAGTGATGACTTTGGTCGGACGTTCTATCTTATGCCCAGCTAAAGGGACATTTAACAACCTCTACTATTACCCAAAACACAAGAGCCTGGGCAAAGGTGTCAAACAAGTAAGGACTGCTCTTCAACACAAAAGTCAACCTAGTAGCAAAATAATACTGACCGCGCCATTTAATGCCACGCCATTGCCAGAGAGCAGGACTAATAGGAAGCAGGGAGTGGTTTGTGTATCAGTGGGTGTGACTGACATGTACTTCAGCTTTTGGGTGCCTCCCCTGTTTCCAGTGAGAATGGAAAGTGTGCCAGAAAATGATGCTTGGGCCCAGTTCAAGGACATTCAGCAAGAATGGAAATTGGGACGTGTCAATTACAAAGACCGAGTCCTGGTTGTAAAGGCGGGTCGGCCTACCAGGAGCCACTCGGTCTCAGTTAGAGGAGAAGGGGATGGCCAGAAGAGGTTGCCGGATCCACGCTTTTATGTGTGAGGAGGACTGCTGTGTTGTGCAGCCATCATAAGGGCGGCCACAAGAACTGCAAGAACAAGGCAGGGTCTTCTCCAAAGACAAATTCTTCCTTACAGGGACAGTCTATGCCTGCCGCCCAGGGTGCCTGATGGAGGAAAAATATATCATGGACACTAGTGTACTGTCCCTGCTTACCTCTTAGCTGCCTTCTTTTTCCGAAGGGGGCCCCTTCAATCAGGAGCAAAATAAGGCTTATTACAACCCCACATGTATGTTTGGTCACTGTGCTGCCTAAGGTTAAAACTAGCTCCCTTATGACAGGACAGTGACAGACAGGCAAATATGTGTGGGGATGTAGATCTGTTAATTCACTGCTGAGAGGATTGGAACCCCCTTTCAGTTGTGAAGTGATGTAAAGTGTATACTTAGTTGTACAGATAGGATGTTGTATGTTTGTTTTCTCTTAGGAACGTCAGGGATGGGACGGCTGTCCATCTCCACCGCTCCGGAGGACAAGAATCGTGGTGAGTCAGAGCATCCCTCCTGCGAGAGGAATGCTCAGATTACCAAAAGTGTATGTGTCTAGCTGAAGGGACCTGTAGTTAGGACGTATGTAAAATGTACAGTATGAATATGTAACAGAAATGTACAGCTATATTTTTGTACTTTTATACAAAACCCCATCCTAGTTTTTCTCCTTTCCCCTATCCAACTTGTAATATGGGATGGCCTTGATCCTGGGCCCAGGAGTAATTTTTTTTAAAATTGTATATGGTTTTTTTTCCACAGCTGGGGACCAGCTGTAAATTGGTGGGGGTGGGTGTAGCACCCTCTACCATAGGTAGGTGCTAGATGTGAGGTTTTTGGTGTTAGCTGCCAGTGCAGGTAAATTTAGGGTTGAAAATATATTTATTGGTATTTTAACAGAGTATACATTAAAACAATATGCAAGGTTACAAACCGAAGACATTTACGGGTGAATCGGCGTGATGAGTCAGCAAAATGGCTATCGCCCACAGCTGAGCTCACATTGCCACGTGTAACAGTGATAACAACAATGACCGTAAATCAACAAGGTAGAGTTGGCTAAAATAGCCTCGTCAATTATGGTAAGATTATAACCACCAGATGCCGTATAAGGAGGGGATGGCAAAAACAAAAGGAAAGGGTAGGGTGAAACAATAAAAATAAAAATAAAAATAAATTTGGAATTAGTGGATCAGGTTATGGGGGTGGGGTAGGGTAGGAAGGAACAGAGAGGCGAGGAAAAGACGGAAAAGGAGGAAGAGAAGAGACAGACAGTAGAGAAATGAGAGGGGAGAGAGTAAAGAAAAGTTTAAGAGCTGCTGAGGAGACCATTCTGGAAGGATGATGGTGTTGTGGGGTGGGGGGGGACTCTAAAGTGGAAGCCCAGATCATTTCAGTGGCACGTAATGTGCAAGAATGATCACGTCGGAGCAGTCAACATATTCATGAGAGTATCGGAGGAGGAGAAGCGAAGCCAGATGAGCCACAATAATTTATATTTGTCAAAGGTGTCGTTGTCAAGGGCCAGCATTTCCTCCATTCTCATAGTGTCGTTCATAATCGAGACCCAATGTGACAAGGGAGGAATGGTGGTTGTTTTCCAATAGGATGGGATGAGCTGTCTGGCCGATGACATAAAGAAACGGAGTAGATTCTGTTTCTGTGAGGTGATCGATCCTGGGAGTATAGAGAGAAGGGCAATCTTAGGGGAGGGAGTCAAAGATTCATCGTACAGTGTGTTATAGCAATCAAATACCTGATTCCAGAAGGGGCGGATCCTCTCACATTCCCACCAGACATGGAAGTAGGTCCCCGTAGCGGCAGAATAACGCCAGCAAGACGCTGAGGTGGACGGAAAAATCTTATGTAGTCTGCAGGGGTCTCTGTACCACCTTGACAGTATCTTGTAGTTTTTTTCCTGGGAGTAACAGGAAATTGTGGACTTATGGGTAAAATGGAACGAGGTCTGCCAATCAGGTCGCGGGATGTCCTCACCTAAGTCTGCAGACCACAGCCTGGTGTAAGAAGGTAGATCAGTGTGCGTAAGGGTTTGTAAGAGGCAATATATGGACGAGAGAAGGTGTCTGGGCGTCTCCGAGAGGGAACATAGCCGTTCAAACTCAGTTCTAGGTCGATGTATTTGGGATGAAGAATGTAAATGTTTCGTGAGAGTAGACAAGTGTAGTGTAGTGAGCCAATCGCAAGGTCCGGTTGATGTCACAGGTGTCCCTTGTGTCGGGTGTACAAAGGAGTGCGCTTGGGGTCAGTCAGTCCTCTTGTAAGGGCCTCTCGTCGCTGCCCCTACACCCTGGGGGAAGGCGGGATTATCAAATAGGGGAGACAATGGTGAGGGTTCGGAGGATAGAGTGGAATTCAGTCCCCTATAATACCACAATCTGAGAGAGGCCAATGTCAGAGGGGAGCAAGAGGGAATACGAGTGAGTTCATTTTTGTATCCCCATAGTAATGCTCGGAGATCTACGGGAGCTAAATCCTGTTCTATGGCGACAGAGGCCTTTAAGAAGGGACGAGGGAACCATTCAAGGATGCGCGCTACGTGGGCGGCCTTATAATAGGACTCAAAGTCAGGGTGGCCTGCTCCACCCTGCATTTTTGGGCGGGTGAGCAAATTACCCCTCACTCTAGGTAACCTCCGGTTCCACATAAATCTAACAGCGAGGGAGCGTAGAGAGGCAAAGAAAGATTTGGGGACCAGGATAGGAACAGTTTGCAGTAGATACAAAAGTTTGGGTAGGGTGTCCATTTTCAGGGTATTGATTCGTCCAAACCATGGTAAAGAAGACCCCCCCCCCCATTCCCCCAGGTCCTTCCGCAGACAGGAGAGTAAGGGAACATAGTTTAAAGAAAAGAGATTGGAGAGGTCAGAAGGTATGATGACCCCTAGGTACGAAACACCCTTCGTCTGCCACTGGAAATAGAAGTTCGTCCTGAGTACAGACATCGTGGTGGGGGGAAGGGAGATATTGAGAGCTTCAGTTTTAGAAATGTTAAGTTTGAAATTGCTGAACGAGCCAAAGCGATGAAATTCTGAGAAAAAGGATGGCAAGGAAATATGGGGGTGTTGTATGTAGACCAGGAGGTCATTGGCATAGAGGGACAGTTTGTAATGAGAGGAGGGTGTTTGGATACCGTGTATAGAGGTATTTTGTCTAATGGCGCAGGCTAGGTGCTCTATAACAATGACAAATAAGAGGGGGAAAGGGGGCAGCCCTGTTGGGTACCGTTGAAGATATCAAACGGCTCAGAGGCGGTGCTATTGACTAGGACCGAGGCCGAGGGATGGGAGTAAAGAGACAGCACCTTAGAGATAAAGGTCGTGCCCAAGCCTAACTGTTCTAGTGAGAGCTGAAGAAATCTCCAGTTGACCCGATCGAACGCTTTCTCAGCGTCGAAAGAGAGGAGGCAGGCTTTTAGACCTTTGCGCCGAATAAGAGAGATTAGGTGAATAGTCTTGCTGGTGTTGTCCCGCGCCTCACGGCCCGGGACGAATCCCACTTGGTCATTATGGATTACTCCTGGGAGTAGAGGGGATAAGCGATTGGCCAATACCTTTGCGAACAGTTTCAGGTCGACATTGAGCAGAGATATCGGCCAGTAAATGCTACATTGAGATGGATCCTTGCCCTGTTTGGGAATGACGGAGATGTTGGCGGACAGTAAGCTTTTAGGAGGTGGGTTGGATTCATCTATGGCATTGAACGTCTTCACCAAAAGTGGGGCCAATAGGGGAGCAAAAGTTTTATAAAAACGGGGAGTGTACCCATCCGGGCCCGGGCATTTACCAATCTTCAAGTCTCTGATGGCGCCCATAAATTCGGCCGCGACCAGGGGCCTGTCTAGTTCCTCGACCTCTGGTGAGGCAATGGGGGGTAACGCCGTCTCCATAATATAATCTCGCATGTCGTCAGTCGTGGGGGTGGTGCGTGCAGGTGAGGTAGCGGGTTGTAGGTTGTAGAGTCTGGAGTAGTAGTCCCGGAAGGCAGAAGATATGCCGTCCGTGTTAAACGTCTTAGTTTGATCAGAATGTGTAATAAAGGGAATGGAGTATTGGGGAGGTCTAGGATGGAGGATCCTAGCCAGGTGTTTGCCGCATTTATTTGCTAGTGAACAGTGGTAATTGCGTGCCCTATCCCGGGCTATTAAGGAATGTGCGTCTAGTAGCTGAAGTAGGTCTCTGCGAGCGTTCGACAGTCTGACAAAAATGGCGGGGTCTAAGTTTCGTTTGTGGACAGGTTCAAGTTCCGCTATAGTAGAGAGGAGACGGCGGATGTCATCCGTTCGTGTCTTTTTGAGACGTGAGCCGTGCTGTATAAATACGCCACGGACCACGCATTTCAGGGCCTCCCACTGATTGGGAGGAGAGGTAATATCTGCGGAGTGGTCTGAAATAAAGTTCCGGATGGCCTTAGAGATTTCCGCCACACAGACGGAGTCCCGTAGCAGATTGTCATTAAGTCTCCATTGTGTGCCTCTACGGAAGGCTGGGGGACGTGAAAGGGTCAGGTAAATCGGTGCGTGGTCAGACCAAAGCAGGTGACCCAGCGTCGCCTGAATGGGCGAATCTAGTAATGATTGGGATATGAGGAAGTGGTCGAGTCTGCTATATGAATTGTGTGCAGCTGAGTAATGGCTATAATCTCTGTCCGTGGGATGTTGGACACGCCAAACATCCACTAGGTGGGAGGAATGTAGTAGGGCCTTGATGCGTGCGAGTGTAGAGTGTGGAACAGAGGACTTACCCGAGGAAGAGTCTGCAGACGGGGACATGACGATGTTGAGGTCCCCACCAATGACGAAGCATGGGCCCCCGAATGAGGAAAGTCTGGTGAGAACCGACGAGAGGAACCGAGCCTGATCCACATTCGGGACATAAATGTTGGCCACTGTGAAGAGAAAACTGTTTAGTTTCAGCTTGAGAAAGATGAATCGGCCATTGACATCAACAAGGGAGTCTAGGACCTCAGGTTTAAATGATTTATGGAAGGCAATGGATACTCCCTTAGATTTGGCTAGGGGGTTAGTACTATGGTACCAATGTGGGTAGTACCTGTTGCGTAGTGCAGGTACGGAATCCATACGGAAATGCGTTTCCTGTAGCAATAAAATGTTAGAGCGCTTTTTATGAAAGTGGTAAAGAATCTGGCTTCGCTTCTCTGGTGTGTTAAACCCCCTACAATTAAAAGATGCTAAAGCTATCAGGCAAACAGTAGCCATGACATATTCAGGTATGGGGGGTGGGGATAGGGGGAGTAGTTAGATAAAGTAGACATGTCATAGGTCAGCAGCTCATGGGGAGGAGGACAGTGCCACAGAAGGCCCAGAAAAAGAGAGAGAAAGAAGAGAGGTAAGAGAGAAAGAGAGAAAAATGAGGGGAGTAGACAGGAGGGAAGAAGGGGGGGTGGTATAAATCAGCAGGATCAGGGGAACATAGTAACACTTGGTATCATTACGGTCATCGTCCCCACCTCCCGTGAAGAGTAACAGAAACATCAAAAAATATTCAAAGAGGGCCAGTGAGGAAGATGACCAACATGTCAAGTTCAATAGCAAAATGCGAACAATAACAAAAAAGGCCACAAGGTGGCTCCAAAGGACTGCAGGTGAGAGAAAAAAAATTCTCATAGCATGGCATATAACCATATACCAGTCAGTGTCCATAGTGACACTGATAAAAAGAAAAACCCCGTCGGGGGGGGGTGCAGTGGGAATTCGCCGGGCGGGGTAGCTTCCCGGATCCCAGCTCCACGGAAAATCAAACACTAAACAGGACCAATATACGGGGACCATGGCGTGAAAACAGTGCTACATGAAATTGGTCAAAAACATGTGTAAGGAAACTCGGAGTATAGGCAAACACATACCATGGTGTAGTGGTAATACAGTATAAAATACACAGGTGGGAGGTGATTGCAAAAGAGAAACATGCACATCTAGGTTGCAAAGGGTAGTTATTAGTTAATGCATAACAAGAGGTCTGTGTCCTGGGCCAAAGAATATGAGCAACCTGTGGGAAACACAATGGGGTTAACAGGGAGAAAACTACTAGAACAGTACAAGTCTTAGGGTGAATAAACCACGTGAAAGAAACAGTAACTGGATGAGGGCTGCAGAATAGGTCTTAGAAAACAACGGCAGTACCCCAGGTACAGGGGAGGCAGACTGCAATAGCGACTCGTCCGCTCCTGCCCTGTGTCATCTCAGGGGGGGGACCCTGAAAAAGCAAAACAAGGGGAGTATCAAATTCAAACAGGGCAATTTCAATCGGCCGAGTCTCGTTGAGGCGGGGGCCTGGAGTAGTGCTTGCGTCCTTGTGTCTGCCATGAAGGGGCAAAGGGTAGGCCAGGAGTAGTCGGCGTGAATGGCCAATCTGGGATAGACACCTGTGGGAGTCCCAGTGTGCTGAGGAAGGACGGCAGGTCTCCAAGCGTGCGAAAGATGGCGGTTTTACCCTCATGACGGACTCGTAGATGGAACGGAACCGCCATTGGTATTTCATCTGCTTCGACTGTAGGAGCTGCGTGAGCGGCTTCAGTGCTTTTCTCATCATCAATGTCTGACGGGACAGGTCTGGGAGAAGCATTACGGGGGTATCGTTAAAACGTATGGTGTCCTGCGAGCTAGCAGCTCTCATAATGTCCTCCTTGATTTTGTAGAAATGCACGCGGCACAGGGTGTCTCGGATAAAAGAGGGGTCCGGGGTTCGCGGACCGGACGTTCTGTGGACCCGGTCTAGCTCAATGGGGTCATCTTTAGGGCGCTGCAACAATTGATTAAAGATGGCGGTCACCGCCGCAGGTAGATTTTTGTCGTCTACAGGCTCGGGGATTCCGCGGATGCGTATATTATTGCGACAATTACGGTTTTCGATGTCCTCCTGCTGGTACGCAACCTGCTGCATCATAACGGTATGTGCGTTAAGGATCTTCTCATGCGACTGTACTGTGGCGCTAAGACTGTCAGTGGCAGCATCTATGTCCTCAAAGCGTGCACCCACATCTTTCTTGAGGTCAGAGATCTCTTTCTTGTAGGATTTCTCTATCCTGTTAACATAGTGTTCAAAGTCTGCTTTAGTGGGCAGGGACCTGACATAGCTGTGCAGGGAACGGATCTGTGCCTCCATGTCCCAGCCCTCACCAGAGCCCAGGGAGGCATTAGAGCGGCTTCTGGTGAGCATAAAGTCAGTTTCCTCAGGGAGGGGATGGCTATTGTGTGTGCTCACCTGACAGTGCAGGGATGGCTCAGAGCGGGCTGGGGACGGAGGCGCCGGCGCCATCTTGGATTCGGATCGGCGCTGTGCAGCGTTCCGGGATCGGGTGAAAAACTCCTCCAGATCGCCTCCTTTTCTGCCCCCACCAGTTCCCTTCTGTGCCCGGTATCTGTCTTTCCCCATGTGCTGATGTTTGGGCGAATTTCTGGCGAGTTTCCAGCAGTTAGAAGGTCCGTGGAGCTGAAGGATCAGGGAGCTGAGAGAGAACACGTCTCACTGCTCCATGCGTCAAGCCACGCCCCCAGTGCAGGTAAATTTAAACAGGTCTATGCTGTGAGCTAGGCCTGTTTGTTTTTGATCTGGGGGCAGGGAGTGGTTAGTGTAGCAGTGGGTGTGATTGACATGTACTTCAACTTTTGGGCGCCTCCCTTGTTTCCAGTGAGAATGTTTTGGAAAGGGGCAGGGCTGAGAGTTGGAGTGGCATGCGGTGTATGTAGGAGCACTGACCAATCCCCAACTAGGATTGGCAGGGGGCGGGCCTCCTATATATTCCCTCAGTCAGCCTGCTGGGGAGTTGTTGTCGACCGGGTAAACTGAAGGATGGAGTGCTAGACTGCGTGCTGGAGAGACACCCCCATCTGGGGGGGGTGGATTCAGCGGAGAAGCTCGGGAGCCTCTCCTTACACGGTCAAGGAGAGGTGTCCTGGAACAGGAGCTGGAGAGCAGTTGGTCCGAATGGTAAATTCAACGGAAACCTTCCTTACATCAGAGGGGGCGGGGTCACCCGCACGTCACTGGGGAAGCCCGGGTTTCCCCTTGCGTCAGAGGGGGATGGGGTCACGTGACGGGTTGCCCCGCCCTCAGCTACTTAAGAGCTGTCACTGGCTTCGGCGGCATCATTCCCGGGGTGTCTCCGCTCCGGTGAAGAGTGCTGTTCCTCACTGCGCTGGACATCATCGCAGACCCCCACAACCACCCGGCAAGGGTTGTGGGGATGGGGCCCTTGTCCCCATCAACATGGGGACATGGTGCTTTGAGGGGTCACAGACCCCCAAAGCATCCTCCCCATGTTGAGGGCATGTGGCCTGGTACGGTTCAGGAGGGGGGGGCACTCTCTCGTCCCCCCTCTTTTCCTGCGGCCTGCCAGGTTGCGTGCTCGGATAAAGGGTCTGGTATGGATTTTTGGGGGGAACTCCACGCCATTTTTTTTTTTATTTGGCGTGGAGTTCCCCTTAAAATCCACACCATACCTGAAGGGTCTAGTATGGATATTTGGGGGGAACCCCACATCATTTTTTTTTTTATTTGACGCAGGGTTCCACTTAATATCCATACCAGACCTGAAGGGCCTGGTAATTGAATTTGGGGGGACCCCCACGCACTTTTTTTTTTTTTTAATCAATGACTTTTCTCTGTATTGCCGGGAGCCGACAATTCATTATAGCCGCGAGTGCTTTTAAATTACTTTTTTTCCTTCAGAGATGACACTTTGTGCAGGGACAGTTCTAAGCACGGGAAACAAGCGCTGCTTTACAGGCATACTCTAGAAACCCCCCAGGTATGAATCTTAAAGGAATATTGCACTTTTATTGTTTCACTTTAAGCATTATTAAAATCACTGCTCCCGAAAAAACGTCAGTTTTTAAAACTTTTTTTTGCATTGATACATGTCCCCTGGGGCAGGACACGGGTCCCCAAACACTTTTTATGACAATAACTTGCATATTAGCCTTTAAAATTAGCACTTTCGATTTTTCATGTTCGAGTCCCATAGACTTTAACGGTGTTCGGATGTTCGAACAAATTTATTGCCTGTTCGCAAGTTCTGGTGCGAACTGAACTGGGGGGGGGGGGGGTGTTTGGATCATCCCTAGATGAGAAGTGTCCTGAGGTAAAGATCTGCAGATAGAGTGCAGAGCCGGGAAAGTTCTGAGGTGAAAAGTCTGTCAGGATTAGGGTCAGCCATTTTATCCCATCTTAGAAGTATAACGTATAAACCGTTATATCGTTTGTAAAGATGATGTGTAAACCATTTGTCCATATAAAGCTGGATCTGCTCTAACATGGCAAATACCAATTTGTTCTATGGGCATCCCATATCCCTTCCCCCAACCAAGTTCAATCCCCCAAATAAAACAACAAAACAAAGCAAAAGACTTTTCATTGTCTACAAGTGTGACGTATTGATGTCTGGCAGCAGGGTGAATATGCGTGGATGTTAGTAACTCGTAGCAACACACCGCTACATATGAAACCCAGGGCACATCATTGTTTACACCCTCCTGTGCTGTACAACATTTTTGGTAACAATCGTAAAATGAAAGGAATAATAATAACAGAAAAGAAACAGACAGTAAACATTGCCATGTCCCCTAAAATTGTTGGTCAGTGTAGGTAGGAGATTGATTCACCATTGCTCACTGCTAGGGATGAGCTTGAGTTTGTTTGGAAACACGTTCAGGTCCATACCCAGAAATCAGCTGTCATTCTTGGTCCAATGAGCTAAAGTTAGGGGATTTCCCACTCTGCAGCTAACGTTACAAAGGGGCAGAGATGCTCATGACATCATTGACCTAATATGGCCACATTGATTGTCAGCTGTGTGGCAGGTATTCCCCCACCCAAGAATGACAGATGACTTCTGGATTCGGACCAGAACCCTTTTCCAAACAAATGCAAGCTCATCCATACTCAACATTTAAACAACCCATAGCAACTACAGGAATAACCATAGAGTTCCATGGAACCCTGTTTGAGAAAAGCTGATTTAAGGAAGTGCTAAAGCTTCACCATTTTTGTTCTAATTCCAGGTACATCTCAAAAAATTTGAATATCATCAAAAAGTTCATTTATTTCAGTAATTCAATTCAAAAAGTGAAACTCCTATACTATTGTAGCGGGTATGTACTTTCCCGGGTGTAATTTTGAATTTGGCAGAGACATCAGTGATGTGTAATTCCCTGCAGCCCAGTGGGTGGCGCTGTCGCCCTGGGCTGGGGTTGAATCATTGCTGTGTGCCGTCCTCCTTTTTGTCCTCCCTCGGCAGCGGTATGGTGGGGCGGGGAACCCGCCGTGCTTGCTGGGAGAGGGTATAAAGGGGCCGGCCATCTTTGTCACGGGGTTGACGTCCCAGGCACCTTCAGCTTGCGGACGGTGGGTCGTGTCGCTCCTCTGGGTGGCTTAGGCCTAAAGGACAGCGGAGGTCGAGTTCCATCCCAGGCACCTTAGGCCTGGGGTGAGGTACTTGGATGGAGGTCCGGAGCTCAGTGCCCAACACTGAGTTCCGCGAGGGAAGGAGATCCTAGGGTGCCCAGGGATTGGGTACCCGAATCCGGAAGGCGCAATGGACCGGGGGGAGCTCCTCATTTGAAGACCCGGTGCAGCATATTGCCGGTGACAAGTGAGTCTCTCGTCGGAGACGGCCTGGAAGGAAATCTACCCTCGTGCGGAGACCAGGATACACTTCTAGGAAGGGAAGTGGCAGCTACATTGTGTCTGGGCCTGTTCGCATCCACACCTCCTTTTCTGTTCTGTTCTATCAAGGGAATTCAACTCTTTGTGTTCAGACAAGAAGAATAAAGGAGTGTTGAACTTTAATGGTGTGGAGCTCATTTTTTGACAGACATGGTTCGCGGTGACTCTTGGAGGGAGGATCCAGGTGCACAGCACTGACCCGAAGGTAATACAGAACTGTTGCTTATACCGCACTAACATCTGTGGTGGAAGCTAGGCGTAGTGTCCCCGCTCCCTCCCCTCTAAGATACCCCTAGACAAGAGAAAGACGAGACCAAGAGGGGAGTGTGAGGAGCAGCCGCTACACTATATATATTCATTACATGCAGAGTGATGTATTTCAAGCATTTCTTTCTTTTAATTTAGATGATTATGGCTTACAGCTAGTGAAAACCCAAAATTCAGTATCTCAGAAAATCGGAATATTACATGTAGCGCTACCCCCAGTTAAGAGAGCCGCTGGATTTGTTTTCGGGCCCTGTGTACAGCACCACCAACCCCCGGCAATCTGCTCGACCTACCCTGGCACAGCTAGTCTAGGGGTTATATTTTTATCATAATCAATTGGTATTGTAAGGGCACCCTCTTTACAGTAAGACAACACACAAATGTTAAAGATTAAAATATAACAGTTTTACTTTGGTTGTAAAAAGGCTTAAGCAGAATATAATACACACAACTGGCTTGCAGAGCCCTGCAGCAATCAATATAGCACACAATAATGGCGCTGCGTGGTAATCCACCACGCGTAGCTATTATGGTATAAACGCCCTGTGGCGCACTAAACAATATCCTATCTCCCCACCCTGGCCAGGCCTGACCTAGAATAAATCTCAGTCCTTCCTATAGGGATTTCTTTGCATGCAAACTTTCGGTGGTGCACTTGATGAATAGTATTTGTAATCCACAAACTGGCAATCACTAAGAACACTATGCTGGGGGGACACTTCAACTCTGTCCTGCTACCGGTCCCCCAATGGAACAACCAGCAAACGATCGGTGAGCCAAGGCAGTCTACAGGCCTAGAAACGGTGAAGTCTACTTGATTGAGCAAGTGCTCGCTCACCACTCCGGACGCGATCCCAGTCCGGGACTTCCACCTGCTATGTCTCCGCACACAGCGTCTGCAACGATCGGGTCCCCGATCCAACTGATGTCCTCACTCGACCAGTCTGGTGCCACCCAGGCTCCGCAGCGGGGTGGAAGGCTCTTCGGAAGTTGTGCAAGGCCCCAGGCTTCAGGCCTTGCACTGCTGCAGATCCGCTCAGGAAGAAGCTATTGCTTGCAGCGCGGTGTCCAAAGAGGCCGAGCTCCGCCTTGCTTCCTTCTTAAATAACCCCTCCCATGAGTCTCTGCGGTGGCCACTGCACTCTGGGTGCTGAACAGGGTTCTGGGTAACGTAGTCCCGGGGCCTTAAAGCAGACCCTGCAACATACATAAGACCAATAAAAAAAAAGGATTTTTAATACAGAAGTTTTGACTTACTGAAAAGTATGCACTCAATACTTGGTCGGGGCTCCTTTTGCATGAAATACTGCATGGATGCGGCATTTGGAAGAGTAGCAGGGGCAAGGCTTTGAATGCAGGGATTAGGAGTTCCTGGGGTATCAGAATGTACTGTGGACAGAAGAGCATGTAAGGGCAGCTCTAGGGGACACTACAAGGCAACAGAGCCACCCTATAGACAGTAAAGTAGAGATATTATAAAGGCTGAATATAAAGAATTACAGGCGGTCCCCTACTTGCAAACATCCGACTTACAAACGACTCCTACTTACAACGAAGGGAGACAACAGGAAGTGAGAGGAAATCTACCCCTAAGAAGGGAAATTCTCTCCTGTAAGAGTTAATATGGGAAAAAGGTGTCTTTACTGATGCTTTATCACCAATCCTTGTTTCCCTAAAAACCCAAAATTTTCAAAATCCAATTGTCATTGGGACAGAAAGTGAAGTGAAATCTTTTGAACAGGCTGGAGCTACACTTAAAAAATGTACCTGTTCCAACTTACAAACAGATTCAACTTAAGAACAAACATACAGTCCCTATCTTGTTTGTAACCCGGGGACCGCCTGTAGTAGGCTTCAAAGGAAAAGCACAAAGTACACAACAGAGAAACTGAGGTTATGCTGCTTTATACGTGTTTTTTTTTTGTTTTGTTTTTTTTACATGGAGGATTTAATAACACTTTAAATGGTCTCCCAGCAGCCAGGATCAAGCAAGCGACTGACACCACCATTCCATTGACTGCATAGAGACACAAGAACTACAGGCCATCAATCACAGAAACACAGTGCCACCATCAGGCAACTCAAGTGTACAGCAGGTTCCTGACAAATCCATATGAACCTTTCAGCAGCCTTGACTGTGAAGGTCAATTTACTTTTTTGTACATACTGCCCCTGTCATACCCTCCACACTCCTCTTCTGCAGATACTGCCCCTGTCATACCCTCCACATTTCTCTCCTGCACATACTGCCCCTGTCATACCCTCCAAACTCCTCTCCTGCACATACTGCCCCTGGCATACCCTCCACACTCCTCTCCTGCACATACTACAGCTCTGTCACACCCTTCACACTCCTCTCTTACAAATACTTCCTCCTGTTATTCCCACCACACTCCTCTCCTGCACTTACTTCCCACCACACAGTGACATTTCCTCAGTGTAAATGCTTTAACCTGTCAGCGATCACCCCCCAAAGTATGTGCAGTAACCTCTAAGTTTCCAACATGGGAAAATTAACACTTCAGTGGTTAAACCCCAGTATTTGTCAAATCATCTGTTGCCAGTCCCCAGCATTTTGGCATTAACCCCTTAGTGTTCCCAGTGGGCGATTAGCTTCAAGTAGAGAGTTCTCAGAGAGGTAATCCAGCCATGTGCAAGGTTAAGAGCTTCCTGCCCTTGTTTATTTGGTCATCAAAACAGCAACAGACAAGGATTCCCACACAGGGGTAGAAAACATAGTCCCAAAGCAAAAGTCCTCCTGGCTAGTGATGAGCCGAACACCCCCGGGTTCGGTTCGCACCAGAACCCGCGAACGGACCGAAAGTTCGCACAAACTTTAGAACCCTATTAAATACAATGGATGCGAATGTTCGAAATCTAAAGTGCTAATTATAACGACTATTATGCATGTTATTGTCCTAAAAAGGGTTTGGGAACCCGGGTTCTGCACCAGGGGACATGTATCAATGCAAAAAGAAGTTGTAAAAACTGCCATTTTTCGGGAGCAGTCATTTTAATGATGCATAAAGTGAAAAAAAAAAAAAGTCAAATATTCCTTTAAATATCGTACCTGGGGGGTGTCTAAAGTATGCCTGTGAAGTGCCACGTGTTTCCCGTGTTTAGAACTGTCCCTGCACAAAATTAAATTTCTAAAGGAAAAAAAAGCCATTTAAAACTGCTTGCGGCTTTAATGTAATGTCTGGTCCCGGTAATATGGATGAAAATCTTTAAGAAAAATGGCATAGCTACCCCATCACAGCCCCCCCCCCTACCCCAGCCCATTACCAGCCCCTTTGGGTCTTGTATGGATATTAAGGGGAACCCCGCACACAAAAAAAAAAAGGCCCTATATACTCTGAACAGCCGTATACAGGCGGTGCATACAAGACAGGGACTGTAGGTTTGTTCTTATGTAGAATCTGTTTGTAATTTTGAACAGGTACGTTGTTTAAGTGTAGCTCCAGCCAAAAAATCTATTTTTAAGCTTTTTGGAAAACATAGGGAAGGGTTATCACCCCTGTAACATTTGTTTTGCTGTCTGTGCACCTGTTCAGAACAGTTCACCTCACTTTCCGTCCTAATGACAAATGTTTTTTGAAAATTTGGGTTTTTTATTGAAACAAGAATTGGTGATAAAGTATCAGTGGAGAGGAGACGCTTTTTTTCCCATATTAACTCTTACAGGAGAGAATTTGCCTTCCTAGGGGTAGATTTCCTCTCACTTCCTGTTGTATCCTTCCGTTTGCAAGGAGGAGTCGTTTGTAAGTTGGATGTTTGAAAGTAGGGGCCTGCCGTATATACTCAGCTGAAATTTGCCCCTTACATGTTGGTGTTGCCACAACACTGTGAGCCCTCACAGTTACTCTTGGTGGGCGCATGAATGGGCCCTGCTGTGAATTATTAGATCAAGAATTGTAATTGCATGCCCCTGTTGAACAGGGGCTGAAAAATTGGGCCTTGGTGGTGGTGGTGGTGGTGGTGTTGACACAACACTGTAAGGCCTCACAGTTACTCTTGGTGGGCGCAGGAATGGGCCCTGCTGTGAATTATTAGATCAAGAATTGTAATTACATGCCCCTGTTAAACAGGGGCAGAAAAATTGGGCCTTAGGCACTGGTGCTACAACACTGCAACCCCTCACAGATACTGTACTTGGAGCACAGCAGTGAGCCCTGTTGCAAAGTATTGCATCAAAAATTGTAATTACACGCCCCTGTTAAACAGGGGCTGAAAAATTGGGCCTTAGGCACTGGTGCTGGTGCCACGACACTGCAACCTCTCCCAGATACTCTAGTTGGAGTGCAGGAATGAGCCCTGCTGCAAAGCATTGCATAAAAAATTGTAATTACATGCCCCTGTTAAACAGGGGCAGAAAAATTGGGCCTTAGGCACTGGTGCCACAACACTGCAACCCCTCACAGATACTGTACTTGGAGCACAGTAATGAGCCCTGTTGCAAAGTATTGCATCAAAAAATGTAATTACACGCCCCTGTTAAACAGGGGCTGAAAAATTGGGCCTTAGACACTGGTGCTGGTGCCACGACACTGCAACCTCTCCCAGATACTCTAGTTGGAGTGCAGGAATGAGCCCTGCTGCAAAGCATTGCATAAAAAATTGTAATTACATGCCCCTGTTAAACAGGGGCTGAAAAATTGGGCCTTAGCCACTGGTGGCGGCACCCAAAAACAAAAATGTTCTTCCAAGCTATCATCATCAATCGGATCATTGAGGAGGAGGAGGAGGATAGTCAGTCAACATAACAGGACAGTCTCTCAGCATCAGCATCAGTCTTGAAGGGATGTGACATTTGAAAATAAATTAGTCTGTTATATCAGCTTCAGGTGTTTGGTAGCTGGTGGTGATCCAAGACTGGTTCATCTTTATGAAGGTCAGTCGATCAACCGAGTCGGTGGACAGGCGCACCCTGTGATCCGTGACAAATCCTCCAGCAGCACTGAATGTGCGTTCTGAAAGAACGCTGGATGCAGGACAGGCCAGTAGCTCAATTGCATACTGTGCAAGCTCTGGCCAGTGATCCATCCTCAAGACCCAGTAAGCCAGAGGATTTTCGGTGGGGAAGGTGTCCAAGTCTGACCTTGCCCCTAGGTATCCCTGCACCATGTATATCAGACGCTGGCGATGGTTGCTGGAACCGATCATACCTTGGGGCTGCGGACTAAAGAATTGTCTGAACGCATCGGTCAGACGGCCACCTTCGGCCACCTTCCCCACCGCTCCTTCTTTGACTGACCGAAGCCTCATCAACTTCTGCAAGGCCTCCTGGAGTTGTCTCATCCTCTGCTCCCTCTGCGACAGTAAGATAAGGTCCGCAACCTTACCCTTGTACCGTGGATCAAGGAGGTTGGCCAGCCAGTAATGGTCCCTCTCCTTGATCCGAAGAATACGAGGATCCTTCCGCAGACTTTGCAGGATCAGGGAGGCCATGCAGCGTAGGTTAGCTGAGGCATTCGGTCCGGAGTCCTCTGGGTCACTAAGGACGACATGATCCGCAGCCACCTCCTCCCAGCCACGTACAAGTCCACTGGTTTCTTGGGACTGTAAATCATCCCTAAAAGACTGCTGCTGATGATGCTGAGTGCCAGGCTCCACCTCCATGCTGACACAATCCTCCTCCGCCTCCTCCTCCTCTTCCTGTGCGATGGGTGGGACAGAAGGAACAATGTCTGGGTAAAGGGGGCCTTGAGAGGCAAGGAAGTCCTCCTCTTCCTGCCTCTGTTCTGCCTCAAGTGCCCTGTCCATTATTCCACGCAGCGTATGTTCCAACAGGTGGACAAGAGGTACAGTGTCACTGATGCATGCACTGTCACTGCTCACCATCCTCGTGGCCTCCTCAAATGGTGCCAGGACAGTGCATGCATCCCTGATCATGCCCCACTGGCGTGGTGAAAAAACCCAAGCTCCCCTGACCCTGTCCTGGTGCCATAGTCGCACAGGTACTCATTGATGGCCCTCTGCTGCATGTGCAGCCGCTGCAGCATGGCCAACGTTGAGTTCCACCTGGTGGGCATGTCACATATAAGGCGGTTCTTGGGCAGGTTCAACTCCTTTTGCAGCTCAGCGAGGCGAGCACTGGCATTATAAGATCTGCAGAAATGCACACAGACTTTCCTGGCCTGCCTCAGGACATCCTGTAAGGCCGGGTACCTGCCCAAGAACCGCTGCACCACCAGGTTAAGGACGTGAGCCACACAGGGCACGTGGGTCAGTTGTCCCTGTCGGAGGGCGGAGAGGAGGTTGGTGCCATTGTCGCAAACCACCATTCCTGGCTTAAGCTGGCGTGGCGTCAACCACCTCTCGGCCTGCCCCTGCAGAGCAGACAGAACCTTTGCCCCAGTGTGGCTCCTGTCCCCCAAACACACCAGCGCAAGCACGGCATGGCATCTTTTTGCCTGCGTACTTGCGTAGCCCCTTGAACGCCTACGGAGCACCGCTGGTTCCGAGGACAAAGCATAGGAAGAGGCCATGGAGGAAGAAGAAGAGGAGGGGGTGGAGGAGAGAGGTGTGTCACAACCAGTAGTAGCATTTTGGAGGCGTGGCGGCGGAACAACCTCCAACACTACTGCACCTTGTCCTGCATCCTTCCCAGCTGCCAAAAGAGTGACCCAATGGGTCGTGAAAGAAAGGTAACGTCCCTGTCCATGCCTGCTGGACCATGAGTCAGCGGTAATATGCACCTTACCGCTGACCGCCCTGTCCAGCGAGGCCAAGACATTGCCTTCCACATGCCGGCAGAGAGCCGGAACCGCCTTCCGTGAGAAAAAGTGGCGTTTGGGAACCTGCCACTGAGGAACCGCACATTGCACAAACTCACGGAAGGGGGCCGAGTCTACCAACTGAAAAGGCAACAGTTGAAGCGCTAGCAATTTAGCCAAGCTAGCATGTGGATGGCTGGGAGTGAACTTCTTTCGACGGTCCAGCAGCTGGGGCAGGAAAATTTGCCTGCTAGAATCGGACGTCGGTGTACTGCTAGCAGAGTGCCCGCAAGTACTTGGCTGTGACACACCTAATTCTGTACCTTCATTCCTTTCAGTGCAGGTTTCAGAGAGGACTTAAGGTATAGTGGGGTTGGAGATCCCAGCTGATGCGGTGCAAGGAGAGGTCCGCTTTGTTCTTTGGTGTGGGTCTTTAAGGTAGGCTTGCCAATGGAGCTGCATGGCAGGTCAGCATATGTCTGGTCAAGCATGTGGTGCCCAAGCGGGTGATGTTTTGGCCACGCGATATACGCTTGAGACATATGTTGCAAACAGCAGCTGTGCGATCTGATGCACTCGACGCAAAAAAGGCCCACACCAAAGAACTTTTTGAATAACAGGCAGAGGCAGCGCCCTGCACAGGCGGAGCTCTGCGGTGTGATGCCGTCGGTGTGCTGCCCTTACGCTGGCCCCCCGAGGGCATCCTGCCTCGTTGGAGATGTGCCTCCTCCTCATCCTCCTCCTCCTCTCTCCTATTAGGCACCCACGTGGAGTCAGTGACCTCATCATCCCCTCCCTCCTCATCACTGGAGCCAATCTGGCAGTATGCTGCAGCTGCTGGAACATGACTGCCAGATTGGTGTCCTTCTTGAGCATCCCCTCTCTCTGCTCTCACGCTACTGCCTTCCTCTAGCTGGATATCATCATCAGACCCTTCGAAACGCTGGGCATCCTCCTGGAGCATGTACCCAACACTGTGCTCAAACAGTTCGGGGGACTCCTCAGGAGGACATGGTTGGTCTAGGGAAGGAGTGACTGATGATGACATTGATACCAGGGAAGAGGACGCTTTGGCAGCTGCTTTGACAGTACCCTGAGCCTGGGTGAGAGAGGATGAGGAGGGCTTGGTCATCCACTCTACCAAGTCTTCGGCATGATGCGGCTCAACACGTCCAGCTGCCGAAAAGAAGGACAAGCGTGTCCCATGGCCACGTGCTGATGGCGATGCACCGCGTCCACGACCAGCACTGTTGTCTCTAGACACAGAGCCTACTTGCCCTCTTTTATTGGCTCCTGACTGTCTGCCTCTCCTTGTTTGCCTTCCAGACATTCTAATGGCCTGCAGGGAAATGGGAAAACCAGCAATAAGGCCTAGCTTCAGGAGTATATTTTGCAGGAATCACACTACGCCTGCTGTAAGTGCTGCAAATGCCTGTTGGTGTAACATACCAGGAAAACGCAGCAATACAGGCTAACTTCAGGTGTATTATGTGCAGGAGGCACACTCCGCCCGCTGTAAGTGCTGCAAATGCCTGTTGGTGTAACACACCAGGAAAACACAGCAATACAGGCTAACTTCAGGTGTATAATGTGCAGGAGGCACACTCCGCCCGCTGTAAGTGCTGCAAATGCCTGTTGGTGTAACACACCAGGAAAACACAGCAATACGGGCTAACTTCAGGTGTATCATGATCAGGAGGCACACTCCGCCCGCTGTAAGTGCTGCAAATGCCTGTTGGTGTAACACACCAGGAAAACACAGCAATACAGGCTAACTTCAGGTGTATAATGTGCAGAAGGCACACTCCGCCCGCTGTAAGTGCTGCAAATGCCTGTTGGTGTAACACACCAGGAAAACACAGCAATACGGGCTAACTTCAGGTGTATAATGTGTAGGAGGCTTAGCAACAATGACACTGACACTGTCCCCTGCCTATCCTTCTCTCTCCCTGCACACAAGGTTTATCAAAGTATATGACACTGACACTCTCCGTGCCTATCCTTCTCTCTCCCTGCACACAAGGTTTAGCAAAGAATATGACACTGACACTGTTCCCTGTCTATCCTCTCTCCCTGCACACAAGGTTTAGCAAAGAATATGACACTGACACTCTCCCTGCCTATCCTTCTCTCTCCCTACACACAAGTTTGAGGTACAAATAGCACTGACACTGTCCCTGCCTATGTAACTCTTTCCCTGCGCCGGAACACACTACACAAGGCCGCCGCGCTGGCGGCCTTTTATAGTGTGGGGCGTGTGCTAAACCCCCTGAGCTATAATTGGCCACAGGCAACCTGCCTGTGGCCAATTATGGCTCTCCTAGCTGCCGGCGCTGTGATTGGCCAAGCATGCAGGGTCAGTGCATGCTTGGCCAATCACAGCGCCGGGATTGCACTGCGATGGCGCAGGGTATTGTGGGCCGTTCGCGTCACTCGAATTTGGCGCGAACGGCCCAAATCATTCGATGTTCGCCGAACGGTCGAACAGCCGACGTTCGAGTCGAACGTATGTTCGACTCGAACACCGAGCTCATCCCTACTCCTGGCTAATAAATAGACCTCACTGAGTCTGCTTCAGTCCTACAGCCATGTTCACTCACAGCCTGCTTCCTTCTATCTCAGCACCACCACTGATTCTACTCAGCTAAGTCAAAATTATACCCCAGGTGGGGATGCAAGGTGTGGCCAGTCCTTAACCCCTTGCTGCCTAGTGCCTACAGACCTTTCACCGTCACTAATTTATCTTAAGAACCTCAAGATCCTGCGTGGCAGATACACCCCATCTATCACTGACAGGGGTTGTCTGTCACATCCCTTTTCCCTGTTTGCAGGTGTTGGGAGACCCAGGGCAAACCTATAATTAGTTGGACACCTAATTTGCATTTATAGAAATGGCAACCAAGGCCAAACTGTCATGATTTTAAGGGGGTGTCATCATAAAGAGTATACACTGCCATGTACAAATTCAGTATACTACACATCCTTCCACTGAAATGCACGTCAATACACAGGTAAACTGCTATTTAAAAAGAAGACCAGAATAATTTTGGTCATAAAGGCAGAAAGTGCTACCCGTCTGGTATAACTTGGTGAACAACTACCAATAAATGGCTTCAGTACCATCCTTTGTGCTATTAAAAAAAAAAAAATTAACTTAAGTTTCAACTCTTGCTAAAACCAACCAAAATGATTACCAGACAACTAATATTTTTAAAAGAAGAGGTCTACAATGGCATTCTTCATGTTTCTCTCACGGCATTATTTTTTTGAAGTGGTTCAAAAGGCCAGAGCCCAAGAAGATTTTGAGACAGGTGCTTTATGTGTAGGTTTTTCTGAAACGTGTGATGCGGCGTACACACGATAGTTTTTCATGCCGTTAAAAATGCCATTTTTTAAAATGGCCATTAAAACCGATCGTGTGTATGCTCCAGAGCATTTTTAACGGCGTGAAAAACGGCCATTAAAAATTTCGAACATGCTCTATTTTTTCACGTCGTTTTTCATATAGTTTTTTTTAACGACGTGAAAAACAATAGTGTGTATGCTTTTACGAGGGGAAAAAAACGCGCATGCTCAGAATCAAGTATGAGATGGGAGCGCTCGTTCTGGTAAAACTAGCGTTCGTAATGGAGATAGCACATTCCTCACGCTGTAACGGACTGAAAAGCACGAGGCTGAAAAGCGCGAATCGCCGCTCAAAAAAGTTTACTAACATGAAGGGTGGCGCCATTCGAATGGAACTTCCCCTGTATAGTGCCGTCGTACGTGTTGTACGTCACTGCGCTTTGCTCGAGCGTTTTTTTTAATGATCGTGTGGATGCAAGACAGGCTTGAGAGGAAACATGAAAAAAAACGACGAGAAAAACGTTGGTTAAAAAAATGGCATGAAAAACGATCGTGTGTATGCCACATGAGTCTAAAGGTAATGCAGCAAACAGAAGTATGAGGTTTCTGTGCAACTTAACTGTTGCTCTCTTTTTTACTATTATTGTTATTGTGTGGTGTACGGACTTCTACACTGCTTCCTGATAATGTCTTCAAAATATTTGACTGTCTTGGTATTTCCTTGTATGTACTGTCCATTGTTTTCTGTTTTATTTCTCAATAAAACTTTTCCTCGATTTAAAAAAAAAAAAAGAATGAGAAAAAGTAGTCACTCTACATCTCTACATTTAGTTATTCCCAATTAAGCCAATTAAGACCTCAAGTAGGTGAGCATGCAAATGGAAAAGTTAGTAAGTGAGCGTTAGTAAATTCCAATTCAGCATAGTCGCAGTTCCATCAGTGCTATCTTATTAGCATCATGGGCCACTGGGCAAAGTAATGCGCTGGTGAAGGTAAATTGGGTATCTGGCGCTCCAGGAGGCAATGCCCTTAGTTTGTAATAATGTACATTTGATTAGTCAGTCTTTAGGTAAAAACAAAGTTGAACCACGGTAAGGAGGTGATTTAAAAAGGAGGCAGCTATCCTCAGAGTGTGTCCAGCAACTCTGCAAAACATATAAAAGAAACAAGGGGGGGGGGATGTGCCTCTCTAAGTGTAGTATTAAAACGGTAACATTTATTGCACAAGATTAAAAACACTTATGTAGCGAGGTCCTCAATTTAGGGGTAGTGTTTGAGTGGTAGTTATGCTCAAACACCTAAATTGTTAGGACATTATCAACCATTTTGTCTGCAGGAAGAGTATCGGTGTACCGTTCCCTGTGGTCTGCAGGTGGCGCTGCCATAGTGGGCCAGGGTTGAACCGCTGATATAGTGCTGTGCCTTGTGTGTCCCCTCTCCGCAACCATACAGTGGGAGTGGTCGGCCTGCTGTGTATGCTGGGAGAGGATATAAAAGGGTCAGACGCTGCCTGTAGGAGGTCGGTCGTCAGGAGTCCTACTCCCAGGGAGTGTGTGTTCCTGTCCGCCCTGGGCACCGTTGGCCCAGGGGCGGTGGTCGGTGAATCAGTCCCAGGCATCTTTAGCCCTGGGGCTACAACTAAAGGCCTTGGGCCCAGCACCTTTGGCTGGGGCCCATCAAGGATCGAGGAATCTCAGGGTGCCGCCTTGCAAGGGGACCCGCATCTTAGACGAGGAGGCCGGGGAAAGACCGTTCCGAGGGACTGGTGAGAAGTCACAGTGAAGGAAGGGACCCGGTAACTCTCTGGAGGGATGTCTTCTCCTTACAAAGAGGCCAAGCTTTGAAAACCAAGTTCACCAGGTCTGTGGCAGAGACCAAGTTCACCAGGTCTGTGGCAGAGACCAAGTTCACCAGGTCTGTGGCAGAGACCAAGTGCACCAGTTTGTGTAGTAATTGTGCGGTTAAAGTACCATTCTGGCTGCTAGTCCCTATCTAGGGAGACTATCCAAATGGGCTAAGTCTGCTTGAGAAGCCAAGCAGTGAAGTGTATTACGTTTGTGCCTGGACCTCTCCCACACCTTATGCTGTCCTGTTCTCTCTCCAACCTTTCCTATCAGAGACTGTCTTTTAAGAGAAATAAACTCTTTGTTGGAGTTACGGCTGGTGTGGACCTTGAAGTCATTGGGGGAAATAGAGACTTGTCTTCATTGAGCATGGAGATAAGGGCCATTATCTGGAGAACCTGGCTGTGGAGACCTGTTTCATAACACCGCTCAACATCTTTACACAGGAAGGTATGGGGATATAGAGCTGGGTGTGCCCTCTCTTCCTGCGAGGAGCCAAAGACAAGGAGGAGAGGGTGGTAAGCGCTATACGTGGGGGCTCAAGTTCGGGATTTCTGCAGCCTAAACCCCCCCCCCCAGAGTTTGGACTTTGTTCCCCCTGTGAGACTCCGTGGAGGTCGGCCATCTTTGAAAAGAAAGTGACTACACCACGAGGAGAGCCCAAGCTACGTAGTTCGTGGGCGTGTCAAGAGTAAGAAAGCCCGCGAACATTGCAGAAGATGGGAGGAGCCTCGCCATGTGATGAGTTGCATGTGGTGACTTTGGCGCAAAAGGGACAGTGCGCAATGAATCGGCAAGCGGAGAACATGGAGTCTAATGCACCATGGATTCCAGTTCCAAGTACCATGAATGTGTCTTCGTTTGCTGCTCCTTTGATGGATACGGGGATCCGACTGAAGCCTCGGGGTCGCTTCGCCCTCTACGTTCACAGAGATGCAGAGGCCCTTGGAGTGGTTTGTCCCGGATTCCAGGGACTGGTGGTGCACCTTCGGCCTATCGGAAGATGTGAAAGATGTAAGGAGTTCTTGTTCGAGGTAGAGCAACCCACAGAAAAGCCTTGAGGCCTTCCGTCTGAATTGCCTTATGGGCGCCACTACTCTTGAAGAGGAAACCAGCGCCTCTGCAGTCACCCCTACGCGCACTGTCGAGACTTTGGAGGAAGTCGTTGTTGTGAATGTTCCGGTAGCTGAGGAACCGGAGACGGAGAAACCGGAGGATGCTGCCTCGGTTGTCACAGAATCCTCGCTCCCACCGCCCAAGCGGAAGGTCGGCTACGTGAAAGCCTCCTGCGGTCGTGGTCGAGCTATACCCCAGCGTTTACCTGAGTCGGATCGCCGAGTTGGAGGGACCTCCAGACGATCCGCGACAGCTACAGGTCGAGGTAAGCCGGGGAAGAGAGTAGAGAAAAGCATCAAGAGTGTTGGGGATGCTTGGGTCCTGGACCCCAAAGAACTTGAAATTGCCAGAGATAGTGGTTCCTCTGTCACTAGGAACTACTTACTAGCAGAGGATTGTGACACCTCTCATTTAGAGTCATCTTCTGATGTAAGAGAAGACGCAGAGATAGATGAAATATTCATAATAAAAGGGCTGGGACAGAATACCCCTATCCTCCGCCAGAAGTAGATGGGACTCACCCAAGTCTGCTGGGGATGTTACACCCCGGATGGAAGCCCATGTGTCAGAGGAGGGTCCTGACCCCATGCCTGAGTCAACCGGACCTGTGGTGCCCGTGCACATTACTACGGATGACTGTGTGTTGTTGCGAGCTGCTTTAATGGGTCCCAGGGCAGTGAAAGTGCCCAGGCATCCAGAAGCCATTGTTTTGCCAGGTGCGGGAGACTGTGCCACACTTCCACCACTCTCCAGGCTGCAGCGGCTGTTCAACCAAAAGGTGGCTGCTGATTACGGATGGGAGTACCCGTATGTCACCAGAGACTTACTGTTCGAGGTGGAGGCCTACAGAGAGAGATGGTACGCGGACTTTCTGTGGACTCATTTAAAAGTACAACACGCCCGCAGGTATCTCTCATGTTCCGCGGCTGTTGCCGAGAGATACAGGGGGTGCAAGAAGGAATGGATGTTGGGTCGGCAAATTCATGCAGATCGGGTGGTTGTGTGTCGGAAGGAGCGTGAAGATGCCGTCTATTCAATAGAGACCTTTGATAAAAGATGGAAGCTCCTCATCTTGCCTGATCCAAAGTTTTATTTGTGAGAGACTGAACTCTGTGTTTTTTTGTGCTTTTGTTCCGGAGTGTACTCTCCTGGAGTTCAGGAACTTTGCCCTTGCAAATCAGGGTAGTCTACTCAGCTGGAGAGCAGGGGAGCTGTTGATGTTTTTCTCTCCACTCACAGCGCAACAAAGACAGAGACTTTGGGGTAGAAATAGTTTAGGGACACAGTCAGATTCAAGGAAAAAGAGGAAGATTTGCCTTCAAAGAAAAAAAGTTTTTTTTTTGGGACAAGTGTCTTGACGGTGGCGCTTCCACTAGGTGGCGGTGTTGCTTAAGTTTGAACTACATTTAAAAGTGTTTTACTTTTTAGAAGGAAAGGATTTTTCCCTCGGGGGGAGTCTTTTCTCTTCTAATGTACATAGAAGGTTAGGATGTGTAACTTGTTAGTTTGATGTGTGTTTATTTTCTCCCTCTGCAAGTGGACACCAAGCAACCACTGAGGATGGGTGGGTTTAGCTATTGCAGGAGGGGAGGAAAATGTTAAAAAAAAATTTTTTTGCTTTAATATATGTGACATTTGAGAATGGGATGTGCACATTTGTTTCTGCTACTCTTCCTTCATCTCTTCATTTTAACTCCCTTTCCCCATGTTCAGGTTCCGGCACAAACAATTTTTTTTTAAATTTCGTTTTTTTGTACATAGTTTCTGGAATAGGTCTATGTTGACTCAGGCTTGAGAGGCATAGGTTTGCTCCAGACACTGGGGACAATGTCTATTTTAGTGGGGGGAGTGTGTAGCGGGGTCCTCAATTTAGCAATTTAGGGGTAGTGTTTGAGTGGTAGTTATGCTCAAACACCTAAATTGTTAGGACATTATCAACCATTTTGTCTGCAGGAAGAGTATCGGTGTACCGTTCCCTGTGGCCTGCAGGTGGCGCTGCCATAGTGGGCCAGGGTTGAACCGCTGATACAGTGCTGTGCCTTGTGTGTCCCCTCTCGGCAACCATACAGTGGGAGTGGTCGGCCTGCTGTGTATGCTGGGAGAGGATATAAAAGGGGCAGATGCTGCCTGTAAGAGGTCAGTCGTCGGGAGTCCTACTCCCAGGGAGTGTGTGTTCCTGTCCGCCCTGGGCACCTTTGGCCCAGGGGTGGTGGTCGGTGAATCAGTCCCAGGCACCTTTAGCCCTGGGGCTGCAACTAAAGGCCTTGGGTCCAACACCTTTGGCTGGGGCCCATCAAGGATCGAGGAATCTCAGGGTGCCGCCTTGCGAGGGGACCCGCATCTTAGACGAGGAGGCCGGGGAAAGACCGTTCCGAGGGACTGGTGAGAAGTCAGTGAAGGAAGGGGCCCGGTAGCTCTCTGGAGGGATGTCTTCTCCTTACAAAGAGGCCAAGCTTTGAAAACCAAGTTCACCAGGTCTGTGGCAGAGACCAAGTTCACCAGATCTGTAGCAGAGACCAAGTTCACCAGGTCTCTGGCAGAGACAAAGTGCACCAGTTTGTGTAGTGATTGTGCGGTTAGTTAAAGTACCATTCTGGCTGCTAGTCCCTATCTAGGGAGACTATCCAAATGGGCTAAGTCTGCTTGAGAAGCCAAGCAGTGAAGTGTATTACGTTTGTGCCTGGACCTCTCCCACACCTTATGCTGTCCTGTTCTCTCTCCAACCTTTCCTATCAGAGACTGTCTTTTAAGAGAAATAAACTCTACGTTGGAGTTACGGCTGGTGTGGACCTTGAAGTCATTGGGGGAAATAGAGACTTGTCTTCATTAAGCATGGAGATAAGGGCCATTATCTGGAGAACCTGGCTGTGGAGACCTGTTTCATAACACCGCTCAACCTCTTTACACAGGAGGGTACGGGCATATAGAGCTGGGTGTGCCCTCTCTTCCTGCGAGGAGCCAAAGACAAGGAGGAGAGGCTGGTAAGCGCTATACTTACAAGATATAAGTGGGAGTCATACTCATCATAAGTAAGTAGTCCTGGCAGTTCTACTGCGTCCCACAGGCTTGCACGATCCGGGTAGCTGGGAAAGGTTCTGGTGTGATGTTGTGCTGAATAGCTGTACATTCAGGAAAACCAGGTGGTAGTCAGCTCCATGCTGTCCAGCTTGAACCAGAAGAGGAAATAATGTCACCAGCAGGGGGCTGGAGGAAGGGGTCAGGACTGTCTCTGTGGAATGAAAGGCTACGCGCTCGGAGCTCACAGCTCCTTCTACTGGCCTGTTGTTCTCTGGGGGAGAGCATCATTAAATACACTCTCCTTGGCAAAGTAATGCGCTGGGGCCCCTACCATCCTGCATTATGTTACCCTATCACAGTGCACATATACTGTATATCAGGTGTCTCCCATCACAGTGTACCCTTACATTGGGTTCCACCATCACAGTGTCCCCATACTTTGGGTTCCCCCATCACAGTGTCCCCTTACCCAATGTCACCCCATCACAGTGGGGCCCATTTATCAGGTATCCCCATCACAGTGTCCCCATACATTGGGTTCCCCCATCATAGTGTTCCCATACATCAAGTGTACCCCATCACAGTGTCCCTTAAAATCAGGCTCCCCCATCACAGTGTCCCCTTACATCAGGTTTCCCCATCACAGTGTCCCCATACATCAAGTGTCCCTATACATCAGGTTCCCCCATCACAGTGGCCCCATATATCAGGTGCCCCCCCCATAACAGTGTCCCCATACATCAGGTGTCCCCCACATCAGGTTCCCCCATCTGTGTCCCCATACATTGGGTTCCCCCATCACAGTGTCCCCATACATCAGGTTCCCCCATCACAGTGGCCCCATACATCAGGTTCCCCCATCACAGTGGCCCCATAAATCAGGTGCCCCCTTCACAGTGTCCCCATACATCAGGTGTCCCTTACATCAGGTGTCCCCCATCACAGTGTCCATATAGATCAGATGTCCCCATCAAAGTACCCCCATACAACAGGTGTCCACCATCACAGTGTCCTCTTTAATCAGGTGTCCCCCATAACAGTGTCCCCTTCCATCATGTCACCCCATCACAGTGCACCCTTAGATCATGTCACCTCATCACAGTGCCCCCTTCCATCATGTCACCCCATCACAGTGCACCCTTAGATCATGTCACCCCATCACAGTGCCCCCTTACATCATGTCACCCCATCACATTGCCCATATAATGTACACCAGGTGTCCCAATCATAGTGCCCCCATACATTGGCTTTCCCCATCACAGTGCTCCCATACATCATGTCACCCAATCCCAGTGCCCCATACATCCTGTCACCCCATCACAGTGCCCCCTTACATCATGTCACCCCATCACATTGCCCATATAATGTACACCAGGTGTCCCCATCACAGTGCCCCCATACATTGGGTTCCCCCATCACAGTGCCCCCTTACATCATGTCACCCCATCACAGTGCCCCCATACATCATGTCAACCCCATCAGTGTCCCCATACATCACACTGTCCTTATAGATCAGATGTCCCCATCAAAGTACCCCCATACAAAAGGTGTCCCCCATCACAGTGTCCTATTAAATCAGGTGTCCCCCATTACAGTGCCCCTCTACATCATGTCACCCCATTACAGTGCCCCCTTACATCATGTCACCCCATCACAGTGCCCCCTTACATCATGTCACCCCATCACAGTGCCCCCTTACATCATGTCACCCCATCACATTGCCCATATAATGTACACCAGGTGTCCCCATCACAGTGCCCCATACATTGGGTTCCCCAATCACAGTGCCCCCATACATCATGTCCCTTACATCAGGTGTCCCCCATCACAGTGTCCATATAGATCAGATGTCCCCATCAAAGTACCCCCATACAACAGGTGTCCCCCATCACAGTGTCCTCTTAAATCAGGTGTCCCCCATTACAGTGCCCCCATACATTGGATTCCCCCATCACAGTGCCCCCTTACATCATGTCACCCCATCACATTGCCCATATAATATACACCAGGTGTCCCCATCACAGTGCCCCCATACATCAGGTGTCCCCCATCACAGTGCCCATAGTGATCAGATGTCCCCATCACAGTGCTCCCATACATTAGGTGTCCCCATATGTCAGGTGTTCCCTATCACAGTGTCCTCCTAAATCAGGTTCCCCCATCACAGTGCCCCTTACATCAGCTGTCCCCCTCACAGTGCCCATATAGATCAGATGTCCCCATCAAAGTGCCCCAATACATTAGGTGTCCCCTATCACAGTGTCCTCTTAAATAAGGTTCCCCCAAGCACAGTGTCCCTATACATCAGGTGTCCCCCATCACAATCTCCACCTACCTGAATGAAAGCAGCATCACTCCTGTCAGACACTAACAAGCTCCTGGCGTCCCCTCCTCCATAGGACAACATGACACTACACCCTGGACAGCCTCCCCTCCCCTTATCCCGGCCCTAGTGGAGAGCACTAGGCGAATCGCGGTCCTCCTCTGCTTTGAATGCTGTGCGGTGTGCAGGGAGTCACACCCGTGATGTCACTGGTTGTTAGACGCCAGGTGGCTCTAGCAACCAGTGGCCAGTAAGGCTCACGTGGAGGTGGACGCGGAGCCAGCGCTATGTTGGGGTTTGCTGGCTCTGTCAGTTTCATTCCGGGACACTGTATTGTCCCGGAATGAAGGTGTCCGGTAGCCAGGACAATCCTAGATCATTGGAGCGACGGACCTGGTCCTGATTGGGCCCCATGTGCTGCTGGGGCCCGGGGCACTGCCCAGGGGTGCCCGCTTGATAAGACGGCTCTGGGTTCCATAACTGGCAATTGTCAACGAGTTTCCTATATGGAACTTCACTGCAGTATTTAGCTATGATCATGTGTATACATGTATGCCAATAAACCATTCTTATATGGGGCGTGCTCTACCTTGTGTGTGGCTATTTATTTATATTACAATTATTGTACAAAGTTTGTTTTATTCTTTTGCTAATGAATGCTGTTCTGAATGATTATTACAGAGTAATGTCTGCTATTCCGTGAGGTTACATGTATTTATCGTTTACAGTTACATATCTGTTATATGTTAATTTTTTTTCTTCATGTTACATTTCTTTTTTAGGAGTCTATAGACTTCTAATTATATATGTTCATTCTTTAATCATGCAAAAGTAACTAAACTATAATGCAAATCTAATTGTACTCAGCTCATTGGCCTAGTGGTCTGCACTCATGAACAAAAAGAACTTATGTCATGAGTTCAAATCCCAACCCTTGCTAACACCCTGTGTGTTCACTAGTTTTTGATTATTTCATTTCCACACAATAATATTTTTGCTAAATGAAATACCATTGTATGCAAATTATGGAAACAACCATGCTGATGTGACAGTGATAATTAGGCGTTCGCCTATTTTCAGCATACTATGCTGTTTAAAACTTAAGCAGGTGATTCCATGCTTGGGATTTGAACCCATGGTCTGAGTCTGAGTTTTTAGGTTGGAGTGAAACCCACTAAGCGATTGAGATGAGCACAATTATATGTAGAATATACAGTAATACAATGATTAACAAATGAAAATAGATCAAGAGAATCTATATTCTCCTAAAACACAAATTAAAGATCATTTGCTAAATCGTCAAAAATTTGTAGATTTGTTTTGCTTCTTTTGCTGATATTTATATTATTATCATTGATGTAAGAGTTATGTCTCTATTCTATATATGTCAAACTTTATGTCTAATTCGAATTTTTTGAAAATGTTGAGTTCTATTTATTCTGTAATCTTCTAGGTACAACTGTACTCAGCACAGTGGCTTAATCTTTAGCACGCTAAAGAATGGGAACAACGCATATAAGGAGAGTCCAGGAGCCGCGCACCCCAAGAATATGTAGAGAATCGGAAGTTCCCCCAGCGGGGTTTTTTAGCGGCTATGGGTATGGAATTCAAAAATTAGGGCTGTGTATAACTAAGATCTGATTTTTAATTTTTTTTATTCAATTATACAATAAGTAAAAATTGCAAATACAAAGAATTGGTCAAATAGTTCATTCTGGTTACGAACATTATTATAAAAAGCAGGTAATAAATAATGCAATAACTGATAAAACAATCAATGAGTTAACATCCATGTGAGTACCCCGACGTGTTTCGACCATCATGGTCTTCCTCAGGGGATTGTACTCTGGTGGAATATATTAAAACATTTATTAGGGTTCTGACATTCCAATGATGGATAACAACAATGGTGCATAAAGTAAAATTGTATTTACCGCTCAAATAGTGAAATTTGAGATGTAACGCATAACCAGAAATTGTGAATGAACATGCACTTGGGTCCAGAAATCCTCACATGACGTCCCCCATTCCTCTAAGCGGGGGCCAGACGAATTAGGGCTTGCAAGGGGTCACACATATGGACCAACAGGGGGAGAGGACATGGGTGACACCTGCGATATAATGAAAGTAGATTACTTTGGTATAGGCTATATGCATCATGCATATGCTCAAACAAGTAATGGTGATTTAAATGTAATCAAAGTATACCCCACCCGCAATATTAATATCTAAGTTTCTTGGTAAAATTAATTATGGTTGGGTCTATTACTGTATCAAACCCAAGAGGCAGTGAAAGATGTAAAAGTGGGCCACATAATGAAGTCAGTGCAGCAAATCAATGTGAGGATGGTGGGAAAAAAAATAAAAAGAATGTGAGTGTGTGGTGAGGAGTGTGTGTGAAATGATCAATATGGTGAATGAGGGTCTGGGAATGTGTGTGCTGATAATTGTGTGAAAGAAAAAATGAAGTGAAAAATTGTATATAAAAAAAATAAACAATGAATGTGAGAATGCAACAGGTGAAAAGGATAAGTGCTGGGTAGGGGAATGAGTGTGAGTGTGATGCGGTGTGGGAAGAGTGTGTGAAGTGTGAAAAGGGATGTGTAGTACAAGACTATCAAGTTGTGACCTCAAAAAACGTAATAATTAAGTATTTGCAATAGGATTAGCAAAGCACAGTAGTGCTATAAACAATGTTGGTAAAAATGTTATTGGCTGGTGGGGAAATGGATTGGTATGCTGGAATACTTACATTTAACTCAGTATTTGTATATGTGTGATCTCCTCGGGACACATCCAGATCCGAAGGAGATACAAGTTTAAATAGGGTCTGTGCCCAATGAAGCAGGTGATACAACCCCTCCCCCCCTCCAACAGGGGGAGAGGACATGGGCAACACCTGCAATATAATGAAAGTAGATTACTTTGATATAGGCTATATGCATCATGCATATGCTCAAACAAGTAATGGCGATTTAAATGTTATCAAAGTATACCCTACCCGCAATATTAATATCTAAGTTTCTAGGTAAAATTAATTATGGTTGGGTCTATTGCTGTATCAAACCCGAGAGGGAGTGAAAGATGTAAAGGTGGGCCACATAATGAAGTCAGTGCAACAAATCAGTGTGAGGATGGTGAAAATAAGAAAATGTGAGTGTGTGGTGAGAAGTGTGTGAGATGATCAATATGGTGAATAAGGGTCTGGGAATGTGTGTGCTAATGATTGTGTGAAAGAAAAAATAATATAAAAAAATAAATAAAGTGAAAAATTATATATAAAAAATAAACAATGAATATGAGAATGCAACAGGTGAAAAGGATAAGTGCTGGGTAGGGGAATGAGTGTGAGTGTGATGCGGTGTGGGAAGAGTGTGTGAAATGTGAAAAGGGATGTGTAGTACAAGACTATCAAGTTGTGACCACACAAACTTAATAATTAAGTATTTGCAGTAGGATTAGCAAAGCACAGTAGTGCTATAAACAATGTTGGTAAAAATATTATTGGCTGGTGGGGAAATGGATTGGTATGCTGGAATACTTACATTTAACTCAGTCTTTGTATATATGTGATCTCCTCAGGACACATCCAGGTCCGAAGGAGATACAAGTTTAAATAGGGTCTGTTCCCAATAAAGCAGGTGATGCAACCCCTCCCCCCCTCCTCCGTCTGTCCACGCCACCAGAATGGCGGCCAGTGTGGCTCCCTCGGCGTCCTTGTGGGCCAAACGGCTCCGACCACTGTCGTCACCCCGTCGCAATTGCGCAACGTCATGACGCGCGTGGAGCCATGCTGCACGCGCGTGACGCATCCCAGGACGTTCAGCGGTGAACATAGGACGCCGCCGGCACGGCGACGCTCCCCCTGGTGGCCTAGATGGGAAGGCCACACAATGAGGGAGCATAGTGGGGGAGAATCGTGAAAGATTTTCACGTCTCCCTACCGTGCCGGGAAGCCCTAGGAAGCCGGCACCCGCCCTCTGGGAACACGGGGAGGAGACGGAGGACGGGACCAAGTGCAGCCCATTCACTAGGGGAAAGAAATTAAGGAATATTTTTACAATGTCAACAAACATAAATAATAGTAATAATGATGTTGTATATAATCATAATTCAAAGTTGAATGGAGTTATAATTTCATGAGTTTAAAGAGCTGTAGGCTTTTAAGAGTATACAAAGTCCTGCCTGAAGGGTGGGTGTTCCAATGAGTTAACCCAGGGTGATTAATTCCTGGATTAATGCGTTTGGACAATCCTTTCGGAAGGGGAACATACAAGGTAGATCCTATAGGGACACAAAAAGTTGTGGCCTATATTCCAAAACTCTAAGTGTGTATACACTCTCATGACGGAACAGGGGACCTGCTGTGAACAGTAGGTGACTATTGTAATACTCAGAAAAAACACTGCCATACTGCTCAGGAGGCTCTCATGCGTTGAAGGGGGAAGGGGTGTTTAACCACCCAATATATGTTAAAGAATGGGAACAACGCATATAAGGAGAGTCCAGGAGCCGCGCACCCCAAGAATATGTAGAGAATCGGAAGTTCCCCCAGCGGGGTTTTTTAGCGGCTATGGGTATGGAATTCAAAAATTAGGGCTGTGTATAACTAAGATCTGATTTTTAAATTTTTTTATTCAATTATACAATAAGTAAAAATTGCAAATACAAAGAATTGGTCAAATAGTTCATTCTGGTTACAAACATTATTATAAAAAGCAGGTAATAAATAATGCAATAACTGATAAAACAATCAATGAGTTAACATCCATGTGAGTACCCCGACGCGTTTCGACCATCATGGTCTTCCTCAGGGGATTGTACTCTGGTGGAATATATTAAAACATTTATTAGGGTTCTGACATTCCAATGATGGATAACAACAATGGTGCATAAAGTAAAATTGTATTTACCGCTCAAATAGTGAAATTTGAGATGTAACGCATAACCAGAAATTGTGAATGAACATGCACTTGGGTCCAGAAATCCTCACATGACGTCCCCCATTCCTCTAAGCTTAGCTAGCAGCATGAGTTAAAGCTGAGCAGGTCATGAGTTCAAATCCCACCCATGCAACCACCTCCCTAGAATTCATATGTGCTTTGGCAAACGCATAAGTGCCATCAGCGAGCGATAAATTGCATCACACTGATGACAAATATGCTATCGCCTACGCATACATCCATTCGCCATTGAAACTTTAGGGAGAATAGGTGGGACTTGAACCCATGACCTGAATGTTGCAAGATCAGAGTGCTAACCACTAAACCACTGTGTTGATCAGATTTCTACCTAGAATTTATACTAGTATCATGATGAAAGCATAAACCTATATAAATAGAAGTCAACATTCTAATAAAATTCTATTAAGACATTAATAATTATTTGTAGTCAGAGTCTTCACTTGGAATGCGATACCCTAACTACCAAGGCCTGAGGTATGCCTTGGCCTAGCTGGTCAGTATGCCTAAAAGAGGGCAAAAAGACACGAAAGTAGGTGTGATAAGAAAACTTGATAAAGGGCAGGTAACAATCCGTCTAGTAGCGCACGCCCGGATGGCCTCAGTGAATGGATAAGGTATGTATCAGCTATAACAGCAGGAAAATAATGCAACGGTCGAACACTTGAAACCAGATGCTTAGACAAGTAGCTCTGTGAACCCCACGAACCCCTGGCCTATCTGACTATACTTGGTATGGGGAAGTTTAAGAGGGTGAGCTGCAAAAAATGAACGAACCGACAGAAGTTTGCAGGGGTCTGTATTGCTGGATACCTGATAGATATGTTAGCTGGTGTTGACGGATAAAACCAACACGCTGTGGAAATATGCATCGATAACATGGAGAAAAACATACCAGAAACACAGAAAACTGGTTCCACATGATTAAATCGGGTCGTGCTTCTGCTTGCAACCTGAGAACCAGTCAGAGTCCTGAAACAGGGCTAGGAGGGCCAGACTCCATCCTGAGGAATGAATCACATGGCATGATTCAGCATGCCCACGTGACTGTAAGCCCCCCTTGGAACAGGCTGGGGATCAGACAAAGATGAATGGACTGACGTACCTGACCAGTTCGCCAGGCCACCTCACAATCAAGAGATTGCACCAAGAGTAGACCCAAATAAACTATGATATTTGGCTCGGGCCTACCATTTGTGGGCCGACTAAGGAATGTTGGTGTCAAAGCAAGGACTGCTTTTAACCCGTGGTAACCGAGCGGTGAAACGACCCTAGCGCTACTAATATTGCCCTAGCAGCGGGCAGGTCTGATGAATGCTTCAAGCATTAACGAAATCAGCTTGGATAGCCGACCCACCCTCTTCGTAACGAAGGTGAAGAACCAGACCAAGTGCTCCATAGAAATTACTGCCGCCAGAAACTAGATTGACAATGAAAGCATGACTGCCTGCTGAAGCCAAGATACTACATACGAAAGACTCCGACGAGATAGTGATGAGGAAACATTCTACCGGCAGGGGCTGTCTGAAGCCCGGGGATGAGAGATTCCAACACAGCCCCTGACGAGGAACATTGCTTGGCTCAGACATGTGAACTAGAAGGCTTGACAATATCAATGAGCTAAGGAGATGCTGACCTTGCCTGCAGAAATGCAGGGGCTGAGGGTGCGCTGACACCCCGCCTCTGACTGAGCAAGTTTCAAACACCTCCCTCTTGTCCTGTAATTGTAACCGGCCGTGGAGAGCATGTTGGTCCACATGAATCTGCGCTAAAAGAAAAAATTCCCAGAACATATTCCATGCGGATGCATGGGAGTAGCTGGGATGGAATTGGAAACAAACCGAAGTGTACCGCCTTCCCGGCTGTGGCTGGAAAAGAAAACCCCTGTGCCAAAGATCCGCTGTGTTTAGAATGGACCAACTCCAGACGACTGACTGCTACCATGCTCAGTACACCCACGTGGGGTTGAAGGGATGAAACGTGAATATGTAGCTCCCGAAACGTGTGGCATGCCCAACCCAAAGAAACACAGAAAATGACAACAGACAACCAGACACCACCCCTCTGAACCTACCTGAGTACAAGGACGTGAGAAGTAATGACCAGACCACAGCACGTGAATGAACCCGATGACAGCTCCCACCCTAGTGTATGTAGTGAGTGAGCCTGAGTAACCTGCAGTGCAGAGACAGGTAATTAAAAAACGTAACACTCAGGGCCGGTGTACCCACAGACCGTGGGTAGTCATATATGTGTGAAATGAACATGCACGTATGACGTATGGTATACGGGCGAGAAGATTGTGACCAACAATCATTAAAAACGATACCTCAGCCCGTATGGATCTGTAGACGTGACAGATCCCGAGATGTGAGCCCTAGCTAACTAAACCCAGGTATGCAAGAACCTGAATGAATTGTACGATGAGACAAGGAAACAAAACTAAGATGCAACGGCTGTAGGTGTATGCCGTGACTGCATAGCACCTACAAGCTACGACATGATCACTATGACTGGAACATGCAACGACTGAACCCCTTATGACAGCACCCGTTGAGACAGCACAAGCTCAGACTGGAACATGCTAAGACTGGAACAAGCTAACACTGGAACAAGCTAACACTGGAACCCGCTAAGACTGGAACATGCTATGACAGAAACAACACCCCTCTGTGCCTACCCAAGTGTGAGGACATGAGCAGTGATGAAGAGACCATGGCGCTTGAAAGAACCTGATGACGACCCCCACCCTAGTGTATGAAGTAAGTGAGCTCAAGTAACCCGCTACGCCAAGACAGGATGTTGAAACTGAAAACTCAGGCCCAGTGTACCCACAGACCGTGGTGGGTAGTCGTACCGGTGAAATGAAATGAGCGTGCATCGTATGACATGAGGTATACGGGCGAGAAGATTGTGATTAATAACCATTGAAATGAAACCTCAGCTCGTATGAATCTGTAGACGTGACAGATCCTGTAGACATGAGCCCTGGCCAACTGAAACCAGGTATGCAAAGAACCTGAGCAGAAGGTACAATGCAACATGGAAACAACGAACATAAAATGGCTATCGGTGTATTCCATACCTGCATGGCACCGACATGCTTTTGACAGAAACCCGCTACGACAGAACACACTAATGACAAACCCGATATGACAGAACATGCTGTTGACAGAACCGCTATGACAGAAAAACACGCTGATGACAGAAACCGCTATGACAGAACATGCTAATGACAGAAAACACGCTATGGCAGAACATGCTACTGACAGAACCCGCTAATGACAGAGCCGCTATGACAGAACATGCTGCTGACAGAACCGCTATGACAGAAAACGCTGGCCAAGCTGTTATGACAGAACACCGCTAATGACAGAACACGCTAATGACAGAACACGCTAATGATAGAAAAAACACACGCTATGGCAGAACATGCTACTGACAGAACCCGCTAATGACAGAGCCGCTGTGACAGACCATGCTAATGACACCACCCCTCTGACACGCACACACACACACTCTTCTGGCGTTGAAAATTTGAGAAATGGTATACGCATACGCAGTACACTTTAAGCCAGCCAGAGCAGAGAAAATTGCAAGTGCCGTAGTGGTGGACCTGGGAACTTAGATCTCACCACCTAGTTCCTGAAGTTAATGACCCATGTCAGTCCAAACAACCAGGAACCCGACACCTAAACCAATATATGAAGTGTCCCCCCCCTTATTCTGATGCGCCAGGAAAGCATGCACATGGCCAGCACTGAAGTCCCCATTCTAAAACACCCCCACACATGGGAAAGGGACTGAAGGAAGGGGGAAAGGAACAGGAGGAGGTGGAGAAGAGAGGGTACTATGCGTTTTCTCTATATCTGAAACAGCAAACAGCAGTGTGGTGAATAAGAGAACTTGTCAGAATGACCATTACCAAAGCCTATTTGACTGCTGAATGGACAAGCGGGCGGGCCTGCAAAGATGCCGGCGGGAGCCCGGAGGAGTGGGAGGACGCCCTCCCATGATACCAGAGTGAGCCTGGAGGAGTGGACGGCCCCCCCTCTCAGCGTGAGCCCAGGAGGAGGTGTGGCGGGTGGGTGGACAGCCCCCCCTCACGATACCAGCGTGTGCCTGGAAGAGTGGGTGGATGGGTTCGGACGCCCCCCCTCATGAACCAGCGTGAGCCCGGAGGAGTGAGTGGACGCCCCCCCTTTCAGCGTGAGCCCGGGAGGAGGAGTGGGTGGACGAGCGGGCGGCCCGCAGATGATGCCGGCGTGCGTGAGCCTGGAAGGAGAAGTGAATGGGCGGGCTCTCCCCCCGGCTCCCCCCCATGATGACTGGCGTGCGCACAGACAGAAACGGGCGGTGCGCCCCCCCTATAAGCTGCCGTATGAGCACCGGAGAAAACGTGGAGGGCGGGCAACCCCCTCTCTGCTGCCTGCATGGGTTCAGGAGAAGTGTGTGGATGGACGGATGAGCGGGCGGGCGGCTCCCCCCTCTAGGATGCCGGCATGAGTCCAGGTAAGTAGATGGATGTCTGGATAGGCGGCCCCCCCTCCAATGATGCTCGGCGTGAGCACCGGGTGAGGAACCGCCACAAGATTGATCCAGCCGACCGCCGCTCTGGGCACCCTGGGCCCTCCCACAGGAATCAGGACCCTCATAGTGGTTTATGGTCGTTTGTGACGTTGTTACTTTGTTGCTCTATAGTTTGAGTTGTGTTTGTGTACATCCAAATTGTATATGTATTTTTATCTCTTTGATATTTTGTATTACAACAATAAATATATATTTTTTGATAAAATTTGAAACTTGTAGACTTCACCCTAAAAAGACCCATAGAGGACTACACACACACAATCTAGACCGCCGCTCTGCCAAACCCGGATATAACCCAGAAAACACGCCGACGCAGGAACAGACAGAGGAGGAGGGATAAATACCCCTCAGACTCCTCCTACAAATACAGGCTAGCCTGCGGCCAGCCTTTTAACTTATCATGTAATAGAGACCTAAGAGCCTGGTTTGGATTGGGGGGACCCCATGCTGATTTTTTTTCCGATCAAATTTGTGTTGTTAAACCCACTTGTGGCAGGCAGCACAACTCCACTCCACAAAGCTACGTAGAGTTCCCTGGACACAATTAAGAGCTACCCCTAACTTTTTAAATGTTACTGAAGTGGACTTGTATTTTGAAAATGTTGTTGCAAAGCAAATAAGGATTAGAAGTAGTTAGTAATAGTTAGTTAGTTAGATAGTTAGCAGTAGTTAGTTTAGGTGGCCATACACTATACAATCTGATTGTACAAGCTCTGTACAATCCCCTTTAGATTTAACAAAAATATATAATGGGAGGACACACCAGCTATCCGATCACTCTGTATCCAATCAGGCAGGCCCTTGCACTACATAATTGATGGCAGATCTAAAGGAGATTGTACAATCAGATTGTATAGTAAATGCTGAGCTTTACAGAATCCAGGAAACGCTTCTCCTGTATTTAACCTCCCTGGCGGTATGATTCTGTTTGGAATTATGTACCAAAAGCGGTACAATTATTTTGCATGGAAATTAGGTGTTATGTACTGTAGGCCTGCAATTCTTAGTAATTACTTACTTAAACCTGACCAAAGAAGACTCTAGTAGACATCCCAGATGTGATAAATTTGAAACACAAAATCATGAATTATAATCTAATAAATAATATAATTTTATTCAATAATGTAGAAGAAAACAATTACATTTGTCAAACAAAGAAAATTCAATAAACATCCTGAGTGTGATACATTTTAAAGCATGGAACTAGACAAAGTGCAACGTCACAATCTGGACAATGGTACCTTGTTTCTTTTCAGACTTTCTTTCCATTGCCATCTCTCTTTGAACAGCAGACCACGCACATCCTGGTAGGTGCTTCCTTTTTTGCGGTTGGCGGTATGTAGTCCAAAAAGTGACGACCAGCCAGGCGTTCTGGGTTGACAACGCCAACAGCACGTCGTCCGGGTCTGTTCACAGCTACTGATGGCGTCTGGTGGTTGACAAAAATCTGCTCAGCCACCTTCCAGATAAAGTCGGAATGAACAAGAGGCATGCCACTCTTTGCTTTGTATAGGATATACGCATTCCAAAGGCATTGTTCCAGAAGATGCCTGAAAATCTTTTTATAATATTTTTTTTTGCTGTTTGCGCATAGCCGGGTAAAATGTCATTGCCTGATCGGCTCTGTCGACACCTCCCATTGTATTATTGTAGTCCATCACGACTTGCGGCTTCAGCAGATCTTTCCCACCTTTTGTGTGGACCATGGCAGTGGAGATATTGTGCACAGTACTCATGAGACACACGTCCTTCTTGTCTCGCCATCGCATTGCCATCATCTTACCCTTCTGAAAGGCAACCATTTCTCCGGTTTTTCGTTTTTTCTTGCCAAACATAGATGGCATGCCACGTCGGTTAGGCCTAACGGTACCATACCCATCAGTTTTGTTTTGTAGCAAAACCTCAAAAAGTTCCGGAGACGTGTAGAAATTAATCGTGGTCACACAATATCCTTGGTTCAGCAATGGCTCCAGCAGTGTAAGGACAGATGATGTGGCCATCCCATAGCCGCTGTACCTGGGGTTGAACTTTGTGCCTTTACCGGTGTAAATGACCGAATTCCAGATGTACCCGGTGGATGACTCGCAGAGCATATAGAATTTGATGCCAAACCGCGCTCTTTTGGATGCAATGTACTGTATCCAGCATAGGCGTCCCTTGTAGGCCATCAGACTTTCATCCATGCTGACGTCCCTTTCTGGCACGTAGGTCCGCTGAAAATTGGTCACGATCATTTGGCATACCTCCCAGATTTTTTTTTTAGCTTGGGCGCAGGATGCGTGGCCTCATCAAACTCCTCATTGTTTGCGAAGTGGAAATACTTCATGAGGGAAAAACTGTATTCTGACATCACGGTGCCAAAAAACGGAGTGGCCAGTAGCTTATTGGTGGTCCAGTACCATTTCTGGAGTGGTTTCCCCACCACCCCCTGAAGAATGAGGAGTCTCAGAAACTTCCAGATGTCCTCTTTCGTCACCGGTTCCAACTTTCTGCTTCGGGAAAATCTGACATGCAGCGTAGCGGATTGCTGATCATGGTAGCGATTTGTCTCTGTGACAATTTTTTCAATTACCTCTTCAGTGAGGAATAATTGCAGGTATGCCAGAGGGTTGTCACACTCAACATTTACCTTCATCCCAGGTGATCCAGGGAACGTAAATCTTGGGGGCGTTACCTGGTCCGTATCGGAGTCTATAGGGCACCAAGTGCGCACATCGCTGAGGTCAGGTGCAGGATCATCGCCGTTGTCACTTGCCAGATCAGTGTCAGACGACAAATCTCCCCACGACTCACTATCGCTCAGTTCTGCAAGCAACTCCCTGTCGCTGCCGCTGTCACTCAGCTGGTCCAAAAGCGTCCTTGTGGTAAAGTGGCACTTTTTTGATGCCATGTTTTTATGGGCACAGATGACCGTAAAATGGCAGGCAAGGGGCACTGTACAGGGCACTGTACAGTGATCAGAGATGATACAGTGTAATCAGATACAAAATAGCCTCTTTTATGTTTGTGTTGTGTGAACTTTTGAATTTGCCGCCCAGTTCCGCTCCCAATGCGACGCTGCGGCTCGCAGGGAACGGAACCAGGAAGTCAGAAAGTGCCGACACTCGCCGGTGATCTTGCTGGCGATCACAGCAGAGGACATCATCGCTGGATCGCCAGGAGAAGGTAAGGAAACTCCGCTGCGGGCTCTGCAATGTTACCCCGAGCGTGACTCAGGGTTACCGATCCTAGCAGAAAAAAACAACCCAGAGTCACGCTCTGGAATACCGCCAGGGAGGTTAATACTACAGCTCTATCGATATAGGCTGTTATCTGATCTCTCATTTCCTGCACTCTCCAAATGAACAAATCTATGCAAGATGAATTTAAAGTGGGGTTCCAATCATATTTTTCATTTTTTAAAAGCATGTTATTTCACCATTCAATACAGTGGTACATATAAGATGACTTACTATTTTAAAAACCGCCGCCGATCTGCTGAGTTACTGCATAAAGAGACTTTAAAAAAATCTTTGCTGATGTTTTCATTTTGCTTGTGGGCATGTGAAGCCCACAAGCATTTACTTCCTGGATTGTATTGACAAGTGATTCTAGCCATAGGGGAAGCGCACTGCATCCTGGCAAATGATGACACACATTTCCCAGGAGCAGTAGGGAGCTGAGGGAGATGATGTCAGAATCCAAGGTGATTCAGAAGGCAGATTTCGTGGGACTGCATAGCAACAGGTACTTCCAGGTGAGTAAAATTTTTTTTTTTCAAATGTTTTTTTTTTAGGCTTTTATATGAACAATAATGCTATTTTGTATTTTTGGTGGAAACTCCACTTTAAGACAAAAAAAAGTTTGTATTTAGTGAGACCAGTGATCACTGATTAATTGTATTAAAAAACCATGCACCTAGCTGAGGGTGGTTAGGATCTGCTGGAAGGAGGGAACGCAGCCACAAGTGTGTGCTAATGAGGTCAGCTGATGAATGTCTTCCATGTCTAATATCTACATACCAGCAAGATATGAAGCATTGTACATGTACAAATGCAGGAAGTTTACTGTGCATAGAATCAGGAAGTGATGTGTGTTCTGAGGATCACTAAACACAAAATTCCAAACACTACATCCCAACCCTGGCAACACCAAGACATCTCCCACACTTACCTTGCAAATCAGCCACATCTCCTCATGATTAAATAAAATCACTGGAACCTGAAAATCAGCATTGGAACTGTTAAAAACGTGTCCTTTTAGTTTTGGATTTACACTTTTTTCTCCATTTGATGACTTGCATGTGTGCAGAATAAAATTATTTTGTAGCAAAGTAGATTTAATAGAGATTGGAAGGTGTGTTAACAATAAATTCCACTTATAAAATATTTTATTAATCCTCAAAAAAAAAACACAATTCAAAACCGATTCTACATTTTATTTGGACAATAGGAACACTATTTTGTACATTCATTGCCCAAAAAATTGACTGGCATTTAATGTTGCAACATTTTTCAAAGCATTTTACAACATGGTTAGAAGGGTCCTGCTCTAAAGAGCTTACAATCTGAAAGAAACACTTATGCCTCATGCTAGGGTGGAAAAAAGAAGAAAAACTGCGCTAATTCAGAAATTGGTTGGATAGCCGTGAATAGCGTCACGGTTGTGGAAGGGGAGCTGCGACTGGCATGTAAACAAAGATACAAGAAACAGTTGTGGAAAGAAAAAACAATCGCACTATCCCATAAACTTCTACAATGGTGTTTAAACTTAGAAATTGATATAGAAATTATAACACCAGTGAGTAAACCAAAAATTTTGATTAACTCTAGATACCTTGTGTTGGTATTTGCCACAGATTGTGAACATGTGAAAACATACCATTGGTAATCAGTGATTAACATATAATTGAAAAAACTTTTATAAAGTCCATTGGTGAGCAACAAAACAGTGTCTAAAAAAAAACAGCAATAAATTTCTGTAACTCAAATTATGATCAAAACACCAGTGCTCGGTGAAGAAAAAATTGTCCATATAGTGACTGCATCCAAAATAAACGTGTAGATCCACCACCATTTAGTAGAAGTTGCCACTTACCAGCTGGTGTTGATCCCCCATGACAGAGAATCAAAAACCGCATGTAACAGATCCACTCTCCCCACCAATCAGCAGATGCAGATGCGTTGTATTAGGTAATACCCGATCAACAGGTCATCAGCAGACATCCAATATGGAAAAGATATGAGACGCTCCACATAGTGCATTAACGTTTTAAAACCTTTATTAAAAATCTAACATGTTGCACTTACAGTTAAGTTGATAAAAGAACAGCCTTTAAATCTGGCCCTCATGCTAGGGTGACCACATTGCCAAACGGCCATTCAGGGACCCCCTTCCCAAAAATCAGCTTGTGCTGTAATGAATCACAGCACAGCTGGGGCAGTGGATGCGCACTCTACACAGAAGAACTGATCACGCCCCAAAAAAAGGCAGCCGCATCGCCACTTTACTCACTGACAGCACTTGTCCTGACTGGCTGAGACTCGTTTTACCTTGTTCCAATGCTGGCTTTACACTGCCCTGCTGTGATTAGACACAAGAGATGGGGTTTATGATTTCTCCAATCACAAGCAGGGGGCGGGGATTGTGCCTCTCCAGACATTCCCGGCCAGGACAAGTGCTGTTAGTGAGTAAAGCTGCGATGTGGCGGCCTTTTTTGGGGGCAACAGATAGAGGGGAGGGGGGGTGGCTGTGTCAGCTTCATTCCTGGAATGAAGGTGCCCAGGACCTGGGACAGACCTGCAAAATGCGGGACTGTCCCGGGCAATCCAGGACATGTGGTCACCCTACCTCATGCACACTGAACGTTTTTGGACGTTTTTACAGCAGCTGTTTTTGGCAGTAGACGTTTTTTTCTACAGCCATTGAACTCTCCATCATGTTAACCTATGTGTCCATGCACACATAAGGCTGTTATCAGCAGTTTTGGGCAGTGGCGCTTGAGCAGTAAAAAAAAACAAAACGAGTGGGTTCTGATGCCGCGTACACACGATCGTGATTCACGGCGGTGAAAACACCGCCGTGAATCACGACATGAAATTAAATGAAAAACGAGGGAACGGCATTTTCCCCCACACACGACCGTTTTTCCCGTCATTTTTTTTTTTTGTCGAGAAAAACGACCGTCTGTGGGCTCCGCGGCAGTGTCTCCCTATGGGAAAACTGCCGCGGAAAAAAATGATGGAAAAAACGATGAGAAAATTTAGAACATCTTCTAATTTTTCTCGTCGTTTTTCCTGCCGTTTTTCTCAACGAGAAAAACGGCATGAAGCCCACAGACGATCGTTTTTCTCGGCGAAAAAAAAAAAAGTCATTTTTCCCGACGGGAAAAATGATCGTGTGTACGCGGCATGAGAGATGTTTTTTAGCTGTAAAAACGCTCTAACGCTGATAAACGCTCAAAAATGTTGCTCACCAGCGTTTTTTAAAGTTTTTGATCCATTGAAAAAAAAAATTGTTTTTCTTAAAAAAAAAATGCTAAAAAACATGGAAAAACGCTAATAAACGCTAAAAAACGTTATTGCAAAAAATATGAAAAAAGTTGAAAAACTCACTGCAAAGCTACTGGCGTTTTTATAACGTTATTTTAACGTCCAGTTATAACTGATCCATTGAAAAAAAAATGCTAAAAAAAAACACGGAAAAACGCTAATAAACGTTAAAAAACGTTATTGCAAAAACTTTGGAAAAAAGATGAAAAAAGTTGAAAAACTCACTGCAAAGCTACTGGTGTTTTTATAACGTTATTTTAACGTCCAGTGTGCATGAGGCCTTACATTGGACACACCTTAAATTTCATAGTGTACAGCACGGACACAAATTAGGTTAGCACTAACCATGTCAAACATTTTAGGGTATAACAACTCTCACCAACTCACCCCCATCAAAAGTTTAAGTGAAGGATTAAACAAACAAAAGAGACAAGATATAAAAACATTAGGAGTTGGCTAACACGTGAGATTTGTAAGTAACAAGCAAAAGAGAAGGGTCAACTGATGTTTACAAACAAGAAATGCATGGTCACACTGGACAAAGACACACAAAAATCAATTTTTGAGAGAGAAAATGCAAAACAATTACAGCAAACAAGGTCCTTAAAGTGGTTGTTAACCCATCTATACAAGTCTATGCCAGCCCCTCTATTAGAGGAGGGCATAGCACACTGTGTCATTCGTTTTCAAAAATGAGCTCTGTAAATACCTAATTTGAGCTGCCTTCAGGTCGGTCAAATCACTCCCGAATGCTTTCCAGCTCCGATACATTGCTTCTGAGGGAAGGGCCGTGATCTTTTTTTAACGTCGACCGGGGAGATCGTGTGGCCGCTCGTCTCGTCCGCAGAAGCCGTGTATCGTAGCTGTAAAGTGGCTACGAGTCAAGTGACCGGCCTGAAGACAGCTCAAATTAGGTATTTACTGCGCTCATTTTTGAAAACAAATTACATAGGTGTTGATTTACTAAGGGCAAATAGACTGTGCACTTCACAAAGTGTAGTTGCACTCTGCACAGCTTAGTAAATGAGGTAAACCTTCACTTTTCAAAGAATACCCAATCACGTGCAGGATGCGGGATCACACCATACTTATTTGTAGTCAGAGTCTTCGAGTAAGTAAGCGTTAAACCCTAACAACCAAGGCCTGAGGTGTGCCTTGGCCTAGCTGGTCGATATGCCTGAGAAGAGGGCAAAAGCGACATGTTTAGGTGAAGAAGGGAAGGTAACCGACTGACAAGGAAGGCAGCGCGTGCCCCGAAGGCAACAGTATATGTATCCGGTGAGCATCCGCAAAGACTGGAGAAACCCATCGACTTAAGGTAGGCGGTTCCATCTATCGAACCTGCGAAGCAGCCCAGGAGTCGACTGAACACTCCGAGAAGGTTGGATAGAGCCTGACACCCAAAATAACCCAGACATGAGACTGAAGTGCTCATGATGAGAGGATACGAGAGGGAAGCCGAAGCAAGGCTGGCCCGAGGGGCCCCTGCAACGAGGCCAAGCAGAATGAAATGCGTCAACGGACACCCATGAAGTGCTCTGTGAAGAAACCCCCCAAACCCCTGGCCTACCCACCCTAGGTATGGGAAGTGAGAGGGTGAGTTGCAAAAGGACAACCTGGCAAGTGCTGGATACCTGGAGGAGCAGGTAAAAAAGGCCAATGGGCTGAGACAACCAGCATCGTTGAACATGGAAAAAGCCAGACACACAGAAACACCGGACCCACCTGACGGACTCGGCCGGCAGATCCCAGGCAGAAGCATTGTAAAGGGAACATGGCATGACAACCTCCATTTTGAGTTTAGGACGCCATGTCATGGGTTAAAGAAAAGGTTTTAAAGAATTCAAAAGTTTCTGTTGTTTCTTACCTTTCACCTAGTTATTCATGTATGTATAGATTTTGCCTTGGCTTATGTTTGTTTTAGATAAGCTAAGCGTTCTCAAACACCTGTGTCAATATAGCAAGTATATATAAAACTGTCCTTATGTTAAAATTCACAATGATGTAAGAATTTGTCTTATATTACATCAGCGAAATATTACCTGAACTTGTAACACGTACTAGCTAATAGGAAATTATTAACCTGAATTTGTATCATGTAAACTCCTCCCATCCCCACCTTTGTCCCCTAAGACCGGCATAAATACCGAGATGTTAAGCTGATTAAACCAGACATCATTTGGGCACATTACAAAAGCTTTCCTGTGTCAATTTGTCAGGGTCACCTGTGGCCAGGTGACAGATGCACACCGTAGGGGGGCAGGAGTGCACCGCGAGGTAGTGAACCCTATGGCTGGCTTCTGTGGGTAGGAAACTGGGTGGTTGTGGAAAGCGGGACCAGAGGAGCACAACCGGGATCCCAACGGAAGCGAGAGCCAAGATTCCCCAGGGCGCGGAGTCTAAGACCCAGCTGGTCTTCTCCAGGGCCTCTAGTGGTGAGGATGTTACGCTGCAGGCTGGGACCAGGTCGCGGCCCCTGGAGTTTCCTAGCTCACGCCCCGTAGGATAAGGGGAAGCAGCGGCACACGATAGAGAGAACCGAATAACAAGCCGAAGGTCAGGGGCCACAAGCAGACAAGGATAACGAAGAACGAGCCGAAGGTCAAGGGTCACGAGCAGACAGGGATGGTCGGGGACAAGCCAATAACGTAACAGAGAGACAGACGTAGCACACGGCAGGCAGGAACCCAAACACACAATGCCTAACAAACACGTTGATCAGCCAAGCAGGCTTGCAGTGCACAGGTTAATATAGTGTTCAGTGATAGGGCCTGGGGTGGAGTCAGGCTGGGAGGAGATTATAAAGGAAGCCAGGTGAAGGAGGTCTGGTCTCTAGATGAACACATGAGGAGGAAGGTAAGATGGCAGACAAACACTACTGCATATCCATGACAGTACCCTCCCTCTTATGGGCCCTCCCCCGCCTGGACCCAGGCTTAAAGGGAAATCTCTGATGAAACCTTCTCAACAGATGAGGTGCAGCGACATCAGATGCAGCGATCCAAGACGCCTCCTCAGGACCAAAACCTCTCCAATGCACAAGGTACTGAAGAATGCCTCTGCAGAGCCGAGAATCCAGAACTTGTCTAACCTCGTACTTAAGATTATCCTCAGAGACTGAAAACGAGGTAGGGAGATGACAAGAAGATCTATTGAGGACCAAAGGCTCTCTAGGAATAAGCAAGGGCATGAGACGATCAACAGGAATCTGAGGAGGGTCCCCTAGACCCTTAAAGGGGAACTGGTCATCTTGCACAGGACCATCAGACTGGGCAGATGTCAGTGGAACCCTGAAGTCAGGTTGGTTAGAAGGTGACATGTCGCCGGAGTCAAGCTGAATAGCTGAAGGACAAGCAGAATGTCCCGAACAAGAAAAAGTGAGAGGCTCACTGGGCATGGGCTGGACTGGCATAACTAGTACAGAGGCAGAGTGAATAGCTGAGTCAGGTGTAGCGACTACCTGAATCGCATCGCAAGACGTAGCGACTGCAGGACTTGTAGACAAGCTAGCCTGGCTGTGCGTCCAAGGGTGGTTAGGGACAGAGAAATGTAAATGGTTATGCAACCTGGAATGAATGACCGGCTCAGATTCACAGGGGGCAACCTTGGGTAGGCAGGACGAGGAACAGGAGGGACCCCAAGCCAGGATCTGTCCAGTAGTCCAGTCCACATGAGGAGAATGGAGCTGTAACCATGGGAGACCCAAAATTATAGGCGTTGAGGCCTTGGGTAAGATAAGGAAGGATATCCACTCCTGGTGGAGTGTACCCACCGACATCTTAACAGGGAGGGTCTGGAAGCGGATAGGTCCCCCTGGGAGAACAGTACCATCAATCGCCAAGACCACCAATGGCGTGGTGAGGGGCAAAAGAGTAAGTCTCATGGACGATGCGATTTCCCAGTCCATGAAATTACCAGCGGCTCCGGAATCCAGATATGCTGAGACCGAATGAGAAGAAGCACCAACATGAAGGAACACAGAAAGCAGAAGACGAGAAGGGGAAGGTGATATTTCTGGGTCCAATACTCCACTTTCCAGATGAAGTGGACCCGGACGTTTTTCTGGACAAAGAGAGCAAGTGTCACGAAAATGACCTTTGCCCCCACAGTAAAGACACAGACCAAGAGTTCTGCGCCTAGCACGTTCCTCGGGGGATAGCCTGGTCCGACCCAGCTGCATGGGTTCCTCAGCTGGTAGGAGATGCTCTACGGGTCGAAGAGAGGGGAGCTCAGGCTGACTAAGAACCAAGGAGTGCTGGCGTTGCTTTTCTAAGGTCCTCTCCTGAAAGCGAATATCGATCTGGTTACACAAGGAGATAACGCCGGCCAGATCAGTGGGGATGGTTCTTCCTGCTAATTCATCCTTCACTCTATCAGACAGGCCATGCAAAAAGGTTGCGACTAAGGCCTCATTGTTCCAGCTCAACTCAGCCGACAGTATGCGGAAATGAAGGGCATACTGTCCCACAGAAGCAGACTCTTGGCGGAGACGTAAAAGGGTGCTGGCCGCTGAAGAGACACGAGCCGGTTCTTCGAAGATATTCCGAAAAAGTTTCAAGAAGCCAGACAGGCTAGAAACCACTGGATCATTCAGTTCCCACAGAGGGGCTGCCCAGGCTAAAGCTTCACCAGAGAGGAGGGAAATGATATAGGCTACCTTAGCCCGATCAGACAGGAAGTTTTGGGGCTGGAGCTCAAAATGAATTGTGCATTGACTAAGGAACCCCCTGCAAGCCTTGGAGTCCCCAGAGAAACGGGACGGAGCTGGCAGTTGTAGTGAGTGTGTGGCTGCGACTGGTGCAATAGGTGCAGCCGCTGGTTGTATTTGAGGTTGCGGATTCAGGGTTCCCAAGGAGGCCTGAAGCTGCTCGAATCGAGAAGCCAGATCCTGGAGGAATCGCATCACCTGGGTCTGATTTGATTCCTGGGTCTCAAGTCTGCGAACTATGCCCTGCAACGGATCATCCACGGGTAACGGGATGTCAGCCGGGTTCATGGCTGATCAAACTGTCAGGGTCACCTGTGGCCAGGTGACAGATGCACACCGTAGGGGGACAGGAGTGCACCGCGAGGTAGTGAACCCTATGGCTGGCTTCTGTGGGTAGGAGACTGGGTGGTTGTGGAAAGCGGGACCAGAGGAGCACAACCGGGATCCCAACGGAAGCGAGAGCCAAGATTCCCCAGGGCGCGGAGTCTAAGACCCAGCTGGTCTTCTCCAGGGCCTCTAGTGGTGAGGATGTTACGCTGCAGGCTGGGACCAGGTCGCGGCCCCTGGAGTTTCCTAGCTCACGCCCCGTAGGATAAGGGGAAGCAGCGGCACACGATAGAGAGAACCAAATAACAAGCCGAAGGTCAGGGGCCACAAGCAGACAAGGATAACGAAGAACGAGCCGAAGGTCAAGGGTCACGAGCAGACAGGGATGGTCGGGGACAAGCCAATAACGTAACAGAGAGACAGACGTAGCACACGGCAGGCAGGAACCCAAACACACAATGCCTAACAAACACGTTGATCAGCCAAGCAGGCTTGCAGTGCACAGGTTAATATAGTGTTCAGTGATAGGGCCTGGGGTGGAGTCAGGCTGGGAGGAGATTATAAAGGAAGCCAGGTGAAGGAGGTCTGGTCTCTAGATGAACACATGAGGAGGAAGGTAAGATGGCAGACAAACACTACTGCATATCCATGACACAATTTAATGTCTCCAGATCTGAGGGGGGGTCGCTGAAGTCTTTTTCCTGCATTGCACTTTTACCTGCCTGGCTGGTTAGAAACAACTGTACCACTACAACTGGGGGTTCTCATGTCCGGCATAAGCAAATCATCTGTGGTAAGAATCCTTTTTGTCTTTATTGACTAAATATTTTCTTGCCTCAGCTCTGATTAAAGGTTTTTAGACCCATAAATTAGTAGGGGATAAGAACCATGCCAGGAGGTTAATATTGGATTTTTGGTAAATCCACAGAAGGATTTTTGGTAAATCCACAAAGATAAGCAGTACTGCATATAGATACATTCCTTTTGGCAAGGAATATGATAGATACATTCCTTTTGGCAAGGAATATGATAGATACATTCCTTTTGGCAAGGAATATGAAGTGTGTCCGGGTCACCTGTGGCCAGGTGACAGATGCACACCGTAGGGGGACAGGAGTGCACCGCGAGGTAGTGAACCCTATGGCTGGCTTCTGTGGATAGGAAACTGGGTGGTTGTGGAAAGCGGGACCAGAGGAGCACAACCGGGATCCCAACGGAAGCGAGAGCCAAGATTCCCCAGGGCGCGGAGTCTAAGACCCAGCTGGTCTTCTCCAGGGCCTCTAGTGGTGAGGATGTTACGCTGCAGGCTGGGACCAGGTCGCGGCCCCTGGAGTTTCCTAGCTCACGCCCCGTAGGATAAGGGGAAGCAGCAGCACACGATAGAGAGAACCGAATAACAAGCCGAAGGTCAGGGGCCACAAGCAGACAAGGATAACGAAGAACGAGCCGAAGGTCAAGGGTCACGAGCAGACAGGGATGGTCAGGGACAAGCCAATAACGTAACAGAGAGACAGACGTAGCACACGGCAGGCAGGAACCCAAACACACAATGCCTAACAAACACGTTGATCAGCAAAGCAGGCTTGCAGTGCACAGGTTAATATAGTGTTCAGTGATAGGGCCTGGGGTGGAGTCAGGCTGGGAGGAGATTATAAAGGAAGCCAGGTGAAGGAGGTCTGGTCTCTAGATGAACACATGAGGAGGAAGGTAAGATGGCAGACAGACATTAATGCATATCCATGACAAAGTGGTTAATGAGGAGGTAGACTCCGGTGACCCCAAAACCTTTGCTTTTCTTTCTGTCGCATAGAATTGTTAAGATAATAGAAGTATTAAGAATAATTTGTTGTGTGGATCAGAAGACTGCGTGGTAAAACAGTTGTCTCCCACTGTCAATATGGGTCAGAAACAAGGTAAAGAATATCCTCCCCCTCTTCCCAACCCAGGAGAAACGTGTAACGATTTTGTAGCCAGAATTTGTGGTACTGATTATGAATTTATAGTCCCATGAGTTTAAAATTTAGTGGGATAGACCAGAGCCATACACAGTATAGACCCCTTTCCCCGGGATAGTAGTAATGATGAATTTCACATGGGATATGGATTATATGGAAAAGGGAGGAGAGAATTGGTTAAAATATGCCCCATATTGGTTTCAGAGGGACAAAAAGAAGCAGAAAAAGCCCACCAAATGTTTAAGTAAGGTAGATTATGACCAGAAACATAGAGAAGAAGCCGAAAAAAAGAGAGTTGTCCCTGACCCAACAGCTCCACCTCTGCCAGTAGTCAGTCATCCTCCACCCTCATATGTACATGTCTATCTGAGTTTAAGAGAGGAAGATATTGATCTTCTGGCTCTACATCATGAAATCAGACAACGGCAGATCCCTCCCGCTCCACAACAAGATAGACAGCGCCTACAGAGGCAAGGACAGGAAGCTAGAGTCAAGGTAGCTGAACCAGAAGAAGATCAGGGAGCTATATGAGGTGTAGTTTCACCACCTGGCCAAGAGCAGGAGGAAGAACAGGAAAACGTTATAGTGGGTAAAACACTTAGTCCCCCTAAAACAAAGAGTGGAACTGTATATAGTAACACTAACCTTCAAGCGCCTTTCATGACCATTGGAAATTAAATATTGAAAAAAGTAATAGACGTTGAGGACATTGACAGGATAGTGAAACATTGCCCCAACCCACTGCCTCCGCAACAGTTACTTTAACTTACTTAAAAAAGGCATGTAAGGGTAGAAATTACACACAGGAAGACATGCGCCTTATCATTGATGGCATCATAGGACACACCAGTTCCTGGAGCTGGGCAAATGTTCCAAGTATAAACACTATTGACACTGGTAATGCGGGAGCATATGGGTTAAACACAGTAGCAGGTAGTAACACCATGTGGACGGAAATAGAGGCTGAAATGATGAAAGTATTTAAAAATAAAAGTTCCCTTCCTACTGCCATAGCATGCAAACAAAAGTCAGAAAAATCTGTAGTTGAGTTCTGGAAAAGGTTTCATGAAAATTGGACAACAGAAGCTGGATTAGCTACAACTACTGATGTGGGAGCTTTGTTTATTAAAATTTATATGAATAATCTAAAACCCCAGTTCGCCTTGATGGTCAAACAGATGATATCTGAATGGACCACACAGACAATTGACCAATTTCAGGAAACTTTAATACACAAAGAAGCAGCAGAATGTTTAAATGTAATGGGAAAGAGAGCAGTGAGTGCCCATTGTCGGGCAGGGTGGCGGTTGTGGATTTGTTCAAGACCTTCGAGCTGTAAATAACCTGGTGTGCGCCTATAGTGCCTGATGTGCCATCACTCCTTACCTCCATACCCCCCGATGCAGAGTATTTTACTGTGATTGATTTAACAAATGTATTTTTTAGCGTCCTTGTGGATGAGGAGGCACAGCCAATCCTTGCTTTCTGTTTTTTTAAAAACATTTTTTTTTGCCAGATGACAAGGTGTCATGGGTTATGTTGACCCTGTAGTCTACTCAGTTGTGCTCCAGGCCACATTGTGGTCCTGGACTCCCTGCCATCGTTCTGTCCTACTCCAATATGTTGATTGATATGTAACCCAAGCCAGGTAGCCTGCAACGAGAAGATCTGCTACATTGGTTGGCAGATAATGGTCATAAAGTTTCCAAAAAGAAACTTCAAGTGGTGTCAGGAAACTGTTGAATGCCTTGGTTTTGTACTCACAAAAGGTGAAAAGAAAGTCAGTCATGAGCTACGGCTCTCCGTGGGTCTAGCCCCCCCACAGACCAAGAAGGATATGCTGTCCTTTCTTGGCATGATTAGTTACCTGACTGTTCCTACTATGATAATCTCTTGAGACAAACCACAGGTACTGACATTCCAGATTGTATAAAATGCAATGATGAAATGTACAATGCTTGCGTATACCTCAAAACATCTATGATAACAGCTCCTGGTCTTGGCCTCTGAGTATAGCAAAAGGTTTTACCTATTTGCTAGGGACAACTGTAAAACCATGACGGGAGTCCTAGCGCAAAAACATGGGAGTAAAACTGTGCCCTATTGTTTTTCCCCAAGGGTTGTGCCTATGCCAGTGCAGGGCATGCTGGCGTGTCTCAGAGCTTTGGTATCCTGTGCGATGGTGGTGGAAATGGCTACATCATTCACTCTAGGACATGCAATCACACTACACTGTAGGGCACATACAGGGCAACAGGATGACATAGCCAAAGGAAATACTTTAGCTGACAAAGCAGCAAGAGAGGCAGCATCCACACAGCCAGCAGACATCCAAATGCTATTGCTCTCACCTGAAATCTCACTCCTAGATAAAACATTGCATGAACTCCAAACATATGCTACAGACAAAGACATCCAACAATGGAACTCAATAGGTGTGCAGACAAGCCCAGAAACTGGCCTTGTCTGCCAAGAGGGGAGACTATGTATCCCTGTAGCCATCGCACCCATTTTTATTTCACAATACCATGGGATAGGTCACATAGGATGGAAAGTCACATGTAAACTTTTGGATAAGGATTTTTACATTCCAGGTCTTCCCTCTCTGGTTAAGGCATATGTTTCCAGATGCATCACATGCATTAAGAATAATCCCAGGAACCCTCACAAGGCAAAACATGAACATCTGATATATCCATCTACACCATTCACTCATTTACAAATTGATTTTACACACATGCCCAAACTAGGTAAAACACAGGAATATTTGCTAGTAATAGTGGACATGTTCTCAAGATGGATAGAAGTGTTTGTAACAACAAAGGAAGACGCACAAACAGTAGTAAGAATTCTCACACAGGAAATCATTCCCAGATGGGGTTGCTCACTTCAGATCAACTCAGATAATGGTCCTGCATTTGTGGCCAAACACTGAAAATAGAATGGAAGTTTCATATTCCTTACCACCCCCAGAGTTCAGGTATAGTGGAAAGGATGAACAGAACCATTAAAGATAAGATCAGGAAAGCCACTGGAGGTACGTATGCAAATTGGAAGAAGGTCCTACCAGCTGTACTAGCCGAGGTAAGAATGACACCCTCTAAAAAGACAGGATACTCCCCTTTTGAAGTTTTAATGGGTAGGCCATTCCCCACCCCATGGGCCAGACAGCCACTTATGTTGGAAAGAGAGGACCTAGATCTTATTCAGAAAGAATATGTAAAAAAACTTATTGAAACCTTAGATCAAGTTGAAAGGAATGTTGCTCGCACCTCTCCTATTTTTTCGCAGGAACCAACTCATTCCTTCCAAGTGGGAGATGTCGTAGTGGTCCAGCAACTGAAGCATACCAAGAAGGAAGAGTACCCATTTGGACCCCCGACTACAGTGATTGCGGTTACCCGAACAACTATTCTGGTAGAGGGACAACAGGCTTGGATCCATGCCAGTCGTGTGAAGAAGGTGAACCAAACACCTAAGAAGCAAGCCAAGGAAAATTGAGTGAAGCAGTTGGTCAAGGCTCTGAACAAAATGCCGTTGCTTATTTCACCACGGATTTCTGGGAAAGCCTTGTGCCTCTTATGCTGGGCTGCCCTGATCATGTTTTTGCCAACTTGGCTGATAACTAACTGTATTTATCATCCTGAAGATTTGGGACACATAAAGAGTATTTGTGGAGCCTCTAAAACTCCACAACAGAATATTAATATGAATAATACACATGACAGACACAAGAGAAATGAAAACTCAGAAATTAAACACAGATAAAATGTTATTATTGAAGTTTAAATATACCTATGCACAGAAATCAGGATATGAAAATGTTGGATATGTAGTCAAATTACACCCCTCCACCGTTAGTATTCCTCTCATGGCTGTACCTTTTAAATATCATAAATGTGAAATACAATAATTAGTACTGAGGAAGATGACCTCAGGGAAGAGATAGAGTGTTATCAGATTGTCAGATTAGCAGATTTGTATGATGCCAAGATGGGTGATATGAATGAGTAAAGATATGTATCCACATACACCCTAAGAAGAGCTTTACTCCACATAGATGTGAAGTAGTACTGTGGACCCTCTGGTATCATACTAAGTAGAGAAGATATGGTAGTGACCCTGCCATAGGGGTCTGATAATGTTGAGATATACATATATATATCTATCTAAATAGACTTAATGAAAAGGTTGAATAATTACACTGGAATCATTGATGAAATAATGGAAAATAATTCTGATGATATTACTAAATTAAATATAGAAACTAGAGCAATTAGAAAAATAGTAGAACTACACAAGTTAGCCATAGAAAGCATGAGTGCTGCTTTAACTGGGTTATGTGAGACAACAGAAGATTATGAGTGTTGTACCTGGTTTCATAACACTAGTATTAAGGTACCAGATTATTATGATATAATTGCACAACACCGAAAGGAAGTAAGCAAATTACAAGATGAAGCTAGAAACATTGCCAAGACATGGGATCCTTTTTGCAAGCCTAAGTTCTGGAGTAGGAATACTAACATGTTTGAGAAGTGCTGCCATAACTATTATTATGATAGAAGAAAGATTACATAACTGTGAAAGGTATATGAAATTGTCTCAAAGAGAGGATTGTACAGGGAACATGGCATGACAACCTCCATTTTGAGTTCAGGACGCCATGTCATGGGTTAAAGAAAAGGTTTTAAAGAATTCAAAAGTTTCTGTTGTTTCTTACCTTTCACCTAGTTATTCATGTATGTATAGATTTTGCCTTGGCTTATGTTTGTTTTAGATAAGCTAAGCGTTCTCAAACACCTGTGTCAATATAGCAAGTATATATAAAACTGTCCTTATGTTAAAATTCACAATGATGTAAGAATTTGTCTTATATTACATCAGCGAAATATTACCTGAACTTGTAACACGTACTAGCTAATAGGAAATTATTAACCTGAATTTGTATCATGTAAACTCCTCCCATCCCCACCTTTGTCCCCTAAGACCGGCATAAATACCGAGATGTTAAGCTGATTAAACCAGACATCATTTGGGCACATTACAAAAGCTTTCCTGTGTCAATTTAATGTCTCCAGATCTGAGGGGGGGTCGCTGAAGTCTTTTTCCTGCATTGCACTTTTACCTGCCTGGCTGGTTAGAAACAACTGTACCAATACAAGCATGACCAGATCATGAGTCCTGAATGCACAATAGTCCAACCCTATCAACAGCAGGACTGATGGAACGAGTGCAAGACAGTTGACATCGGTGTGGAAGCCAATCCAAACCTCCCTCAAGTAGAGCAAGTGCTGGACCGCCAGACCACGGACGAGTACCCAACGGAAAAACTAGCAGGAAAAGCAGCCCAAAAGAACCAATGCTACAGGAACTCGCTACTGGGTACCAAGGAGGCCCACCCCCCCCCTACCTACAGAATTAAGTCAAAGAAACGAGACCAAGCACCCCGTGATTGAAGGGATGCACATGAACTAGTCCAACAGAGACGGGCAGCGAGCCCAACCAGGAACACAAACTAAACATGACAACAGAACCAGACACAAAAAACAACGCCCCCCCCCTGTGCCTACCTAAGAACGAGAATGAACAACGTCAAGACCACTGCGCGTGAAAGAACATAACAGCCCCCCCCCTCCACCCTAATGTGAGCCAGAGTAACCTGCAGCGCAGACAGGCAGTAGAACTGAACACTCAGGGCTAGTGCACCCACAGACCGTGGTGGGTAAACGTACAGGTGTAATGAATGAACGTACATCGTATGAAGTGTGTTATACGGGCGAGAAGATTGTGGTCATCAATCATTAAAAACTAAACCTCAGCCCGTATGGACCTGTAGACGTGACAGATCCCGAGATGTGAGCACTAGCTAAACAACCCAGGTTGTAACATGACAAGGACGATGAGACATGGTAACCACAAAGACGACAACGCTATGACAAACACTATGACAGGAAATCGTGGGGGAGACGAAATGACATAAATCGTGGGGGCAGCAACGCTATAACGGAACCCTGGGGCAGAACACAGACTAAAACGCAACGTCAGAAATCATGGGGCAGAAACGCAACGACAGAAATCGTGCGGCAGAAATGCAACAACAGAAATCATGGGGCAGAAACACAACGACAGAAATCATGGGGCAGAAACGCAACGACAGAAATCATGGGGCAGAAACGCAACGACAGAAATCATGGGGCAGAAACGCAATGACAGAAATCGTGGAGCAGAAACGCTATGACAGAAATCGTGGGGCAGAAACGCTATGACAGAAATGCAATGACAGAAAAACCAGGGGCAGAAAGGTATGAGAGAAACACTGAGCCTGACATGCTGAGGCCGACGTGCCATGACAGGAAAACCTGGGGCAGAAAATGTATGAGAGAAATGCCAAGCCTGAATGCAGAGCTTGCAAGGCTGAGGCAGAAATGCAATGACAGCAAACCTGGAGCAGAAACGCTGAGACTGAAAAGCTACGGCAAAGCAATGACAGAACCCTGGGGCAGAAAATGCTAAGACAACGCCGAGACTGAACCGCTGACGCAGACAAAATGCAATGACAGAAAACCCCTGGGGTAGAACCACTATGATAGAAATGCTATGACAGAATGCTGAGACTGAAAATCACACGACAGAAACCCGGGCCAGAACGCTACGACAGAAGGTGACTGAAATGCAACCACAGAAACCTGGGGCAAAACGCTATGACGAAACGTGACTGAAAAAAGCCATGACAGAAACCTGGGGCAGACACCCGGCAGAGCCAAATTGTTTATTATTTTTAATATCACATATATTTCATATTTTTAATATCACACATCAGGCTGATTCATCAACTAATTTTCATCAGAACAGCGCCATATCTACACCCCCCATACCTTCTTCAAGCCTAGAGATATTTACACTAGAGACTTGCGCCGACAACGGCGCAGGTGTACTTTAGAAAGGGCGATCGTGCTGTTTCTTTTTTTGAATCAAATCATCTTTTTATTGTTTCTTTTTCATTACATACATACAAACAACAACAAAAAAAAAAAACATCCAATACTACATACAACCCATGCCCGTGCCGTTTCTAAAGGAGGTCATGCCGTGACTGGCGGCCAATCACAGCGCCGGAGCCACGATACCCGGGACGACATGTCGGCGGCTGGTGCTGTGTCGGGCACCGCAGTGGGGGCTTCGATCCCAAGTGAGTATTACATAATGAGCTAGTATGCTATGCATACTAGCTCATTATGCCTTTGTCTTGCAGGTGTTAGTTTTTTTTTCTTTCAAAAAGTGGGTTTACAAATCACGTTAATACTGTGTATTGCCCCCTTTAACATCAATGACAGCTTGAAGTCTTTTGTGGTATTTGTGGATGAGGCTCTTTATCTTCTAATGCCACGTACACACGAACGGAAATTCCGACAAGAAAAGTCCGATGTGAGCTTTTGGTCAGAAATTCCGACCATGTGTATGCTCCATCGGACTTTTGCTGTCGGAGTTTCCACCAAGAAAATAAAAATTTCCTAACGGAAATTCTGTTCGTCTGCATGCAATTCCGACGCGCAAAAAAAAACGCATGCTCAGAATCAAGCAGAAGAGCCAAACTGCCTATTGAACTTCATTGATCACGGCTCGTCGTACGTGTTGTACGCGTTCTTCTTGACCATCGGAATTTCCGACAACATTTGTGTGACCGTGTGTATGCAACACAAGTTTGAGCCAACATTCTGTCGGAAAAAAAACACGGTTTTCTTGTCGGAATTTTCGTTCGTGTATACGCGGCATCAGATGGTAAAGCTGCCAATTCCTCTTGGCAAAAAGCATCCAGTTCCTGTAAATTCTTGGGCTGTCTTGCATGAACTGCACGTTTGAGATCTCCCCAGAATGGCTCAATGATATTTAGGTCAGGAGACTGAGATGGCCACTCCAGAACTTTCACTTTATTCTGCTGTAGCCAATGACAGGTCGACTTGTCCTTGTGTTTTGGATCATTGTCATGCTGGAATGTCCAAGTACGTCCCATGCGCAGCTTCCTGGCTGATGAATGCAAATGTTCCTCCAGTATTTTTTCATAACATACTGCATTCATCTTGCCATCAATTTTGACCAAATTTCCTGTGCCGTGTTTCACAGTAGGAATGGTGTATCTTTCATCATAGGCCTTGTTAACACCTCTCCAAATGAAGTGTTTATGGTTGTGGCCAAAAAGCTAAATTTTGATCTCACCCCTCCAAATTACTTTGTGCCAGAAGGTTTGAGGCTCGTCTCTGTGCTGTTTGGCATATTGTAAGCGGGATACTTTGTGGCATTTGCGTAGTAATGGCCTTCTTCTGGCGACATGACCATGCCGCCCATCTTTCTTTAAGTGCCTCCTTATTGTGCATCTTGAAACAGCCACACCACATTGTTGTAATATGTTGGCTGATTTATGTGGGACATTATGTTATTAGAGAGATATATATATGTATATATATATATATATATATATGTGTATATATATATATATGTATGTATGTACAATATTGACCAGGCCAGATTTCAGTTGATAATTCAGTTGTCAGTCAACTGGATTACACATATGAAAGAGACCAGATAACAGCTTTGATGTGTTGATCTTATGCAAGATGTGTGAGGTGGCCTGTTAACTTAATTGAACAGTTCAAAGGGGACATTGTTTAGATGGTAATTAGACTTGAGGGGGTATTCATATCTGGGAGAACACCCCCCCCCCCCAGTGCAGACCAATATTTGAGACATTCAAGCTGGCATTCAGTCTGCTCTAGTCTTGTCACTCTGCATGGATAGGAAAGCACAGGTCTAGAATATGATCTAAGAGAACATGAGACTCTAAAGACTCCTATTCTGGAAATCATATTCACTCTGTTGGATTGGGTCATCTGTGGACTATATAACTTCACTACATTGGTGCCGTTCAAGCGACCAGAAGCGCATTTTCAAGACTTAGTAACAGAAGTCGGTGATGACAATAATCCTGTGAGGTGGACAGCTGATGGAGACCCAAGAGCTGTGCTGTGACTCTAATGTCTGGTTGTGACATAAGAGTCTGATCTACAAGATTAAACAAGTTTGGAACCACAGAATTATTCTCTGGAGACTGGAAATCTAATGCGGTGAGTAAAATATTTCCTTTTTTAAATTATTAGTAATATAGCCAAAATGCTTACTCAGTGTGAAGCTAGTGTCAGTTCTGATAAAGTTAACAGATGGGTATTAAAATGTATTAAGCGTCATGGCGGTCCTTATAAAATTCCAAAAAAATGTAAGCAGACATGGACTATAATGAAGGAATTTTTAGAGAAAAATGTTTTTGATAGCAAAATTTCAGAAAGTAAAAGAAAAGGTTGCATTTTGCAGGGCTTGTTATCTTGCTGTTTAACTATGGAAAGCTCTTTGAATGATAAGGTTGAGGAAATTGCGCAGTTATAGAATGCAGTTGCAAATAGCAACAATGTTTGTCAGAGGTTACAAAACCAATCAGAAACAGAGACAGTAAATTTAAAATTGCATACAGTTACCATTGGTGGAGCTTTGCTTGAGAAATCTAAACGTTGTGATGAATTATCAGAGGAAAATGAGAGATTAAAATTAAGAATTATGGAATTAGAGAAGAGATCTCAGGAATGCAGATATGCATCAAATCTTGGTTGCAGCAATCTGCAGCAAAATACAAACACAAACTTTCTATCAAATGAAACAGAACCTCATATTAAATCTGATAATTCATTGCCAGCCGCACCCACTGTGACCACCACAGTTTATAATAATACAGGTGAAGTTCAGCTTGTAATGAAGCATTTGAAACCAAAAGAACTAGATGCAATTCTTAAAGAAATAGGAATGGTTCCCTGCCATGATTTAAACAGATTTTTTAAATGGTTTTGTGACTTGCAGAATGTCAGAGATATGTACAATCTCAACCCATCTGATTTAGAAAGAGTTTTGCAACATTCAATAGGAAATGGCCTTTGGATGAGAATTAAACAGATCTGTATTCAGCCTCTGGAGGACAAGGGACATATTACTGGAATTATTATGTGTTTTGTATGGGGTACGTTCTGATGTTACTATTCATGGGAAGATCAAACAAATGCAAAGTGAATCCCCCTATGAATTGTCACACAGAATATCTACAATTATGGAATTATTGGTCAGTAATAATCTTGCATTTGAGCATGGAGGAGTGGTACATATGAGTATGTTTCTAGATGCTTTACATGAAGATATCAAACAAAATATTTTATTAGTTACCCCAAATCCCCATGATTTAAAAGACATTATTGAGAGCAGATCATTTATGGAGAAAGTTAAATGAGCAAGCTGTCAAAATTGATGTAGCCACATTGTTTAGGAGTGGACAAACACTGAACAGAAAGATCAGAAGATAATATCTAATGATCACAACAAGAGAGGAAATTCTGGGTCAAACATAGATGAGAATAATATGAAAAACAGAACTGACCAAAATAATAATAAGAAAAGGACCTGGATACCATTTTCTCAATTAAAACAGAAATATGACCACCTGAAAATTGAGTATGACAAGATGAGAAAAGAACGTGACACATTATTGGAACAGTTGTATAGGGTGTCATAAATGCAAATGTACATTCTCCAGATCTGTTTTTGAATGCAAATGACGCTTCTCTAGCAGTGGGGGTGAATTAGCTTTAGACTGTAAACTGTAAATAGTACTTTTGTTTTAACTTAAAAAAAAAAAAAAATACTAAGGACTTTGCTAATGAGTTTTTGTCTGAGAATTTTTGTCTTTCAGACCCCCGGAGGAACTCGTTTGAATGTGAACAGAAGTGGGCTAGTGGGGGAGAAATGCTGAATAAGACAATATATAAGGAATCTATGGACACTCTCTCAATATTCATCAAGCAATGGACTTTTTTCTTGAACATTCAAATTTCTTTTTTTCCATTTTTTTTTTTTTCAGTGGACTTCCCCAACGCCCTATTTTTTCAATTTCTCCCTTTCCCTGATATGTTTTATGTTTTAATTTTTTTTTAAATGTTTTATTTCTTGAACTTTATCTTAAAACCAGAGCGAAGCATTTGAAACCTAAGATAATTTTATAACATCTGTACATATGACATAGTGCATATTGATATCAATAGATTTAACATCTTTGGTGAAGCTGCACAATGGCTTGGCAATGCATAAATTATAGGATGTTGGGTGGTTTTCCTAAATTTATAAGAGGGGTGAATGACATTCATCACTCTAGTCATGATTTGAATTTTGTTGAATCAGTTGTTTATAATATGCTGAAGGCTATGACATATATGGATGACAAAGACCTTTACCGAATCCTTTTCCAGTCATGGTCTAAAGTTATATTATCTAATAACTGATTCATGGGAATATTTTAGCTGCTGGTGAAGAGAGATGTAACCAGTCTCAGCATCATATTTCATATGAGCCATGGTAAAGCATCCCGTACCTCAAATCATAGTGATGTTTGTTGCTTGATTTATGGGTCAGTTCTAGTAGTTAGAACCGACCCAAGTGGGGGTATATGTTGTAATATGTTGGCTGATTTATGTGGGACATTATGTTATTAGATATATATATATATATGTGTGTGTGTATATGTGTATATATATATATATATATATATATATATATATATATATGTTTATATGTGAGTACAATATTGACCAGGCCAGATTTCAGTTGATAATTCAGTTGTCAGTCAACTGGATTACACATATGAAAGAGACCAGATAACAGCTTTGATGTGTTGATCTTTTGCAAGGTGTGTGAGGTGGCCTGTTAACTTAATTGAACAGTTCAAAGGGGACATTGTTTAGATGGTAATTAGACTTGAGGGGGTATTCATATCTGGGAGAACACCCACCCCCCCCCCCCCCCCCAGTGTCATACCAATATTTGAGACATTCAAGCTGGCATTCAGTCTACTCCAGTCTTGTCAATCTGCATGGATAGGAAAGCACAGGTCTAGAATATGATCTAGGAGATGTGGGACTCTGAAATATATATATATACTCTGATTGGATTCGTTGTCATCTGTGCAAGTATTGAACTTTGTTCTCTATTGGAAGTCAATAAAGTGCATTCTCTGGAGAACTTGGGTGTGATGCTGCGGGAATAACATAACTTATATACATCATCATAATAACCTAAGTATTGGGTCATCGGTGGACTATACTACATCACTACACACGTTTTCAGAGAGTCCTGTATTTCACCTGAAGTTATTTGTGGGTTTTTATTTGCAGCCCGAACAATTTTTCTGGCAGTTGTGGCTGAAATTTTAGTTGGTCTACCTGACTGTGGTTTGGTTTCAACAGAACCCCTCATTTTCCACTTCTTGATTAGAGTTTGAACACTGCTGGTTAGCATTCTAAATTCCTTGGATATCTTTTTATATCCCTTTCCTGTTTTATACAGTTCAACTACCTTTTCCTACAGATCCTATGTCAATTCTTTTGCTTTCCCCATGACTCAGAATCCAGAAACGTCAGTGCAGCATTGAATGAAAGATGCAAGGGTCTATCAGGAGTCCAGAAATTGATTGTCCTTTATACACACACACTAATTACAAGCAAACTGATCACAGGTGAGGATGGTTACCTTTAATAGCCATTCAAACCCTTTTGTGTCAACTTGTGTGCATATTATCAGGCCAAAATCACCAGGTATGTAAACTTTTGATCTTGGGCATTTGGGTAGTTTCTGTTGTCATTATGATTTAAAAAGAGTAAACACAATTGATTGATAATAAATGGCTTCAGCCAAACACTAACCATGAGTGAAAGAAAAGTTTTTGTGTTATCATTTACCGTATATACTCGAGTATAAGCCGACCCAAATATAAGCCGAGGCACCTAATTTTACCACAAAAAAATTGGAAAACATATTGACTCGAGTATTAGCCTAGGGTGGGAAAATGCAGCAGCTACTGGGTAAACAATGCCCATCTGCAGCCTCACTGTGCCCATTTGCAGTCAAATTGTGCCCATTTGCAGTCTCACTGTGCCCAGTTGCAGTCTCACTGTGCCCATTTGTGGTCTCACTGTGCCCATTTGCAGCCGTACCTTTCATTACTAAAACAGCGTGTGTCTCCCGCTGTGTAATGCAGTCTGTTCGGCCGTCCATTGAAACAAAGCCCCGCCTCCTCCTCGTCCGTCTGTGATAGAGGATCACTGATACGATGCTGGGAAACTGTATCAGTGTTCCGCCTATCACAGATGAGGAGGAGGCGGGGCTTTGTTACAATGGACAGGCGAACAGAATGCATTACACAGCGGGAGACGCGCGCTGTTTTAGCAATGAAAGGTACGGCTCACTAGAGTATAAGCCAAGGGGGAGTTTTTCAGCCTAAAAAATGGGCTGAAAAACCTACTCGAGTATGTACGGTATATTCTCTGAAAAATGGCCAAGAAATCATAAATTCTGCCGAGATAGAGAGAGAGAGAGAGAATATCTGTTCCAAAAACAGGAAAACATTACACATTAATAACATTGTTTAAAAAAAAAGGAATAATAAGCAAACATAAAAACCCAGCCAGGACAATTTATTTTAGGAATTAAAGAGATTCAACTCAAAATTAAAATGTATGTTTTTGTGGAAGTAACAGTTATACAGTGAGAATCAATAGTTGACACTTGCATTTATATATAAATAGTACAAAGTTTGCCAGCTCTCACAAATTCCCGGTTGGGAACGGGAATTCCCACATTTCGGAATTTACTATAGCACGGGGCTAAAATGAAATGGGAGTAGGATTGTGACTAGTTTTCAGTCTGGGCATGCTCAGTTGTGTCAGTACAGAGTTCTAAAAATGGGGAATTTATCTCTTCTCAGACTTTCAAGCATATTTCTGCTTTCATAACAATATTTCAATTTTTTTTAAAGCAGATCATCTCCAAACAATATACCACATATTTAGGAACCATTTCATCTCCTAATCAAGATTAAGCTCTAAATATTTGATTTTGTGACTGCGTGCTATAGTGAATACCCTTTCAGACGATTTAGTTGTTTTCTATGGATTTTAGACCCTTTTGACCATTTGTTTCCCCATTTGCAGACTAGGTGCTATAGTAAATAAACCCCTATGTGTCTGTGAATGCTCTGCCTGTTTGTGTCTGTATCAGATCCAATTGCTGTTTAGCTCTCACCTGCAGAGCACTAGACTGAGAGACCCAGGGATTGTGAGATATGCAGCGTCTTCACAGGAAATGTCAGTTCTCATACTACAGACAAGGGTCATGCCTGTGTGTAGTGCCACGCCATATGCCTCATGTTTGAACAGAACCATAAACTGCTGACAAAGGAATATGAAGATTTCCTCTACTACAGGCTGTGTGTGCAGGGCAACAAATGATACCATGAAACTTCACAATCAATGCATATCTTATGCAGGTATAAAACACAAGGTGCAGGTAGGAAGGTTCATAATGCCTTTGCCAATTTTTAACAAATCAAGGAGTAATTCACATGGGATGTTGAGCAGTAATTACTGCTTAGTTTAATGGGCTATGATGCATCAAGCCCTTGTCTAAACGGAGGCTAGGATAAAACTTTGTAAAAATGTCTTCTCTGCTATCTTCGCTCAGCATTGCCAAGTTATTTGCTCAGATTTGACTACTTTATCAGTGTGAGTCAGACAGTTTTGCCTTGAGGAAGAATGAGCAGACTCATCTGACCAGCTGTCCCTTTTATCTCTGTCCTACAGCTGGAAGGACAGAATTAATGCTAGTGGTCACACTGCTCACGTCACTAAGTTTCCCTGTAGTGTGCGCAGTGACATTTGCCACTGAGTCTCAGTAGGATGATATATGTAACATCTGCAAGGTTTATAGCTGCATCTTCGTTCTTCTCTCAGCTTATTTTCAAAATATCTCTAAATCAGCCTTTAAATGTAAGCAGTTTTAGTGTCCTTTCACATAGGCGTCATCCGTTCAATCACATTTTTTTAAAGGAAAAAATGGATTCTGTTTACATCAGCTTTTACATCAGTTTTCAGTTCAGTTCAGTTTTTCATCATTTTTTTTTTTCATCTGCCAGATGGCATCCTTAACAACCATGACTGATCCCTGCTACTAGGGCCTTGTGTCTGGTATGGATGGGGGGGAGCAACTTCACTCCAAAAATAAATAAAAAATGGCGTGAGGTCCCCCCCAAAATCCATACTAGACCCCTCCAAGTGAATGAGTATGGGGTAAATAGTATCCCTATTCATTCACACAAAAAATGACTAATTTAAATTAACACACAAAATAGTCCTTTATATATATAAAAAAAAGTCCCTTGATGTAGATCCATCGTCAATCACGCCGTCCAGCGATGTAGGTGCACGTCAATCACGATGAACAATGGCCACTGACCCTCACGAAAAGAAAAAATTTTTGCCTGCCAAACCCAACTGATCGCGTTGCTTGCCCACTCCAAAAGACATTGCTGGTTCCCCCAACTGCTAAAGGGAACAAAAGGGGAGTCATCCCGTCACATCACCTGGTGACCCACCCCTTTGTTTACATTAGCGTTAGCATCAGGAGAAGTGTAGCTGTGATCCGCTCTGCTGATAAAGTAAACAAAGGGGTGGGTCATCCTGGGACATCACCTGGTGACCCCTGCCTCTTTGTTTACTTTAGACAAAATTGGAGAAGCAGCGTGTGCAAGGAGAGGGGGCAGTGTGTACAGCAGACAAGGATGGGGGGGACAATGTGTGCAAGGAGGGGGGGGCACAGTTTGTACAGAGAGACTCCATGCTTTCCGTTCTATGACATTGACGGCATAAGAGGAGCCGTGATCCAGCCCCACCACTAAAGGAAACAATGACATCACCCGGTGAGCCTGTCCCTTTGTTTACGTTAGTTCTGGGAGAAGTGGAGCTGTCATTCCATCCACCGCTAAAATATACAAAGGGGTGGAGTCACCCAGTGATGTCACAGATGACCATGCCCCTTTGTTTCCTTTAGCTATGGGGCCAGATCACAGCTCTGCTTCTCCTGGCACTTAAGTAAACAAAAGGGTAGGTTGCCAGGTGATGTCACAGATGACCAGGCCCCTTTGTTTCCTTTAGCAGTGGGGCCGGATCACAGCTCTGGGGTGGAGAGGCAGGGAGGGGGTTTTGTTTAGGGTTGAGAGACAGGGAGGAGGGGTTTATATAGGGTGGAGAGACAGGGAGGGGGTTTTGTTTAGGGTGGAGATACAGGGAGACAGGGAGAGGGGTTTGTTTAGGGTGGAGAGGCAGGTGGTGGTTTGTTTAGAAGCTCCACCCCCTCCCCTCCATGTAGCTCTGCAGCAGCTGAGACACCCAGGGAAAGTTATCAGAGGTGGGGGGAGAGGGAGCCTAGCTAACGGCACAACACACTACTTACCGGGTAGCAGTCACTCGGCAGCCGCCCGCAGAAGAGTCCGAGGAGGGAAAGCATGTCGCCGGGATGAGTCAAGCACAGAGCTAAGGGGAGGAGCGGGGCCAGTGTATGCGGGGACACATAACCCCATGCTGGAGATCATAAGACCTATCATCTGTGTGTGCGAGTGTCAGGAGAGGCTGGGAGGCAGTAAGGAGCAGCCAAAGTCAGGTGGCAGAGTGGACGCCTACAAACCACGTCATTGGTTGCTAGGACGTTGGAGGTCCTAGCAACCAGGAACTGAGAGATTGAAGTGGAGGGGGAGAATCGGAGAACGCAAGCAGGTAATGTAATCCATACTGGGTGCAATGTGTGAGTGCATTGAGGATATCCCACTGAATGGAGCCCACTGCTGGAACCTGCTCTGGCAGTGGGATCCGGGACTTCAGCTAAGATCTGTGGGACCCCGGGACTTACTTGACATTTATTTGATTTTTAGATTGTAGGAAACGCCTGCTAAATTGATTATATTTGCAGCTCATGGTACATCAGTAGGGATATGTCCCCTTTCAATGGTAGTCAGTGTAGGCAGGAGATCAATAATCCATGCTCACTGCTCACGGAACCCCTATAATTGAGAAAGCCTATCTTACAATTTGTTTTCTTTAGAAAGCAGCCACAGCCTATTAGAAAAGTCTGTCCCCTGCCAACATGCTCCCGAGAAGGACTCTAGATCTCGGTGAGAAAGCAGTGATTTTTCTAAAGGGGTTTTGACACGCCCTCCTGAGTCAGAGCTAGAGCTCTCCAATTAGTAGGGAGTGCAAGATTTTCAGCAGGAATCGGCCAAGATTTGAAGCATGTATGGGCAGGCTGAATGTACCTAGTTGATCGGTTGATCAACTTGGGTACAACCAGCATGCCGGGTTTTAACTGTGATTATCGCTAGCGGCTGCTATAACCACTAGCAATTATCACTGTCTTCTTACGGTGCTCCGACATTAGAATATGTTCCTGTACTACTTCAAGCTGACTTCTATCAGACTTGTGCCTCAGAGTAGTACTCAAGTCGCCAGGAAGTCTCCTGGCAAAGTCTCACCAAAATCCTAATGCTGTAGTGCCTGGATGTTGGTAATTTGTTCCTTCATATTACGACTGCACCAAAATGTGAAGTTCACATTGAGACTCTACCAGAATGTGAGATCCACAGTGAGACTCCACCACAATGTGATGTTCACATTGAGACTTCATCCGAATGTGTCTTTCACATGGAGACTTCATCCGAATGTGTCTTTCACATGGAGACTACACCAGAATGTGACCTTCACATGGAGACTACACCAGAATGTGATTTTCACTTTGAGACTCCACCAGAATGTGACCTTAACACTGAAACGCCACCAGAATGTGACCCTCTTATTGAGACTCCAACAGAATGTGATGTTCACATGGAGACTACACCAGAATGTGATTTTCACTTTGAGACTCCACCAGAATGTGACCTTAAAACTGAAACGCCACCAGAATGTGACCTTCACATTGAGAGTCAACCAGAATGTGTCCTTCACAATGAGACTCCACCAGAATGTAACATTCACATTGCGACTCCACCAGAATGTGATCTACACATTGAGACACCACCAGAATATGACCTTCACATTGAGACACCACCAGAATATGGCCTTCACATTGAGAATCCACCAGAATGTGCTCCCTCTGCAGAAGAACCCCAGTCATCCCAATCAAAAGAAAGTAAAAAAGAAACACCCCAGAACAAGGAAAAAGACAGCTTGAGACTCCCCCAAAATGTAAAGTCAACATTGAGTCTCACCAAAAAGTGACGTTCACATTGAGACTCCACCAGAATGTGACGTTCACATTTAGACTCAACAGGAATTCTCCTGGCAAAGTCTCACTACAAGCCTAATGCTGTAGCACCTGGATGCTGGTAATTTGCTCCTTCATGTTGCGACTTCACCAGAATCTGACATTTACATTGAGACTCTACTAGAATGTGACATCCACTGTGAGACTCCACCACAATGTGATGTTCATATTGAGACTCTATCAGAATGTGACCTTCACATTGAAACTGCACCAGAATTTGACGCTCACATTAATATTGTTATTTTATAATTTTCTATTTTACATTCATTAGCGCTGCAATTTATTTGTACAGAGGTGTTTTGGGTATATCAATCTTTATTGCATGCAGCTTTTTGTAGATTTTAAACACTATTTTTATGATTATTTAAAAAAAATGCATTGAATTTTTTTAACTTTTTTCTTTTTTTTTAACTTTACTATTTTTTTACATAATTTCATCAGAGTAGTTCAGTGTCACCAATGTGACACTGTACTACTCTGGGGGGCAGATCAAGGTTTTTTTGTTTTTTTTACACTTTGTCGTTACTGTGATGATCACTGTAACAGCAAGGTTTTGAACTGTCATGAATGGGTTGTTTTCATAACAGCTGTGATTTACTATTGTGTGTTGTGATTGGCCCGCAGCTATCACATGGTACAGGTATAGGAATCACAGCTGTTATGTATGAAATGTATTCATAACAGCTATGTTGACATTGCGATCATGTGCTTGCATAGAGATCACATGATCCCCCAGCCTCGTAAAGTTGCCAGGTATCGGGAGCGGTAATATGCTGTGTCCACCGTGCTACATGCACCTGGAAAATGCTGAATGATGTCATGTACATGATCCAGTCTGCCCCATGTCCCCCCGACAGTAAATGTACTGTGGGTGTGTGGAAAGAGGTAATGTCCGCTCTTTTGTTTATATGCTGCTGTCAGTGGGGAAGGTTGGAGAACTGTCTAGAACTAGAGGGTTAGGAGGAGCTACTGTGAATATTTATCGGGCCTCAGCCAAGCCCCAGATGTGGGCTAGCAGGGAACTGGGACAACCCCATAAATAGACATGAGCTATTTCAGCAGGGGAGTCAGGTGGAAGATGGAGAAGCAGTACTGAGAGGCTGTTGGTGGCCTTTGAGGGACCCCTAACAGAGGGGTTTCCTTGGGCAGGGTGCTCAGGAAGGCTGGCTTGGAAGGATCCTAACACAGGAGGCTGTCAGGAAAGGGTTCACCCGTTGGTGGCGCTGTTGGTTTCTTGGATCACAGTATCAGTGTCCACCAGCCGGTGTCGTCCAACACTCAGGACCTGTAGGGAGAAGACTCACCTGCTGGTGGCACTGTTAGATCCTTGGGCCGTAGTACCGGTGTCCACCAGCGGGTGTATCCCGGCAGTGTGGAGCAGGCAGCACCTCCTGCGCTCAGGTGTTACGTGAGGCCAATTACCTGCATTCACATAAATACATAAATACCCGGCTAATGATTACTCTCATCGTCTTGGTATCGTCCTTGCGCCCTGACCTGCTAGCTTGTTATCTGACTCTGAACCTGTTCCTGTGCCCTGAATCTGTGACCTGTGTATCTGATCCTGTCTCCCTGTCCTGATCCCTATCCTGTTACCTTGCATCCCTGCTCTGCAGTCTGAACCGTCTATTCTCTCCCTGTCCTGTGTTCCTTACCCAATCTGCTGATCTCTCTGTGTATGACCTTGGCCTGGCTTACGTTTATGTTTCTGGAACATCCCTTGCCCATCTGCTGATCTGCTGTGTATGACCCTGGCATGGCTATTGTTTATGATTCTGGTATTTCCCACTTATTGTACTTATCTGTCTGTTGTTATTTGTGGGTCTCTGTCTGTTGGTTGGTTATTGCACTGTGTCATATTGGAGGTGGTTGTATTTATATTATTCACTTACTTTAATAAATCATTATATTTTCACTTACATGTGTTTGGTGTTCCTCTGTAGCTAACCACGCAGTTCTGGTCACACCTGGTACATGACAGTATACCAAGGCCATCCCTGACCAGAAGTGGCTATACAGAGGAAATCTTGGTTCAGGTTGCTTGCTGCAATGAATTTGGATGTGATACCTTATTATGCTCTGCTGGCGTCAGAGAGTAGTGAATATCTCCGCCAGACACTGAAAGAGTGGACCAGTGATCAGCTACTAGAGATCATTTGTTTTGCTCACTCCTGGGTTGATCCGGGCTGTATGCTGTTTGGGGATGTTCAGCCTTTAATTCAAATCTGCACAGAGCTGGCTTTGCCCTGCATCCCAGAGGGTAATGATGATTTTTCTCCCCCTTTCAGTATTAATCCGGTCACATTATATGGCTTCTGGAAGATGACTCTCCATACTTTTTTGAACATTACACAGCCTGTTCCCAACAGATGATAAAAGAATGTGTTGATTCTGTACAATCCCTTGTCAGACAGGCAGTATGTAACCTGCAGTTTGTGCAACCACTACTTTTAGCATGGTCTGGTATTTTGCAATCAGCCCCAGCCAGCCCACAAAACACATCTCTGCTGCCAGACACCTGCCTGCCCAAGAGTTTTTTTCCCCTTCACCCATGGCAACCTCCGTTTCAGCCCAATATACCCTGCTTCCCACCAAATATCAATACCCGGTCTCTACCTGCTGCACTTATCCTGCCTTTAACCCACCTGCCTCTTCTCTGCTACCTACAACTTCCCCACAAAAAACTTCCTCTGGCCGCTGTTCCCTCTTACTTGCCATATCCCAGCCCTTCTCTTCAGTATGCCTCACCTCCTACCTACAGTCCTGCAGTCACCTACAGATCTCCAGCAGTTAAGCCAAAGAAAAAACGGAAGTTCTTTCCAACCCACACGATCCTGCCAGTAACCCAACCTGCCTCCACCCCAACCAACCTGCTCCAGTCTGCTTGCATGCCAGCTGAACCTGATAACTAGGGATGAGCCAAACACCCCCGGGTTCGGTTCGCACCAGAACCTTCGAACGGACCGAAAGTTCGCGCGAATTTTCGAACCCTATTCGTTATAATGGACGCGAATGTTCGAAATCAAAATTGCTAATTACAACGGCCAATATGCATGTTAATGTCATAAAACAGGTTTGGGGACCCGGGTCCTGCCCCAGGGGACATATATCAATGCAAAAAGAAATTTTAAAAACTAAAGTTTTTTCGGGAGCAGTCATTTTAATGATGCATAAAGTGAGAAAAAAAAAAGTGAAATTTTCCTTTAAATATGGTACCTGGGGGGTGTCTAAAGTATGCCTGTGAAGTGGCATGTGTTTCCCGTGTTTAGAACTGTCCTTGCACAAAATGACATTTGTAAAGGAAAAAAAGAAGCCATTTAAAACCACTTGCGGCTTTAATGTCATGTCTTGTCCTGGCCGCCATATGGCTGAAAATCCTTGAGAAAAATGGCATGGCTACCCCATCACCCCCCCCCCCACCCCAGCCCCTTTGGGTCTTGTATGGATACTAAGGGGGACCCCGCACCCAAAATAAAACCCTATACCTACAACCCTATATACTCTGAACAGCAGTATATAGGTGGTGCAAACAAGACATGGACTGTAGGTTTGTTCTTAAGTAGAATCTGAACAGGTACATTATGAAGTGTAGCTACATCCCAAAAAAATCAATTTTTAAGCTTTTTGGAGAACATAGGGAGGGGTTATCACCCCTGTAACATTTGCTGTCTTTACACATCTGTTCAGAACATGTCACCTCACTTTCCGTCCCAATGACAAATGTTTTTGGAAAAGTGGGGTTTTAATTGAAACAAGGATTGGTGATAAAGCATCAGTAGAGAGGAGATACCTTTTTCCCAAATTAAATCTAACAGGATAGAATTTTCCTTCCTAGGGGTAGATTTCCTCTCACTTCCTGTTTTCTCTTGCCGTTTGCAAGTAGGAGTCGTTTGTAAGTTGGATGTTTGAAAGTAGGGGCCTGCCGTATATACTCTGCAGAAATTTGCCCTATTAGATGTTGGTGTAGCCACAAGACTGGTGGGCACAGGAATGGGCCCTGCTGTGAGTTAATAGATCAAGATTTGTACTTGCATGCACCTGTTGAACCGGGCAGAAAAATTGGGCCTTTGGTGGTGGTGGTGGTGGTGGTGGACGGTGTTGCCACAAGACTGTAAGCCCTCACAGTTACTCTTGGTGGGTGCAGGAATGGGCCCTGCTGTGAGTTATTAGATCAAGATTTGTAATTGCATGCACCTGTTGAACAGGGCAGAAAAATTGGGCCTTTGGTGGTGGTGGTGGACGGTGTTGCCACAAGACTGTAGGCCCTCATAGTTACTCTTGGTGGGCGCAGGAATGGGCCCTGCTGTGAACTATTAGATCAAGATTTGTAATTACACGCCCCTGTTAAACAGGGGCTGAAAAATTGTGCCTTAGGCATTGGTGCTGGTGCCACAACACTGCAACCCCTCACAGATACTGTACTTGGAGCACAGCAGTCACACCTGTTGCGAAGCATCTTTTTAAAAAATTGTAATTACACGCCCCTGTTATACAGGGGCTGAAAAATTGTGCCTTAGGCACTGGTGCTGGTGCCACAACACTGCAACCCCTCACAGATACTGTACTCTGAGCACAGCAATGAGACCTGTTGCAAAGCATTGCCTAAAAATTGTAATTACATGCCCCAACAGGGGCTGAAAAATTGTGCCTTAGGCACTGGTGCTGGTGCCACAACACTGCAACCCCTCACAGATACTGTACTCTGAGCACAGCAGTCAGACCTGTTGCGAAGCATCTTTTTAAAAAATTGTAATTACACGCCCCTGTTATACAGGGGCTGAAAAATTGTGCCTTAGGCACTGGTGTGGTGGCATGGATCATTGAGGAGGAGGAAGAGGATAGTCAGTGAACATAACAGGACAGTCACTCAGCATCAGCATAGGCAGTCTTGAAGGGATGTGACATTATAAATTATTCCGTTATATCCGCTTCAGGTGTCTGGTAGCTGGTGGTGATCCAAGACTGATTCATTTTTATGAAGGTCAGTCGATCAACCGAGTCGGTGGACAGGCGCACCCTATGATCGGTGACAAATCCTCCAGCAGCACTGAATGTGCGTTCGGAAAGAACGCTGGATGCAGGACAGGCCAGTAGCTCAATTGCATACTGTGCAAGCTCTGGCCAGTGATCCATCCTCAGGACCCAGTAAGCCAGAGGATTTTCGGTGGGAAAGGTGTCCAAGTCTGACCTTGCCCCTAGGTATTCCTGGACCATGTATATCAGACGCTGGCGATGGTTGCTGGAACCGATCATACCTTGGGGCTGCGGACTAAAAAATTGTCTGAACGCATCGGTCAGACGTCCACCTTCCCCACCGCTCCTTCTGCTACTGACCGAAGCCTCAGCAACTCGTCGTCCAGGACCAGGAGTTTGTAACCTCCCAGTTTCTGGGAACGCGTTGCACAGACCTTTCTGCAAGGCCTCCCTGAGATGTCTCATCCTATGCTCCCTCTGCGACGGCAAGATAAGGTCCGCAACCTTACCCTTGTACCGTGGATCAAGGAGAGTGGCCAGCCAGTAATGGTCACTCTCCTTGATCCGAAGAACACGAGGATCCTTCCGCAGGCTTTGCAGGATCAGGGAGGCCATGCAGCGTAGGTTAGCTGAGGCATTCGGTCCGGAGTCTTCTGGGTCACTGAGGATGACATGATCGCCAGCCACCTCCTCCCAGCCACGTACAAGTCCACTGGTTTGTTGGGACTGTACATCATCCCTAAAAGACTGCTGCTGCTGATGCTGAGTGCCAGGCTCCACCTCCATGCTCACACAATCCTCCTCCTCCTCCTCCTCCTCTTCCTGTGTGATGGGTGGGACAGAAGGAACATTGTCTGGATAAAGGGGGCCTTGAGAGACAAGGAAGTCCTCCTCTTCCTGCCTCTGTTCTGCCTCAAGTGCCCTGTCCATTATCCCACGCAGCGTATGCTCCAACAGGTGGACAAGAGGTACAGTGTCACTGATGCATGCACTGTCACTGCTCACCATCCTCGTGGCCTCCTCAAATGGTGAGAGGACAGTGCATGCATCCCTGATCATGCTCCACTGGCGTGGGGAAAAAAAGCCAAGCTCCCCTGTCCCTGCCCTGGTGCCGTAGTCGCAAAGGTACTCATTGATGGCCCTCTGCTGCGTGTGCAGTCGCTGCAGCATGGCCAACGTTGAGTTCCACCTGGTGGGCATGTCACATATTAGGCGGTTCTTGGGCAGGTTCAGCTCCTTTTGCAGCTCAGTCAGCCGAGCACTGGCATTATAAGATCGGCGGAAATGCACACAGACTTTCCTGGCCTGCCTCAGGACATCCTGTAAGCCTGGGAACCTGCCCAAGAACCGCTGCACAACCAGGTTGAGGACGTGAGCCATACAGGGCACATGGGTGAGCTGCCCCTGTCGCAGGGCGGAGAGGAGGTTGGTGCCATTATCAGAAACGACCATTCCTGGCTTAAGCTGGCGTGGCGTCAACCACCTCTCGGCCTGCCCCTGCAGAGCTGCCAGACCCTCTGGCCCAGTGTGGCTCCTGTCCCCCAAACACACCAGCGCAAGCACGGCATGGCATCTTTTTGCCTGCGTACTCGCGTAGCCCCTTGTACGCCTACGGAGCACCGCTGGTTCCGAGGACAGAGCACTCGAAGAGGACATGGAGGAAGAAGAAGAGGAGGGGGTGGAGGAGAGAGGTGTGTCACAACCAGTAGTAGCATTTTGGAGGCGTGGTGGCGGAACAACCTCCAACACTACTGCACCTTGTCCTGCATCCCTCCCAGCTGCCAATAGAGTGACCCAATGGGCCGTGAAAGAAAGATAACGTCCCTGTCCATGCCTGCTGGACCATGAGTCAGCGGTAATATGCACCTTACCGCTGACCGCCCTGTCCAGCGAGGCATGGACATTGCCTTCCACATGCCAGTAGAGAGACGGAATCGCCTTCCGTGAGAAAAAGTGGCGTTTGGGAACCTGCCACTGAGGAACCGCACTTTGAACAAACTCACGGAAGGGGGCCGAGTCTATCAACTGAAAAGGCAGCAGTTGAAGTGCTAGCAATTTAGCCAAGCTAGCATTCAACCACTGGGCATGTGGATGGCTGGGAGTATACTTCTTTCGACGGTCCAGCAGCTGGGGCAGGGAAATTTGCCTGCTACAATCGGACGTCGGTGTACTGCAAGTACTTGGTTGTGACACACCTAATTCTACACCTTCAGTCCTCTCAGAGCAGCTTTCAGAGAGGACTGAAGATATAGTGGGGATGGAGATCCCAGCTGATGAGGAGCAAGGAGAGGTCCGCTTTGTTCTTTGGTGTGGGTCTTTTATGTGTGCTTGCCAACGAGCTGCATGGCAGGTCGACATATGTCTGCTCATGCTTGTGGTGCCCAAGCGGCTGATGTTTTGGCCACGCGAGATACGCTTGAGACAAATATTGCAAATAGCAGTGGTGCGATCTGATGCACTCGTCTCAAAAAAGGCCCACACCAAAGAACTTTTGTGATAACGTGCAGAGGCAGCGCCCTGCACAGGCGGAGCTCTGCGGTGTGGTACAGTTGCTGTGCTGGCCTCTAGCTGGCCTCCAGGGGGCATCCTGCCTCGTTGGACATGTGACGCTGCATCCTCCTCCTCCTCCTCCTCTCTCCCTTCAGGCACCCACGTGGAGTCAGTGACCTCATCATCCCCTCCCTCTTCACCACTAGAGCAAACCTGGCAGTAAGCTGCAGCTGGTGGAACACTACTGCCAGATTGCTGTCCTTCAGCATCCCCTCTCTCTGCGCGCACACTACTGACTTCCTCAAGCTGGGTATCATCATCCGAGCCTTCGAATCGTTGGGCATCCTCCTGGAGCATGTACCCAACACTGTGCTCAAACAGTTCGGGGGACTCCTCAGGAGGACATGGTGGGTCTAGGGAAGGGGTGGCTGATGATGCCATTGAGTACGCGTTGGCAGCTGCTCTGCCAGTACCCTGAGCCTGGGTGAGAGAGGATGAGGAGGATGAGGAGGGCTTGGTCATCCATTCTACCAAGCCTTCGGCATGATGCGGCTCCACATGTCCAGCTGCCGAAAACAAAGACAAGCGTGTCCCATGGCCACGTGCTGATGACGATGCACGACCACGTCCACGGCCAGCACTGTTGTCTCTAGAAACAGAGCCTGCCTGCCCTGTGTTCTTGCCTCGGCACGCTCTGCCTCTCCTTGGCGGTCTTCCAGCCATTGTAGTCGGTAGTGTATATAGTATAAAAAATAGAACTCCTATGTGTGCTCACAACACACTGTAGGTCCTATGGGTGCTGACACTAACACACTATAGGTACTATGTGTGCTGCTGACAAGAAAATATAGGAGCTCTGTTTGCTGCCACTAACACACTAGAAGTCCTATTGGTGCTTCTGAGATGAAAATATAGGAGCTCTGTGTGATGCCACTAACACACTAGAAGTCCTATGGGTGCTGCTGAGAAGAAAATATAGGAGCTCTGTGTGATGCCACTAACACACTAGAAGTCCTATGGGTGCTTCTGAGATGAAAATATAGGAACTCTGTGTGATACCACTAACACACTAGAAGTCCTATGGGTGCTTCTGAGAAGAAAATATAGGAGCTCTGTTTGCTGCCACTAACACACTAGAAGTCCTATGGGTGCTGCTGAGAAGAAAATATAGGAGCTCTGTGTGATGCCACTAACACACTAGAAGTCCTATGGGTGCTTCTGAGATGAAAATATAGGAGCTCTGTGTGATGCCACTAACACACTAGAAGTCCTATGGGTGCTGCTGAGAAGAAAATATAGGAGCTATGTGTGATGCCACTAACACACTAGAAGTCCTATGGGTGCTTCTGAGATGAAAATATAGGAGCTCTGTGTGATGCCACTAACACACTAGAAGTCCTATGGGTGCTTCTGAGATGAAAATATAGGAGCTCTGTTTGCTGCCACTAACACACTAGAAGTCCTATGGGTGCTGCTGAGAAGAAAATATAGGAGCTCTGTGTGATGCCACTAACACACTAGAAGTCCTATGGGTGCTTCTGAGATGAAAATATAGGAGCTCTGTGTGATGCCACTAACACACTAGAAGTCCTATGGGTGCTGCTGAGAAGAAAATATAGGAGCTATGTGTGATGCCACTAACACACTAGAAGTCCTATGGGTGCTTCTGAGATGAAAATATAGGAGCTCTGTGTGATGCCACTAACACACTAGAAGTCCTATGGGTGCTGCTGAGAAGAAAATATAGGAGCTCTGTTTGCTGCCACTAACACACTAGAAGTCCTATGGGTGCTGCTGAGAAGAAAATATAGGAGCTCTGTGTGATGCCACTAACACACTAGAAGTCCTATGGGTGCTTCTGAGATGAAAATATAGGAGCTCTGTGTGATGCCACTAACACACTAGAAGTCCTATGGGTGCTGCTGAGAAGAAAATATAGGAGCTCTGTGTGATGCCACTAACACACTAGAAGTCCTATGGGTGCTTCTGAGATGAAAATATAGGAACTCTGTGTGATGCCACTAACACACTAGAAGTCCTATGGGTGCTGCTGAGAAGAAAATATAGGAGCTCTGTTTGCTGCCACTAACACACTAGAAGTCCTATGGGTGCTTCTGAGAAGAAAATATAGGAGCTCTGTGTGATGCCACTAACACACTAGAAGTCCTATGGGTGCTGCTGAGAAGAAAATATAGGAGCTCTGTTTGCTGCCACTAACACACTAGAAGTCCTATGGGTGCTGCTGAGAAGAAAATATAGGAGCTCTGTGTGATGCCACTAACACACTAGAAGTCCTATGGGTGCTTCTGAGATGAAAATATAGGAACTCTGTGTGATGCCACTAACACACTAGAAGTCCTATGGGTGCTGCTGAGAAGAAAATATAGGAGCTCTGTTTGCTGCCACTAACACACTAGAAGTCCTATGGGTGCTTCTGAGATGAAAATATAGGAGCTCTGTTTGCTGCCACTAACACACTAGAAGTCCTATGGGTGCTGCTGAGAAGAAAATATAGGAGCTCTGTGTGATGCCACTAACACACTAGAAGTCCTATGGGTGCTTCTGAGATGAAAATATAGGAGCTCTGTGTGATGCCACTAACACACTAGAAGTCCTATGGGTGCTGCTGAGAAGAAAATATAGGAGCTCTGTTTGCTGCCACTAACACACTAGAAGTCCTATGGGTGCTGCTGAGAAGAAAATATAGGAGCTCTGTGTGATGCCACTAACACACTAGAAGTCCTATGGGTGCTGCTGAGAAGAAAATATAGGAGCTCTGTTTGCTGCCACTAACACACTAGAAGTCCTATGGGTGCTGCTGAGAAGAAAATATAGGAGCTCTGTGTGATGCCACTAACACACTAGAAGTCCTATGGGTGCTTCTGAGATGAAAATATAGGAGCTCTGTGTGATGCCACTAACACACTAGAAGTCCTATGGGTGCTGCTGAGAAGAAAATATAGGAGCTCTGTGTGATGCCACTAACACACTAGAAGTCCTATGGGTGCTTCTGAGATGAAAATATAGGAACTCTGTGTGATGCCACTAACACACTAGAAGTCCTATGGGTGCTGCTGAGAAGAAAATATAGGAGCTCTGTTTGCTGCCACTAACACACTAGAAGTCCTATGGGTGCTTCTGAGAAGAAAATATAGGAGCTCTGTGTGATGCCACTAACACACTAGAAGTCCTATGGGTGCTTCTGAGATGAAAATATAGGAACTCTGTGTGATGCCACTAACACATTAGAAGTCCTATGGGTGCTGCTAAGAAGAAAATATAGGAGCTCTGTTTGCTGCCACTAACACACTAGAAGTCCTATGGGTGCTTCTGAGAAGAAAATATAGGAGCTCTGTGTGATGCCACTAACACACTAGAAGTCCTATGGGTGCTTCTCAGATGAAAATATAGGAACTCTGTGTGATGCCACTAACACATTAGAAGTCCTATGGGTGCTGCTGAGAAGAAAATATAGGAGCTCTGTTTGCTGCCACTAACACACTAGAAGTCCTATGGGTGCTGCTGAGAAGAAAATATAGGAGCTCTGTGTGATGCCACTAACACACTAGAAGTCCTATGGGTGCTGCTGAGAAGAAAATATAGGAGCTCTGTTTGCTGCCACTAACACACTAGAAGTCCTATGGGTGCTTCTGAGATGAAAATATAGGAGCTCTGTGTGATGCCACTAACACACTAGAAGTCCTATGGGTGCTGCTGAGAAGAAAATATAGGAGCTCTGTTTGCTGCCACTAACACACTAGAAGTCCTATGGGTGCTGCTGAGAAGAAAATATAGGAGCTCTGTGTGATGCCACTAACACACTAGAAGTCCTATGGGTGCTGCTGAGAAGAAAATATAGGAGCTCTGTTTGCTGCCACTAACACACTAGAAGTCCTATGGGTGCTGCTGAGAAGAAAATATAGGAGCTCTGTGTGATGCCACTAACACACTAGAAGTCCTATGGGTGCTTCTGAGATGAAAATATAGGAGCTCTGTGTGATGCCACTAACACACTAGAAGTCCTATGGGTGCTGCTGAGAAGAAAATATAGGAGCTCTGTGTGATGCCACTAACACACTAGAAGTCCTATGGGTGCTTCTGAGATGAAAATATAGGAACTCTGTGTGATGCCACTAACACACCTGAAGTCCTATGGGTGCTGCTGAGAAGAAAATATAGGAGCTCTGTTTGCTGCCACTAACACACTAGAAGTCCTATGGGTGCTTCTGAGAAGAAAATATAGGAGCTCTGTGTGATGCCACTAACACACTAGAAGTCCTATGGGTGCTGCTGAGAAGAAAATATAGGAGCTCTGTTTGCTGCCACTAACACACTAGAAGTCCTATGGGTGCTGCTGAGAAGAAAATATAGGAGCTCTGTTTGCTGCCACTAACACACTAGAAGTCCTATGGGTGCTGTTGGGGTGCAATGCTGTGCTAACAGCACTGCGGTTGGTACTACTGCAATACTGTACTAACAGTAAGCACGCACCAGACTAATCCCCAGCAGCAGCTAATAACACGCTAACTGTGCAATCAGCAGCAATGAATGATCAATGACTTAGGTAGCAATGGTTTAGCAAAGAAATAGCCAATGGTTTAGCAAAGAAGAGCAAATCTTTCAGTATCAAGCAAAGACAGAATCAGCGGACTGATCTCTCCTAAAGCCGGAACTCATGTGACCGGGGCCGATGGCGTGGCGGCCTTTTAAATGGTGGGGCATGTACTAAAGCCCCTGAGCTGTAATTGGCTACAGGCGTCCTGCCTGTAGCCAATTATTGCTCTCCGAGTTTTGGGCGCTGTGATTGGCCAAGCATGCGGGGTCACAGTGCATGCTTGGCCAATCATCAGCCAGCAATGCACTGCGCCGGCCGCGCCGGCCGCAATGCATTGCGGGGCCGCTCGCATCACACGAATGTGATGCGAACGGCCCAAATAGTTCTGGGCTCGACGAGCGAGCGAACGCCCGGTGCTCGATTCGAACATGGGTTCGAATCGAGCACCGGGCCCATCCCTACTGATAACCCATCTGATTCTGCCAAACCTCTGCCTGCTAGCCAGCCAGTGTCTCCACCTGAAGTTCCTGTGCCCCAGTCTGATGTTACTGTTGTTCAGTCTGATGTACCAGTGCCTGCTGTCAAGTCTGATGTGCCTGCTGTTCAGCCTGCTGTGCCAGCGTCTGTGCCTGCCACCCAGTCAGATGTGTCTGCTGTCCAGTCTGACGCCCCAGTGACGGCTGTCCAGTCTGACGCCCCAGTGACGGCTGTCCAGTCTTATGCCTCAGTGCCTGCTATCCTGTATACCAGCCCGAAGTTCCTGTATGCCAGCCCAAAGTTTCTGTATGCCAGCCCAAAGTTCCTGTATGCCAGCCCAAAGTTCCTGTATGCCAGCCCAAAGTTCCTGTATGCCAGCCAAAAGTTCCTGTGCCTGTATGCCAGCTTGAAGTCCCGATGCCTGTATCCCAGCCTGTTGCGGTGCCTGCCTTACAGTCTGATGTCACAGTGCCTGTCTTCCAGTTTGATGTCTCGGTACCTGCCTTCCAGTATGATGTCGCGGTGCCTGTCTTCCAGTCTGATGTCTCGGTGCCTGCCTTCCAGTCTGATGTCTCGGCGCCTGCCTTCCAGTCTGATGTCTCGGCGCCTGCCTTCCAGTCTGATGTCTCGGCGCCTGCCTTCCAGTCTGATGTCTCGGCGCCTGCCTTCCAGTCTGATGTCTCGGCGCCTGCCTTCCAGTCTGATGTCTCAGCGCCTGCCTTCCAGTCTGATGTCTCAGCGCCTGCCTTCCAGTCTGATGTCTCGGCGCCTGCCTTCCAGTCTGTCTCAGCGCCTGCCTTCCAGTCTGATGTCTCAGCGCCTGCCTTCCAGTCTGATGTCTTGGTGCCTGTGTCCCCGCTTGAAGTCCCGGTGCCTGTGTCCCCGCTTGAAGTCCCGGTGTCCCAGTCTGAAGATCCGGTGTCCCAGTCTGAAGATCTGGTGTCCCAGCCTGAAGATCCGGTGTCCCAGCCTGAAGACCCGGTGACTGCGTCCGGCTTGCTGATCCGGGGCCCGTTACCCAGCCCACTGGGCCGGGGCCCGTTACTCAGCTTGCTGAGCCGATGCCTGTTACCCAGCCTGCCGCCCGGCCAGATGTCCCTGAGCCCGCTGCCCAGCTTGATGTCTTGGAACCCGCTGTCCAGCTCGATGACCCAGAGCCTGCTGCCCAGCTCGATGACCCAGAGCCTGCTGCCCAGCTCGATGACCCAGAGCCTGCTGCCCAGCTCGATGACCCGGCGCCTGCTGTCTGCCTGATGTGCCCGCTGTCTGCCCTGATGTGCCCGCTGTCCGGTTTGACGTACCTGTTGCTCAGTTTAATGTGCCTGATGTCCAGCCTGAAGTGCCGGATGCCCAGCCTGAAGTGCCTGATGACCAGTCTGAAGAGCCTGTTGCCCAGCCTGACGTACCCCCATCCATTGTTCTGCCTGATGCCAGAGACTATGGACAAATACAACTAGTTGGAACGTCCGGAGGCCGCTCCTTTGAGGGGGTACTGTCAGGAAAGGGTTCACCCGTTGGTGGCACTGTCGGTCTCTTGGATTGCAGTACCAGTGTCCACCAGCGGGTGTCATCCAACACTCAGGACCTGTAGTGAGAGGACTCACCTGCTGGTGGCACCGTTGGATCCTTGGGTCGTAGTGCCGGTGTATCCCGGCAGTGTGGAGCAGACAGCACCTCCTGCGCTCAGGTGTTACTTGAGGCCAATTACCTGCATTCACATAAATACCCGGCTAATGATTACTCTAATCGTCTTGGTATCGTCCTTGCGCCCTGACCTGCTAGCTTGTTATCTGACTCTGAACCTGTTCCTGTGCCCTGAATCTGTGACCTGTGTATCTGATCCTGTCTCCCTGTCCTGATCCCTATCCTGTTACCTTGCATCCCTGCTCTGCAGTCTGAACCGTCTATTCTCTCCCTGTCCTGTGTTCCTTACCCAATCTGCTGATCTCTCTGTGTATGACCTTGGCCTGGCTTACGTTTATGTTTCTGGAACATCCCTTGCCCATCTGCTGATCTGCTGTGTATGACCCTGGCATGGCTATTGTTTATGATTCTGGTATTTCCCACTTATTGTACTTATCTGTCTGTTGTTATTTGTGGGTCTCTGTCTGTTGGTTGGTTATTGCACTGTGTCATATTGGAGGTGGTTGTATTTATATTATTCACTTACTTTAATAAATCATTATATTTTCACTTACATGTGTTTGGTGTTCCTCTGTAGCTAACCACGCAGTTCTGGTCACACCTGGTACATGACAGTATACCAAGGCCATCCCTGACCAGAAGTGGCTATACAGAGGAAATCTTGGTTCAGGTTGCTTGCTGCAATGAATTTGGATGTGATAGCTTATTATGCTCTGCTGGCGTCAGAGAGTAGTGAATATCTCCGCCAGACACTGAAAGAGTGGACCAGTGATCAGCTACTAGAGATCATTTGTTTTGCTCACTCCTGGGTTGATCCGGGCTGTATGCTGTTTGGGGATGTTCAGCCTTTAATTCAAATCTGCACAGAGCTGGCTTTGCCCTGCATCCCAGAGGGTAATGATGATTTTTCTCCCCCTTTCAGTATTAATCCGGTCACATTATATGGCTTCTGGAAGATGACTCTCCATACTTTTTTGAACATTACACAGCCTGTTCCCAACAGATGATAAAAGAATGTGTTGATTCTGTACAATCCCTTGTCAGACAGGCAGTATGTAACCTGCAGTTTGTGCAACCACTACTTTTAGCATGGTCTGGTATTTTGCAATCAGCCCCAGCCAGCCCACAAAAAACATCTCTGCTGCCAGACACCTGCCTGCCCAAGAGTTTTTTTCCCCTTCACCCATGGCAACCTCCGTTTCAGCCCAATATACCCTGCTTCCCACCAAATATCAATACCCGGTCTCTACCTGCTGCACTTATCCTGCCTTTAACCCACCTGCCTCTTCTCTGCTACCTACAACTTCCCCACAAAAAACTTCCTCTGGCCGCTGTTCCCTCTTACTTGCCATATCCCAGCCCTTCTCTTCAGTATGCCTCACCTCCTACCTACAGTCCTGCAGTCACCTACAGATCTCCAGCAGTTAAGCCAAAGAAGAAACGGAAGTTCTTTCCAACCCACACGATCCTGCCAGTAACCCAACCTGCCTCCACCCCAACCAACCTGCTCCAGTCTGCTTGCATGCCAGCTGAACCTGATAACCCATCTGATTCTGCCAAACCTCTGCCTGCTAGCCAGCCAGTGTCTCCACCTGAAGTTCCTGTGCCCCAGTCTGATGTTACTGTTGTTCAGTCTGATGTACCAGTGCCTGCTGTCAAGTCTGATGTGCCTGCTGTTCAGCCTGCTGTGCCAGCGTCTGTGCCTGCCACCCAGTCAGATGTGTCTGCTGTCCAGTCTGACGCCCCAGTGACGGCTGTCCAGTCTGACGCCCCAGTGACGGCTGTCCAGTCTTACGCCTCAGTGCCTGCTATCCTGTATACCAGCCCGAAGTTCCTGTATGCCAGCCCAAAGTTCCTGTATGCCAGCCCAAAGTTCCTGTATGCCAGCCCAAAGTTCCTGTGCCTGTATGCCAGCTTGAAGTCCCGATGCCTGTATCCCAGCCTGTTGCGGTGCCTGCCTTACAGTCTGATGACACAGTGCCTGTCTTCCAGTTTGATGTCTCGGTACCTGCCTTCCAGTATGATGTCGCGGTGCCTGTCTTCCAGTTTGATGTCTCGGTACCTGCCTTCCAGTATGATGTCGCGGTGCCTGTCTTCCAGTCTGATGTCTCGGTGCCTGCCTTCCAGTCTGATGTCTCGGCGCCTGCCTTCCAGTCTGATGTCTCGGCGCCTGCCTTCCAGTCTGTCTCAGCGCCTGCCTTCCAGTCTGATGTCTCAGCGCCTGCCTTCCAGTCTGATGTCTTGGTGCCTGTGTCCCCGCTTGAAGTCCCGGTGCCTGTGTCCCCGCTTGAAGTCCCGGTGTCCCAGTCTGAAGATCCGGTGTCCCAGTCTGAAGATCTGGTGTCCCAGCCTGAAGATCCGGTGTCCCAGCCTGAAGACCCGGTGACTGCGTCCGGCTTGCTGATCCGGGGCCCGTTACCCAGCCCACTGGGCCGGGGCCCGTTACTCAGCTTGCTGAGCCGATGCCTGTTACCCAGCCTGCCGCCCGGCCAGATGTCCCTGAGCCCGCTGCCCAGCTTGATGTCTTGGAACCCGCTGTCCAGCTCGATGACCCAGAGCCTGCTGCCCAGCTCGATGACCCGGCGCCTGCTGTCTGCCTGATGTGCCCACTGTCTGCCCTGATGTGCCCGCTGTCCGGTTTGATGTACCTGTTGCTCAGTTTAATGTGCCTGATGTCCAGCCTGAAGTGCCGGATGCCCAGCCTGAAGTGCCTGATGACCAGTCTGAAGAGCCTGTTGCCCAGCCTGACGTACCCCCATCCATTGTTCTGCCTGATGCCAGAGACTATGGACAAATACAACTAGTTGGAACGTCCGGAGGCCGCTCCTTTGAGGGGGTACTGTCAGGAAAGGGTTCACCCGTTGGTGGCACTGTCGGTCTCTTGGATTGCAGTACCAGTGTCCACCAGCGGGTGTCATCCAACACTCAGGACCTGTAGTGAGAGGACTCACCTGCTGGTGGCACCGTTGGATCCTTGGGTCGTAGTGCCGGTGTATCCCGGCAGTGTGGAGCAGACAGCACCTCCTGCGCTCAGGTGTTACTTGAGGCCAATTACCTGCATTCACATAAATACCCGGCTAATGATTACTCTAATCGTCTTGGTATCGTCCTTGCGCCCTGACCTGCTAGCTTGTTATCTGATCCTGAACCTGTGACCCGTTTATCTGATCCTGTCTCCCTGTCCTGATCCCTTATCCTGTTACCTTGCATCCCTGCCCTGCAGTCTGATCCATCCATCCTCTCCCTGTCCTGTGTTCCTTACCCCATCTGCTGATCTCCCTGTGTATGACCTTGGCCTGGCTTACGTTTATGTTTCTGGAACATCCCTTGTCCATCTGCTGATCTGCTGTGTATGACCCTGGCCTGGCTATTGTTTATGATTCTGGCATTTCCCACTTATTGTGCTTATCTGTCTGTTGTTATTTGTGGGTCTCTGTCTGTTGTTTGGTTATTGCACTGTGTCATATTGGAGGTGGTTGTATTTATATTATTCACTTACTTTAATAAATCATTATATTTTCACTTTCATGTGTTTGGTGTTCCTCTGTAGCTACCGTATATACACGAGTATAAGCCGACCCGAATATAAGACGAGGCACCTAATTTTACCACAAAAAACTGGGAAAACGTATTGACTCGAGTATAAGCCTAGGGTGTCCATGTGCATGCCTCACTGTGCCTTACTGTGCCCATGCCTCACTGTGTCCATTAATAGACATACGTTTAACATGGGAGTAAATGGAAGGGGTGCCCAGCTTTGAAAAATCGGTGCTCCCCAGACGTAGGTCCCCCAGGGAGAAAACTTTGCACACTTGTAGAGAACAGGGGCTATATGTGTGCCAAGTTTTGGGTCCAGGGGACCTACGGCCGGTCGGTACCAGGTCCCTAAAGTTACCGGAGAAATTACTGTTTAACATGGGAGTCTATGGAAGGAGTGCCCGGCTTTAAAAAAAAATCGGTGCTCCCCGGCCGTAGGTCCTCCGGACAACAAAACACTTATAGATGAACAGTGGGGTTATATGTGTGCCAAGATTTGGGTCCATGGGACCTAAGGTCGGCCAATACCGGGTACCCAAAGTCCGGGAGATCAGGCGCAAAAAGGTGACTCGAGTATAAGCCTAGGGGGGCATTTTCTTTTTTTTTTTTTTCTTTTTTTTTTATATCAAAAGGTTTTTATTGCTCACAAAAAAAAATACAAGGTACAAAAACGTAGCATGTTATATCCTTTACAATTAGCAAGATAAGTTTTTGACACTCCTTGGTCACATCAAAAATCACATACATTAAACAATCCGCTCAGAATTTCAAATAGCATATGCTGAACTGTACACATCCCATCAGTCTATCTCCCCTACCACCCGCCCACCTGTTGCCGGTGGGAGCATGCTACACACCTCCCAACAGCCTCATCCTCACCAATTCCAAGGGGCTCAAACCCAGTACAGCAAGTCATGCATCCCAGAGCCTATCAAACTTTCCTGCATTGCCCCTGTGCTGGTATATGTATTTCTCCATCAAAAGCATTTTACCCATCTGCTGTATCCACAGTTTGACCGTGGGTGGCTCCTCAGACTTCCACAGTAGTAGAATAGTTTTTCTCGCCTGGAACAATGCCCTAATAAATGCCATTTGAGTCACCTCCTCCGGGATCTCCCCCTCCAGTATTCCTAGCAAGCAACATAAGGGGTCAGAAGGAACGTTGGTCTGGAACACCAAATTAAGCGTAGCCAGTACCTCCGTCCAATATCTATGGAGTTTGGGGCAACGCCAGAGGAGGTGAATCAGATCCCCAGGCACCGCCCTACACCTACCGCATAGCGGATCGGGCAATCTTTCCATCTTAAAGAGTTTTACCGGTGTAAAATGTACTCTCAGTAGTATATATAGTTGGGATACCTTTTGTGCCACATTAAGCGAGCAGGCGTTGACCACCTGCATTGCCTCCTCCCAGAGCTCCCCCTCTATAGGACCAACATCAGTCTCCCACTGGCTCACCACTTTCATGGGGTGTCCCTCCAGAAACGAGAACAGCATGTTGTAGCACTGGGAGATGACACCCCTGGTCTCACAAGCATCCTGCAGCATGTGAAAGACAGGGGTGGGGGACTAAACCCACTCCACTGCATCTCCCTGAGCCCCGACAGCATGTTGCAACTGCAGGTAGTAAAACAACATATTATACGGGAGCGCATATCTCGAGTGAAGTATATGAAAAGGAAGTAAGGCCCCGTTATAAAACACTTGTCTCAGGTGGGTTATACCTAATGACCGCGACTTAGGGCCCTGCCGAAGTTTGGCCAGTTCAATGTAAGTGCTGTTCCCCCATAGCGGGCTGTACTTAGTGAACCCTGTGACATTCTGAAGTTGTTTGGCCTTATTCCACACCTTCTAAAGGAGTGAATAAGTGGGCATCTTTTTAATAGATTTCTGAAACCGTAGAGCCTCCAGCCCCTCCGGCACCGTGTCGGCCCCCGGGCCAAGCAGCATTAGCCTAGCCAAGGAGCACACAGGAGCCGGGACCATGGCACCTATCAGGTGCTGTAATTGCGCTGCCAGATAATATATCCAAGGGTTGGGGAGGGCAAGGCCCCCTCCCTCCTTTGGTTGCTGTAGTTGTTCCAATTTAATCCGGGGGGGGGGTTTGGTGTGCCACAATAATTGTCTAAAGAGGGAATTGACGACCCTGAAGATTTTAAGCGTGATAACAACAGGAGAATTGTGTAGCAGGTACAGCAGCTGGGGCATTAGTATAATTTTAATAAGGTTCGTCTAGCCAGCCAGGGACATCCGCAGTCTGTTCCATATCTGTATTTTATCCCTGAATATAGTCAATAAGTGGTATATGTTCAGCTGACAGAAATCTGTAATCACCGGGGAGATGAATACGCCCAGGTACTTGAATGAGGATGCTATGGGGACCGGGCAGGAGGGCCCCTCGCCTAGCGCGGGGGCCTCATCTAGGAACATCAGCGCCGACTTGGACCAGTTCATCGTAAGGCCCGAGAAACGGCCAAACTCTGTGATAAGGGACATGACCTGAGCCAATGATTCATCCACATCTTCCAAGAAGAGGAGCATGTCATCGGCGTATAGCATAATTTTCTCGTGTACATCGCCATAGCGGAAGCCCCTGACCGACCGGCAGTCTCGCACCAGAGCCGCCAGGGGCTCAATGGCCAGAGCGAAGAGCAGGGGGGATCCCTGCCTGGTCCCCCTGCCCAGCGCAAAGGCATGAGACATCCTGTCAGACATTCGTATGGCCGCCTGCGGCGAGCCATACAGCAGCCTCACCCACCCTAGGAACTGGGGTCCGAACCCGAACTTGGCCAGTACAGCCCATAGATACCGCCAGCCAACACTGTCGAATGCCTTATCGGCGTCAAGAGACAACAGTGCGAGGGAGGCATTTTCAGCACAAAAAAATGTGCTGAAAAACTCGGCTTACACTCGAGTATATACGGTAACCCCGCATTTCTGGTCACACCTGGTACATGACAGAGGCAGTGGAAGGATCCATGCCAAAGAGGCAGTGGGAAGGAGCAAGGAGAGACAGTGAGTAGACAAATGGGGAGAGACTGCATCTGTAGCAGGTCTCTCTTAAAGCCTGCGTAGTGCCAAGTCTTTATCAAACCTTGCCCCGGGAGGTCTCTATGTGTGTGCCATTAGGGCAGAAAGTCAGTCAGGAGGACTGGGAGTATCAATATTGAGTGGAAGACAGAGCTGGTCTGGTGTTGCTCGAGGTTGCCTAGTGACAAGTTACCGTGTGGAGGGTATAAAAGGAATTGTTTCCAATGAGTTGTATCCCAATTATAGGTGGTATGTGATAGACTCCGTTAGGGTCTAGGGCTGCTACCTTTATGATAATGACAATGAAGGCGTCACCGTGGTGAACACTTGGGTGATTGGAGAGGAGCACCCGATGTCTAGAAAAAAGTTTCACTTGATGAATTTTACAGTTGTTTATTGAAGATAAAAGTAAACAAGTAGAGCCAACGCATTTCATGGAAATTCCCCCCCCCCCTCTTCAGGGCTGTATTTCTTGGAGAATGGTTATATTCGATCAGCGGCTCTGCAGTATGCCAGCGTTGTAGAGCAGAGACAGCAAGCATGCCAGTCAGGCAGGACTAGGGCAGAAAGTCAGTCGGGAGGACTGGGAAGATCAGCCAGGTGTGGCTAGAGGCAGCCAGGTGGGCTGGCATTTTCTGCAAGCAAATAGAGCTGGAATCAGTGGCCACATGGAAGCAGAAGGAAAGATATATGCTGTGATATGTGCAAATAATATATGTTATGCTGTTCACTCACATTTAACTACTTTTGTCAAGGGACTGAGAGGTCCTGCCTGTAATGGGCCTTTTCTGAGCTAGCAATATCCTGCTTGTTCCCACAGGAGTGAGCAGCGCATTGAAAACCAAATTTGTGCAGGTGGAAGGAAGAAGAGGATACTTTTTTGTAAATAGGGAAGTGTCTTTGGTTCAGTGTTTTGGACATTCTCAAGTTGGGCATCCCATAATTCCCTATACCATCCAGGTTATCAACCCCTAAAAAAAACCCATCAAAAACAAGCCAAGGAATGTTTTCTACATTGGAATGTATGAAGGAAATGCTATGTGACTGGCTATGCTGCAGTGGGGACCCCGGGACATTAGCGACTCCTACGGGGGTTGTGCTACATAAATAACTGATTTTAACTGAACTGAATGAAAACTGATGTAAAAACTGTAAACTGAATCCGTTTTTTATTTGAAAAAATGTGAGTGAATGGATGACACCATGTGAAAGAACCCTAAAACATACTGCACCTTGAATAAGAAACTAGGTACTTGTTTTATCAGTACTGGGCGTATTAGGAGAGGTATAATTCTGGCACTTGAGCTGTAAGTTGCATTTTATTGTTGGTTGTGTTAAACAGAATTGCTACATGCTAAGGGCTGAAAATGGCACATTTTTGACATTTAATTCAGTTTATATTTTAGTCAGGCATTTGTCAATAACAGGGAGCTACGCTGGCTTAGCATAACACACTTGCCTTGTAGGGTCCTTGGTTCCATTCCTTCTGCTGAAGGGGTATATATGTGTTCCTTCTCATGCTAGGACACACCTTTAGCCAACCAAATTAGCCTCATGTCCCGTACACACAGTCGGGATTTCTGCGGGAAAAAGTCAGTCGGAAATCCCGACGGGAAAAAAGAGAACCAGCTCTCTATCTTTTGCCGACGGTTTTCCTGTTGGAAAAAGTCCGATGGAGCATACACATGGTCGGGATTCCGGACCAAAATCTCTCATCGGACTTTTTCCGACAGGAAAACCGATCGTGTGTACGGGGCATTAGAATATGTGCATGCCCATTGGGACGAGGGGGGGAAGGAATATTTAAAAAAAAAAAGTTAGGATCCCCCGGATAACAGAGGAAAGAGCAATATCCCTAGAAACACCAATAACGGTAGAGGAGATCAATCGGGCGTTAAAATAATCAGCTCCAGGAGGGGGAGGAGCCACAACATGGCACCAAGCAGCAGTGTGAGGTGGTGAACTCCTGCGGGCTCTCCCAGGCGCTAAAGCTTCCATAGAGGAAAAATAGCCTGAGCCGTTCGGTCTGCAAGGGTATGCTGGAGGGCTCTAAAGACGAGCAGCGGTAATTACCGGACTTAACGGAGACGCCGCCCAGCCTGCCTCTACGAGTGTGCTTGGAGGGACCCGGCGGAGGACGGATCCTACGTGCAGAGCCTGGGCGCCGAGGACGCGGGGATGGTGAGCGGTAGTACCCAGGATCTCCACGCTGTAAAAAGTGGATGAAAAGAGAGGGGGGCGATGCCACTCCGAGAGAGGACTCAGCCGGAGATATAAGCGGAGCAGGGAGTCATCAGTTTGAGACAATCGAGCGGCAGAGGGAAACGGCAAGTTAAAAAAACTTTTTTTTTCACTGCAACTCATATAAACAAAAGCGCAAGTAGTGCAAGTGGAGCAGGGAGTGGGGAAAGAAAGAGAACAGCGGAAAAAGGGATAAGAAGCAAGGGTGTTGACATTCAAAGTATAATCTGAACGCACACCCCATTAATCGTACTAAAACTGTGTGAAAATACTTACCCAACCTGAGAACCACTAGCAATTATCTGCCTAACCACTTGCACACCTGCTGGAGACTTGCCTATAGACCTGCATATTAGCTCTGATATTGGTTATTGCATCTGCACGCATGTCCTGAGAAATGTCTATGGACTTGCATGGTTGCTTTGAAACTTGCCTATTTATCTGCATAGCCGTTTGGATACCTGCCAATAGACACTAACAACTGTATCAAACTGTTCAAATATATCTACCCTGGAAAAAAAAAATGGGAAATTTGCTTATCCACCTGTATAACTGTCGGAAAACCATGCTTAACCATTTGCACACCTGTATAACTGTTGGAAAACAGCTCATAGACTTATAGATTTGCTCTGATATTGGTCCAGGTATTGACATACATGCCCGGATATTTGTCCAGAGATCTGCATTTTTTGGATGCCTGGCTAATTACTTGCATATCCGTAAGGTCATCAACCCATAGACTTTTACATATTCCTTGATATCTGCCTAAGCCTCCGTTTAAGTGCTGGGATATATGTTTACATGCTTACCGGTGAGACATCTGAATACCGGTCGGGAACTATGCAAATCTACTGAAACATTTCTACATGCCTATCGAACTGTAAACTTCATTATAAATCTATATCCTCATACTTGCTGTTGATTAGACTGTGGGGGGTCCTTTTTGAAAAGAGTGATGTCAACACGCCGCTGCACATCCATTAGGCAGCGGGAAAAGTCAGGCAAACGGGCTTAGAGCCTATCTCACCACAGAGGGTGGGGACACAGGGGGTACGACAAAGAGGATATCAGCCCAGGGGGGGAAACGTGTGGCTTCCCTGATTTGAAGGGAGGTACCAAGATGGCTACCGAGGACCCCAGGGCCGTGGAATAGCTGGGCTGGGGAGGGGTAACATAATATTGAGCCAGGAACATTTCCCCCTAAAACAAAAGTAACAGGCTAGGACCCCGGGAGTGAACCCCCTGGGAGAAGGCGTAGACCATCAGACCCATATAGGGGAAACTGCCAAATTAGGTGGGGAGCAGACAGGATCAGAGTTGATCTCCCAGGAGGAGGGCCTCTCAGGAAGAGTGGCTAAACCCGCAGAAAATGGACATGGGGAGGTGGAAGGTGGTATTAAAAGGACCAATATGGAACCAGCACAGAGCAACAATGGAAACACAACAGGGCGGATTTCTAGGGGGTCTGAACTCCATACCAATCCCATTAATAGGGACCCCAATATTGAAGTAACTACACCCCAACTAGAGCTTGCAATGTACTGGGACTTGAGAAAACATAAGAGCCCTTCCCACAAAGAATGATATTCAGCTATTAATAACTGCGGTTGAGACATCCTGTAAACAAGCGGTGGATGAGTTAAAAGAGGATGTAGTAGCATTGGGACGGAGAGTGGAAGAAAATGGAGTTGGGTCAGGAGGACATCAGACAGACGGTGGTGAATACTCAAGAAGTAACAAAGGACTTCTTGTAAAAAAAAAAAAGAAGTAACAAAGGATCATGAAGAAGCTTTGAATTCTCTGTTGGATCAGATGGATAATCTTGAAAATAGAGACCGTAGACAGAATATTCGCATAAAGGGCTTACCCGAAACAAAACAAAATACAGAATTGCTTCTAAAAGTGATCAACTTATTTCAGCTAACATTGTGCCCTTCTCCCAACTCCTCAGAATACAGAGAGACCAAGAGATGTAATTTGTAAATTACTAGGGTTGTCCCGATACCACTTTAAGACCGAGTACAAGTACCGATACTTTTTTTCAAGTACTCGCCGATACCGATACTTTTATTTAATCTCATGCGACAGTGGCACATGTGTCAGTATTTTTTATTTTATTTTTTATTAATTTTTTTTACAATTTGTTTTTTTATTTTTTACAATGCTTTCTTTTTTTAAGGGGGGGGGGGGGGACAGTGTCAGTGTTTTTTTATTATTATTATTATTTTTTTTATATTATTTATTGCAATTTTTTATTTATTTTTTTATCAGCCCTGTTGGGGGGGCTATGGTGAGATATCAGGGGTCTTAACAGACCTCTGACATCTCCCATTTGAGACAGGGAAAGGGACTAGGGACACAGATTCCCCAGTCCCTTTCTCAGCAGCCTCCGCTGTACTGATAATGAATAGAGAGAAGACAGCAGCTTCTCTTCATTCATTAACTGAGACATTGTAATCACAGGAGGTTACAATGTTTCAGTTATGTGAATGGACAGTTCGTGATCACTGACTCTGTCCATTCAGAAAACTAAGGAGCCGGGTTTACCGGCTCCTACCTCCGCTCTCCATCCTGAGATACCAAAGGGGACGGCAGCACGGAGGGGGAGAAGAGAGGGGGACAGATGCACGGAGGGGGAGAAGAGAGGAAGACAGATGCACGGAGGGGGACACGGAGGAGAGAGGGGGACAGATGCACGGAGGGGGACACGGAGGAGAGAGGGGGACACGGAGCAGCATGGAGGGGGACAGCAGCATGGAGAAGTATGGATGGGGACTGGAGGAGGATAGGGGACAGTCAGCGGTGATCGTGTGTGGGAGAGAAGCACCGATCACCGCTGAAAGCCGCGGTGGGGTGGGGGCTGGGGGGTTCGAGAGGACCGGCTGTCAGACTTTTAAATCTATACAGGGTGATCAGTGCTTGTAACTCCCTCACCGCACTGATCACCCTGACTTCCTAGGTATCGGGTGAAGCATCGGAGCATTTGCCCCAAGTACAAGTACTCGGGCAAATGCTCGGTATCGGTAACGATACTAGTATCGGTATCGGGACAACCCTATAAATTACACAGATATCCAGCAAAATAATCTATTATGAAAGCAGTGCGGGATAATCCCACAGTTGAGGGGCACAAATAGTTTTGTTCTCAGACCTTTCATACAGAACTTTGATGCAACGACGAATGATCAAACCTTTATTAGAAGCCATAAGGGCAGCAGATGTGAAATATCGCTGGGGGTATCCCTTTAAAGTTACAGCAACACGGAATGGGAGAACAGCAATACTTCAAACAAAGGACGATTTGCAACACTTTATAGATGTTTTGGAATTACCCCAGGTGGACTTTCCAGACTGGAGAATGAATAATCATAAGTTTGTATTACAGAGACCTGAAAGATGGCAACAAGTGTCTGTTAGAGGCAGACAGAGGGGTCATGTGGACTGATAGTTTTAATTATTCGGGTTCTACTCCTCTCTCCTTTTTTTTTTCTCTCTCTTCTTCCTTCTTCCTGCCCCCCTCCCCCATGTTTATCCCATCCCCTTCCTTCCTTTTTTTTCTCTCTCTCTTCTTAGTCGCTCTCTGATGGTTTTTTTAATCTCTGCTTTGTTGAGTTTAGTTGGTTAAGAAAATTAAGATTGATAAAAGGATTATTTTTTTTTGAACGGCACAGACATACAGATGTAAAGTCCAGGGAGCACGAGATGCTCGGCACATGTTTTTTAATTCCTCCCCCAATAGGGGGGGTCCCGAGAGGGACTTGATTTTCTGCTATGGGCGAAGGGGGGGCGACCCCGGACATGGATGGAAGGTCCCTGTCCGGAGTCGTCACCCCTATAGGGAGTGTATTGGTATACAGTGGTAATATTGTGTTTTTTTTGTGTGTGTGTGCTTGTTCTCCTCCGGTTCTCTCTCCTCTCCCCGCCCTCCCATGCCCTCTATACCCGTCCGATGGGGGTACTTGATGGATAGTAGGAGTTCTAGGGAGGGAATAAGAAAATGGCAAGTAAAATGAAAATTATTTCATATAATGTAAGAGGGCTCTATTCGAGTGGTAAGAGGGGTCGTCTCTGGCATGAACTGCGTCACATGAAGGCGGAGATTATTTTCCTTCAGGAGACGCACTTCGTGGCAGGGTCGACCCCGCGTCTGCCTCTTTTTCCTTACAGTCAGTGGTTTCATTCTCTCTCACCTATTCCCAGGGCAAGAGGAGTGACAATAGCAATACATAAACAATGCCCCTTAATAAATATAGAAACACAGGAGGATCCGGGGGGTCGGTTTCTTTTTGCCAAGGGTAAAATTCAGGGCCAGTATTATACTTTTGCTACGATTTATGCCCCTAATAGTAACACAGTCAAATTTCTAATTAAAACTTTAGATATCTTGGAGAAGTTTAAGGAAGGTTTGTTGATCATGGGAGGGGATTTTAATATAATCCTCAATCCTCAGCGGGGAAAACTTTTCTATCGCATAAGGCATTGAGATGTGTTAAAAAGTGCCTTCGCTCCCTGCATCTGGTGGACAGTTGGAGAGTGCTGAATGAACGGGAGAGGGACTACAGCTACTATTCTAAAACACATAACACCTATTCAAGGATTGATACATTGTTGATCGATCAGTACTATTTGAGCCATGTAGACTCTTCATCTATTGCATCGATCACCATATCAGACCATGCCCCTATAAGTCTAAGTCTATCGGTGGACCCGGTATTGACTGGGAGCATGGAAAGAACCTGGAGAATAAATGAATCCATTCTGGACGATAAGAAGAATGTTGAGTCCCTCTCCCGTACACTAGCATTTTATTTTGAGACCAATACATCAGAAGGGGTGTCCGACCAAGATGTATGGGAGGCCCACAAGGCGGGTTATTCAAGGAGAGTTAATTTCTATAGGATCGCGCATTAAAAGAGAGAGACAAAAGGAAATTTTCATGCTTTTAGATGACATACACAAAACAGAAATTAAACATAAGGCCCATTTAAAGATAGAGGAGGCACAGAAACTCGAGAAGTTTCGGATAGATTTAAAACAACTGCTGGATCGAAGAGTTCAAAATAAACAGATACTTTACCCACCATTTCTATGAGCAGGGGAATAAGAGTGGGAGATTACTAGCCAGACAATTAAAGAAACAACAGGATCAACGTCATGTCCACCCCATAAAAACAGGAAATAAGCAAATAGTAGACTCCCAAGCAATAGCAGCAGATTTCATCGTTTTTATTCATCTTTGTATAATATAGACCAGGCCTCTAGGGGGGCAGCAGATGAGGGGCAGGAGGATAGGATTCGGGAATATCTCGCCGCCTCAGGGCTACAGGCTATACCGTCTGAGGCCCTGGAGGAAATGGAAAAAGCAATCTCCACTGAAGAGTTAGAGGGAGTGATCTCGACTTCAGGCCTGGGCAAAAGTCCGGGACCTGACGGTTTTACAAATATGTACTATAAGAAGTTTTCCCCAATACTGGTGGCCCCTTTCTGTAGATATCTGAACTCGGTTTCGATGTCTAAACCTTTGCCTGCAGAGGCTCTTCTGGCATATGAGATGGTTCTCCCAAAAGAGGGGAAGGACCCCCAGTGTTGTGCCAGCTACAGGCCCATCTCCCTTTTGAACTCCGACACTAAGCTCCTGTCTAAGATTTTGGCCTTAAGGTTACAGGATCATATAGTTAAATTGATCCATCCGGATCAAACAGGGTTCATGAAGGGCCGAGAGGCCAGAGATAATACTATTCGTGCTCTCCATGTTTTACATTGGATGCATAAAGGACCAAATCAGACACCGAGTGTAGTCATCTCAATGGATGCGGAAAAAGCATTCGATAGAGTAGGATGGGGGTTCATGGCTGGGGTTCTGAGGGAGATGAGCCTGAAAGAAAGGATGATGGGATGGGTGATGGCACTGTATGCTGATCCCAGAGCAAGGGTCAAAGTGAATGGGAGATTATCAGATTACTTTGAGATACGGAATGGGACCAGGCAGGGGTGTCCTCTGTCCCCATTGTTATTTGCTTTGGTACTGGAACCCTTTTTACGTATAATTAGGGGAAATAGGAAGATCAAGGGGATAGAAATTGGGTCTATGGAACATAAGATATCAGCTTACATAGACGATTTATTGCTGTACCTTTCCTCACCTCAGGAATCCATGATGGAATTGATGAAGGAGATTGAGAAATTTGGTTTTATATCAAATTTTAAAATAAATATTGAAAAGTCGGTGTTAATGACAATTCATGTGTCCCTGAGGATGAGGAAAAAGTTAGAGATCTTTGCCCTTTGTATGGCGTCTGGACTCCCTATCGTACCTTGGGACCCATATAACCCCATATGTAAAACGCTTATATGGACCTTTGGTTGTCTCTATATTAGAAGATCTGCAGAAATGGAGATGTCACACCCTGACGTGGTTTGGCAGGGTGAATGCGCTTAAAATGAGTGTAATCCCTAGGCTCATTTATGTTTTGCATGTTATCCCTATAACCCTTCCACAGGCTTTTTTTAAGCAAATAAGAAGAGCCTTTATGACTTTCGTGTGGGGAGATAAACATCCCAGATTAGCATATGAGATGCTGAGGAGATCAAAGGGGGGAGGGGGAAGGCCTCCCAGATATAGGGGTTTATTGAGCCATGGCCCTGGTTCGTATTATGAACTGGTGTCATGACTCAAATAGTAAAATATGGGTACCCCTGGTGAAAACGTTGGCAGGAAGGAATTTGGCGGGAGCACCCTGGATTCCAGCCACCTACAGGGGACTGTCAGAATATGTATCACCCCTGACCAAAACAACACTTACTATATGGGATAGAATGAATAAGACAGGAGGGTTTTCCCCCCCAATATCACCCATAATACCCCTGGAGGGATTTCCCTGTTTTCCCCCGGGGGAGGAGAAAGGGAGTCTAGGGTGTTGGGGAAAGGAAACTGCACTGGGGTGGCCCCACAAGGGAAACTTATTCCACTGAGAGATCTGGTACAGAATATGGGAGAGGTACCAATGGCGGAATGGAAATATGTTCAGTTGAGGGATCTGTTTAATAAATGGAAACATCAGATTAGACCAGCAAACCCCCTGACTATCTTTGAGGCGTGGTGTGTTAATTTATCAGAGCTGGGCCATATGTTATCCCGAATGTATAAGTTGGTTTTGAGTGCTCAAGGCCATTCAACTCCCTATTTGATCCGCGAATGGGAAAGGGAGCTGGGCCACAATTTTACATCAGAACAAGTTAATAGGCTGATGGAAACAACACATCACTCCTCAATAAGCTCTTATATACAAGAGATGTCTTATGAGTTTCTCACAAGATGGTATCGTACACCGACTCGATTGGCGCAGATGTATCCATCCGCAGATGCGAATTGTTGGAGGGGATGTAACCAGAGGGGCTCTTTTCTCCACCTATGGTGGTATTGTCCCAAGATTAAGAAATTCTGGTAGGAGATAACACCCTGAATAAAAAAAAATGACACTTAGGAGCTATAGAGTTCTCTCCACTACACTTTCTTTTTCATGGGATGCCATCATCTACTAAATTTTATAAAAGAAGCATCACTCCACATTTGCTTAATGCAGCGAAAGCATTCATTCCAAGATTCTGGAAACAATCTAGATGCCCCACGATAATGGACTGGAAGGGGGAGGTGGAGAGGATTCTGGAATCAGAGAGATGGGTTCATACAGTGAGAGACCAACAGGACAAATTTAAAGATATATGGGCAGGGTAGATATATTACTCATCCGAAATAGGGATGGATTAGACCCCTTCTGTTGGATGGGTTGGGGGTGGAGTGGAGATTGGGGAGGGGACCGAGGGGTGAGGAGAACCATTGTTTGGGGTCTTTTTTTTTTTGTCTGTGAGTGGTGTTTTTCCCCACCTCAGGGAAGCAATTGGAGGGAAGACCAAGGTTATGGAAAGGAAAAGAAGACCCCTTTTATCCTTTTTTTAAATATATATATAGATAAGCATATAAATACAGTGTGTTCACGGAGCACATCCACACATGCTCAGGGTAAGAGCAAATATTGAAATGGGTAATTTATAAATTTATACAAAGAAGGGGGTGGGATGGAGCGGGGAGGAAGGGAAGGGGGAGGGAATGGCTAGAGGAAGGTGGGAGAGGTTTAAAAGGAATTTCACTAAACCAATAATATAATGATTTAAATTAGGCACGATAATAGTAATTTGGAATTTAACACTACTGGGGTTTTTTTGGGGGGGGGATTGAGAAAACACATAATAAAGGCGCTATTAAGCTCCTTTCTTAATAATTTTTTTTTTTGTGGGGAATGAAGCACAATAGTGTAGGGAGGGAAGAGGGGGTGGTGTGTGGGGGGTGTTTTTTCTTTATATATATTTTTTTTCTTACTTTAATTTTTTTGTGTATTGTTTTTCGGGGCGGGGGTGGGGGGGCGTATGTACCTTTGCTCCCCTTTTGCTCTAAGGATCCAAGGTGCCTCCTGGGGAAAGAGGGACCGACTGTTTTAAGTTAGATTGGATTTGTATGTATACACTGTATGGTATGTTTTCTTCTTTTTTGTTGTACATTGAAATTTGTTATAATAAAGGAAAAAAGTAATTATAGAAAAAAAAAAGAATCAGCGCCAGGAAAAAGTCCAGGGCCAGATAGATACACGACGATATACTTAAAAAGGTATAAAGAAATCCTGACCCCAAAACTGTGCACATATATGAATCGATTGGGAAGGAGGTATGAGATGAGTAAAGAGGCCTTATTGGCATCAATTACCATTATAGCAAAAGAAGGCAAAGATAGCACTAAGTGTTCACACTATAGACCAGGGATATGTAATTAGCGGACCTCCAGCTGTTGCAAAACTACAAGTCTCATCATGCCTCTGCATCTGGGTGTCATGCTTGCTGCTGTCAGAGTCTCGCTATGCCTCATGGGACTTGTAGTTTGGCAACAGCTGGAGGTCCGCTAATTGCATATCCCTGATATAGACCTATATCACTGTTAAACGCGGACACAAAATTGTTCGCGAAAATATTAGCAACAAGGATGAAAGATTTAATGATGGAGCTGGAACATCCTGATCAAGTGGGCTTTGTACCAAGGAGGGGAGGGACAATGGGGTAAGAACACTTATGTTAATTAAAAAAATAAAAGAAGGGGGAGTACCCGGTCTACTCCTGACGATAGATCCCGAAAAGGCGTTCGACAGGGTAGACTGGGGATTCACGATGGGCACTCTAGAGAGCATGGGGATAGGACCAAGGATGATGCAGTGGATACAAACATTATACAAGGGCCCTACAGCCACGGTGAAAGTAAATGGAACATTGTCATTCCCCTTTAGGATGAATAAACGGGACGAGACAGGGATGCCCCCTGTCTCCGCTACTGTTCGTGCTTGCGCTGGAACCTATTCTGGCAACAGTACGGGGGGGACGCGGACATAGGGGGCTTCAAAGTAGAAGAGGAGCATAAATTAGCGGCATTCGCAGATGATATATTATTCTATATATCAAACCCCAAAATTACAATGCCCAACCTTATGAAAGCACTAAAGGAATACGGAGATCTAATTTTAAGATCAACCCGAGTAAATCCGAAATATTAAATATAAATATGAAATTGAAAGAGGAACTGAGTCTACAACAAGAGTTCCCATTTCCTTGGAGGAGGACGGAAATAAAATATCTTGAGATTAAATTAACGGCATCACCAGAGGAAATATATCAAGCAAATTATATCCCACTGTTAGAGGCGATAAAAATAGAAATAAAAAAGGATAGCAGCACGCCCCCTATCATGGATGGGTCGGATTAACGCCCTAAAGATGATAATACTTCCGAAGATCATGTACAAGTTTCAGATGCTCCCCATATATATACCCCCAGCATATTTTAGAACTTTAAGAATTTTAATCATTAAATTAATATGGCACAATAAGAAACCTAGAATTTCTCTGGCAACGCTGAAGAAAGTAAAAAGCCAAGGGGGATTAAATGTACCTGACTTTCAAAAATATTATGAGGCGGTTTTGTTAACACACGTGGTGGAATGGGCTAAATTAAATAATGAGAAAAGGTGGGTTAATATAGAACACAATGGCTAATACACAACTAGGAAGGAATATATGGATACCACCACATTATAGGACATTGGGAGAAAATACACACACATTGACACGGATAGTATTGAAAATTTGGGATACACTAAACAATAAAAATAAACGGAAATATAATTCAACATTGATGGCACTAAAGGAAAATAATTTATTTGCACCGAGGAAAAGTTTGATAGGGGGGAATTGGATTAAAAAAGAAAACGCACAACTACGTGATATAATACAAGGGGGAAAAATTTGCACTTTACGAGAATTAAAAATAAAAAAAGATGTGCTAGAGATTAATGAATGGAGGTATTTTCATCTCAAACCCTTCATAGCAGAACTTCCTCACCCAATAAGAGGAGGAGAAGCACTTACACTGATAGAGCGATTATGTACCATCGAAAAAACAAGTGGGAATATATCTAGGATATATAAAACTTTGATAGAAGTGGAAGAGCTGGAAGTTCCGACATTTATAAAAAAATTGGGAGAGGGAATTGGCGAAGGGAGGAAGGAACCAAGAAGTAGGAAAAATCCTGAAACTAGTACATGGATCATCAATAAACAATGGGATGGTGGAAATGAACTATAAGTGCGTAACCCGGTGGTATAGAACTCCAGAAACACTAGGGAAATATCAAATAGGACAAACAACGGAGTGTTGGCGGGGTTGTAAACAAACGGGAACTATGGCCCATATATGGTGGGGGTGTCCCAAAATTAGAATGTACTGGAAGGAAATACCAAGGAGAGTTATATCAAGGAAATCACCAATATAGATATACCCGAGGAACCATGGACATGTCTATTTCATGGGGTAGATATTCTGACAAAAGAATATAGAAACTCAATGATTGTACATATGATGAACGCTGCAAAAAGCTTGATACCGAGGAAATGGAAGGAAGTAGAGAGCCCAAAAATTTGAGAGTGGTTTGATAAAATAGAAGAGATATATAACATGGAATATCTGAGACATAGCCATGAGGATACTAGAGAGGGATTCATTAACCACTTAAGCCTCTGGTCAAAGACCGGGCCACTTTTTGCAATTCGGCACTGCGTCGCTTTAACGGACAATTGCGTGGTCGTGCGACGTGACTCCCAAACAAAATTTACTTCCTTTTTTCCCCACAAATAGAGCTTTCTTTTGGTGGTATTTGATCACCTCTGCGGTTTTTATTTTTTGCGCTATAAACAAAAATAGAGAAACAATTTTGAAAAAAATTCAATATTTTTTACTTTTTGCTATAATAAATATCCCCAAAAAATATATAAAAAAAACATTTTTTTTCCTCAGTTTAGGCCGATATGTATTCTACTACATATTTTTGGTAAATAAAAAAAATCGCAATAAGCGTTTATTGATCGGTTTGCGCAAGAGTTATAGTGTCTACAAAATAAGGGATAGTTTTATGGCATTTTTATTAATAATTTTCTTTTTTACTAGTAATGGCAGCGATCTTTATCGTGACTGCGACATTATGGCGGACACATTGGACACTTAACTTCAATAAATTTTTATTATAAAGTCAGGTTCATACAATAGACAACGCAATAAACTTTGCCATCAACATTTGGACATCTATGTGATGTACTTATACCGCGACTATATTCAAGGCATAAAATAGAAGGATAAGAGGTAGAATTAACACTCAGAAATTGGTTTATAACTCATAAGAACATTGTTGAAAAAAAAAATATTGTCTCTTAACTATATATCAGAAATAAGGATCGGCTTTACTCTGGTTTCCAATTTCGTTTAAACCATATTTCCCAGGCAGACCATTTGTCTCTTGTGGATAAGTATTTGCCCTGAGACGCTGCGAACATTAACTCGTACGTGGCGTGGGTGTTAGTCGTCTCTACAATTTCTCTAAATGATGGTGGGATTGCTGCTAGCCAGTGTCGCAGAATCACCAGCCTAGTGCTGAGAAGGATGTGCGTGACTACAGTTCTTATTTGTGGCGCTATTTGTTCTATTCCTAATGATAATACTGCTAGTGCTGCGTTAGGCGCAATGTGTGACCCTGCCAACCTAGAAATGAGATTGAACACTTCGGACCAAAGTGGGTTCAGGGCATGGCAATTCCACAGAATATGGTGCAGAGTACCCGTCTCTCCGCATTTCCTCCAACAAAGAGAGGAGGTAGAAGCATTAAATTTGGACATTCTGTATGGTGTAAGGTACCACCTGAGTAAAATTTTATGGGTTACTTCCCAGAGATTGGAGCTTTTAGTCGCGGTGAAATTATATACTAGGGCTTTTTGCCATTGGAGTTCTGAGTACTCTGCACCTAGTTCCCGTTCCCATGCAACTATATTAGTGGATTTTTCAAATAAGGCTTTAGACTGTAAGAGACAGTAGAACAGTGAGATGCCTTTAATAGTGGTGCAACTGTTTGTTAGGTATAACAATGCTCGCCATGGCAGCAACGTTTCAAAATTGGACAATGTTCGAATAAAGTGAACTATTTGCATGTATCTATATTGGTCCCTGTCCTCAAGATTATATTCTATTTGCAATGCTCTAAATGTTTTTGGGGCCGGGCCTACCAGTATATCTTGTACAGTTTTGATGCCTTTGGCCTCCCAATGTGTGACAGACAAGTCTGGGATTATCAGTGAGAAGCAAGAGATATTAAGAGGTAAGGGCTTTAAAAGTTGATCTGGGATGTCTAGAGATGTGAACATTTTCCACTTTTGAAGTGTGGCCTTCATAGTTAGAGATATGTGTGGGTATGCCTGGGGTATAATGTGGCATGTTAAGAGTATATCAGCCAATTTGTGCCCCAAGGTTTGGGCTGCTTCTAGGTCCAACCATTTAGGGCCTTGGCGCTGGTTAAACCAAGCTCTGGTTTGAGAAAGGATAGTAGCCGAGTGATAATCTTGTAATAGGACATGGCCTATACCTCCTGCACTTCTAGTTTTAATTAATTTTTTGAAAGCGCACCTAGCTCTTCTACCCCGCCACAGGAATTTATTCAGTATAGACTGAGCCTTGGTGAAAAAGGAATTAGGGATCGGGATTGGTAGTGATCGGAAGAGGTATAACAGTTGTGGTAAGACCAACATTTTAAATGACGCTAGCCGTCCCGTCCAGGACAGCTCAACCTTGCCCAGTTCCTGTAACTTGTTGGTCAGAATATTGAGGAAGGGAGTAAAGTTAGCTGTAACTAGGTCTTCTGTAGATGCCGTGAGGGTAATCCCTAGGTATTTTATCCCATCTTGCTTCCATATGTATGGGAACCGTGAGCTAAGTCGCGTTTGGACAGATAGATCAATACCCAATCCCATTATATACGATTTACTTTCATTGACCTTATAGTAAGACAACTGGTTAAACATAGCTAAAGCCGAGTGCACGGAAGCCAGGGAAGTCTCCACATCTGTGAGAATCATTATAATGTCGTCAGCGAATAGGCTAATCGTGTGTGTAGAGTTGGGCATGGAGAAACCTTTAATGTTGGGGTGAGATCGAATATAGATGGCCAGGGGTTCCATTAAAAGATTAAATATTAAAGGGGATAGTGGGCACCCCTGTCTGGTGCCGTTAGATATGGGGAACGGCTTGGAGAGCACCCCTGAGGTATAGACCTGAGCCGAGGGGTTAGAGTATAAGGCTAATATTGCTTGCAGTATATTACCCGAGAAGCCAAAACTTTGTAATACTTGGGTGAGGTACATCCAGTGAATACGATCAAAGGCCTTCTCTGCGTCCAATGCCAACAGCAGAGAAGGCCTTTTGTGCAGTTTAGCTAGATGAATAATGTTAATTAGTCTACGCGTGGCATCGGACGTTTGGCGACCCTTAGTGAAGCCCGTCTGATCAGGGTTAATGATAAGGGGAAGTATGTCTATTAATCTGTATGCAACAATTTTAGCATAAACCTTTAAGTCGATGTTGAGAAGTGATATGGGCCTAAAGTTTGGAGGGGAATCAGGCTCCTTCCCTGGCTTCAGCAAGGCCACAATAACATCACCCAACATTTCAGGCGGGAATGAGGCCGAGGCGGCGGCAGCGGCAAAGATTTGTTCCATATATGGTGTCAGTAAATGTTTGAAGGATTTATAAGTCACCAGAAAATCCATCCGGCCCTGGAGACTTGTTAATTGGGAGTGAGTCTATTGCCCTATGTATCTCTGCCATGCTGAACGGCTGATTGAGGGTCAATAGTTGCTCCTGTGAGATGTTAGGAATGTCTAATTTTCCAAGAAACACGTTTATTGCTTCAACATTTGGTTGGGTAGTGTTCGGATCATCTTTCAAATTGTAAAGAGAGCCATAGTAATGGCTAAAGGCGTCCGCCATTTCTTGGGAATCTGAGTTTTTTGTCTCATGCCCTTTACCCTTTGAGCTAGATTCTTACCCGCTTTGTTACCTGTAGCGTAGTATGTCATCCTAAGTTTTTTTGATGTTTTTTCAAAGTTCTCTAAAAGAAGGAGCCGCAACTCACATCTCAGCTGGGTAATTTGACTCAAAATTTTGGGAGAAGATTTTTGCTTATTACTAGTCTCTAATAGGAAGATTTTGTCAGTGATTTCTTTTATTTGCCTGTGCCGCTGCCTCTTGACCCTCGCTCCCTGTTGTATGAAAATGCCACGAATAAAAGCTTTGTGGGCATTCCACAGTACAAATTTATCTTGCACAGAGGATTCGTTATTCTTAAAAAATTCAGTTAGCTGGTTTTCAATGACTGACTTATAGTCCGCTTGCTGTAAGAGAAAGGAGTTCAATCTCCATAATGGAGGTGCGGTGTTGGGTGTCCCGTCCACCAGAGACAGGGTAGTAGAAGCGTGGTCAGACCACGTGATGGCATTAATGTTCGTGGCGGATGCATTGGCTAGTGTTTGTTGGTCGACAAGAAAAAGGTCAATGCGGGAATAAGTCCTGTGAGGTGATGAAAAGAATGTGAAGTCTTTTTCTCCCGCATGTAAGCATCTCCAGGCGTCAAACAGATCGTGCTTGTGAATTGAGGGTAGTAAGGACGGGCTATAGCGTTTGGCGCCGGAGGTAGAGTCCATCACAGGATCTGGGGTGGCGTTGAAATCCCCGCATAATAGTAATCTTCCCTTGTGGTGTTTCCTAACCTTTTTCATCAGCTTATTAAAAAAATAAATCTGGCGTTGGTTTGGTGAATAGACATTTACTATGGTATACGTGATTGAGTTAAGTTCACAAACCAGGATAAGATACTGGCCATTTTCATCTTTAATTTCCTCAAGTAGGGTGAAAGTTACAGAGTCACGTATTGCTATGAGGACTCCTTTAGTTTTATTGCGGGCAATTGCGGTAAAAAGATGTGGAAAGTTCCTGTGCGAACATTTGGGTGGTGTTGAAGCAGAGAAATGTGTCTCTTGAGCGCAAAGTATGTCATCTTTGTTAGAGAAGGCTTCTGACCATAAGGAACGCCTTTTAGCAGGATGATTCAGTCCTTTAGAGTTTATAGAAATGATCTTTATCCCCATACTTGCAGGAGTGTGAAGATTATGTTACATTGCTGCTTTACATTCATTGGTGGTGCAATGTCTCCCTCATGTGGTTGGATTTGGGATAGCGGTGGGAAACTGAAAATGATGGTGCATAAAGTCAAAAGGTACTTACTATTTGGTGATGCGCAGAGAGTTTGTCTATTTTGGACTTCGGGCCAAGTTGAGTGGCATTTCTGCATGGAGGGTCCAGCAGTAATTACTTGAACTCCGTCTTGTAAATCTTTCAACAGTAAAAACAAGAAAACTGAGAGAAAAAAGAAAAACATAGAAAAATATAACCAAGCAACTGATAGAAAACAATAGAGAGGTCCTAGTCCTCAGTGGGCACTAGAACCAGGATACCCGTATGCAGCGTTAAGCTGCCCAAAGTGGGTGGGGGTAAAGTTCAGGCCTAATGGCGCTCCTGTACGTTCCTCCAGGGGTTAGTAGTGGAGTGTTACCCATCCGGGTCAAGTGTGCGATTTTGCGTTTTTGTTTGTAACAGTTTTCCAATCTGGTTCTGCAGACCTCCTTGGCTTCACAGCAGGGGAATCATCAGAATGCTCTGGCAGTATACCCCATTCTTCCAGAAGAGAAAGGCCTTTTCCCAGAGAGTCTATAGTGTATGTTCGGCCATCTTTCACAATAGATAACTTTGTGGGATAACCCCATCTGTATACAATTTTATGATTCCTAAGTATCTTGGTGACAGTATTCAGGGTCTTTCGTTTCTGAAGTGTATATTGCGACAGGTCAGCATAAAACTGTAAATTTTGATACTGTGCAGGTATTTGTTCACCTTTACGCATCGTCACCATCAGCAATTCCTTTGCATGAAAGAAATGCATGTGCAGTATTACGTCTCTAGGGACCTGCTCTGGCAAAAAAGACGGCTTAGGTAAGCGGTGAATTCTGTCAATCGTTAGCTCGAGACTAGATAGATTAGGGGTGAGCAGTTTAAACAGTGATGTAGCATAATCACGCAGGTCAGCTGGCTGGATTGACTCGGGGATTCCCCTGATCTTCATATTGTTCCTCCTATTCCTGTCTTCAAAATCTGCCAGCTTAGCTTTCACCCATTCCGTGTCCCCTTCTCTCTCCTCATGTGAGTCTACTAGATCATTGATGGTTTCAGCAAAGTCTCCCATTTTTTGCTCTATATGATCAACCCTCGATTCCACTGCTTGTATGTCAGTGTGGAACCTGTGCATGCACTGTGCCATATCAGATTGTAGTGAGCTCCTTAGTGATAGCAGCATATCTTTCAGTACAGTGTCTATCACAGGCTGGTGCATGGTTGGGAATGATTCTATTGAATCAGATAGATCATGTGTCTCATCTCCAGAGTCTGTGGCATGGCTGGCCTGGGGACTGTATCCCTCTCCATCCAGCCTGAGTTTTGCTTTAGCTGGGCTGCCAGAGATAGGGGAGGGAGAGTGCTGCTGTGAGCTTGCAGGGGAGCTGTTATTTGTGTGTTTCTTGCCTTTATCGGGCAAGTTGTTGGCCGTTTTGTCTGCAGGTGTGGATGATGGCCGGGGGCCATCTTGCCTACCTTCATGTGGCTTATGAGGATAAAAGTCCGTCAGACGCTGCGGTTTGCGGGGCTCCTTTCTTTTCCTGGACATGCTGCAGGAGTAATTCAGGTAATCCAGAGGTAGATTGCCTTGTGGGGATGATGTTCTGGGGTCCCGATGGGATGATTCTTGCTGCTATTCCCTGGTAATCACAGGAGCTCCGGTTCTATGCTGCCATTCAGCTTGCACGCAGGCCACGCCCCCCCATTGGACACTTTTGACACATTTTTGGGACCATTGTCATTTTTACAGCGATCAGTGCTATAAAAATGCAATGATTACTGTGAAAATGACACTGGCGGTGAAGGGGTTAACCACTAGGTGGCGCTGTAGGGGTTAAGTGTGCCCTATGGAGTGATTCTTACTGTAGGAGGGATGGGCTGTGTGACAAGACAGTGATCACTGCTTGCGATTACAGGAAGCGGTGATTAGTGTCATTGTCACTAGGCAGAGCGGGGAGATGCTTGTTTACATCAGCATCTCCCCGTACTTCCTCACCGTGAGACGATCGCGGGTATCCCCGCGGTGATCGAGTCCGCGGGACCCGCGGTCGGGTCCACAATGCCGCTTCCTTAAAAAGGGACGTACAGGTACGTCCTTTTGCCCAGGAGTGCCATTCTGTCGATGTATAAGTGCGTGCGGCCGTCGGCAAGTGGTTAAGAGATGGGAAAAGTGGACAAAAATTAAAATTTAATACTTACCTTTCCGTAATTTTCCTTTCCTGGTGCCTACCCATGGCAGCATACATATGGTTGGTTACTCCGCCCCCAACCAACCCACAGGACCAATTACAACTCTATAAAAGAAAGAGTCAGCCCTCCATACACCATTCTTGTAACTAGACTCAAACATTTAAGAATTTATAGAAAGGGAGGGCGTATGCTGCCATGGGTAGGCACCAGGAAAGGAAAATTACAGAAAGGCAAGTATTCAATTTTCCGTTTTCCTGGTGCCTTCCATGGCAGCATACATATGGTTAATAACTCGGTCACAGGGAGGGTTGCTGCAAAAATATTTTAATCTTGATTACGGAGTAGACAGCTGAAAAGCCTTTCTTTTTTTTTTTTAAGTCGCTATGAGTAAGTGCAGACTATAATGGGCCGTGAAAGTGGTGTAGTGTGACCGGTTTGCCGTATAACAGAGAGCTTCTGGAGAGATTCGCGTTACCGCTGCCCAGGAAGATGCCATTCCCCACGCAGAGTAAGCATTTGACTTTGGGACCGGAGGACCACTAGCCCGATACGTTCTCTGAATGAGATGAACAATCCAACGTGTCAGTTGTCTTTGATGCCGACAGTCTTCTTTCTTTGCCCCCTTTTTTATTTATTTTTTAAAAAGAAGCCTGTGACAGGAGGGTCACTTTGGACACAGGGTGAGCCAGGAAATAATGGACATTAAGAAATATATCTTGGGCTACCTAAAATGGGTCTGTAATATTTATCCACCATATCCCCAAGGATATCTGTAAAGGACTATTTACTGTTTCTGAACTCAACAGGTTAATTGAGAGATACTGAGGTGTTCAGCCTCAATCACCTGTTCATTGTTTGTGGTGATTTACATTCTATTGTCCATTGTGGATTGGAGCTGGTCGACTGTCTGGCTGCATATTATGGGATGTTGAAGTGTCTTCTGTGAGGAGGGGGGGGGAATCACCCCTCCTGCTAAGACTGTTTACTGAAGGAGAAGTTTGAACACACCTGACCTGTATCACCATTGTCATTGGACAGTTTAACCCGCCCTGTTCCCCCAAGGATGGGAGGGAAGGGTTTTGAAGAGAAATGTGTTACCATGTGTTTTGAAAATAAAGTAATTTCCTGTTTTGGAACTTGAAATACAGAGCGTTGTCTCGTATCTCTGGAAGGATTAATCCTATGGGAAGTGGTCGCCTGGCTGTGGAGGGTCGATAGTGGTTGTGTGTTCAGAGAGGGAATATTCTAAACGGCGTTAACCCCTTTCATATTGGGGGGTGTCGTTACAAAGCCGTTAGTATCACGAGAAGTTTATGTCAGACCAATGAAATGTCAGAGAGTTTGCCCTATCTGGCTCGTGCAGTCCAGAGTTGCTGGAACATTCCGAAAGAGCTGGAAGTACCTATTCCTGGTTGAGGTGGTTTGCAGAGGGAGCTCTAGGTCTGGACTGGCGAGACGGCCAGATGACCAGCCTGTCTAAAAAGAACGTAATACCGGGGTCCTCAGCCTCTGAGGCTTGGATTTTCGAGAACCTTTGGACATAGGAGACCGTGTTTAAGAACAGGAAAAAATACTGTTTTGAGAGTAATATCTTATAGAGAAGATTCTTGCGTGCATGCGAGTGGAGGAGCTGCGAGTGCACTGAGTACCGAAGGCAGATCTCACTTTGAACATAGTAAATCCCTCAGAGATCTTAAACTAAGGATTGCTCTTGAGAAACGTTCTAATAGCTGACTCAAGATCCATCTGATGTTTGACAGAGCTGAAAAGGCTCAAGCCTGAACCTCCCGGCGCGAAGTCCCATATCTGAAGTTAGCCGGGATTTACTGGCCTAAAACATCTAGTCTTCATGAATAAAACCTTCTTCCCAATCCTGTCATAGGTGCCAATGGAGGAAGACTTTCTGGATTGAAGCAACGTTTATTTTGTGGGAGCAACTCAACTCTTCCAATTTTCCCTGCTCAATCTTTAGGTGATCAACTCCAGGGACTCTGAATGTGAACGGGAGAGGCCTTCTCAGGAAATGCGATTGTGCGCAACTGGAAGCGCTAAAGGGCAGCACAGGGACGGCTTGATTAGCAGAGTGAACCAAGATCTTCTTGACCAACCAAGGCCCTGTAGCCGAGAAGGCAACTCGTTCTTCTGTTAAGCGCTGGCGCCTAGTTGGATAAGAGGGCATCCATCCGTGCCAATCTCTAGACTGGAAAACTCGTGAAGGAACAAGGTGCCTTGATAATTGAGAGGAGATGCACCAGAAAGGAGAAGTCGTCTTATTAGAGGACTGTCCCATGAGGACAGACCCATTGGAAAGCCTGCTGGATTAAGGATCGTCCATTGGTGCTGGTACTTTCCTTCATAGGCGATCCGACAGATGATTTTTTTTTGGACTAAAAGATGCTTTGAGGCTGGTGAGATTCCTTCAGCCCAGAGTATCATCGGGAATATTTTGATGGATGATGACCTGCTTAGGCGGGATATTGCCATGCAAGCAGCACCTGACTTCAGAATGTTGGATACTCAATGTTCAGTATTTAACTGCCAGCTGCCCTGGACTAAATGATTCTCAAAGTGGCGCTCTAATCCAGATGACCTGCATCTGATGTAGGAGTAGACCAAGGGATGGGGTCCAACTGGCAGTGATTCCACCGATTGCGAGGACTTGTCTATAGTATAGGATAAATTTCACCAACATTGAAAAATCTAATCTTCTGAGATACAAACCTCTTCCTTAGAAAAAAAATCCACTGTCAAAATGTGCAGGGATGTAACCGGGCCCACTGTACTATTGGGATGCAGGAGGAGAATGACCTAAGGAGATCCAGGCATTCCGTTGCTGATATGGCTCTGTTTGCCATAGCTTTTCCCACTTAGGCTATGGTTGGGGATTTTCTCTTTAAGGAGAGACATCATCCCCTTAGGTATACTGAACAATGTTCTAAGGTATATAATTTTTCTGCGCTGGGAAAACTGACTCTTTGTGGGTAGTTTATTAGCCAGACGCACTACGTTAAGGTGACCATGACCTCCTGTAGGTGAGAGTGAAGCACTTCATTGAGATGAGACGGGGTCAATATATCGTCTCGCTAGTGCGGGATACGCATCTTCTTCTCCTAAGGCGGAGCAAAAAATTGCCACTAGAACCTCTGTAAAGGATCTAGGGCTGATGATGCGCCTAAAAGTAGGCCTTGATACTGTAGATGAGGTTCCCTAATGTCTTGAAACGTAAAAAGGGATGGAAGATATGATGAATTAGAATATGCATGTGGACACTCTTGAGATTTATAGAGACCATCCAATCCTTTGGTCGAATTGCCAGGATTAAGAGATTCTTTGAGATGTTCCAGCCTGATAAACTTGCCTTAGACCCGGAACTGACCTCCAGCCATCTATAAAAAAAAAAATATTTTGGAACAAAAGAGTTTGGCTATATGAACCCCCAAACAACTTCCAGATTTTGGAACTGATATTCCTGATGTATCAACTTCTGTACGAGCTGGATCCGAATTTCCCGTTTTATCTCTGGAATTGAGGGTCTTGGTGAGCAGAAACAATGTACGGGGCCGGTTGCGCTAGGCTTTTCAGGAGTGGCCAATGAGAATTGTGGAAGTGACCTATTGGACTGCGCAAGGTTTTCGCCCAACTAGAGCGGTAGCTCTGAGCCGGGCCCCCGCTGGCCCAGCTTTGGCGGGCGAGAAGTCAGAAGGACTTCTGATTTTCGGGAGAGTTAGATGTATCCTCCCTTTTTCTTATGTTTAAGAGGGTAGCCTGGGGATCCCTTTGGCTTTTCCTATATTCCCTGGCAGTTAGAGCGGAACATGTCAATGTATCAGCAGCTGCCTCGGCCATAGAGTCTGAAACCAACTTTAATTCCTCCAGAGCCTTGACAATTTCATCTGGCTCGAGACCCTGTCTCAAGGCTATTTCAAAATCGATAGACCATGCCCTTGTCATTTTGGAAGCCGAAGCACCCAAAACAAGATTTCGTTGCCCTCAACATGGTTGAAAGGACCAAATCCGACAGGCCTCAGTCCCTTAGTACCTGGCTTTCAATAGCCATGCCGGTAAAGCCAGCGACTGTAAAGCAGGATGAAGAAAGGGACCTTGCGAGAGAGGGTCCTCCCTCATGGCAGTCGCCAGGGCACATCCGCCACCAGCCGCACAAGGTCGGCGTACCAGGGACGCCTGGGCCAATCTGGGGTGATTAGAATCACCTGAATCCCCTCGGTCTCTACTCTGCGGAGCAGACGAGGAAGCAACTTAAGTGGGGGAAAGGCATAAATTAGCCGATACTGACCCCACAGGGCCACCAACGCATCTGACGCGTCTGCCCAGGGATCTCTGGACCTGGCCACGAACCTCGACACTTGCGATTGAGTCGAGAAGCCAGGAGATCCACCCCTGGCGTGCCCCATCTCCGGCAAAGGAGTTAAAAAACCTACGGATGTAACGACCATTCCCCGTGGTCCAGCATCTGGCGACTCATAGTTCGCCTGCCAGTTTCCACGCCCGGAATGTAAACTGCCGATCGGGCCGGCACGCTCATTTGCGCTACCTCTGACACTACAGCCGAGCTTCTTGTTCCTCCTTGATGGTTGACGTATGCCACAGCCGTGGCGTTGTCTGACTGGATCCTGACTGGATGCCCTCTTAGTCTCTGAGACCACCTGGAGATCAGACTGGCGTCCGTCGTGATCACAGTCCAATTGAAGGGGAGGAACGACTTCCCGGACCGAAGAGTCGGGGGTCTCAGCCACCAACTCAGAGAGGCTCTGACTAGATGACTTAACTGAAGGCAGCCCAACGAGCCATAAGGAGAGGCAGATTTGAGGGAAAAAATCTGTTTGGTGGACAAGAAAGGAACCCTATCTTGTACCTGGATGTGACCACCTCGCAGACCCACTGGTCGGAGAGCAGGGAGGTCCACCAAGCTGCAAACCCGCAAAGCTGTCCCCCCACCCTGGAGTCGGGCGGGGGCAAAACTTCATGCGGTAGCAGGTTTGTTTGCTGGCTGGCTTGGTGGGCTTGCGCACCCAGGGACGCTACTGTCCCCCAGCTGGACCTTTGTCCGTCTGCCGGCAGGTCCTGACTGACGAAAATACTGCTTCTGTGTGGGAAAGGAGGGCCCTGGCTTATGGCACGGCTCTTTCCCTTTAGTGGACTGAGGGAGAAGTGTGCTCTTACCTCCAGTGACATTCTTAATGATGTCGTCCAGTGAGGCACCAAAAAGCCTCCCACCTTTGAAAGGCATATCTGCCAGAGTTTTCTTAGAAGCTTGGTCAGCGAACCAGCATTTCAGCCATATAAGGTGGCGCAACACCACCGCAGATGCGGAGGCCCTGGAGAACAAGGGGGCTGCACCCAGGGTTGCATCACAGATGCACACAAGTCTCTGTACCAACTGTTCGGCCAGTGACACGTATTCTGGAGGGAGCTGATGCTCCTCCACAGTCTGGTGCAATATTTTTGCCCACTCCGTGAGTGTCTGGGGACACCAAGGTAGCAGCCAATATAGGCCGCAATGCTGACCCCAGCATGGTGAACATGGAGCGGCTCACCGCTTCAGACCACCTATCAGTAGGGTCCTCAAAAGCAGGGGTCCCCTCCACCGGGATAGTGGTTACTTTATTTAACTGAGAGACCGGGGGACCAACGACCGGAGAAGCCCATTTTCTCAAAAGGCTCTCTTCAAATGGGTTAAGGACCGCCATGCGCTGAGGGACCGCAAAGGGCCTCTGCGGCCGTTCCCATTCCTTATCTATGAACTAGTCAAAGAAATCAACATAAGGAAAAACCTTAACAGAGCAGGTCGGTTTGTGCGACCCAAAAGGGACAGACCCTGCAGTGGAAGTCCCAGCTGTATCTTCCAGCTTGAGTGTCCCCCTCACAGCATTGATAAGTGCACTTTACAAGTGCCCTGTCTTGAGCTGACCCGGACGAGGGGTCCTCCTCACAGGGAAGGTCCTGGTCCGCCTCTTCTGACATACCAGAACCGGGGTCCCGAGCCGCAGCCAGGCCCGAGTCTGAGTCAGAACATTCCCCAGGCGATGGTGGGGGAGGGGCGCTTAGTACCCCCCTTACGCCCGCACGCCGCTTCCACCTTGGCAACAAATGACTCCAGAACTGCCGACAAAGCATCCATGGGAACCACAGGTGCAGGGGCACCGGTTGCTGCCTCTTGAATGTTTGGGGAAAAAACGCCAGCTTCTGACTCCATATTGCCCAGATACCTGACGCACAATTTTGTCCACCCTCCTTGCTGCACTGACCGAGGGGGATACCCAGGGGACTCACCGACATAGCCAGAGACTGTTCAGCGCCGCTGCCGCTCTGCATCCCCACACCGTGTGTGTGACTGAGCAACTGTGCGAGGTGAATAGCGCCATTCGCACTGTTCAGGAAGCCAGCCAGCACTAGAGGCCAAAACCCACTCCAAAATGGCCGCCGGGTGCCTCAGAGGAAGCGCGCGGATGACAAGAAAATGGCCGCCCACAATTGCAGACCTGCAGCATAGCGTGGCCACGGCAAAATGGCCACCAATGGGATTTGCAATGTAATGCACAGGCCCCAGAAAAATGGCGCCAGCGCTTCAAAAAATGGCGCCCAGGAAGCGAGGTGGACGAGAAGGCCAGCAGCGGAGGCTTCCAAAAATGTACTACCCCCCACACAGAGAGCGGGCCTGGACACCCACAGCCTCCCCGCCGTGACTTGGAGCCCCCCTAAAGGTATTCCCCGGACGCAGCGAGCCCCGCAAGGGGAGGAGGAAAAAGGGTGACAGAGGGAGAGAGGGGAGGGCAGAACCCCCTAATGACCCCCTTAGAAATGCCCAGCTGTTCCATCCCACCGAAGTAGGAGGAACCGCACTTACCCGTCCTTGTGAGGACCTGCTGGTGTGTTCCTGACAGACCTACAACCGAGCAGTACGGAGTAGCTGTCGGCCTGGTCCACTGTGACTGAGACAGCAAGCCACCCGGTCATATGTGAACCCTGGAGCCAGGGGGTATGTCGTGGCCGACCTCGCACGTAGCCAAGGTCTGCTCACGCTTGATGGCTAGACTGGGGGGACTACAAGGATCTATATTATCCTGCCTGTCATACCCAGCCGGCAGTTGATAGAAGATTCAAAAAATAAAATAATATAAAGTATAAAATTTCTTCAGGACTCTGGGCCCAAAGGGAGCCAGGTCCTTCTCCTCTACTAGACAGAAAAAAACGGAGGCTGCTGACTGCAAGGTGGAGGGTTATATACGGAGGGACCGCCCCCTGGGTGGAGCTGTTCAACTCTGTTAAAGTAACATGTATTAAATATCTAACATGTTCTGTCTAGTCCTCTCCTATAGAACAAGAACATAAACCAATGGTCAAGATTTAAGGAGCTGTGTCCGCCCATGGACACAAAGAGAAAAGCTGTGTGTCATGGTTGCACCGTAGCGACCTGAAATGCGGGGAGCGGAGCCCAGAGAAATACCAAGGGAGTCAAAAATAGTGAGTCTCACTTTTTTTTTTTTTTCCTTTTATATAAAGCATGAAAACACCAAAAAACCCCTGCAACGTACCTCTAATAACAGGAAATAAGCAGGCATAATAATATCCCCTTGCATTTAAAGCCAGACCCCAGTGCTAGCCTGATGCAACAAACTCCCAGCGTTGTACACGTCTGTGGGAGGCAGTCTTTACATTGGAGCAGTTTTTCAAAAGATGGGAGGAAATACCTGAACTCCAGACCAAAAAAAGATCCACAGAAAAATGGGTTCCCAACTTTTTGGCGCCTTTAGCAGCCTAAGTTATGGGACTCCATATACAGGAGAGCATGAACCTGTAATGGTTGTGCCATATAGCGGCATAGTAAGGGCTGAATCCAGGTGATCCACGATCCTGCAGGTTTGAGGACAGAATAAAGAATGGTGTATGGGGGGCTGACTCTTTTTATAGAGTTGTAATTGGTCCTGTGGGTTGGTTGGGGGCAGAGTAACCAACCATATGTATGCTGCCATGGAAGGCACCAGGAAAGTTTAAATTAAGAAAGAAATTTAGTGAGATTAAGATTACTTGGAGAAGAGGAGAAGGAAGGGCCTAAAAATGGGGTGGAAGGGGGGGGGGGAGGGTAAGGGTAGACAAAGGTTTGGAAATACAATTTGTCAATGTATGTCCCTATTGAGTAGGGAAAATGTTTTAACTTTTTTGTATATGATAAATTTCGATAAAGTAAAGAATATAAAGAAAAAAAAAGAATAGGTGCATGCCTATAGGCAATTACCTGCATTCATACTTAAACTTTACCCATAACAGTTTGTTCTTTAACCACTTCCTTACCGGGCCATAGTAATATGACGCCGGCAGGAACCCTCCCTCTCTCCGGGTGGAAGTCCCTGCTTCCCGGCCGTCTAGGGGGCGTGCGCCCGACGCTTCGCTCGATACTCGGTGCGCGTGCCCGCCGGCCACGATGTCCGCCAGGCACCCGCGATCACAGCAGAAGTGTGGATCTGTGTGTGTAAACACACAGATCCACCTCCTGTCAGAGGTGAGGAGGCCGATGTGTGTTCCCAGTACAGAGGAATACAGATCGGTCTCCTCCCCTTGTGATTCCCCTCTCCCTACAGTTAGAGTCACTCAATAGGGAACATATTAACCCCTTGAGTGCCCCCTAATGTTAACCCCTTCCCTGCCAGTTACATTTACACAGTAATCAGTGCATTTTTATAGCACTAATCGATGTAAAAATGTGAATGGTCCCAAAAACGTGTCAAACGTGTCCGATATGTCCACTGCAATGTCACGGTCACAATAAAAAAAATCGCAGATCGCCACCATTACTAGTAAAAAAATTAAATAAAAATGCCATAAATCTATCCCCTATTTTGTAGACGCGATAACTTTTGCGCAAACCAATCAATATACGCTTATTGCGATTTTTTTTTACCAAAAAATATGTAGAATACATATCGGTCTAAACAAAAAAATTGTGATATTTATTAAATCAAAAAGTAAAAAATTGTGTTTTTTTCAAAATTGTCGCTCTTTTGTTTATAGCGCAAAAAATAAAAGCCGCAGAGATGATCAAATAACACCAAAAGAAAGCTCTATTTGTGGGGGGGAAAAAACAGATTTGGGTACAGTGTTGCATGACCGCGCAATTGTCATTCAAAATGCAACAGCTATGATTAAGCACTGAATCGCAGTGCGAAACGCGTCAACTCCCATCTGCTGTTTTCTTTGCTGTGATATGTATTCTGTGTTTTTGTTTTAATAAACAAACATTTTTTGGAGTACGGCTGTCCAAGCGCCTTTTTCTATTTTCCAAAATGCAACAGCGCTGAAAACTAAAAATTGGTCTGGGCAGGAAGGGGGTGAAAATGCCCTGTATGGAAGTGGTTAAAGTGGAGTTCCACAGTGAAATTAATTTTTTTACCAAAAATCTAAAAAAAATTATAAAATAAAAAAATAGAAAAATATAATTTTTTTTACTTACCAGAAATAGCGGTTGCTATGCGGAAGTTCCTAATCTGCCTCTTAATCCTCCGCGGCTGGTCTTCTTCCTCGTCCTACTCGCGGTGTCTTCTGGTGAATGGGGCGCGCTGCCTTCTGGGAACTGTGTGTATCCCAGAGAGCAACCGGTCCATTCACAAAGCGCCGCGCAACTCGCGCATGTAGGAACGGGCAGTGAAGCCGCCGCAAGGCTTCACTGCCTGTTTCCCTTAGTGAGGATGGCGGCGCGGGGACCTGCCGCGATCGGCCTCGGGGGGGGGCGACTAAGCGGGCGCCTAGGACAGGCAAGTGTCCTTATTAAAAGTCAGCAGCTACAGTGTTTGTAGCTGCTGACTTTAAAAAAATTGCGGGTGGAACCCCGCTTTAACAAAAAAAACATACGTTCCACATTAATAAGTATGCTACCAAAATGAGTTTGTGCTATAGATTGCCTCCAGCACTGCTTCTGTTTCTTCTAGCTGGAGGCTGCCATGTTGTTGAAGCCCAGAGCAGTCACTTCCTTATTGGAAACTCTCCCCTTCTCCTTGTCTTCAAAAACTACAGTCAGGTCCATAAATATTGGGACATCGACACAATTCTAATCTTTTTAGTTCTATACACCACCACAATGGATTTGAAATTAAACAAGATGTGCTTTAACTGCGGACTTTCAGCTTTAATTTGAGGGTATTTACATCCAAATCAGGTGAACGGTGTAGGAATTACAACAGTTTGTATATGTGCCTCCCACTTTTTAAAGGACCAAAAGTAATGGGACAATTGGCTGCTCAGCTGTTCCATGGCCAGGTGTGTTATTCCCTCATTATCCCATTTACAAGGAGCAGATAAAAGGTCCAGCGTTCATTTCAAGTGTGCCATTTGGAATCGGTTGCTGTCAACTCTCAATATGAGATCCAAAGAGCTGTCACTATCAGTGAAGCAAGCCATCATTAGGCTGAAAAAACAAAAACAAACCCATCAGAGAGATAGCAAAAACATTAGGTGTGGCCAAATCAACTGTTTGGAACATCCTTAAAAAGAACGAACACACCGGTGAGCTCAGCAACACCAAAAGACCCGGAAGACCACAGAAAACTGTGGTGGATGACCGAAGAATTCTTTCCCTGGTGAAGAAAACACCCTTCACAACAGTTGGCCAGATCAAGAACACTCTCCAGGAGGTAGGTGTATGTGTGTCAAAGTCAACGATCAAGAGAAGACCTCAAAGTGAATACAGAGGGTTCACCACAAGATGTAAACCATTGGTGAGCCTCAAAAACAGGAAGGCCAGATTAGAGTTTGCCAAACATCTAAAAAAGCCTTCACAGTTCTGGAACAACATCCTATGGACAGATGAGACCAAGATCAACTTGTACCAGAGTGATGGGAAGAGAAGAGTATGGAGAAGGAAAGGAACTGCTCATGATCCAAAGCATACCACCTCATCAGTGAAGCATGGTGGTGGTTGTGTCATGGCGTGGGCATGTATGGCTGCCAATGGAAATGGTTCTCTTGTATTTATTGATGATGTGACTGCTGACAAAAGCAGCAGGATGAATTCTGAAGTGTTTCGGGCAATATTATCGGCTCATATTCAGCCAAATGCTTCAGAACTCATTGGACGGCGCTTCACAGTGCAGATGGACAATGACCCGAAGCATACTGCGAAAGCAACCAAAGAGTTTTTTAAGGGCTTCTTCTGGAGCAGAGGGGCGTGACCGGATGTTGATGGAGGGGGCGGGTGTGTGTGAGGAGCAAGGAGTGAGGATGATTGTGTGACCTCCACCCGTTCTACTCCCCTGTTCTACCCCCCCCCTCCCGGACAATGGTAATGCAAGGAGGCTGGTGTTAGATGCCCCACCGTTGGACACAATCACAGTGTCCTTTTTCCCCCTATACGTTGCGGAGGATGCGCCGGGTGATGCGGATGTGATCCCAGCGTTTGAGCCCTGCGCACCAATAGCAGCTTCACCCCGTAATCCCGCGATATCTTGTGCGGTATCTTGTGCAATCTCGCGAGAGTGGGAACTGTGTGGAGGGAGCTACGAACCGAGAGGAGAGGAGGAAAGGAGATCAGCACGCCGGGAACAGAGGCTACCTGCACGGCTATTCACACGGTGGAAAGCAGAGGGGGACCCTGAGACTTACTCCACACTGGTATGTGCAATATGTACAGATTTGAGCAGTGAGCCAGTGTCCAAAAGCATTTAAAAAAGTGCAGCAGCGGCAGTAGTCACGCTAGCAAAAGTTAAATTGCGGAAGACTGCTGGAGGGGGGGGGGCAGTTGTGGAGGTTACCATATACACTTATGCACCCGAAATATTATGAATTGAATACTATGAACTGTGCATTAAGGCTTATGAAGCGTGCTAAGTGAAACCGTCCTAAGGCTGATCCCCCTGCTAATGGCCGGTGTCAGAGCGATAGAAACAAAGGACTGTACTGCATCTCACTGCTGGAACTGAATTAAACTGGGACCTGCAAGCAAATTAAATCTTACTCTGTTCCCTGTTACCTTTAGCCTAGGCCTTCATTTCTATCCCAGCTACATCATATATTTAAACAGTAGCCATTAGCAGAGGGCTAAGGACACAGGATAAAGGATGTCATCAAAGAAAGATCAGCTTAATTTGGAGAGTGGGGGGTCTCAAACAACACGCTCGGCGAAAGAGAAAGCAATGCAATTAGCGGCGGCAGCCACAGCAGCTAAATTGGAGAGGTTTGCCCATACTTTGGCAAACTCACCAGGTAGAGGGACACAACACCAGCAAGAGCAGGGAAAAAAACAAACAGGAACAGCGGCAGATAGAAAAAGCTTAGGCCATGGTACAACAGGCCCAAAAACAGGGAGTAAAAAGGGCTCTGTGGAAGAGACCTTGGGAGTTATGGCTGCACCTGCAACAACTTCAATGGCAATTCCTGTAGTAGCCCCGGATGCTGTTCTACCAGGGGAGGAAGAGCCAACGCTAAAAGAAGTACTTTGGGCCGTGAACGCATGCAGAGGGTCATTGGACAGTGTATCTAAACAGATAAAAGGGATAGAGGAGCAACTAGTATCCATGGGCCAAGAACTGCAGAGGACGGTGTTGAGGACAACAGCTGTAGAGGAGAGAATGAGCCAAGTGGAAGATGAGGTGTACCCATTGAAGCAAGAGATTAAAGCAATGAAAGAACAAATGGGGTGGCAGTCATCAAAACTTGATGAAATTGAAAATAGGTTACGTAGAAACAATATACGGGTGGTGGGCCTCCCAGAACGAAGTGAGGGTACCCACCCTATTAGTTTTCTAGAGGACTGGCTCAGAGACACGTTTGGGGAGAATGTTTTTTCACCTCTCTTTGCGATAGAAAGAGCCCATAGGAGTTCCATTTAGAGCTCATCTAAAAGATGGATACCCCAGGCCCTTACTAGTGAGATTTCTTAATTACACTGACAAGACAACTGCATTGCAAAAAGCAAGAGAGAATGGGGACATTTTCTATAAAGGGTCAAGAATCTCATTATACCCAGATTTTTCGCCGGAATTAAGTAAACGTAGAGCCGAGTTCATATCAGTCAAACGTAACCTTTTAAAAAACAAAATTACATATGCACTATTGTACCCCGCGCGTTTAAGGATAATGACTTTGGAGGGCCCTCAATTCTTTGACTCACCGGAAAAAGCAGCACAGTGGCTGGAAGAAACTAAAACTAAACTATAGACATTACACTGATGGGAGAGCCTAGATAAGGTCTCAATCTTGGGAAGATTGGAATATACTATGAACTAACATTTCATTTTTTTCGTTTTTTTTGTTGAAAAATGGCTCCTCTGGGGGGGATGTGGAAGGTGGGGAAAAAGGGGGAGGGGGAAATTATTATTATTATATATTATTTTATTTGTTTTTTATAAATTAGGGGATGAGTCCCTATAGTTGGGCACTAAATACATGAATGCATGAATAGGAAACACTAAATATGAAGCTCTCCGATACACAATTTTTTTTTTCTTCTTTGGGGGGAAGGGGGGGGAATAGTGGGAGAGGAGAGGGAAGGTCACAAGAGTATATGAATTTGGAGGGGTATGAAAGGGAGGGATGGCAGGTAGTGGTCACAAGTATAGCCCCTAGGGCAGTGATGGCGAACGCGTGGCACGCGTGCCGCTCCCGGCACGGCAAGCCGTCTCTGTGGGCACGCCAGGAGAAAAGCACTTACTGACCGGCAGAGCCGGTACAAAGCAGGGGGGAAGGGACAGACGCCCTGGGCAATACCATTTGCTGAAGGGAGGGGGGCGCAGATGAAGTGCTGGCACTGGCAGTGTGCTTCATAGTACATACACACTAGCCGGCGCTGCTAATAGCTGTAATATAGTCTACTCTAACGATGTGCCAAGAGCGCTCCTGCACCTGGCAGAAGCCAAGACAGACCACACCAGCACTTCCCTGTCAGCGCTTTACTCCCCTATGAAGGCGATTCGTAGTCCCGTCCCATCGGCGTGACGTCCCTCACGGCCGGAGGCGGGATGGGAGAAGATCATAGAGAGCTGCTGCAGAAGCTGCAACCTAGAGGAGCCACCGAGGAGGAACCAACAACGTGTGTATCACACAAGACACAATAGTAAGCACTAAACAGATAATGAATGCCGTGCCATCTGCAGATATTATAATGTACTGTCTGGAACTGATTGGGGGAGGGGAGAACACTGAGGGGAGGTTAATTACCAATGCTACCTATTTTTTAATTTCTGTAATATGCAGCATGGGGGCGTTAATGTACTGCCACTGGTCACGAATGCATCAGTGACCAATGGCAATACATTAACCCCCCCCCATGCTGCATATTACAGAAATTAAATAGCATTGGTAATTGACCTCCCCTCAGTCTTCTCCTCTCTCCCAATCAGATCCAGACAGTTCATTTATTAATGATGCATTCGTGACCAGTCACAATTAGTTGCATTACTGGCACCAGGCTGCTCAGTGACAATTGCAGCCACAGATCTGCCACCCCACCATACTCTGCCATCCCACCATACCCTGCCATCCCACCATACATACTCAGTGATAGCCAGATATACTCGGTGATACCCAGCCATCCCACCATACTCTGCCATCCCACCATACTCTGCCATCCCCCCCAGACATACTCAGTGATACCCAGCCATACTCATTATTAGCGTCATTGGGAAACATTTTGTCCCCCTCATTGGTGACATGGTGCCTTATTATAGGTGTCATTGCATGTGTCAGGTAGGTCAGTATAATGGTCAGGTAGGTCCGTGTAATGGTCAGGTAGGTCCGTGTAATGGTCAGGTAGGTCCGTGTAATGGTCAGGTAGGTCCGTGTAATGGTCAGGTAGGTCCGTGTAATGGTCAGGTAGGTCCGTGTAATGGTCAGGTAGGTCCGTGTAATGGTCAGGTAGGTCCGTGTAATGGTCAGGTAGGTCCGTGTAATGGTCAGGTAGGTCCGTGTAATGGTCAGGTAGGTCCGTGTAATGGTCAGGTAGGCCCGTGTAATGGTCAGGTAGGCCAGTGTAATGGTCAGGTAGGCCAGTGTAATGGTCAGGTAGGCCAGTGTAATGGTCAGGTAGGCCAGTGTAATGGTCAGGTAGGCCAGTGTAATGGTCAGGTAGGCCAGTGTAATGGTCAGGTAGGCCAGTGTAATGGTCAGGTAGGCCAGTGTAATGGTCATTCAGAGAGGGATGATCAGTCCCATCCTCTGTACAGAGCCGCTGGCAGGTTTAATTCTGTGTTGGCACTTTGAAAGAAATAAGTTGGTTTTGCATCGCGGTTTGGGCACTCGGGCTCAAAAAGGTTTGCCATCACTGCCCTAGGGTATGCCTAGATAGGCTGGGGGTGGAGGGAGGGAGGGTGTGTGGGGGGATGGGATAGGAGACAGAAGGGGGGGATAAAAATTGCACAAATTCACAAATGTCACACTTCAAACAAAGGAGAGAGGGAAACACGAGATGAAGATAACTTGGGGTAACCCACATTTTAGCAAAGACACATTTAAAAGAAGTAATTCTTCCCTTATTTTTTTTATTTTTTTTGCACTATCAATTTTTTTTCCCTTTTTTTTTTCATTTATTTTTTTATGATAGGAAGTAAGGCTCCCCCGTTTGGTGCACAAAATTATGAATATTACAGTTTAAATTAGGAGATGGGTTGTTTTTTTATACATAAAGAAAATTAATTTAGTAACAGATCAGGGACAAAAAGGGAATAGCAGAGTAATTGGTTTTCTTTGTATGTGTTTATTTTTAAATTTTTTTCTCTGTTTTTTGCCGTTTTCTTCTTTTTTTGTGATTGGCACATTAAGGATCTCTCCCGAAGTTTATTTTGGTCTAGCACCTCCTCCTTCTCTTTTTTTTTAATGTACAATGGAACATGGAACTTTATTTTGCCTAAGGTTGAACTTTGTGGGGCCCAGATGGGTCTTTTGCTCTCATATGTTTGTTTTTCTGTAGTTATTATGCGACTGTATTGATATGCGGCCCAAAACATTTAATATAGGCTCCTGGAATGTCCGGGGGTTGGGTGACCCGATTAAAAGAGCTGTAATATTCTCCACACTTGAATGGTACGGGGTGGAGGTAATTTGCATCCAAGAGACCCATTTAACAAAAGAAACAAAGGTGAAATTATTCAATAGGAAATATCAATGCCAGTATCATTCAGTGTATTCTTCTTACTCTAGGGGGGTGAGTATACTGGTGAAAAAGGGGGTGGCTTTTGTTTGCAGAGAGGTCAGGTTGGATGAATTGGGGCGCTTTATTTTTTGCATTGTTTGATAGAAAATGAACCATATGTATTGGCAAATATCTATGTTCCGCCACCTTTTAATATGGAGATCTTGTACAAATTTGCGCTAAATAAGGAAGAAAGCTACATAATAGCAGTTGGGGACTTTAACGCAGTATTGGACAGGACAGTAGACAGATTTCCACCGGGGATACGGATGATCGGGAGGGGAGAGGGACGTTTAACCCAGTTTTTGAAAGAGGTCGGATGGTGCAATATCTGGAGAATGGGAAATCCAGATGAGAGGCAGTATTCCTGTTTCTCAAGCTCATACTCAACATTATCTAGAATAGATATGGCCCTAGGAAATGAGATGAGTTTGCAACGGGTTAGTAAAATTGTTTATTGCCCAAGAGGGGTGTCGGATCACTCACCACTGGTGCTGACTATAAACACAGGGAAAAAGTGCCCTCCAGGCAATTGGAAAATAAGTCCCTTCTGGTTAGAACTAATGGGAAAACCAGAGGAGATAAATATAAAATTGAGGGAGATGGTGGGCTTTAATGAAGGGACAGCGCCGGTGGGAGTGATATGGGACACCCTAAAGGCCTTCCTTAGGGGAATACTGATTCAACAAATAGCCAAAATTAAAAAAAAAAACTCTAGGGAATGGGAAGAGAAGATTAGGAAAGAGGTGAGAGAAGCAGAAGAACAATATGTGGAGGATCCAACGTCGATGAAACAAAGGAAATGGCTTGAGAAACAACAGGAGTACAAAATGGCAGTGGTAAGGAAAGTAGGAGAACAAGAGTCTATTTCAAAGACAGAGTACCTTTGCAGAAGGGGAGAGTGTAGGCCATACACTGGCCCTATTGGCTAAAACTAACTCAGCCCCCTCTAGTATCCCTGCAATAAGGAAGTTGGGGGGAGAGATATCCTCTCAGTCATCTGAAATCTTGGAAACATTTGAGGCTTATTATCAGGACTTATATAAGTCAAAGAGGGCAGATGAGACATTACAAATGGATGAATTCCTGGGGGGGATAGAAACACCGGCCTTAACTGAGGAAGATAGAAGAGCTATAGAGTCCCCGATAACCCTAGAGGACCTCCAATTAGCAGTAGCGGAAATGTCTAATCAAAAGTCCCCCGGGCCGGATGGTTTACCGGTGGAAATTTATAAACAGTACGGGGAGGTGCTCCTCCCGGAACTGTTAAGGGTGTTGAATTGGGCGGTAGAAGGGGGGAAGCTGCCAGCCTCAATGTCAGAGGCTACTATAATAGTACTCCAAAAAGAGGGGAAAGATCAATTAGACACTTCATCTTATAGACCAATTTCATTGCTGTGTTCAGACGTTAAGATATTGGCTAAAGTGCTGGCAGCCAGGATGAATAAATATATTCAGAAATGAATACACCCGGATCAAGCCGGATTCATCCCTAATAGGGCTAACAGCACCAATATCAGAAGATTGTACCTGAACGTACAGACGCCAACTGAGAACAGAAGCGGCAGAGCTATCTTATCCCTGGATGCTACCAAGGCTTTTGATAGCTTAGAATGGGACTACCTCTGGCACGTATTAGGGAAATTTGGATTTGGTTCTGTCTTTATTAAATGGGTAAAAACGCTTTATAACTCCCCAAGTGCAAAAATAAAAATTAACAATGAATACTCAAAGAGCTTTAGGTTAGAGAGGGGGACAAGGCAGGGATGTCCCCTGTCCCCCCTTCTCTTCGCGGTAGCAATAGAGCCCTTAGCAATAGTGATTAGATCCCAAAAGACAATACAGGGATTCCAGAGGAAAGTGGGGGTGGAGAAAATCGCACTTTATGCGGATGATATCTTGCTTTTTCTGGGGGATTCCTCAAAGTCACTAAAAATGGCGATACAGATGGTGGAAGTATTTGGTCGATTCTCGGGCCTGGTGATGAACTGGGAGAAGTCTGTACTTCTGCCAGTGGATCCAGTAGATAACACCGTCTGTGAAGGCATTCCTCTATTAAAGGTGGCGGAAAAAATGGATTACCTGGGGATAGTGGTGACACGAGACCCAGATCAATAAATTGATAATAATTTAAAGCCATTATTAGCTAAGTTTAAGCAAAAAGGCCAACATCTGGGAACGTCTTCCTCTGTCAGTAGCGGGAAGAAGTAATCTCATTAAGATGATCTGGATGCCACAGCTACTTTACATACTTCATAACGCCCCAGTATGGATTGGGAAAGCCTGGTTCAAAAAAATAGAGACCCTCTTCAGGGAATTAATCTGGAAGAAGGGCAGGGCAAGAATTAGCCTCCAAGTATTACAGCTGTCAATAAAAGAGGGAGGGCTGGCTATCCCACACCCTTATAGCTATTTTATAGCGGCCCAGTTACAGCACCTGAGGGGATGTACAATAGAGGGAGGAGGAGGGGCTAGTGGGAAAATGATGCTAATGGGGGCCCCACACAACACCATAATAGAAAACTTGGAGGCTGATTATTTTCCTGTTAAGAATCCAACACTGAAGGCGGCCATAAGAACATGGCGGGAAGGTAAACAAGCTATGGGGTATAAAGGGTTAACAGAATATACACCTCTCTGTGAAAATAAATACCTACCAGAAATCCAAGCTATGGGAAAGTTAAAGGAATGGGAAAAGAGGTATAACCAGATTGATGCAGTTATATGAAGGCAACACATTAAAAGCATTCTCAGAACTAAACAGAGAGTATGCCATCCCAAACTCTTTGTTTTATAACTATCTGCAGATAAGACACGCACTTCAAGCCCAATTTAAAACACAACCGGTGTGCTGGCAAAAAATTCCTCACCTCCAACGGTTAATCAAGACAGGAACATCAAAAGGCCTTATTTCAGAATTATATTCACAGATTAAGGGGGGTTTTATAACCGAGAAGAGGTTGGGTAAGAATAAAGCAAAGTGGGAAGAGGATATAGGCCCTATAACCACTGTACAATGGGAACGGATACTGGAACAGGGGACAGTGGTGTCACTCTACCCATCACAGAGAGTGTCACACCTGTTCTTAGTGCACAGAGTTTATTACACCCCAAAGAGGCTATACATGTTTGGAAGGAGAGCAGATAAGTGCCCCAGATGCCAAGATACAGGGGACCTCATACACATGTGGAAGTGCCCGAAGCTACAAAGGTACTGGGCTAAGGTACTGCACATCATAAATACGACCTTTGGGACAGCTCTGGAACCGGAGGCCAGGGTGTGCCTATTGGGTATAGAGGAGAGACACGGACAAAAAGATATTCCGGAAGTAGTGTTGAGATGCCTGTTCCAGGCCAGGAAGGTAATAGCACAAAACTGGCAAGCACAGAAAGCACCGACATCAGCAGAGTGGGTTAATGTAATAAATGCAACAATGTGGAAGGAAAAAGTAGTTTTGACCAAACGGGGTAATTATAAAACATTTAAAATAATGTGGGATCCCTGGTTGAGGAAAATAGGGTGCCCGCCCTAACGGGCGTGGTAAGGAAAAAGAGTAAAAGAAGGGACCTAAAGGTGGAAACCAGATGGCTGAGATAGGAAGGGAGGACAGAGGAGGGGCAGAAAGAGAAGCTATGGACCTTGGGCAGAGAAGTTAAATATGTCAGAAGACTAAGAGGAAGGAAGGGAAAAAGGGAATGGAAGCAGGGGGAGAGAGAAAACTAGATAAAGTAAAAGCAATATAGTTCTTTCTCGGCAATAACATAAGTGTGTGGTAGAATAAATTTTTTTGTTTTGTCTTTCTCTGTTTTTGGAATGTGAAAAGAGATTGGGTGGGGTGGGGGGGGGATTAACTGTAGTACATTATTTTAAAGTATATTATGTGTATGCATTTTTTGTAACATGGAAAAATAATAAAGAATATAAAGTTAAAAAAAAAAAAAATTTTAAGGGAAAGAAGTGGAATGTTATGCAATGGCCAAGTAAATCACCTGACCTGAATCCGATTAAGCATGCATTTCACTTGCTCAAGACAAAACTGAAAGGAAAATACCCCCAAGAACAAGCAGGAACTGAAAACAGTTGCAGTAGAGGCCTGGTAGAGCATCACCAGGGATGAAACCCAGCGCCTGGTGATGTCTATGCGTTCCAGACTTCAGGCTGTAATTGACTGCAAAGTATTAAAAAGTGAAAGTTTGATTTATGATTGTTAATCTGTCCCATTACTTTTGGTCCCTTAAAAAGTGGGAGGCAAACTGTTGTAATTCCTACACCGTTCACCTGATTTGGATGTAAATACCCTCAAATTAAAGCACATCTTGTTCGTTTCATTTCAAATCCATTGTGGTGGTGTATAGAGCCAAAAAGATTAGAATTGTGCCGATGTCCCAATATTTATGGACCTGACTGTATATGTCACTTTTTGTAATTGAAATGTGTGCATTTCCAGCCTTAAATGCATGTCTTGGAGAAGAAGGCTGACAGAAGTTTTAGATTTCATGCACACTGTACAATATAAAAACACCAGTAGCGTCAGCTGTAGAATGCTGCGTTAAAAACACGAGTTTTACCTCTCCTGATTCCATTAAGCCTGCTGGACCCAACGTTCCTGAAATCTCATCGCAGCTCCTCTACTCCACCTATCCTTCTTCCCCTCTGTCTTTTTCTTCTTACCGTCTCCCCTTTTGGTTTCTGTCTTCTTGTATTCTTTCCTTTTTCTCTTCTCTCTCTATTCATTGTACAACATGCCAACATACTTCTTGGATGTATCTGTATTGTACCAGGCTGCCTATAGATTACCCACTCTGCTAGATTGGATAACGTTCCATGCCATATTTTGGTTATTACTCAACCTCGTTCCTTTGTTATGACACTACCCACAGTCTCTATGACATACCTTTGGTTTGCATCTGCCATGCTATGGGCAATCGCCATTGAGCTGACTTGTTGTTGTACTTCATTACTGTTGTGTCATGATTGCATGTTTTAAACGTTAACTTAATAAAAAAACATTTTCAACTCTAAAAACAGGAGCTTTGCTGCGTTTTTGCATTAGCATTTTTTAGCAAAACTATACTCCCACAAAAGCTTGAGGCTCAAAAACGCTCATGAATGTCGGATAGCCTTGTTTTGCCACATTTTTCAGCGTTAGAGAGTTTTTACAGCTGAAAAACTCCTCTTTGAACGCAGTAGGTCTGGGGGTTTTTTCCAGCCTGAAGACGCCCCTGCCAAAAAACGCTGATAATAGCCTGTGTGCATGGACACATAGGATAACATTCTGGGGAGTTTACTGGCTGAAGAAAAAAACGTCTTATGCCCAAAACAGCAGCTAAATATAACGCCCTGCAGTGCCAAGTTCTCCTGATGCAGAGGACTGGCACAAATGGAGCAAATACTCAGGCTGAGAAGATTTTACCCCCTTAATGAGCAGGCCATTTTATGCGATATGGCACTGCGTTACTTTAACTGACATTTGCGCGGTCGTGCAACACTGTACCCAAATAAAATGTATGTCCTTTTTGACACTGCCAAGGGAGAAAGGAGAGAATATCTGGGAGATAAGATAAGGCACTATCCTTTTAAGTTTGATTATTTTCTGCCAGAAAAGATTCCTCCCAGCAGTTGAAAATCTGTCAGATCAGTGACTCACTGATTATCGGCACAGTGTCAATAGAATACAGAAAAATTGAAAACTTACTGGATTTTAACCACTTGCCGACCAGTTTGCTGTTCAAATCATTAGTAAGACCTCATCTGGAATATGCAGTTCAGTTTTGGGCACCAGTTCTCAAAAAGGATATCGGTGAACTGGAGAAAGTGCAGAGAAGGGCAACCAAACTGATAAGAGGCATGGAGGAGCTCAGCTATGAGGAAAGATTAGAGGAACTGAATTTATTCACTCTTGAGAAGAGGAGAATAAGGGGGGATATGATTAATATGTACAAATATATAAGGGGTCCATATAGTGAACTTGAAGTTCAGTTATTCACTTTACGGTCAACACAAAGGACAAGGGGGCACTCTTTACGTCTAGAGGAAAAAAGATTTCATCTTCAAATACGGAAAGGTTTCTTCACAGTAAGAGCTGTGAAAATGTGGAACAGACTGCCACCAGAGGTGGTTCTGGCCAGCTCAGTAGATTGGTTTAAGAAAGGCCTGGATACTTTCTTAAATGTACATAATATAACTGGGTACTGACATTTATAGGTAAAGTTGATCCGGGGTAAATCCGATTGCCCCTCGGGGGATCAGGAAGGAATTTTTTCCCCTGCTGTAGCAAATTGGATCATGCGCTGCTGGGGTTTTTTGCCTTCCTCTGGATCAACTGTGGGTATAGTATTGGGTATATGGGATTGTACGATATTTTTTATTTTATTTTTTTATGGTTGAACTGGATGGACTTTGTGTCTTTTTTCAACCTGACTAACTATGTAACTATGACCAGCTCACATACATACAAGTCGGCAAAGTGGTTCGTTCCCGTATGTCGGCTCCTTTAAGAGCCATAGCAGGCGCGCGCTGCATGGCGGGTGACCCGATGCGTGTGGCCGGTGGGCGTGATGACCGCCAGCCACCCGCTGGGCATGGAACGGGTAAGCACACAAATCCCCATTCTGACAGGAGAGGAGAGACAGATCTGCTGTTCGTAGTAATTACGAACAGCGATATGTCTCCACCTCCAGTCAGTCCCATCCCCCCAGTTAGAAACACACACGAGGGAACACATTTAATCCCTTGATTGCCCCCTAGTGTTAACCCCTTCCCTACCAGTGATTTACACAGTAATCAGTGCATTTTTATAGCACTGATCGTTGTATTATTATTATTTCAGGTACTTATATAGCATCGTCAATTTACACAGCGCTTTACATATACATTGTACATTCACATCAGTCCCTACCCTCAAGGAGCTTACTATCTATCTAAGGTCCCTAACTCACATTCATATACTAGGGACAATTTTTAGACAGCCAATTAACCTACCAGCATGTCTTTGGAGTGTGGGAGGAAACCGGAGTACCCAGAGGAAACCCACGCAGGCATAGGGAGAACATGCAAACTCCAGGCAGGTAGTGTCGTGGTTGGGATTCAAACCAGCGACCCTTTTTACTGCTAGGCGAAAGTGCTACCCACTACATCCTGGATACCCCAGGATTGGCAGCCGCACAATTGATCCTTGAATGATTCCTTGTTTGAAGCCCATGCTTTTTAAGGCATGGGGCCTCTAGTCCCTTATCTTGCTTATACTACATATCCAGAGTAATAGATAACCATACATATAGAGTGAAGGTCAAATGGGTCTCCTCAGCCTTGACTCCTCATTGCTATTTTCAGGGGAATATTCCCTGCCATTTTTGGAGTAGTACTCTTAACGAGTTTTTGGACTGGCGATTATTGCATCATATGATAAAGGCAGTTGATACTTTTTTTCATGTGCTGACAGTATGTACTCTGGACATGTGACACTGAAAGCGGTATTAACCCCAAAATCAAAAATGTAACAGTGTAGCTTACCAATCATTAGATGTGATGGCTGCATCAGAATTCTTTCTTTAGGCTTTATCCCGGTCTTCACCTGGTGATCTGGCAACACACCTCCTGTATTTAAGTGCCTCCACTCTGGATGAATGAGCACAGGGGGCACAGTAGACAGCAGCATTGTCAGTCTGGGGGTGGGAAGTGTTAGATGAAGCAGCATATAATAAATGTTTAAACATATGGCAACCACAGCAGCCTGTAATTGGCCTTTGCAGCAAGGAGCACATGGAAGGGTGACGCATGTAAAAAAACAACTCCAAGCTCACTAATCAGACGGCCTGCAACAAACTGAATTGTCCTGTCTAACAGTTCGTTAAAACCAGGGGTTTAATGTGCACACATTTGCAAATATATGTGCAAGCTGCTTTTGGGTTTAATACCACTTGAAGTTTTATATGGAGATTCTACAGTGTATAAGATCACTATCATTTCATTGTAAATTAATTGACTTTGATGTGTTAACAGTATCTGCTGCTAATGTTTGATGGTTTTATTTTGCCCCCTTTTTCAGGCCTCTTTTCTATTGTAAAAACATTTTGTTCAATAAAAATGATCTGATTAGAAGAAAAAAAAAACGGAACTCCAGCCTTCCCTTTAGTCTTGCACAGCTGTTACTCCGATTTCACTGCACAGTAAAAGCTTCTCACATTCTGCACTAGAAGCTTCAGCAGGTCAGACAAGAGCCTGCCTCATTTCTTGACTGGAGGATGTCCAACATTATCTAGTTCTTTTCTCCCCAGCCTTAGGCTGGCCATACATGTTGAATTTTCTTGTACCATTTTCCTTTAGATTTACCAAAAAAACAAATAATATGAGGTTAAAACTAAACACTTTCAATTGTATCCAATTAGGCCGGCACTTTCACTATATAGTTTAAGGTAAATCTAAAGAAAAATGTACAGAAAATTGTATAATGTATGGCCAGCCTTACTGTCTGTATTTAACTCATTAAGGACCCGGGGGAGATGTAAACAATGTGTAAGTGTCCATGCATAACCATTAATATATTGGGAGCTGCAGCAACCACCAGCTAGTAACTTGATCATACATGACACTAATGTGCTGGCAAATATCTACACTAAGGGGGTTATTTACGAAAGGCAAATCCACTTTGCACTGCAAGTGCACTTGGAAGTGCAGTCGCTGCAGATCTGAGGGGGACATGCAAGGAAAATTAAAAACACAGTATTTTAGCTTACACATGATTGGATGATAAAATCAGCAGAGCTTCCCCTCAGATCTACAGTGAGTGCACTTGCAGTGCACTTGTAGTGCAAAGTAGATTTGCCTTTTGTAAATAACCCCCGTAAGTGTCCGTGTAGGCGCAGAATGACCTTGGCTTTCAGTCATCTGAATGAATCACTGTACATAATACGTATTTCAGCCCATACAGACCTAAGTACATGTATGTCCCTACAAGCTGAGGTGCATTATGAACCACTTTATATGAAAGATTTTGCTGCCAACTTTCTGCCAGCAGGATCCTGCATAAATAGTCTACAAAAAATAGGATTTTTATAACAGCTTACCTGTAAAATCCTTTTCTTGGAGTACATCACGGGACACAGAGCGACATAGTCATTACTAATGGGTTATATAGATACCTTCAGGTGCTGGCACTGGCAACTTCCAAAACCGGAAGTACCCTCCCATATATAAGCCCCTCCCATCCGGGAGCACCTCAGTTTTGTAGCAAAGCAATAAGTGTCCCTAAAGAGGGGCGGGAGCTCTGTGTCCCGTGATGTACTCCAAGAAAAGGATTTTACAGGTAAGCTGTTATAAAAATCCTATTTTCTTTCTCGTACATCACGGGACACAGAGCGACATAGTCATTACTATGTGGGATGTCCTAAAGCAATGCCCAATGAGGGGGGGGGGGGGTACACCATACATAAGCTGAGCGCTATCAGACATGAGGATCTTTTGCGGCCTGCAACACACTGCGCCCAAAGGCGACATCCTCCTGACTTCTAACGTCCACCTGGTAGAACCTAGTAAACGTGTGTACTGAAGACCATGTTGCGGCCTTACAGATTTGAGCCAGGGAGGCCTGGTGATGCGCTGCCCATGAAGTTCCAACTGCTCTCGTGGAGTGCGCCCTAACTTTGAACGGAGGCGGTCTCCTTCTCAAGCCATAGGCTTGCATTATGACCTGTCGAATCCACTTGGCTAAAGTAGATTTTGATGCTGCCTGACCCTTTCTTTTTCGTACATCACGGGACACAGAGCGACTTAGTCATTACTAATGGGTTATATAGTTTACCTTCAGGTGTTGGCACTGGCCAATTCCAAACCGGAAGTACCCTCCCCTATATAAGCCCCTCCCACCCGGGAGCACCTCAGTTTTTTGCCAGTGTCTAAGGTGTTGGCCAAAGAGTAACATGTGTTTTCACTGGGCTTGCGTACAGGTTCTTTTGGGCCTTAGTAAGCTGTTCCGGATCCCACCAAAAAAGCTTCATAGCTAAACGGTCGGTACCCGGGCCTTGCAGCAGAAGAGCAAGGTTTTGCCTGTAATGCTTCTCTTAGGAGGGCTGGACCCTGGGATCCAGAGCTCTGGTCATACCCACGACCAAGACGCTGTCTGTGCAGGGTGCTATACAGGTCCAGGGGAGTGGAATCCTTGGGAACCCGGTCCCTGAAGGTTTAATTACAATGCCTGCCGTGATAGGTGAAGTTTGGACTTTTGTGGACCAAACAAAGTCCTGCGGCGGGGATCAGGTAAGTGGGGGCCCCCAGGAACTTGGTTCTATTGGGGGACCCCCAAGCCTAATTTGTCTTTCTGTCTGTTACCTAACGGTATTCCCGCTAAATATCTGTGTTTGCCTATAACTACTGAAAATGTAAAATTTTAATAGTAGTCAAGAAAAAAAAAAAAAAAAAACAGGGACCGCGGTACCTGTGTTAAACCACTAGAGGCCGCTGTAGTCCATTTTTCTTGTAATGTGGATCTTTGGTTTTCTCAACTCAAAAGGTCCAGGCAGCTGGTAAGTTTCTCTGAGGGAATCCACTTCCTCTGCCCTGTTGCTGCGTTCATCCACCGCACAGGCCCTCCGGCAAAAAGGGCCCTGGCTCCTAGTCCTCTGTTGGTTTTCGAAAAGGGCGCCATTGGCGCACGGGCGTGCACGCGCCTCCTATGAAAAAAAAGGGGCGGGGCGGGTGGATGACGCTCGATGCGCGCCGCGGCGCTTCTGCGCATGTGCGGGCGTCCCAGCATGGTTAAAAGACACAGTACAAGTGTCAGCTGCATGCAAACAGAGCTAGCAACAAACAGTGGCACACAGAGGCGGTTGATGCAGGCATCCCCATAGAAAGGCACTTTAGTGGACACCAGCTGGTATATAGCAGCACCTGTGTTAGACTATTACCAGCAAAAATTGGTGTATGACGACGGGAATACCTCAGCTTTGTGCTTAAAGGATATGTCGTCCAGACGCTCCGGAAATAGATCTTCCAGGAAGCCAAAGGGGTCTCCATCGGGCTCTGAGGATATTGGGCATGCTTGCACTGCACCAATCTCCCCTGAGAATGCAGAGGTCAGTAGCCGTAGAAACCCCGCAGGAATGCCTGGTGCTGCGGCTGTCCCCAGTCCACCTGCTCCTGTATATATAACAGAGGAGGTTTTATCCTCAACTCTGGGAGGATTAGAAGAGAGATTAACAGCATTGATCGCTGCTTCCCTATCTCAGGGAAAGCGCGTCCGATCTCCGTCTCCTCCTTCAGAGTGCCTGTTAGTGGAGGAACAGCCCCACACAGAGATCGACCTACCTGAAGGGGATCAGGATGAGGTTGATTCACTTATAGAGGAATCAACAGTGGAAGAACCTTTCTCAGCTTCTCAGGCTGAAAGATTATGGGTTCAGTCTCTGACTAACATGGTCCGATCAGCATTTAAAATGCCTCTGGCGGAACCACCATCCACTACGGTTTCCTCGCTGGGGTCGCTAAAAGCTCCCCAGGCGGTCTGTTCCTTCCCAATCCACCCTTTATTAGAAGGGCTTATTTACCAGGATTGGGAGCATCCTGATAAAATATTTGCTCCCCCCAAGAGATTTCCGGTGATCTATCCCATGGAGGATAAGTTCATAAGAAAATGGAGGGTCCCTATAGTGGACGCAGCCATCTCTTCTGTTAACAAATCACTGACATGTCCAGTAGATAATGTTCCAATGTTCAAAGACCCAATAGATAAAAAATTGGAGTCTTTACTAAAATCTGCTTTCTCTACAGCAAGTATGGTGACACAACCTGCGGTAGCAGCGATTGGAGTCTGCCAAGCAGTGAAAGATCAGTTGAAACAAGTCTTAAGGGACTTACCAGATCAGCAGGCTCATGCCCTAGCTGACCTGCCTAGAGCCTTGTGTTTTGCGGTGGACGCCATAAAGGATACAATCCAACAGGCCTCCCGCTTTACGCTGTCTATAGTACATATGCGTAGGCTTCTGTGGCTCAAAAACTGGTCTGCTGAAGCTCCCTGTAAAAAACTGCTGGTTAGCTTCCCATTTCATGGAGAACGCTTATTTGGAGAAGATCTGGACAAATATATCCAGAAAATTTCTGCCGGTAAAAGTTCACTCTTACCGGTTAAGAACAAGGGTAGAAGTCCTTCTTTTAAGAGGCCTACCTCTCCAGTCCCGGGCACATCGGCTGTGAAGCAGTTCCGACGGCCTCCGCGGTCAAATTCAGGGGGCAGAAATCAGGGACAATCACAGGGTAACAAGAAGCCCTGGATCAAGAGGGGTACAAAACCTCCCCCTAAGGCATGAAGTATTGCCCCCGCTCAATCGGGTGGGGGGAAGACTTCAGTTGTTCACAGAGACCTGGCGGGACACCATCAGAGACAGATGGGTGCTCTCCGCAGTAAGTCTGGGATACAAGCTGGAGTTAAAAGGCACTCCTCCTGCCCAATTTATGAGGTCAAACGTGCCAAGAGATCCCCAAAAGAGAGGATCCCTCCTTCTGGCACTAGAACAACTATTGCTCCAAGGGGTAATCATGAAGGTTCCCCTGGAAGAAAGCGGATTCGGGTTTTACTCGAACCTTTTCACAGTCCCCAAACCAAATGGGGACGTGAGGCCCATATTAAATCTAAAAGGGCTAAACAAGTTCCTAAATATCAGGACTTTTCGGATGGAGTCGATCCGATCAGTGGCCACCGCCCTACAAGGGCAGGAATGGCTAGCCTCGATCGACATAAGGGATGCTTATCTGCATATTCCCATCTTTCCGGCCCATCAGAAATTTCTACGCTTTGCAGTAGAAGGGCGCCATTTTCAGTTCAGAGCCTTACCTTTCGGTCTGGCCACAGCACCACGAGTGTTCACAAAAATTCTGGCCCCATTATTGGCCAATCTAAGAACACAGGGTGTAACGATAATGGCATATCTAGACGACCTGCTACTAATAGACCACTCAGTGGAAAAGCTGGAAGTAGCTATTCACAAGACAATCGAGTATCTGGAATATCACGGTTGGATTATCAACCGGGACAAGTCAGCTCTAAGACCAGTCAAAAGTCTGGAATACTTAGGGCTAAGGCTGGATTCAAATCAGAGAAAGATTTTCTTACCTCCAGAGAAGGTGTCGTCTTTAAGAAATTTGACCCACTTAGTGGGTACAAAAAGAAAACCATCCATACGTCTCTGCATGAGGCTGCTGGGAAAGATGGTGGCTTCATTCGAAGCGGTACCCTACGGTCAATTCCATTCAAGGAATTTGCAAAGGGCCATACTGTCAGCCTGGAACAAAAAAGTTCAGGCTTTAGACTTACCAATGTCCCTGTCCCCTTCCGTTCGCAAGAGCCTCCATTGGTGGTTGGTGCCCCAGAATCTGGAAAGAGGGAAACCCTTCAGTCCGGTTTCTTGGAAGGTGGTCACTACAGATGCCAGCCTCATCGGCTGGGGGGCAGTGCTGGAGCAATGGTCTCTCCAGGGCAGGTGGTCAGAAGCAGAAAAGGCCCTGCCCATCAATCTCTTAGAGATACAAGCAGCCCGGTATGCCCTAGTAGCATGGACATCCAAACTCCAGGGGTCCCCTGTCAGAATTCAATCAGACAATGCCACGGCAGTGGCATATATCAATCATCAGGGTGGCACCAAAAGTCGTGCAGCCCAGAAGGAAGCAAATTGCATCCTGGAGTGGGCAGAAAGATATGTCCCAGCCATATCCGCGGTTTTCATCCCAGGAGTGGAAAATTGGAGAGCGGACTTTCTAAGTCGCCAACAATTATGCCCGGGGGAATGGTCTCTTCACCCCGAGGTTTTCCAGGCAATATGCCAGCGGTGGGGAACACCGGATGTAGATCTGCTAGCATCCAGATTCAACGCAAAGGTGGACAGGTTTGTGTCTCGCACAAGGGATCCCCTAGCTTGCGGCTCGGATGCCCTAGTGTTCCCTTGGGATCGGTTCAAGCTGATATATGCATTCCCACCGCCACAATTGTTACCGCGATTACTCCGCAGAATCAGGGTAGAAAAGAAACCAGTGATTCTGGTGGCTCCAGCGTGGCCCCGAAGGGCATGGTACGCGGAGATTGTAAAAATGTCAGTGAGGAGTCCGTGGACCCTCCCACTTCGTCCGGACCTGCTGTCGCAAGGACCGATATACCACCCTTCCTTACCAGCCCTAGGTTTGACGGCCTGGCTATTGAAGCCCACATTCTGAAAAAGAGAGGGCTCTCTAATTCTGTGGTATCTACCATGATCAATGCCAGGAAACCGGTATCCAGGCAGATCTATTATAGGATCTGGAAAGCGTACATTACGTGGTGTGAGGCCAAGAAATGGCATCCACGTAAATACGTAACAGGTAGGATTCTGGACTTCCTACAATGGGCTGTAGATAGGAAGCTTGCCTTGAGTACTATCAAGGGTCAGATTTCGGCCTTGTCAATATTTTTTCAAAGGCCCTTGGCTTCGCATTCACTAGTCAAAGCCTTTATACAAGGAGTGATGCGTATTAGCCCTCCGGTTAGTATTCCCATATGTCCTTGGGACTTAAACCTGGTTCTGTCGGTTCTACAGAAACAACCGTTTGAACCATTACAACACATTTCCTTGGTTCTTCTCACCAGGAAATTGGTTTTCTTAGTAGCCATTTGTTCGGCTAAAAGAGTGTCGGAATTAGCAGCTATGTCCTGTAAGGAGCCATATCTGGTTATCCATAAGGACAGAGTAGTATTACGTCCTCATCCAGCCTTTCTTCCTAAGGTGGTATCGAGGTTTCATTTGAACCAAGATGTGGTTCTTCCTTCTTTTTTCCCCAAACCTAGCTCAGTAGAGGAAAAGTTATTACATTCTTTGGATGTGGTAAGAGCAGTTAAAGCTTATCTAAAAGCCACTGCTCAGATTCGCAGAACGGATTCTTTGTTTGTTCTGCCGGAAGGCCCCAGAAGGGGTCAGGCAGCATCAAAATCTACTTTAGCCAAGTGGATTCGACAGGTCATAATACAAGCCTATGGCTTGAGAAAGAGACCGCCTCCGTTCAAAGTTAGGGCGCACTCCACAAGAGCGGTTGGAACTTCATGGGCAGTGCATCACCAGGCCTCCCTGGCTCAAGTATGTAAGGCCGCAACATGGTCTTCGGTACACACGTTTACTAGATTCTATCAGGTAGACGTTAGAAGTCAGGAGGATGTCGCCTTTGGGCGCAGTGTGTTGCAGGCCGCAAAAGATCCTCATGCCTGATGGCGCCCAGCTTATGTACCCCCCCCCTCATTTGGCATTGCTTTGGGACGTCCCATTAGTAATGACTAAGTCGCTCTGTGTCCCGTGATGTACGAAAAAGAAAAAGGGATTTTTATAACAGCTTACCTGTAAAATCCTTTTCTTGGAGTACATCACGGGACACAGAGCTCCCACCCCTCTTTTTGGGACACTTATTGCTTGGCTACAAAACTGAGGTGCTCCCGGGTGGGAGGGGCTTATATAGGGGAGGGTACTTCCGGTTTGGAATTGGCCAGTGCCAACACCTGAAGGTAAACTATATAACCCATTAGTAATGACTAAGTCGCTCTGTGTCCCGTGATGTACTCCAAGAAAAGGATTTTACAGGTAAGCTGTTATAAAAATCCCTTTTTCTGGGGCCTTCCGGCAGAATAAACAAAGTATCCGTTCTGTGAATCTGAGCAGTGGCTTTTAGATAAGCTTTAACTGCTCTTACTACATCCAAAGAATGCAATAACTTTTCCTCTACCGAAGTGGGTTTGGGGAAAAAAGAAGGAGGAACCACATCTTGGTTCAAATGAAACCTCGATACCACCTTAGGAAGAAAGGCTGGATGAGGACGTAACACTACTCTGTCCTTATGGATAACCAGATATGGCTCCCTACAGGACATAGCTGCTAATTCCGACACTCTTTTAGCCGAACAAATGGCTACTAGAAAAATCAATTTCCTGGTGAGAAGAACCAAAGAAATATGCTGTAATGGTTCAAATGGTTGTTTTTGTAGAACCGACAGAACCAAGTTTAGATCCCATGGACATATGGGAATATTAACCGGAGGACTAATACGCATCACTCCTTGTATAAAGGCTTTGACTAGTGAATGCGAAGCCAAGGGCCTTTGAAAAAATATTGACAAGGCCGAAATCTGACCCTTGATAGTACTCAAGGCAAGCTTCCTATCTACAGCCCATTGTAGGAAGTCCAGAATCCTACCTGTTACGTATTTACGTGGATGCCATTTCTTGGCCTCACACCAGGCGATGTACGCCTTCCAGATTCTATAGTAGATCTGCCTGGATACCGGCTTCCTGGCATTGATCATGGTAGCTACCACAGAATTAGAGAGCCCTCTCTTTTTTAGAATGTGGGCTTCAATAGCCAGGCCGTCAAACCTAGGGCTGGTAAGGAAGGGTGGTATATCGGTCCTTGCGAAAGCAGGTCCGGACGATGTGGGAGGGTCCAAGGACTCCCCACAGACATCTTTACAATCTCCGCGTACCATGCTCTTCTGGGCCACGCTGGAGCCACCAGAATCACTGGTTTCTTTTCTACCCTGATTCTGCGGAGTAATCGAGGTAACAATTGTGGCGGTGGGAATGCATATATCAGCCTGAACTGATCCCAAGGGAACACTAGGGCATCCGAGCCGCAAGCTAGGGGATCCCTTGTCCAAGAGACAAACCTGTCCACTTTTGCGTTGAATCTGGATGCTAGCAGATCTACATCCGGTGTTCCCCACCACTGACATATTGCCCGGAAAACCTCGGGATGAAGGGACCATTCCCCTGGACATAATTGTTGGCGGCTTAGAAAGTCCGCCTTCCAATTCTCCACTCCTGGAATGAATACCGCAGATATGGCTGGGACATATGTTTCTGCCCATTTCAGGATGTAATTTACTTCCCTCTGCACGACTCCTGGTGCCCCCCTGATGATTGATATATGCCACTGCTGTGGCATTGTCTGATTGAATTCTGACAGGGGACCCTTGGAGTTTGGATGTCCATGCTACTAGGGCATACCGGGCTGCTCGTATCTCTAAGAGATTGATGGGCAGGGCCTTTTCCGCATCCGACCATCTGCCCTGGAGAGACCATTGCTCCAGTACTGCTCCCCAGCCTATAAGGCTGGCATCTGTAGTGACCACCTTCCAAGAAATCGGACTGAAGGATTTCCCTCTTTCCAGATTCTGGGGAACCAACCACCAGCGGAGGCTCTTGCGAACGGAAGGGGACAAGGACATTGGTAAGTCTAGGGCCTGAACTTTTTTGTTCCAGGCTGACAGTATGGCCCTTTGCAAATTCCTTGAATGGAATTGACCGTAGGGTACTGCTTCGAATGATGCCACCATTTTTCCCAGCAGCCTCATGCACAGGCGTATGGATGGCTGTCTTTTTGTACCCACTAAGTGGATCAAATCTCTCAAAGACGACCCCTTTTCTTGAGGCAAGAAAATTTTTCTCTGGTCTGAATCCAGCCTTAGCCCCAAGTATTCCAGACTTTTGACTGGTTTTAGGGCTGACTTGTCTCGGTTGATAATCCAACCGTGATATTCCAGATACTTGATTGTCTCGTGAACAACCACTTCTAGTTTTTCCACTGAGTGGTCTATCAGCAACAAGTCGTCTAGATATGCCATCATCGTTACACCTCGTGTTCTTAAATTGGCCAATAATGGGGCCAGAATTTTTGTGAACACTCGTGGTGCTGTGGCCAGACCGAAGGGTAAGGCTCTGAACTGAAAATGGCGCCCTTCCACCGCAAAGCGTAGAAATTTTTGGTGGGCTGGAAAGATGGGAATGTGCAAATAAGCATCTTTGATGTCGATCGAGGCTAACCATTCCTCCCCTTGTAGGGCAGTGGCCACCGATCGGATCGACTCCATCCGGAAAGTCCTGATATGTAGGAATTTGTTTAGCCCTTTTAGATTTAATATGGGCCTCACGTCCCCGTTTGGCTTCGGGACTGTAAAGAGGTTTGAGTAAAACCCGAACCCCCATTCTTCCAGGGGAACCTCTATAATTACTGCTTGGAGCAATAATTGTTCTAGTGCCAACAGGAGGGATCCTCTCTTCTGGGGATCCCTTGGCACGTTTGACCTTATAAAGTGGGAAGGAGGGGAGTCTTTTAACTCCAATTTGTATCCCAGACTTACTGCGGAGAGCACCCATCTGTCTCTGGTCGTGTCCCGCCAGGTCTCTGCGAACAACTGAAGTCTTCCCCCCACCCGATTGAGTGGGGGCAACCCTTCATGCATTTGACTTTGGGGGAGGTTTTGTACCTCTCCTGCTCCAGGGCTTCTTGTTACCCTGCAATTGATCCTGATTTTTACCTCCGGGATTTGACCGAGGAGGCCGTCGGAACTGTTTCACAGCCGATGTCCTAGGGACTGGAGAAGCAGGCCTCTTAAAAGGAGGGACCTCTAACTCTGTTTTTAACCGGCAAAAGTGTACTTTTACCGCTGGAAATTCTCTGGATACATTTGTCCAGGTCTTCCCCGAATAAGCGTTCACCATGAAATGGGAAGCTTACCAGCAATTTTTTACAGGGAGCTTCAGCAGACCAGTTTTTGAGCCATAGAAGCCTGCGCATATGTACTACAGACAGCGTAAGGCGGGAGGCCTGATGGATTGAATCCTTTATAGCGTCCACCGCAAAGCATAAGGCTCTAGGTAGATCAGCTAGGGCAAGAGCCTGCTGATCTGGCAAGTCCCTTAAGACTTGTTTCAACTGATCCTTCACTGCTTGGCAGACCCCAATAGCTGCCACTGCTGGTTGTGTCACCAAGCCTGCTGTAGCAAAAGCAGATTTTAATAAGGACTCTAATTTTTTATCTATTGGGTCCTTGAACATTTGGACATTATCCACTGGACATGTCAGTGATTTATTCATACAAGAGATGGCTGTGTCCACTGTAGGGACCCTCCATTTTTTGATGAACTTATCCTCCATGGGATAGACCACTTGAAATCTCTTGGGAGGAGTAAACATTTTATCAGGATGCTCCCAATCCTGGTAAATGAGCCCTTCCCGTAAAGGATGGATCGGAAAGGAACAAACAGTCTGGGGAGCTTTTAGCGACCCCAACGAGGAGACAGAAGTGGATGATGGCTCCGCAAGGGGCATTTTAAATGCTGATCGGACCATGTTAGTCAGGGACTGAACCCATAATCTTTCAGCATGTGATGCTGAGAATGGTTCTTCCACTGTTGATTCCTCTACAACAGAATCGACCTCATCCTGATCCCCTTCAGGTAGGTCGATCCCTGTATGGGACTGTTGCTCCGCTAACAGGCACTCTGAGGGAGGAGACGGAGATCGAGCGCTTTTTTCCTGTGACAGGGAAGCAGCGATCAATGCTGACAATCTCTCTTCCAGCCCTCCCAGAGCTGAGGAAAAAACCTCCTCTGTTACATACACAGGAGCAGGTGAACTGAGGACAGCCACAGTACCAGGTACTCCTGAGGGTGCTCTACGGTCACTAACCTCTGATTCTTCAGGGGAGATAGGTGCAGCCAAAGCATGCCCAAGATCCTCAGAGCCCGATGGAGACCCCCTATGCTTCCTGGGATTTTTAGTCCCGGAGTTTTTAGACGGCATATTCCTAAGGCCAAAGCTGAGGTATTCCAGCCGAAATACACCACTTACTGACAATAGTCTAGCACAAATGCTGCTATAAAAACAGTTGGTGTCTACTAATGTGCCTTTCTATGGGGATGCCTGCATCAACCGCTTGCTGTATGCCTTTTTTAAATGTTGCCAGCTCTGTCTCTGCACTCCATAGCCAGCTTACAACACATAATTGTGGTTTTTAACATGCTGGGACGCCCGCACATGCGCAGAAGCGCTGCGGCACGCACAGAGCGTCATCCCCCAAGCTCCGCCCCCTTTCCCAGCTCACCTCTATATATAGAGGCGCTTGCACGCGCACGCGCGCGGCCACGTGCGCCTTCGGCGCTAATTTTGAAGAGGGAAACTAGGGACAAGAGCCAGGGCCCCTTTTGCCGCAGGTCGGGGAACGGACGAGCATTGCAACATGGCAGAGGAAGCAGTTTCCCACAAGAGAACTCACCATCTGCCTGGACTTGCTCTGATGAAAAGAAACTAGTCCACATGACAAGAAACGTTCCACAGCGGCCTCTAGTGGATTTAACACAGGTACCGCAGTCTATTATATATTTTTTTTTTTCTTGACCACTATTAAAATTATTAAATTTTTTAGTAGTTACAGGCATGCATAATATTTAGCGGGAATACCGTTAGGTAACAGGCAGAAAGACATATTAGGCTTGGGGGTCCCCTCAATAGAACCAAGTTCCTGAGGGCCCCCACTTACCTTTTCCCCGCCGCAGGACTCTGTTTGGCCACAGAAGCCCAAACTTCACCTATCACGGCAGGCATTGTAATTAAACCTTCAGGGACCGGGTTCCCAAGGATTCCACTCCCCTGGACCTGTATAGCACCCTGCACAGAAGACATCTTGGTCGTGGGTATGACCAGAGCTCTGGGTCCCAGGGTCCAGCTCTCCTAAGAGAAGCATTACAGGCAAAACCTTGCTCTTCTCTGCAAGGCCCGGGTACCGACCGTTTAGCTATGAAGCTTTTTTGGTCGGATCCGGAATAGCTTACTGAGGCCCAAAAGAACCTGTACGCAAGCTCAGTGAAAAACACATGTTTCTTCTTGGCCAACACCTTAGACACTGGCAAAAAACTGAGGTGCTCCCGGATGGGAGGGGCTTATATAGGGGAGGGTACTTCCGGTTTTGGAAGTTGCCAGTGCCAGCACCTGAAGGTATCTATATAACCCATTAGTAATGACTATGTCGCTCTGTGTCCCGTGATGTACGAGAAAGAAAAACAGACAATCGCTCATTAAGCTACTTTTTTGTACTGGCTTCAGGACATGCCCAATCCTAGAGCGCAGCAAGGCTCAAAGCATTCCCCAGCGATGCGGTATCCTTTTTTACACCTGCACCAGGCATCACACCTTTGCGCAGAAGACATTCTGTCATTATACATTTATATTCTCCTGTGCATGAGGCGCACTGGGAGGAATAGTGTGGATGCACTGATTGGCGTATCAGCTTGTTAACTTTTTTTTTTTATTAGAACTTTATTGAAACGTCGCTAATAACATTTCAATTAGTTCTATCTGCGGCAGCGTGGTTTGATGTGGTGGATTGTCTCACCACCCTGTGTGAAAATTACAGCATGCCATACTTTTTTCAGTGCCCACTACTGCAATACAGACAGTCACCAGCCGTAGTGTTCACCTGCAGTGCTGATGCTTTTCATGTACTGTAACAGGAAACTCCAGTAAAAGCACCAAAAACCACATGATAGGACTTAACAGAGGCTGGCCACTCAAATAATGTCATTGATTTTGTAAAGGCTCATTTCCAAGGGTTGCCAGGAGGCTGCAAATAGCAAGTGGCTGAGCTTTTAAGGTCCACCTAAAGGCTCAACAACAGCCATAGAACATTGTTCACATGCCACAGCCATAATGTTGTGTGTTGCAGCAAAAATTCAACGCAACATGCCGAGTTGACAGGCGACAACGCCTTTCACATGTGCCCATTCAAGTCAATAGAGCCCAAATGTCCCCAATTGCAAGCCAAGCATTTGGTTGCAGCACATTAATCTCATTATAAATTGCCATTCAGTAGAAAAGAAAAAAAAAAAACATTCAGGAGGCAGCAGGATCACCTCCTGAGTGCTTGACAGTTACTGCTTTCTACCACAAATCGCTTTACAGAGCATTGCTACTGTATACCCAGCCTTACTGTAGAACCCCAAGGTTTACCCAGTCTAACATGGCAGCTATTGGGCAAATAAGGAACACATGCAATAGAAAACATTTGACAACACTTTACTTTCATACACACTTGGCGTTACCTTGGTTAGACCCTACTTTATCTATCCCTGAATTGAACATAATAATTGGCTCTTCATTATTGGTCTGGAAGTATTTTTTTTCTTCTTCTTTAACATCAGTAAAAAAAATACAAAATTCAAATGTGTGGAATGGCTGCTTTATAAAGTACAATAACATTTATACATCCATTAATAAAAGGTGGGGAACAGAACACATGTGTAGACATAAAACAGAACCATGTACATAAAGGTTCATCAGGAAAAAAAGACATTTATGAAGATAAATTTTCCACATTGAACATGTAGTTGTTAGCAAAACAACCACTGTGGCTGTGTGTGCAGACCGGAGGTTTTGCTTGCCCTTTCCATTGAGGTCACATCCGAACCATATTCACACATTCATACTGTGAAAAATGCACTGGTAGGATTATATAAAGGGCTTACATTTTCCCTTTGATGCTCTGTTTACTAAAAGCACAGTAAAAATAGGATTTTTATAACAGCTTACCTGTAAAATCCTTTTCTTGGAGTACATCACGGGACACAGAGCGACATAGTCATTACTAATGGGTTATATAGATACCGTCAGGTGCTGGCACTGGCAACTTCCAAAACCGGAAGTACCCTCCCCTATATAAGCCCCTCCCATCCGGGAGCACCTCAGTTTTGTAGCAAAGCAATAAGTGTCCCCAAAGAGGGGCGGGAGCTCTGTGTCCCGTGATGTACTCCAATAAAAGGATTTTACAGGTAAGCTGTTATAAAAATCCTATTTTCTTTCTCGTACATCACGGGACACAGAGCGACATAGTCATTACTAATGGGATGTCCTAAAGCAATGCCCAATGAGTGGGGGGATACACCATATATAAGCTGAGCGCTATCAGACATGAGGATCTTTTGCGGCCTGCAACACACTGCGCCCAAAGGCGACATCCTCCTGACTTCTAACGTCCACCTGGTAGAACCTAGTAAACGTGTGTACTGAAGACCATGTTGTGGCCTTACAGATTTGAGCCAGGGAGGCCTGGTGATGCACTGCCCATGAAGTTCCAACTGCTCTCGTGGAGTGCGCTCTAACTTTGAACGGAGGCGGTCTCCTTCTCAAGCCATAGGCTTGTATTATGACCTGTCGAATCCACTTGGCTAAAGTAGATTTTGACGCTGCCTGACCCTTTCTGGGGCCTTCCGGCAGAATAACCAAAGTATCCGTTCTGCGAATCTGAGCAGTGGCCTTTAGATAAGCTTTAACTGCTCTTACTACATCCAAAGAATGCAATAACTTTTCCTCTACCGAAGTAGGTTTGGGGAAAAAAGAAAGAAGAACCACATCTTGGTTCAAATGAAACCTCAATACCACCCTAGGAAGAAAGGCTGGATGAGGACGTAACACTACTCTATCCTTATGGATAACCAAATATGGCTCCTTACAGGACATAGCTGCTAATTCCGACACTCTTTTAGCCGAACAAATGGCTACTAGAAAAATCAATTTCCTGGTGAGAAGCACCAAAGAAATATGCTGTAATGGTTCAAATGGTTGTTTCTGTAGAACCGACAGAACCAAGTTTAGATCCCATGGACATATGGGAATATTAACCGGAGGACTAATACGCATCACTCCTTGTATAAAGGCTTTGACTAGTGAATGCGAAGCCAAGGGCCTTTGAAAAAATATTGACAAGGCCGAAATCTGACCCTTGATAGTACTCAAGGCAAGCTTCCTATCTACAGCCCATTGTAGGAAGTCCAGAATCCTACCTATTACGTACTTATGTGGATGCCATTTCTTGGCCTCACACCACGCGATGTACGCCTTCCAGATTTTATATTAGATCTGCCTGGATATTGGCTTCCTGGCATTGATCATGGTAGATACCACAGGATTAGAGAGCCCTCTCTTTTTTAGAATGTGGGCTTCCATAGCCAGGCCGTCAAACCTAGGGCTGGTAAGGAAGGGTGGTATATCGGTCCTTGCGAAAACAGGTCCGGACGACGTGGGAGAGTCCAAGGACTCCCCACTGAAATTTTACAATCTCCGCGTACCACGCTCTTCGGGGCCACGCTGGAGCCACCGGAATCACTGGTTTCTTTTCTACCCTGATTCTGCGGAGTAATCGAGGTAACCATTGTGGCGGTGTGAATGCATATATCAGCTTGAACTGATCCCAAGGGAACACTAGGGCATCCGAGCCGCAAGCTAGGGGATCCCTTGTCCGAGAGACAAACCTGTCCCCCTTTGCGTTGAATCTGGATGCTAGAAGATCTACATCCGATGTTCCCCACCGCTGACATATTGTCCAGAAAACCTCGGGGTGAAGGGACCCTTCCTCTGGGCCTAATTGCTGGCGACTTAGAAAGTCCGCCTTCCAATTCTCCACTCCTGGAATGAATACCGCAGATATGGCTGGGACATATTTTTCTGCCCATTTCAGGATGTAATTTACTTCCCTCTGGGCTGCACGACTCCTGGTGCCCCCCTGATGATTGAATTCTGACAGGGGACCCTTGGAGTTTGGATGTCCATGCTACTAGGGCATACCGGGCTGCTCGTATCTCTAAGAGATTGATGGGCAGGGCCTTTTCTGCATCCGACCATCTGCCCTGGAGAGACTATTGCTCCAGTACTGCTCCCCAGCCTATAAGGCTGGCATCTGTAGTGACCACCTTCCAAGAAATCAGACTGAAGGATTTCCCTTTTTCCAGATTCTGGGGAACCAACCACTAACGGAGGCTCTTGCGAACGGAAGGGGACAAGGACATTGTAAGTCTAGGGCCTGAACTTTTTTGTTCCAGGCTGACAGTATGGCCCCCTGCAAATTCCTTGAATGGAATTGACCGTAGGGTACTGCTTCGAATGATGCCACCCTTTTTCCCAGCAGCCTTATGCACAGGCGTATGGACGGCTGTCTTTTTTGTACCCACTAAGTGGATCAAATCTTTCAAAGACAACACCTTTCCTCGAGGCAAGAATATTTTTCTCTGGCCTGAATCCAACCTTAGCCCCAAGTATTCCAGACTTTTGACTGGTTTTTAGGGCTGACTTTTCTCGGTTGATAATCCAACCGTGAGATTCCAGATACTTGATTGTCTTCTGAACGACCACGTCTAGTTTTTTCACTGAGTGGTCTATCAGCAACAAGTCATCTAGATATGCCATTATCATTACACCTTGTGTTCTTAGATTGGCCAATAAAGGGCCAGAATTTTTGTAAACACTCGTGGTGCTGTGGCCAAACTGAAGGGTAAGGCTCTGAACTGAAAATGGCGCCCTTCTACTGCAAAGCGTGGAAACTTTTGGTAGACTGGAAAGATGGGAATGTGCAGATAAGCATCTTTGATGTCGATCGCGGCTAACCAATCCTCCCCTTGTAGGGCAGTGGCCACCGATCGGATCGACTTCATCGGAAAGTCCTGATATACAGGAATTTGTATAGCCCTTTTAGAATTAATATGGGCCTCCCGTCCGCGTTTGCTTCGGGACTGTAGAGAGGTTTGAGTAAAACCCGAACCCTCATTCTTCCAGGGGAACCTTCATAATTACTCCTTGGAGCAATAGTTGTTCTAGTGCCAACAGGAGGGACTCTCTCTTCCGGGGATCCCTTGGCACGTTTTGACCTCAAAAATGGGAAGGAGGAGAGTCTCTTAACTCCAATCTGTATCCCCAACATACTGCGGAGAGCACCTATCTGTCTTGATCGCGTCCCGCCAGGTCTCTTGTGAACAACTGGAGTCCTCCCCCCACCCGACTGAGTGGGGGCAACCCTTCAATGAATTTAACTTTGGGGGAGGTTTTGTACCTCCCCTGACCCAGGGTTTCTCATTACCCTGCTATTGTCCCTGTTTTTTACCCCCGGGAATTGACCGAGGAGGCCGTCGGAACTGTTACACAGCCGATGCCCCAGGGACTGGAGAAGCAGGCCTCTTAAAGAGGGACCTCTAACTCTGTTTTTAACCGGCAAGAGCGTATTTTTACCGCTGGAAATTTTCTGGATATATTTGTCCAGGTTTTCCCTGAATAAGCGTTCACCATGAAATGGGACGCTAACCAGCCATTCCTTACAGGGAGCTTCAGCAGACCAGTTTTTGAGCCATAGAAGCCTACGCATATGTACTCTAGACAGCGTAAGGCGGGAGGCCTGATGGACTGAATCCTTTATGGCGTCAACCGCAAAGCCTAAGGCTCTAGGTAGATCAGCTAGGGCAAGGCCTGCTGATCTGTCAAGTCCCTCAAGACCTGTTTTAACTGATCCTTCACTGCTTAGCAGACCCCAATAGCTGCTACTGCTGGTTGTGTCACCAAGCTTGCTGTAGAAAGAAGCAGACTTTCATAAGGACTCCAATCTTTTATCTATTGGGTTCTTGAACATTTGGACATTATCCACTGGACATGTCAGTGATTTATACATACAAGAGATGGCTGCGTCCACTGTAGGGACCTTCCATTTTTTTTTTTTGATGAACTTATCCTCCATGGGATAGACCACCGGAAATCTCTTGGGGGAATAAATATTTTCTCAGGACGTTCCCAATCCTGGTAAATAAGCCCTTTCAGTAAAAGGGTGAAGTGGAAAAGAACAGACAGTCTGGGGGCTTCTAGTGACCCCAACGAGGATACAGTAGTGGTTGATGGTTCCGCAAGGTGCATTTTTAATGCCGATCGGACCATGTTAGTCAGAGACTGAACCCATAATCTTTCAGCTTGAGCTGCTGAGAAGGGTTCCTCCACTGTTGATTCCTCTATAACAGAATCAACCTCATCCTGATCCCCTTCAGGCAGGTCGATCCCTGTATGGGACTGTTGCTCTGCTAACAGGCACTCTGAAGGAGGAGACGGAGATCGGCGTGCTTTCCCTGACAGGGAGGCAGCGATCAATGTTGACCATCTCTCTCTAATCCTCCCAGAGCTGAGGAAAAAACCTCCTCCGTTACATACACAGGAGCAGGTGACTGAGGACAGCCACAGTACCAAGTACCCCTGCGGGGTCTCTATGGTCACTTACCTCTGAACTTCAGGGGAGACTGGTGCAGCAGAAGCATGCCCACCTCAGAGCCCGATGAGACCCCCTTCGCTTCCTGGAAGATTCAGTTCCGGAGCTTCTGGACGGCATATTCTTAAGCCTAAAGCTGAGGTATTCCAGCCGTAATACACCACTTTTACTGAGAATAGTCTAGCACAATTGCTGCTATATCACAGTTGGTGTCTACTAAAGTGCCTTTCTAGGGGATGCCTGCATCAACCGCCTCTGTGTGCCTTTATCTGTTGCTAGCTCTGTCTGTGCATTCAATAGCCAGCTATCTTTAAAACACGCTGGACGCCCGCACATGCGCAGTAGCGCCGCGGCGCACACCTGAGCGTCATCCACCCGCTCAGCCCCTTTTTTCAGATCGCCTCTATGAATAGAGGCGCGTGCACGCGCACGGGCACGTGCACGTGCGCCTTCGGCGCCCTTTTTTAAAAACAATAAGGAGCTAGATGGGAGCCAGGGCCCCCTTTGCCGCAGGGCCCGGGGATGGATGAGCGCAGCAACAGGGCAGAGGAGACAGCTTCCCAGCAGAGAACATACCAACTGCCTGGATTTGATTCTGGAAGAAAAAAATCCACATTACAAGAAAAAGAACCATAGCGGCCTCTAGTGTCTAACACAGGTACCGCGGTCTTACATTTTTTTTTTTTTTTTTCTTGCCTACTATTAAAATTTTTACATTTTCTCAGTAGTAACAGGCATACACAGAATATTAGCGGGAATACCTTAGGTAACAGGCAGAAAGACAAAATAGGCTTGGGGGTCCCTCAATAGAACCAAGTTCCTGAGGGCCCCCACTTACCTTTTCCTCGCCGCAGGACTTTGTTTGGTCCACAGAAGCCCAAACTTCACCTATCACGGCAGGCATTGTAATCAAACCTTCAGGGACCGGGTTCCCAAGGATTCCACTCCCCTGGACCTGTATAGCACCCTGCACAGAAAACATCTTGGTCGTGGGTATGACCAGAGCTCTGGATCCCAGGGTCCAGCTCTCCTAAGAGAAGCATTACAGGCAAAACCTTGCTCTTCTCTGCAAGGCCCGGGTACCGACCGTTTAGCTATGAAGCTTTTTTGGTCGGATCCGGAATAGCTTACTGAGGCCCAAAAGAACCTGTACGCAAGCTCAGTGAAAAACACATGTTTCTTCTTGGCCAACACCTTAGACACTGGCAAAAAACTGAGGTGCTCCCGGGTGGGAGGGGCTTATATAGGGGAGGGTACTTCCGGTTTTGGAAGTTGCCAGTGCCAGCACCTGACGGTATCTATATAACCCATTAGTAATGACTATGTCGCTCTGTGTCCCGTGATGTACGAGAAAGAAAGCCAGTTTGGTTAGGAAAGGGTACTGTGGGTTCTTGAGAAAGTGGAGTAATAGGGGGCAATTAGGCCACTGATATGACCATTGTTTATAGTGGAGCCAGCTGCTTCCACAAGGCAGTCTCTCTCAAAGTTTCCCAAACTATAGGGAAGCCAGAGTACGTTTCTCTGCAAAAAGACACTGTGTTGTGGTGGCTTGGTAAGTAAGAACTACTGTTTTTTGTGCACCTGGACATAAGGTCCATTCCCTTGCTACAGTGGATATTTGTTTGTATAGGATTCATTTATATGCATCCTATTTTCTTGCTGTGGACAAACTGACAAATGTTATGTAATGCAGGAAATCCTATAAAGCCAGATGGGGCCAGTGTGAAAGGTTAAGGACATTGCTGGCTCTTAGGGGTCTATTTATTAAAAAAATTAAAAATAAATTGCTGTGTGAATGTTTCAACCATTTGCACAGCTCCTACGAAAATCCACCACATCTAGGATCCATAATGTTGTATTTTCCTTATTGGAGTATTTCAGGGAAATAGATATCAAACAATTTCAGAATAATGTTTCTCCTTACTACCAGTCTTAAAATTGTATATTTTACTAGCTTAAGCAGTTGATATTTTTTGATTTTTTAATATGAAGAATGGGTATATGAAATTTACAAATCATTGCATTCTGTTTTTATGTCGATTTTGCACAGCATCCTAACTCTTCTGCAATTTGAGTTTTAAATAGACCAAGTTGTCTACTCTAAAAAACAGCAAAGATGCTATTTTAATATATATTGCTGTTTTTCTTCTATAGGATAAGTCCTTGCAAACCCGATATTGCAATTATGAATAAATGCTGGTGGGGTGGATAAACCCAATGGGTAATCAGAGTGGAGATCTCTACTCTGAAGTTTTTAGTTAAAAACATAGTCCACCTTTTGAGAAAAATCATCAATGCAGACAAGGGGCCCAAATATATTACAATGCAGTGTAATGTGATTTACACAGTTGTAGGCACCCCAGAAGCCTGCCAGACATATTCCCATATTGTTTACCTTCACTTGTCCCGTAAAGCTTTCACGACACAGCAGAGCTTGGGTGATCATTTTCAGTGTCATGGCAGTGTTCTTCTCTTGTGCAAAAAAGGAACCTGTGAATTGCACGCTGTTTTTTCCTGGCGCAAATGCAGTATGTTCTGTCCAGAGGCCCAGACTTGCTGGGATGGGGAAAGTGAGGATGGACTGGGTATATAGCACTTTTGAAAAGGAGGAGCTTGCTGCCGTGATGCTAAAAATGAGTGTCTAAGCTCTGCTGTGTTCCCAGAAGCGATTTGGGACAAGCAAAAGTAAACCGTATGGGAGTATATCAAGATGATTTCAGGGATTCCAGCAGAAGCCTACACGTGTGCCAATCACATTTCAAAAAGTCACATTGCTTTTTAACACACTGGGTCCCCTTGTCGGTCATTTTTCATTCAGAAGGTGGACTATGGCTCTGGCTGGTTTTAGGAACTCTTGTGCTCTTATCAGTTTTAATTTATTTGACATTACTGATCATGCAGCTGAAAAAAGACATATAAAAAGCCAAATAATCAATAAGACCACTAAAACGTTGAAATAACCATTTAAGATGGACTCTTCTTCATAATGGTGTGTTCCAATTCTTCCACTTACACAGCAAAGGAGGAAAACTAGTACTGAATCATGAGAACCCAGATTTTCTTTCAGTGTGCACATACTCAGCTTTGACATACTGTAACAGTAGTTACAATGTAATATGAAAAATGTATTTACATGTACCTGGGCCGGTAAAGATACTGGAATGCTGTACAAACTAACATTTTTTTCTACAATAAAGAATTGCAGAGTTTCTAAAAAATAAACAGAATTATAATATGTGCATATTTAAAAAAACTATTTTAACTTTGCAATATTTCATGGTTATAACAGACTGTGGCCTAAAGAAAGTGTGTGCACTGATTGGTAGCCATGGTCTTAAAGCATATTATAACACATCTTTTCACATATAGATGCTAAAAATGGCCAACTGTAAGGGATAAAATGTAAGCGGTGAAGTATTTTATGAGCAAACAGCATGACTGATGCTCTGAGAAAGATATGGACTTGCCTAAATAAAATAACATGTCGCCATCACGAATAAGCCTCATCATTCAGCCTCCTGACAAATAAGCACAACACATTTCACAGTTTTTCATTCTTCCAGCACTATCATCCTCTGGAGCTCTGTACATTTGATCACATAATAACTCAGAGCTAAAGTCACTGACTGCAGGTCCTGCTCTGTGGTCTGAATGGGAGATAATCTCCACCCATAACCTCCAACCTTAGGGCTGTTCACACCACCCAACTCCCAATCCAGTCTGGATGAATTTCTGCATGTGCATTTTTACATATTTTTGAAGCAATCCAGTCCTTTTTTGATCGTTTCCGGATGCATTGCAGATGCTCCCCCCCCCCTTGTTTTTTACCCACTGTACTGGGGTCAGATGTGTTTTTGATGTGCTCCAGTGCATTCTGGTGCGTTTTACCGCATTCCAGTAAAGGAAAAAAGCAGCATGTTCTACTTTTTCCTGGAACTGGAATGCCTTGGAACTGACTGCACTGGTGTGAACTATGCCATTGGAAACCATATAACCTACTTTCCAATACGCTTTTGATGCAGAAAAAAACCCGCACTGGACTGCATGTGGTGTGAACTGGCCCTTAAAGCCTAACTCCATGTTTCATTTAAATTTAAAATGGTTTGTTTGGACCAAGTTGGTCCAAATAAACGATGTCCTTCACCAACACATAATTCCACTGAAAGCGCTCTATAAACTGTATGTAGCAACAGCTATATACAGTATACAGCACTGTGTTCCAGCAGCGGGATGGAGACCATGCTTCCTCTAACTGGCTGAGGTGGGGATTTTGATATCTGCCTACCACCCCACCTCTATTGAATGACTAAACAGCGTTCAGCCTGACTCGATTTTGTTCCAGAAACTGAATGGAAAGCGTCCATTCAGCTGCCGGAAAAAAATGGGCGTATTCTGTACGTAACTGATGCTTCACACAGTTTATACATTGCTGACAGTGGATGCACGTTAGTGAAGGAAACTGTTTGTTTGGCCCAGCTTGGTCCAAACAAACTATTTAAAGTTAAATGAAACATCAAATTAGGCTTTAAAATGGCCATACACTAGTAGATTTTTGTACGAACATTAGTACAAAAATTGTCAATACATTCGATGACATGATGTATGTCATTCCAAAGTATTTGAAAAAATGTTTTCTTTTAACATTACATTTTGGGAGTGAATGTACTTTCCTGAACTAAAAAAAAAAAATTCCATTCTGCTCCTTCTAATTTTCTCATCAATATGGTCGAAAACAAACCCCGATTGACCTCACTAAAGAGTCAAATATTTTCATTTTAAGGACATTTGTTTGATTTTCCAACAAAATTCTACTAGTGTAAATTCAGCTTAAGGCTAGGAAAAGATGCTCGAATTTCATCTGTTCAGTCCAAAAGAGACAAACAGGAAATCACTTGATTCCCCCATCCACACTAAAGCCTCGAACACACAATCGGATATTTCAACAACAATTGTGTGATGGACGTGTTTTGTCGGATAATCCGACCGTCTGTATGCTCCATCGGACAATTGTCGGAATTTCCGACAACAAATGTTGGATAGCATGCTCTCAAATTGTCCGAAAACAAATGTGTTCCGTCGGATTATCCGATCGTGTGTACACAAGTCCGTCGGACTAAAATCCAAAGTACAAATACGCATGCTCCGAACCACTGCTAACCATCAGACAACATTAGCAGAAGTTGCCCAAAGGGTGGCGCTAAAGAGCTGAAAAAAACAGTTTTGTGTATGTTGGCTGAAAAAGTTCTGCCGTCTGTATGCAGAACAAGTTCACGGCCAACGCCCTTCGGACAAAAATCCACGGATTTGTCAGATGGAAATCAGATCGTGTGTACAAGGCTTAACGGTGTGGAAGGAGGAGGTGGGAGGAATCTCCATTGTATTCAGGCAGCTGCAGCACCTGTGGCTGCCTAAATACAGCCGGCCGCTAAACAGCGACGGCATCTGATATGTCTAGCTGATAGTTTTCCATCTGGCAACTTATTTTGAAATCACATTTTTTGGAGCAAAGAGGTGCTTGCAGGGCCACCTTCAGCTCAAATTTCGTCCGATTCAGCGTTATTTGACTGAAATTCAAGCCATCTATGCCAAGCTTAACATCTATATTTTTTGTACTGGCCCAGGGGAGAAAGAGAGATAAGGATTAAACCTATGTGCTACTAAAAGTCTAACAAAGCATTTTGTATTCTCTCTATAATAATGGAAGTTTTGTTTTGGAGGAATAAAAAGCTATGAGAGGAGAACTCATGAGAGGTTTACCCTGGGCTAGTGTCTTAAAAACAATGCTTGAACAGATATAAAGCTGTGGTTTGTGTCTCTACTCATGTATTCTTGGGCACTTAGAATGGGTTTATCATTATTGATAAAAAATTTAATGTCAATTCGCCTCATATTTGTCTGTGCAGTAACAGGTATTGGGTAATATGTGCAATAAGTGAAAGGAATTATATTTTCTACGATAAGCTATAGACTGGAATGTTAGCAATTGTGTGCAGATGCTTTTAGAATTAAATTATATATAGGGAAACACAATGGGAATTTATATTACAATATCTGGGTTAGTTTCTATTTCAAAAATAAAACTACTACTCTTCCGCTGTGACTGCAGAAAGTAAAGTGAAGAACTTGCTGCTTTCATATCCGACTTTGGAAAATTGAAGGTGCAATATCCACTGCCCTTTCATCTATATTTCACCAATACCTTATTTGGTGACACAAGTGGAGCACTCACAATTGCACTCGTGGCAACATCTAACCATTTAGTCTTACGTTTTTTGATAAAAATGAAGGCCAACCTAACAAATAGGTAATTAGTGCCCAGTTATTTATCTTTAATTTGTCCGAGCCAAACATTAGGTGGCAGGAGTCAACCTAAAATCTATATCCAGCCAAAAACCTTTTCTTCTAGTATTGGATAAAGTGGGGAAGTATTAGAAATCCTATCAGGTTCTTACTGCTATCAGGGGCTTCGTTAGAGAGATTTACCCTTGTTTCTTGTCCTGCGGACAACAGTTTAACCAAAAAGGGGGAGAAAATCTGACACAGGAATAAAAATCTGACGGGGGTTCTAGCCTTCCCCTACTTTACTAAAGAGAAGCATTGCTGTTAAACAGTTATTTTAATGGCTGTGCTGTAGTACTAGATTCCACTGGCAGGTGGCACTGCAGGGGAAATCTGTATTTGTGACTAAATCTAGACAGCCGAAGGATCATAAGCAGGGCTTGTTAAAGCGGAGTTCCACCCAAAAGTGGAACTTCCGCTTTAAGCGCTCCTCGCCCCCTTACATGCCAAATTTGGCATGTCATTTTTTTTGGGGGGTGGGGGGGGGCTTCGTTAGGACTTCCTGTCCCACTTTCTCCTTCCGCCTACAGGCCGCCTAGGTGACTCCTCCTCTCCACCTAGGCGGTCCCTCCCTCTAGGCGATCTCCTGGGACACGCGACAGGTCCCAGAAGATCGCCTGTCCACTCCGAGAGCGCAGCGCGACTCGTGCATGCGCAGTGCGTGCCCGGCCGTGAAGCCGAAAAGCTGTCACGGCCGGGTGCCCAGAGTGGCAATGGAGGCGCCGGCGGAGAGGAGGGGGGGTGAGGAGCGACGCTCCGGGCGGCCGCATCGCTAGACCGTGGAACAGGTAAATGTCTGTTTATTAAAAGTCAGCAGCAACACTTTGTAGCTGCTGACTTTTAATAAATATAAAAAGCCTGGAACTCCGCTTTAATAATGCCCTTAGGATATATATTTACATTAAAACCACTTTCTAGTGATCATCAAGCACTCTATTTACATAAATATTAAATTCTATGTAAAATAATTTCTATAAAATAAAATGGAGTGTCAGTGTCCTAAATATAAAACAAGTCTTTTGTTACAGTTGGATTTAAAAGGGTTAACTCATTGTTTCCTAATGTCAGCTTCCAGAACACAGACTGGGCTTTGGGGCTTACACCAAGAGCCTCTTAAACTACTAGGTAGTAGCATGCACTCCTTCAATACATAACAATATTAATATGTGTGGAGTTACATACAGAAAGGCACCATGAATAGTCACACTCAAGTATAAGCAGCTGCCTGGATGGGTGCAGTGTGGGCTGAATCCTTGGTGAGCCATTCAGTAGAGTGGGCAGAAGCCTGGAAGTGTAGGAGAGCTGCATGCAGTGATATCATGCTCATCATTCAGGAAAACATCACTAAGTGGAAGCCACGCTACTCTAACTGTCCAGAGAGCCACTGCCTTTGTTCCGCCGGCTGAGTGGGAAGGCAGACTTGTTCTGGGGCTGTGTCATTTTGCTACCCAAGAACACAAATGGTTCAATCAGGGTACGCCTCTCGCTCACTGAGACCTCCCACAATTTCACCTTCTCGCCCTTGGCCCACTGCTGAGCTGCGTCATGGTCCACCCGTCTCTGGTCCTGAAGATCACACTTGTTCCCCAAAACCACAATGGTGACCTGCAGAGGACATGGAAAAGTGTGTAATTTATAAGTGAGATGACAAGGAGAGGTTGTACAACAAAAGAGACAAGCTAAATGTCTTAATTGTTATAAACTATTAATGGTAACATATTTATTTTGCACCTTTAATGTAGACCAAAACCAAAAAATAAATTATACTGCAATAAAGCTGAACTTCCACATGAACAATTATAACATGTAATTAAAGGAGTTGTAAAGGCAAAAAGTTTTTTTTATCTTGATGCATTCTATGCATCAAGATAAAAAACCTTCTGTATGTAGAAGCCTCCCCAGCACCCCCTAATACTTACCCAAGCCCCATCTCTGTCGAGCGATGTCCACGATTTCCTCAGCCGTCTGGGACTCTCTTCCTCATTGGGGCAAAACCAAAGAATGGATTCTTCTGTACAGCCGCACTCCGAATAAAAATTGCCTTTATATAGCTATGATTAAACACTAGTACAGTGTGAAACGCATCAGTAAGACCAGTCTGCTGTGACTTGTAATGCTGTTTTGGATTTTACAATAAAGGCAATTTTTATTCGGAGTGCGGCAGTCCAGAAGAATCCTTTTTGTTTTGCCTCATAGGTGCATTTCTTGCACCCGTGGTTCTGGGAGAAGTGATTATCTTAAAGACTTCCAAACCTGAGCGGCTTCCCTTTCTGTTACTCTCCTCCTCATTGGCCGAGACACAGCAGCGGGGCCATTGGCTCCCGCTGCTGTCAAAGTCAGTTAGCCATCCAGGACAAAGAGGAGGTGGGGCCGAACGGCAGCTGCATGTCTGAATGGACATACGGAGCTGGAGCTTGGCTTGGGTGCCCCATAGCAAGTTGCTTGCTGTGGGGGCACTCAACAGGAGGGAGGGGCCAGGAGCAGCAAAGAGGGACCCGAGAAGGAGGATCTGGGCTGCACTGTGCAAAACCGCTACACAGGGCAGGCAAGTATGACATGTTTGTTATAAAAAAAAAAAAAAGACCTTACAATCACTTTAAGTGAACAGAAAACATCAAGGAGCTATAAGTGGCTAGAAAAGAATCCTGTATGAAGGTTTCCTCGTTTTTTTTTTTTTCTTAATGGACTTGTAAGAACAACATAGTGGGCTGCAAGAGGTGTCCTGTAGATAAATGCTCTGTGATCTCCTATTTCACTAGCGTTACAATGATATTCCATGTTATAATGTGTCAGATTTTGTCAGCCCCTTGATCCATTTCTTCTGTGTCCAAATGGGCACACGTTTTCTAGTAGATAACTTATTTTAAAGCAGACCTTTAGCCATTTTTTCAACTTAACATCTATTAAATCTTCTGCCCTTGTTGTTTTAACTTTGGATAGTAAAACATATTTTTTTTTTTCTGCCAGTAAATACCTCATACAGCCCACTTCCTGTTTCTTGTCTGCTAAAAAGCCTAGACTTATGACATGCATCAACTCTCGGGAGAGTTTGCCAGGAAGGGAGGGGGGATGAGTCATAAGAGGGCCAATGAGAGCTGCAGGGCTGAAGAGCTGGAGGTGTGTGTGTAAATCCAGGAAGTGAACAGGCAGCAGCTTCAGCTGCCCACAGTTAAAATGGATGCAGCCAGACTTAGTGGAGGGAGATTTCTGCAGCATATTTGGCAAGTACAGAAATCACAGTATATATAAAATAATATGCAAAGTGGTTGGAGGGAAGCTTCAGAATGGCAAAAATGTTTTTATTACAAATTATGTGAGCAGACTGCAGTTCCTCTTTAACTGAACCATTTAAGTGAATCTATGGGGTTAATTTACTAAAGGCAAATAGACTGTGCACTTTGCAAAGTGCAGTTGCTCCAGAGCTTAGTGAATGGGGTAAAGCTTCACTTTGGGTATTCTTTGCAATAACATGCAAGGAAAATAAATAATAAAAAACATTTTTGCTTGCACATGATTCGATGATGGAAGTCAACAAAGCTTTGTCCCATTTACTAAGCTCTGGAGAAACTGCTCTTGCAGAGTGCAACGGCACTTTGCAAAGTGCATAGTCTATTTGCCTTTAGTAAATCAACCCCTAAGTGTTGACCATAGATGTCATGAGCTCATTTTAAAGCCATACCAGTTGCACATACTTTCTCTTCACTCCAGCACCTTTCAATTAGGCTCCCAGAAGAGAAGTATTAACCTTGTCTAAGCTCCATGTGGCCACACGGAGATTACCCAGAGTTGAGGGCTCTCCATTTCATGTAACAGCGGAGGGTGACTGAGCTGCCAATCACCAAGCACCATCGCTGTCATATGAGAGAAAGAGGGCTGACGGTTGGACACACTTCCATAAAATCACCTTTATTGATTCATAATTCACGACGACTATCCACAATGTACCGACGAGGGAATATAGCCACCAGTTAACATGTTTCACGCCAACCTAGGCGCTTAATCAATAGCTCTATAATAGCGCTATGATTAATCGCTTAGGTGCGTTGCTATGGATATTTAGGTTATTTTATAGCATTTTTATTTATTTATTAATTGTTTGATTTTAAGTCTACGTGTTATTTTAAGAATCCAAGGCACCCCTATTGATATGCAAACGAACCAGTCGGACTAGGTTTAGGAGCTAAGCAGAGCAAGCTCTTTACAAAATATGATGCATAGGAATATAGGGGGGATTATTACTTTTTGAACAGGCATGTGGGTCAGACAGAGTTGTTTTGGATCACAAAGGAGCAACATGTCTGCTTGAAGCCAGAGGACTTTGGAAAAGTTTTAAATTCTGCTGTCATGCTGAGTCCTTGAATTCTATACTTTGAGCCACTGACCTGGAAGAGGCTTGCAGGTAGGGACTACCAAATCAGTGGCTTATGAAGAGAAGTCAATTCGCAAGGTGTATGCAACACTACCAATAAAATTGGTTCACAATAAAACAATACGACTGAATTTAAGGTATAATTATTGGTTCCTTTCTTAAAATGTCATTAGTTACACCACAAAGGCAATCAGCGATCACAGGTAAGATACCTCCTTCTTATCCTTGCATCTGTCGATCTCCTTCTTTAGAGCCTCCACCCTTTTGAAGGACTCCTTATTATCCACACTGTACACCAGCACGTAGCCATCGGTCCCTGAGAAGCAATGTTTGGGGAGCTCAGTCCCATCCCTCAATCCTCGCGTGTCATAAAAGCGAACCTGCTCCCGTACACCACGGTCGGTCTCAATGGATCCAATATATATATCTTCCTGGGTTTCCATCATGTCTGATCCTGGAAAAAAATAAATAAATGACGACAACTTTTTTATATACATGCAAGAATCCCCAAAGATACAGGTAAAACAAATAAAAACCATGCAGGAAAAAAAAGTTTCATAGAAATTTGCACTAAGAGAATATGTTGGTTTCATTGTTGACCTTTCCTTCTGAAAATGCTAACTGGCTTTCATGTTTGTCTAAAGGTTTTAATACTTCTGAAATCACTGACCAAGACCAATAATGCAGATCAGTTTGTTAAAGAGGGGGTGAAATGGCGCTTACTCAAAATGATCTAATAATGAATAATATAATATATGGCAAAGATTCCTGTGCAAAAAAATCTGATAAATCTTAAATAAATAAATATAAAAATTTCCTTGGTGCACAAAAGCAAATGCAGATGAGTGCAATGTAATAAAAGTACTAACAAGTATTTCTTCAGTGCAAAATGAAAAATAAAGTGCAAATTCAGGCACAAAGTGCAGCAATACTGTGCAAAGTGAAAGTAAACAAAAATTGAAAATAAGAAAATAAGAAATTGATTATTTCTGTGCAAAAAACGTTCAGTGTCAAAACAGTCTTAAGTGCAAACAAGCAATTTTCAATAAAAAAGTGCCAAAAAAAGAAAATAAAACTCTACGCTGACGCGCTGCGTGACTGCTCAACGTCACTTTCTTAAAAAGGGAGAGAGCTGCAGTGTGTGCTAGTGACTTATAAACTGGAATTGCACAGGATTGAAGCACTTTGCATGTTTTCTTGGCAGTTGGAGAATACTTATTTTCAAAAGTTGATTTGTTGCAATTTTGCACTTGGATCTTTATGCACATTGTTTGGACGGTTTCAGAAATTTTCCAGCACGGAGGAGTTTTATTTTTTTTTGGCACTTTATTGAAAATTGCTTGTTTGCACTTAAGACTGTTTTGACACTGAACGTTTTTTGCACAGAAATAATCAATTTCTTATTTTCTGATTTTCAATTTTTATTTACTTTCACTTTGCACAGTATTGCTGCACTTTGTGCCTGATTTTGCACTGAAGAAATACTTATTAGTACTTTTATTACTTTGCACTCATCCGCATTTGCTTTTATGCACCAAGGAAACAATAGATTTATTTAAGATCTGATTTTTTGCACAGGAATTTATTTGCACAGGAATCTTTGCCATATATTATTTATTAGATCATTTTGAGTAAGCGCCATTTCACCCCCTCTTTAACAAACTGTTTTTAGTGTGTGAACACTTCCTTTGCTATGGCTGCTGCTTGTGTATATATATTTTGTGTAATTATACCCGGTGTGGTTAGCGCGTTACTAACTCCCATTACAAAATGCAGATCAGTATTCTCATAAAGGTCAGTAATGGCCACCCCCAGCTTCCCCTCGGTACAGGTCCCAAAAATTTTATTTTTTTTAAATACTGTCTGCATGGTTGCTTCCAACTTGAACTAGGGATCGATCGATATCGCTCAAAATGGCAAGATCTGCGTTTTTGAATACTTTATTTTTTAAAACTGGCGCCTTTCAGATGCCAATAATCCAGGAAGTGATGTCATGACATTGCTTTCGGATTACTAGATCCGAGACCTGAACGAAGCATCGGCCAGCTGGCTTGTTGCTCAGGCCTCCAAGTGTGGGACGGGAGAGCCTGGGTGAGCGGCGGAAGGCAGGGGGGATAATATCCTGATCCTTTACAGCAGAATATACAGCATAGTGCTTGTGCCGTGTCATTTGTCCCTCTCTATGTTCTAAAAAAAAAAATGGTTGATCCTGTCTGTTCCTGTGACCCCTTGTCTGTGCCGACCACGGTAATCATGGCTGCTGATCCCTGATTATCATGGTGAGTTTACATGCCTCCATCATCCCGCTGTCTCTATTCTATTCTCTCCCCTCCCTCGCTGGGGCTCTGCAGCTCTATGCACACTGTCGATTTTTGTATAATAATTTTCATTATTGTGAAAATTCAATAAACATTTAAAAAAGTGATTAAGTGTTGGGGTTTTTTTCTTGTTTCAAAATAACAAACATGTTATACTCACCTGCTCTGTGTAGTGGTTTTTCACAGAGCAGTCCAGATCCTCCTCTTCTCTGGTCCCTCTTCGGTGCTCCTGGTACCTCCCACTGCAAGCAGCTTGCTATGGGGGGCACCCAAGCAAAGCCGCTGCTCTGTGTGTCCATTAAGACATGGAGCCGCGGCTTGGCCCTGCCCCCTCTCTCTCCTCATTGGCTTAATGACTCAATGACAGCAGCAGGAGCCAATGGCACCCGCTGTGTGTCTCAGCCAATCAGGGGATAGTCTCAGGCAGCCGAGTCTCTCATGCAACATTGCTGGATCGAGATGGGGTTTAGGTAAATATTAAAGGGGCTGAGGGAAGGTTGCTACACACAGAAGGGTTTTTATCTTAATGCATAGAAACCTTCTGCCTTTAGAACCACTTTAAGCTAGTTTTAGAGGTGCTTGCTCCTTAAAAAGACATGTAATTTGGGAGTTAGTGTAGAGCTGACCAGGAAAGATGCCTATGGGCTCATGTTGAAAGGCATTCTAGTCAAACGTAGCATTCTTTAAATGGAAAACGCATCATTTATTAGAAAAAAATAAGTTAGACTTAATCAGTAACTTGTTTTCCATGAGTCTTTCAGGACAGCACCAGAGAGATCATGACTCCTCCCACTGGAACACAGGAAATACCTTCTTCCTTCAAATCTTTAAAAGGGAGACACCTCCTTACCACATGTCAGTTGTAGAAAAGAACCTCTGGCACCGGCTGGAACACAAACATTACGTTAGTCACAGCACAGTACAAAAACAAAAGGGCGGGTGGTTGCTGTCCTGAAAGACTCATGGAAAACAAGTTACTGAGAATTCTAACTTGAATATTATACCCAAAGCGACTTTCAGGACAGCACCTGAGAGGATAATCGAGACTTACCCCATTAGGGCGCGACAACAGCCTGTAGGACCTTCCTGCCAAACGCCTGACGCTGGCAGATGAAAGGTCCAGCCTGTAATGTCGCACAAATTTTTACCATGTTGCTGCCTTGCAAACTTGTTCAGTAGTGGCACCAGCTCTTTCTACCCAAGTGGCCACAAGCGCTCTGGTTGAATGTACACAAATTCCAGCTGGCGGGGACAAACCCGCATGCGAGTATGCTTCCATGATAGCCAATTTCAGCCATCTGGCTATTGTTGCCCGAAAAAATAAAAAATTAAGAGTTTGAATGTCTAAAGTCTTTTGTTATTTCCAAATATTGTAACAAAATTCTTTTAACATCTAACATATGAAAAAATATCTCCTTAGATCTCCTTCCCCCCCCCCCCCCCCCCGACGAGTTAGCACAGAAGGTTGGGAGAACAATATCCTGAAAAAAATTATGCATTTAGGCTACTTTAGGTAAGAAATTTGGATCCGACCTAAGGATGACTGTCAGGAAACACTGATAGGTAAGGCTCCCTAATCGACAGAGCGCGTAGCTCGCTGATCCTGTGTGCTGACGTAATGGTGATCAGAAAAACAGCTTTTAGAGTGAGACATCTGAGTGATGCTTCTTCCAGAGGTTCAAACTGACTTTTTGCTAGAGAATGGAGGACTACCAACAAGTTCCATTTTGGGAAACTACCAGAGGCTCGGAGGCAACGGATCTTTTCAGGAAGCCTGCTAGCGCAGCAACCTGTACCTTTAAGGTACTGACTGCTAGTCCTTTATCTGCCCCCTCCTGTAAAAACTTGAATATAGAAACACGATTCTTCGGGTCTTGACTAGATGATATGCACCATTATTGACCTTCCAGACCTTAGTATAGATGGCTCTAGTTACTTTCTTTCTGCTTGATAGCAATGTTGTAACCAGACGGTCCAAAAACCCCTTATTCTTTAGGGGCTGCTCTTCAGATACCATGCTGCAAGGGACAGCCTGGCTACTTCTAGGTGATTTACTTGGCCTTGGATTAGCAAATCTTGTCTGAGAAGCAGATGCCAACTATAAGGCTATAAAGGCATTTAGTTTAGTCAAGCTAGCTAGGATAAAAAAGAGTTATGCTTTAGTTTGATCAACTATAAATATGGAAAATTACTGAGCTACGTGCATGAAGTTGTTATTTCACATTTATCTCACATGTTATGTTCCTTTTTACTGAGAAACTGTCTTGTGATTAAACAACATCTGCTTCAACAGCGTCTTTAACCTTCACCGCAGGTTAAACAGAGGGCGTCTTCCCTCGTCCTGTATGTATATAACATTTGGACACTGAACAATAAATTGTAATCATTATTCACGTACTCTCCGTGTATGTGTTTTGATTATCTCACAGATGAAGAGGAGCATTTCCACACATCCAAGGGTCCAGCCTAGGCGAAGGGTCAAGAAGTGCGGACCTAACAGATCTGGTACCAGAAGTGGGGTCATCGTCCGGCAGGTAGGTGGGCATTTTTGACCTTTTGGTGGAAATTGTACATCTACTCTGTCGCGGTGACCAAAGACCACTGAAATTTAATTTTGTTAGATAAATCTTAAAGCGATCTGTACCCCTGCGGATGAGCTAGGCAGGCTCCCAAGGGACAGTAGGCGCACTATCTTTTAAAAGAAATAGGAGAAGTCCGGCTGGTGTTGGCCTGACTATAAAATATCTCAAACTGAGAAGCAGTAGATTGCGCTCAGTACTGAAGGACGGGTGTGTGGAACCCTCATAATTTTTAAGTCTATATATATATATATATATATATATATATATATATATATATATATATATATAGATATAGATATAGATATAGAGAGAGAGATATAATATATTGTATTATTGCCAATGTCTAGAGATCAACCCGGTAGTATTGAAACACCCCCTACTAGTTGTGGACAATGTACTCTGGGATTGTTATTTGTTGAACATGGAGATGTGCCAATTTTACTAGCAACTAGACCAGGGGGATATTCTAGTAGATTGGGCAGACAACCTAATTTACCACAACACGAGGACAGTGTTTATTTTGTTACCCTGAGGCTGGGTTCACACTAGTGCGACACGACATCTGTCCTACTTTGGATCCGACTTTGCCCTGCGACATGAAGCCGACATATGTCCGACTTTCAATGAACGGGGATCCGACTTGGATCCCCACCAATACCAGGCACTGTGTTTGGTATGAATCTTGAGGGGGAACTCCAGGCCAAATTTTAAATAAAAAACCGGCATGGGTTCCCCCTCCAGAGGCATACCAGGCCCTTGGGTCTGGTCTGGATTTGAAGGGGCGCCCCTACGCCGAAAAAACGGCGTGGGGGTCCCCCCCAAAATCCAAACCAGACCCTTATCCGAGCACACAACCTGGCCGGCCGCAGGGGAAGAGGGGGGGACGAGAGAGCGGCCCCCCCTTCCTCCTGAACCGTACCAGGCCACATGCCCTCAACATGGGGGGTTTGGTACTCTGGGGCAGGGGGGCGACCTGCGGCACCCCCACCTCAGAGCACCCTGCCCCCATGTTGATGAGGACAGGGCCTCTTCCCGACAACCCTGGCCGTTGGTTGTCGGGGTCTGCAGGCGGGGGGCTTATCGGAATCCGGGAGCCCCCTTCAATAAAGGGGCCACCGGATCCTGGCCCCCCCACCCTATGTGAATGAGTATGGGGTACATCGTACCCCTACCCATTCACCTGGTGGAAAAAAATTGCAATAAATAAACCACACAGCTTTTTAAAGTATTTTATTGCACAGCTCCGGGGTCTTCTTCCGACTTCGGGGGTCTCCGGTGTCGTCGCCGCGCTCTCCGGTTCTTTCTTCCGCCGGGCCTCCGCTAACTTCTTTTTAGCTCTTTTGCTAACGGAGGCCCGGTCTTCTCCGTCGTCTCGTCCGGCTCTCCGTTGTCCTTCTGCCGGCCCCTCCACTAACTTCTTTAGCTCTTTTGCTAGTGGAGGGGCCGGTCTTCCCGTCGCCGTCTTCTTCTCTCTTCTCCTCCTCGATGTTGACGCGTCGCTTCTTCCCGCTGTAATACTGGCTCTCCGCTCCGCATTAATATAGGCTTCTCATGACGTCACAGTCACATGTACCGGGGCACATGGCCCCGGAGCATGTGACTGTGACGTCATGGGAACATGTGACGTCATGAGAAGCCTATATTAATGCGGAGCGGAGCGGACAGCCAGTATTACAGCGAGAGGAAGCGACGCGTCAACATCGAGAAGGAGAAGAGAGAAGAAGACGGCGGCGACGACGACGACGACGGGAAGACCGGCTCCTCCACTAGCAAAAGAGCTAAAGAAGTTAGTGGAGGGGCCGGCAGAAGGACAACGGAGAGCCGGACGAGACGACGGAGAAGACCGGGCCTCCGTTAGCAAAAGAGCTAAAAAGAAGTTAGCGGAGGCCCAGCGGAAGAAAGAAACGGAGAGCGGGAGAAGAACCGGAGAGCGGGAGAAGAAGGCGACGGAGAAGACCGGGCCTCCGCTAGCAAAAGAGCTAAAAAGAAGTTAGCGGAGGCCCGGCAGAAGAAAGAACCGGAGAGCGCGGCGACGACACCGGAGACCCCCGAAGTCGGAAGAAGACCCCCGGAGCTGTGCAATAAAATACTTTAAAAAGCTGTGTGGTTTTTTTATTGCAATTTTTTTCCACCAGGTGAATGGATAGGGGTACGATGTACCCCATACTCATTCACATAGGGTGGGGGGGCCGGGATCCGGGGGCCCCTTTATTAAAGGGGGCTCCCGGATTCCGATAACCCCCCACCGCCCGCAGACCCGGACAACCAACGGCCAGGGTTGTCGGGAAGAGGCCCTGTCCTCATCAACATGGGGGCAGGGTGCTCTGGGGTGGGGGGCCGCAGGTCGCCCCCCTGCCCCAGAGCACCAAACCCCCCATGTTGAGGGCATGCGGCCTGGTACGGTTCAGGAGGGAGGGGGGGCCGCTCTCTCGTCCCCCCCTCTTCCCCTGCGGCCTGCCAGGTTGTGTGCTCGGATAAGGGTCTGGTTTGGATTTCGGGGGGACCCCCACGCCGTTTTTTCGGCGTAGGGGCGCCCCTTCAAATCCAGACCAGACCCAAGGGCCTGGTATGCTCCTGGAGGGGGAACCCATGCCGGTTTTTTATTTAAAATTTGGCTTGGAGTTCCCCCTCAAGAGCAGTACAGCACAAGTCGCATGCCAAAGTCGGATCATGCAAGACTGCGGTCCGACTTTGATCCAACTTCAATGATAGTCAATGGGCTGAAGTCGGATCAAAGTCGGACCAAAGTAGTACAGGGAGCATTCTCAAAGTCGGACCGACATGTGTCGGACCAGTTAAGACGGCTCCCATAGGGAAACATTGATTTTCACACGTCATGCGACATGAGCTCCCAATGTCGGAGCGTTTTTCGCCCCAGTGTGAACCAGGCCTGAAACTTAACATACATAGTTCAATAGGGGAAGATCAATTAGAGTTTGAATCAACTCTACAGGAAGTTATTGAAAGGTGTATTCAGGTCACTGGTTGTTTTCACCTCTGTAAAAACTGTCAGCATGTATGATTATGTTAAGGACCAGATACCAATTGGGTTAATAGAACCTTTTTGGCCCAATGTCTAAACGAGGGCTCATCAGATAGGAATTTCAGGACTAGGACCCCAAGGGCCATGTTGTGAGGCAGATTGGAAGGAAGTACAGAAATTATGCGGGTCACACAAACATTCATATCCCCCAGGAGATTGGGATGAGAAATATATGAAGAACACTTGTAGAATATGGGGGGGAACAAATGAAGAAATACAGTAAGAAGTATGTGACTCCCCAAGGAGAGAAATCCCCAACAGTCCCCCTTGAGATACCCATATCTTACATTGAGGCACCACCTTCCTATGTTTTTGTCAAAAATGATTCAGTCATTCCACCCCGAAAATTAGGTCTTTACCCTAACCTTCCAACCGGTCTACCAGGTCTAGATACCCCTGCCTTGGTGGCCATAATACATGAAACTTCCTCAGAAGAAGATAAAAAACGGTGGCAGGAGTATGAAGAAAAAAAAGAGGGAAAGGGAAGCAAAGGAAAGGGAGGAGAAATTAGCATTAGAAGACCAGGAGACCCTTGAGGTGTGGCGGGCTAGAAAGGACCAGGAAAGTAAGGAAGCTGAAAGGGAAGAATTTATTAAAATTCGGCTTATGGAACAGAAGGAAGAAGAACAGAGATTGGATATAATAAGAAGAAAGTTGATGGAAAGGGAAAAACGAATGAATAAAGAGATGGAAACAATAAAATTAAAAGAACAAGAAATAGAAAGACAAATTGAAAAACTTAGGAGGGCACAAGCAGACCTGGAAGCAGACCTAGACTTCACAAGACAGCAAGTGGTACAAGCCATTAGCCCCCTACCAGGCACACCTGAACTCATATATGATCCCGAGACTCCTCTAGGGACAGAGGAAGAAAGTACTATGGACTCCATACTTGGTAGTCAGGTTATGTTAACCAGGTTTCGCCAAAAGGTCCTCGTGAAATCCCTTAAGGAAAAACCGAGTCCTCCAGATTCTGAAAGGGAAACGATAGAAAGGGTAGCTAGGGAAGGTGGGAGTTTTCCCTTAATAACCAACTATCGGAACATCCAATGTCCATATTCCACTCCCCCTAGGTACCCTGATTAATTTAAAAGAACTCTGCCCCAATCCAAGGAAGAATCCGAGAGAGGCAGCTAAATTTTTGAAAAAACATTGCGCAGGTTGTGGCATGGATGAGGAAGACCTCTCATGCCTATTCAACATAATCAATCCAGAACCATATGTTCCAATCGATCTTAACGGTCTTTACTCAAAAGATTTCACAACTACAACTTCCCCGGACTGGGCGGGATTTTGGGCAGATATAGCTAGTCATTGGTCAAAACATTACAAAGGACACACTGCACTACATTCCGTAGTCACGGCAAAACAGGAAGGTAAAGAGAACTTCTTCGAATTTTGCCAAAGAGTGTTTGATTTATTTAAAGCAACAGAACAAAAAGATGATGTTTTATTTTTAAGTACTGTGATGTCAAATGGGGACCCAAAAACTACTCAACTTATCAAACTGATAGATCCAAATTGGATGACAAAAAGTAGGATTTTTATAACAGCTTACCTGTAAAATCCTTTTCTTGGAGTACACCACGGGACACAGAGCTAGTCATTACATAATGGGTTAAGGGTCACCAGCGGTGATTGGACACTGGCACAACCAATGGAAGACAGTTCCCCTCCATATAACCCCTCCCATCAGGGAAGTACCTCAGTTTTGTAGTAAAGCAGTAAGGTTCCCATAAGAAGGGGGGGACCTCTGTGTCCTGTGGTGTACTCCAAGAAAAGGATTTTACAGGTAAGCTGTTATAAAAATCCTACTTTCTTTATCGTACACCACGGGACACAGAGCTAGTCATTACATAATGGGACGTCCCAGAGCAATGCTCATATGAAGGGGGGGAGACACAGATCAAACAGGCCGCTTGCGGGCCAGAAGCCCTATACTGCTGCCTGCAGCACACTTCGCCCGAAGGCGGAATCCTCATGTCCTTTCACATCTATTTGATAGAATTTGGAAAATGTATGGACTGAAGACCAAGTTGCAGCTTTACAGATCTGAGCCATCGAAGCCTGGTGGTGCACTGCCCATGAAGCACTTATCGCCCTGGTAGAGTGCGCCTTAACAGGAAAAGGAGGAGTCCTGTTCTTTAAACCATAAGCTTGAACAAATTACTTGTCTAATCCACCTGGAAATGGTGGATTTTGATACCGCTTGGCCCTTCTTGGGACCATCTGGTAAAATAAACAAAACATCTGTTTTACGTATCTGAGCGGTTGCTTGCAGATACACCTTTACCGCTCTCACTAGATCTAGAGAGTGTAATAATTTTTCCTCCGCCGTCCGCGGGTTTGGAAAAAAGGAAGGCAGAACAATGTCTTGATTCAAGTGAAAAGCTGACACCACCTTAGGCAGAAAAGCCGGATGGGGTCGTAGTACGATTTTGTCCTTGTGACAAATTAGATAAGGCTCTTTACAAGAAAGAGCTGCTAGCTCTGATACTCTCCTAGCAGAAGCTATAGCAATCAGAAAGGCCAACTTCCTACTCAATATAATTAAAGGAATATGGCGAATAGGTTCAAAAGGTTGCTTTTGCAACACTGACAATACCAAATTCAAATCCCATGGACACAAGGGAGACCTAACTGGAGGATTTATCCTCAGTACCCCCTGAATGAATGTCCGAACTAGGGAGTGAGATGCCAATGGTCTCTGAAAGAAGACTGATAGAGCCGATATTTGCCCTTTGATGGTGCCAAGGGCTAAATTTCATATCCACTCCTAACTGGCAAAAAGCAAGAATCCTGCTTATTTCATATTTCAGAGGATTCCAACTTCTGGATTCACACCAGGAAACGTATGCTTTCCAGACTCTATGATAGATGAGTCTGGAGGCTGGCTTTGTAGGATTAATGAGCGTAGAAAGAGCCGGACCAGAGACCCCTCTCTTTTTCAAAATGTGGGTCTCAGCAGCCAGGCTGCCAAATTTAGCCTTTGTAAGGAAGGGTGGAATACTGGACCCTGTGACAACAGGTCGTGTCGAAGTGGAAGCTTCCAGGGCCTTCCTATCGCCATTTTTACGATCTCGGCGTACCAAGGCCTCCTGGGCCAGTTTGGGGCCACTAGGATTACTGGTATTCCATCCTCCTTGATCCTGCGAAGCAGTCTTTGTAGAAGAGGGATCGGAGGGAAAGCATAGATCAGTGAGAACTGATTCCATGGAGTTATTAGAGCGTCTGTCCCGTAGGCTAGAGGATCTCTCGTTCTGGACACAAAGTTGTCCAATTTCTTGTTGAACCTGGAAGCTAGCAGGTCTACATCTGGGTTTCCCCATCTCAGACATATGGCCTGAAAGATCTCTGGGTGAAGAGACCACTCTCCTGGTAGCAGCTGCTGACGACTCAGGTAGTCTGCTTGCCAGTTTTCTATCCCTGGAATGAAGATTGCAGAGATGCAAGGTACATGCTCTTCTGCCCATGCCAAGATCCGGTTCACCTCCCTTTGGGCTGCCCGACTGCGGGTGCCTCCTTGGTGATTGATGTAAGCTACTGCAGTAGCATTGTCGGATTGAACCCGAACTGGGTAGCCCTGTAACCTGTATGTCCAGGTTTTGAGGGCTAGATATACTGCCCGGATCTCTAGCACGTTGATGGGCAGGCTCCCCTGAGTCTTGGCCCAGGTTCCCTGGGTAGAAGCCTCCTCGAATACTGCACCCCAGCCCGATAGGCTGGCATCCGTAGACACCACCTTCCAGGCTGCTGGGAGGAAGCACTTTCCCTTCCGTAAATTCTTGGCTTCTAGCCACCAATTGAAGCTGTGGCATACTTGTGAGGACAGGCGCATGGGTATATCCAGAGCTTGGCTCTTTCTGTTCCAGGAGGCTAAAATATTGCCTTGAAGTAGTCTCGAATGAAACTGGGCGTAAGGGACCGCCTCGAAGGAGGCTACCATCTTTCCCAATAGTCTCATGCAAAGGCGAATAGACGGCCTCTTGTTTGCTTTGACCTTGTGGATCAGGTCTTTCAGAGACTGTATCTTTGGCTCTGGCAGGTATACCCTGTTTTGGGCTGTATCTATGATCATGCCCAGGTACACTATCCTTCTTTGGGCCTGGAGAGAGGATTTTTTGTAAGTTTATAATCCATCCTAAATGCTCCAGGTATCCTACTGTAGTGTCTACAGCGTGATCCAATCCCTCCTTTGACAGGCTGTTACCGCAATGCCCCGTGTTCTCAGGTTTGCTAACAGAGGAGCTAGCACCTTTGTGAATACTCTGGGCGCGGTGGCTACACCAAATGGCAGGGCCACAAATTGAAAGTGGTGATCTTCTACCGCAAACCTTAGGAATCTTTGGTGAGCGGGGAGGATTGGTATGTGTAGATATGCGTCTTTGATATCTATGGACGCCATGAATTCTCCGCCTTTTAAAGTAGCGACCATGGATCGAATCGTTTCCATTCGAAAATGGCGAATGCTCAGAAACCGGTTTAGAGATTTTAGATCCAGGATGGGTCTGACTTCTCCGTTCGGTTTTGGAATCACAAAGAGGTTTGAGTAAAAACCTGAACCTCGCTCCTTTTGGGGTACCTCTGTAACCACACCTTGAGCTATTAAGTGATTCAAACCTTTGAAGAAGGATCCTCTTTTTTGTGGATCCTTGGAGAGTCTTGAACTTCGGAATTGAGAAGATGGGATCTCTCGAAATTCCAGTTTGTACCCTGAGGATATTGTGGATACCACCCATTTGTCCTGGGTTTCTGTCCGCCAAGTCGCTGAGAACTGACGAAGCCTTCCCCCCACTCGGCCGAGCGGGGGCGCCCCTTCAATGAGAGGTTTTGGGGGCTTGCTTATTAGCTCTTGAACCCCACGGCTTTTTGTTCTTCTGAGCCTGTTCTTTGGCTTTTGTGGGCGGCTGAAAAGGCCGTCGCCACTGGCTGGAGTCTGATTTCCCGGGAGCTGGGGAGAGAGTGCGTTGAAAAACAAGAGACCTTGTTTTATTTTTCTCAGGTAAAAGTGTCGTTTTCCCACTTGATATCTTTTGGATATATCTTTCTAAATCTTCCCCAAAAAGGCGCTCGCCATGGAACGGGAAACTTGCCAACAACTTTTTGCATGGGGCTTCCGCTGACCAATGCTTAAGCCAAAGTACTCTGCGCATCTGTACCAGCTGGAGTGTAAGGCGTGATGCCTGTATGATAGAATCTCTCATGGCATCCACTGTGAAGCATAAGGCTTTAGGCAAATTCTCCCAATTTTTAGCCTGCTCTGAAGGCAGCTCCTTCAGCCCCTGCTTTACCTGTTGGCTGACGACCTGACACATACCGACTGCTGCTACTGCAGGTTGGATAATTGAGCCGGCCAAAAGGAAGGAGGATTTCAGTAGGGATTCCAACTTTTTCTTAGAAGGATCTTTAAACACTTGTACATTATCCACTGGACATGTCAGGTTTTTATTTACACAAGAAATAGCCGCATCTACCGCAGGCAGGCTCCATTTCTTTAAAAAAAAATTCCTCCATAGGATAAAGAATGTTAAACTTTTTTGGAGGTGAAAAACTCTTATCTGGATGTTGCCAGTCTGCGTACATTAGATCCTCTAGTAACGGATGAACCGGGAAGGAGCATGCACCTTGCAGGGATCTTAATGATCCTAGGGAGGAGACAGGTGATTCTGTTACCTCCAAAGAGGGTAACTTAAATGCAGATCGCACGGCTCCTGCATAGCATTGTACCTGTGACTTTAAAATCTGGGATACCGAAAAAGGCTCATCCGATATCCCTGATCCGTCTGACTCCTCATCCTCTGCTGATGTAACCTCCTCCTCATCCTCCTCCTCCTCAGGTACTTCTGAAGGGAGGTCCAATACTGGAGGAGATCTGCTTCGCTTATTGTCCTTTTTAGAGGATTTAGCGATTAAGGTAGCAATTTTCTCCTCCAGATTATTTAGGGCAGCTGATAAAGTGTCCTCAGTGACATATGCAGGCCCAGGCTTCACTGGGGAAGCCGCCATACCTGACAGAGGTAATGGCTCATCCTGTACAGGTGCATTTGGCAACACAGGAGAGGAAGGTACCGAGTCAGCACAGCTAGAGCCTCCAGTCTCAGGCGGCGGTGCTCTTTTATCTCTTTTTGTCCGCATTACTTCCCCTGGAAGACTTACTGTTTAGACAAAATACAAGGTACCTAAATGCATATACTACCGTGTTCAGTTTAGCAATTACATTAAGTATGCAACTTTTAACACATAACTATGCATAACATGGATGTCTTCTAGGAAGTACCCAGTCCAACCACATGGAGTCTTACGTCCCTGTATAGCTGCTGTGTTTCTCTGCCAGGAACAAGAGAACTAACGAGCTTGCTTGCTGCTGCAGTGCTTCTTCACACTGACAGTCTTTTAAATTTGGCGCCGTTTCTGTGCCTGCGCGCGCCACGTGCCCGCGCACGCCTTCGGCCCCCTCCGATAAAGCGCGCGCGCGGCCTTTATCGCTATGGTGGTGGCCATAGTGAGAGAGGACTCTCATCAGCCCCTGTTCCCACTTACCTGCATCTGCAGGTGTCTGTGTCGGCCACCGAAAGGAGGAGCGGGGTGCCCAAGCAAGCTCAGCAGCGGAGGTGACGAGCAGTGTACTTCGCCGAAGCCGACACTGAACAGAGTGAGGTGAGTATACTCAGCTCTTTACTCCCCCCAGTGGTGGAAAAAAAGAAGACATCCACTTCTTGAAAAAAGGTCCCAACCTAGTTATGGACCTTCTAATCTTACCTTATCCACGCCGCAGGTTTTTCTGCTGAAAGTTTTCAGACAGATACCAAACTTCACCCTTCACGGTGGGCTATGTGTGCCAACCTTCAGGGATATGGGTTCCTATTTAAAGGATACCTCTCCCCTGGGCCTTGTACAAGACTCTTACCAGGACTTTATAGCGAAATAGCGAAAGTGCTGGATCTTAGAGCCCAGTCCTCCGAAGAGAGACATTACAGGCGACGCCTCATGGATGAGGCCCGGATCCCATCCAGATTCAGCTTAACTTGTAGGCGTCTTGGATGGATCCGAAAGCATAGCTCTTTTACCCCCAGAGGGTCTCTTTGGTAGAGCTTTCCTTTAGCACCTCCTAACGCGTCCAACACCTTTCGACACTGGCGAAAAAACTGAGGTACTTCCCTGATGGGAGGGGTTATATGGAGGGGAACTGTCTTCCATTGGTTGTGCCAGTGTCCAATCACCGCTGGTGACCCTTAACCCATTATGTAATGACTAGCTCTGTGTCCCGTGGTGTACGATAAAGAAAAGGCAACAGACTTCTTAGAAGAGAACAAGACGAGACAGGCTTCGGGAGTATTTCAGCAAAAGGGTGGGTTGTTTCATATGGGTAGCCCCCAACCACCGGCAGAGGCCCCTATAATGGCAGCACAGTTTACACAATCCTACCCACAGAACTATCCTACCCCCCCAGACCAAGCTTGTTTTAATTGTGGCAATTTTGGTCATTGGAAAAAACAATGCCCGGCCCGGAGGGGTCAATCACTACCGAGAAGAGGTAGAGGCAGGGGATTCGGATATGGCCCCCCCCAGAGATTCCCCAACTATCAGACTCAACAACAAGCCCCACAACACCCATATAGACCCAATAGACAGGCACCCCCAGCACCTCAAAATACTCGAGGACAACCTATTCCTCTACAATGGCCAACCACACAACAGAGCCAGCCTCCACAATAGGGGTGCCTTGAGCAAGTTCCAGCCCTTGTCCTCGTATGTTATAATTCTTCTTGGAAACCACTGCCTAAGGTAACCCTTTTGGTAGATGGACACAGAACTAATTTCTTAATTGACACAGGAGTGACTTCCAGTTGCTTAACTGACCCAATTTTTTACACAGAAAATTGTGACGAGGGACGCTCAATTGGCATAAATGGAACTGAGGTTACACATCCAATAACCAAGCCACTTCCTGTAGCCACTCCACAAAGGACAAATTCTAGTGCATCAAAAGTTTGCAGTCCTTACTTCTTGTCCCCTACCCCTTATGGGAAGGGATTTAATGTCCGCCTTGGGAATAGAAGTGGTGTTTCATAAAGAGGGAGGATTAACTGCCACCTCCAGGCTCTGTGACTTACAAAGTCCAAAAAGGGTTGACCAGATGGGATACTATATGTTACTCCCCGCTAGATTACAGAATCATGCAATCTGGGCAAGGAGCAAGACCGCTGCCGGATTTCTAAATTGCACACCCTACAAACCACAATTACAACAATACTCTTCACCAGTCTTTCAGAAACAATACTCTTTACACAAAGAGAAAATCAGGGGCATAACGCCACAAATTGACACATATTTAGAACAAGGAATTCTGAAGCCAGTCATCAGCCCCTGGAATACACCTATCCACCCTGTAAGAAAGGCGAGTGGCGTTTTGTTCAGGATCTGAGGGCCCTGAATAAGGTAATTATCCCACTCCCACCCCTGGTTTCTGACATCACCTTCATATTCACAAATATTCCATCTGACTCCAGATTCTATACAGTGGTTGACCTGTCCAATTCGTTTTTTAGCGTCCCAATAGAGGAAACTGCCCAATCAATATTTGCCTTCTCATGGGGCCAAACCCAGCTAACATGGACTCGCTTGCCTCAGGGCTTTGTGGACAGTCCAGCAGCTTTTTCAATAGTGTTGAATGCCTCTCTTAAAGACTGGACGCCGGATCATGGCTCCGTCTTGATCCAGTACATGACCTATTGCTCTGTAATAAGGATGAGGAGAGCTGTGCAAAGGACTCTGAGCATCTGCTCGAACACCTAGCCAGCAAAGGTCACCTGGCGTCTAGGAAAAAGATCCAGTGGGTCTGCAGGCGTGTAGAGTATCTGGGTTGTATACTGACAGAGGGCCAGCGCCTCGTATCCCCAGCTCGAGTCAAAGCACTCTCTGCCCTCAATCCTCCGAGAGACAAGGCCGCCCTTCTCTCCTTTCTAGGCTCCATCGTATACTGTAGACAGTGGATTCCTGATTGTTCACACTATGATTCAATACTCAGACCTGCTACGCTTCAGACTGCCCCCAAAGTCGTACATTGGACTGATGATATGGTGCAAGCTTTCACCTCATTATTGTCCTCTTTGGCCAGGGCTCCTGCTTTGGGGCTCATGGATCACTCAAAGGACTCCTCACTCTGTGTAGTTTCAGGATCCACTTTTGCTGCTGTACTAGCACAGATGCACGGGACAAATTTAAGACCCGTGGCCTACATCTCAAAGAAACTGCTAATACAGGTGCAGGGAATGCCCGCATGCCTTCAAAATCTGGCTGCTGCGGCTATGGCAGTACAGGAAGCAAGCAAATTAGTCCTAGGCCACCCTATGACATTGTATTCAACACATACTGTCACACATCTGTTACAAAATATGAATACACAGCACATGACTACACAAAAGATCAAGTGGATATGAAATTATGCTGCTAAACACAGCCACTCTCACTGTCAAATATTGCCCGGATACAACCCCCACCGTGCGATTTTTACACTCCTTGCTCAGACTCATTAATAACCCTGATCCTGAAAAGGAACATTGTTGTTTGACAGAATTGGACCTTGTCACTTCACCCCCGAAGGGATTTACTTGATATCCCCAGGCCTGATGCACAAAACGTATTTGTAGACGGTAGCTGCTCCCGACCCTCTGATGCCACTTACCAAACTGGTTATGCTGTGGTACAACTGCCAGATGTGATACTTGAAGCACAAGCTATTCCAAACACATCAGCACAAATTGCTGAACTGATCGCTCTTACAAGGGCCTGCCAATTATTCAAAGACAAAGAAGTTAATATCTACACTGACAGTAGGTATGCACATGGAGTGGCACACGACTTCAGGGTTATCTGGAAGAATAGAGGCTTTAAAACCGCAGATAACAAGCACATTTCAAATAAACAGTTTGTTTTACAACTCTTAGATGCAATCCAACTGCCAAAAAGTGTCTCCATCATTAAAGTTAAGGCTCACACAACTGACAAAGGAGACTTAGCTAGGGGCAATGCCTTGGCAGATCACATAGCTAAAAAAGTTGCATCACAATCACTTCCAGAGCCCACATTGATATTCTTTCAGCAAGATTTCACTGCTCCTGATTTTCCCACTGTAGCTCAACAGCTGCAATCCTCAGCTACCTCGGAGGACTTGCTGTTTTGGCATGAAGCAGGATTAACCAAAGACCCTTCTGGTCTCTGGTTAAAAGAGGGGAAAATAGGTATTCCCCAGAGTAGCTGTGCCTTAATTCTTTCCTACTTACATGGACCGGGCCATATAGGGGTGCGACCCCTTCTGAAATTATATGAAGATTTATTTTTTACATGGGGAATTAAGAAACAAGCAGAAATACTTGTAGGCAGTTGCCTTACATGCGCGCAAAATAATGTACAAGGAAAGAGACATGGCCTCCACGGATGCCTGCCACCCCCTTTGGGGCCATTACAAGATTTACAAATAGACTTTACACACATGCCCACTCAGAAAGGAAACCTAAAATATCTTCTAGTCATAGTAGATACATTTTCGGGATGGGTAGAAGCAATCCCCACCACAGGTGGAACTGCCAAAATAACCACCCGAGTATTGTTGAACCATTGGGTATGCAGGTTTGGCATCCCAAGAAACATCTGGTCAGACCAGGGACCAGCATTTACCTCAGCCCTCACAAAAGAACTGGCATGCTTACTGGGAATACAATGGAAATTACACATTCCCTACCACCCACAGAGTGCAGGTATGGTAGAGCGGATGAACAGAAACATAAAAGAAACTAAAAAAGGATACTAAAAGGGACTATGAAAAATTGGTTAGACATACTGCCCTCCGTTCTTTTCCAAATAAGAACCACCCCCCCGAGCAGGACAGGTTTTTCCCCGTACGAAATACTTATGGGTAAACCAGCACAAACCAAAATACCGACCCCAGATAGTTCAGAAGAGCTTAACCTTTTTTCTTTGCAGGAAGAATACGTGAAACATCTGGTAAGTAGCTTACAAGAAATAAATAAACAAGTTGCTGTCACCTTTTCTCCTCTTTCCACAGAACCAACCCATCCTTTCATCCCTGGGGATAAAGTATTAATAAAACAACTGGCTGTGAGAAAACACGTGGGTCCTGTCTTTCAAGGTCCCTACAGTGTGGAGAAGGTTGCCAGAACTGCTGTCTTAACAGACCAAGGTCCACAGTGGATCCATGCATCAAGACTGAAAGCATCTCCAGGTACACCCCCAGAGAAAAAAGGAGGTGAAACAGGTGTTACAAGCCCTCGAAAAATAGAGACAAAAAGGAAGATTGTACCCTAAAAATGACTGTTCATAGCAAATGATTCAGGAAAATTATGGGCCCTGTTGGGAGGACTCATGATATTGGTGTTTATCCCCACTTGGATCATAACTAACTGTATATACCACCCGGAGGATCTGGGTGAAATGAAGGGTATATGTGGGGAAAATACAGAACTAAAATTATACTGAACAACAACAGAGAAAGAAAAGAAGTATAGATGGGGGTTTTACAGATAAAATGTTACTGTTGAAATTTAAATATGCCTATGCTCAGAAGTCAGGATATGATAAATGTTGGATATGTAGTAAACTTCACCCTAGTACTGCTAGGATTCCTCTAATGGCAGTACCTCTGAATTTCACCCCTCTCCTAAATGGGACGCCACCTGTACACCTCACAAATATCACTAGAAAATTCCCAAACTCTACCCTCGTTCTACAAACAATGGGCAGGAGTTATGCCCCGGATTGGTGTTTCAAGTTAGGAAACTCCACGGTGGGAGCCCGAACCTGTCAGCACACTGTAATTAACTTCACAGCCACATCTTCCAATTTCACGGATCCAAACATCTCTTTTTATCATACATCAAGTCCTGAGGCCAATTGTAGCTTAACAACATTTATGCGTGACAACTCCACCTCTGAGCTAGGTCGATTACTATCGGTTATACAGTTCTCTAGCATGTCTCATGACATGAGGAAAATCTTCCAAACCCTTCCCCTAGCTCTGGGTAACAACACATATGTATATGCTGTAAAAAGGGTTGTTACCCTTGGATCCCTTTAGAATCCCAGGGATGGTGTTACCTGGCAGCCCTAGTTCCTGTAATGGGGGTATTGGGAGACAAAGAGGGAGGACACTTATTAGAAGCTAGTCCTCACCCCAGATATCCCCTTAGACACCATATTAAGAGGGAACTGTTCCTTGAAAAGGACATGGCTTGGGCCTGGTTCCCTTCCTGGACAGGTTGGGGAATAGATTTAATGAAAAGACTTAACAATTATACGGGCATCTTAGATGAAGTACTAGAGAAAAATTCTGATGACATTACTAGTTTAAACATTGAGACTAGAGCAATCAGAAAACAATTGGAGCTCCATGAGCTTGCCATTAAAAGCATGAGTGCTGCACTCACTGGCCTGTGTGAGGTCACGCAGGATTATGAGTGCTGCACTTGGATTCACAACACATCCATGGAGGTTCCTGATTATTATGATGTGATTACACAACACAGAAACTAAGTAGACAAGTTACAACAAGAGGCGAGAGATATTGGAAAAACTTGGAGCCCTTTTGGGGAGGGAGGATTCTGGGGCACAGGTATTTTTTCCTTCCTAAAACAAATCGGTACAACAGTAATAATGGTTTTGATCTTTATCCTACTGTTGTACTTAATGTTTAAATTAACCATCTGTATGATCAGTGGAGTCAGTAAAAAGAAGGTACAAAGCTCTAGGGAACCGTCCTTAATGATGTCCAAAATATCGGCCAAGCAGAAATGGTACCATGAACAAGAATCGATACTATAAGTGATCAATGAAATCTAGAAGATTGCATGATCAAAGAGGTTTATAAGGCTATAAGGCATTTAGTTTAGTCAAGCTAGCTAGGATAAAAGAGTTATGCTTTAGTTTGATCAACTATAAATATGGAAAATTACTGAGCTACGTGCATGAAGTTGTTATTTCACATTTATCTCACATGTTATGTTCCTTTTTACTGAGAAACTGTCTTGTGATTAAACAACATCTGCTTCAACAGCGTCTTTAACCTTCACCGCAGGTTAAACAGAGGGCATCTTCCCTCGTCTTGTATGTATATAACATTTGGACACTGAACAATAAATTGTAATCATTATTCACGTACTCTCCGTGTATGTGTCTCGATTATCTCACCACTGAAGAGGAGCATTTCCACACATCCAAGGGTCCAGCCTAGGCGAAGGGTCAAGAAGTGCGGACCTAACACCAACAAAGCCTGGTCGCCATTCCCAGAATGGTTGAAAACTAAGGTCTTTTCGGCCAAAAGGGGGAAATTAGAATAGCCGGTACCCCTTCCTGTTGAATCTTCTTTAACACCAGTGGAATTAACAAATGGGGGGAAAGCGTAACAAAGGTGAAATCTCCATGGATGCGCCAGGGCATCCGTCCCTAGGGACCAATCGAGATTGTTTAGAGAAAATAGGATTTTTATAACAGCTTACCTGTAAAATCCTTTTCTTGGAGTACATCACGGGACACAGAGCGACATAGTCATTACTAATGGCTTATATAGTTACCGTCAGGTGCTGGCACTGGCAACTTCCAAAACCGGAAGTACCCTCCCCTATATAAGCCCCTCCCATCCGGGAGCACCTCAGTTTTGTAGCAAAGCAATAAGTGTCCCCAAAGAGGGGCGGGAGCTCTGTGTCCCGTGATGTACTCCAAGAAAAGGATTTTACAGGTAAGCTGTTATAAAAATCCTATTTTCTTTCTCGTACATCACGGGACACAGAGCGACATAGTCATTACTAATGGGATGTCCTAAAGCAATGCCAAATGAGGGGGGGGATACACCATATATAAGCTGAGCGCTATCAGACATGAGGATCTTTTGCGGCCTGCAACACACTGCGCCCAAAGGCGACATCCTCCTGACTTCTAACGTCCACCTGGTAGAACCTAGTAAAACGTGTGTACCGAAGACCATGTTGCGGCCTTACAGATTTGAGCCAGGGAGGCCTGGTGATGCACTGCCCATGAAGTTCCAACTGCTCTCGTGGAGTGCGCCCTAACTTTGAACGGAGGCGGTCTACTTCTCAAGCTATAGGCTTGTATTATGACCTGTCGAATCCACTTGGCTAAAGTAGATTTTGACGCTGCCTGACCCTTTCTGGGGCCTTCCGGCAGAATAAACAAAGTATCCGTTCTGCGAATCTGAGCAGTGGCTTTTAGATAAGCTTTAACTGCTCTTACTACATCCAAAGAATGCAATAACTTTTCCTCTACCGAAGTAGGCTTGGGGAAAAAAGAAGGAAGAACCACATCTTGGTTCAAATGAAAACTCGATACCACCTTAGGAAGAAAGGCTGGATGAGGACGTAACACTACTCTGTCCTTATGGATAACCAGATATGGCTCCTTACAGGACATAGCTGCTAATTCCGATACTCTTTTAGCCGAACAAATGGCTACTAGAAAAATCAATTTCCTGGTGAGAAGCACCAAGGAAATATGCTGTAATGGTTCAAATGGTTGTTTCTGTAGAACCGACAGAACCAAGTTTAGATCCCATGGACATATGGGAATATTAACCGGAGGACTAATACGCATCACTCCTTGTATAAAGGCTTTGACTAGTGAATGCGAAGCCAAGGGCCTTTGAAAAAATATTGACAAGGCCGAAATCTGACCCTTGATAGTACTCAAGGCAAGCTTCCAATCTACAGCCCATTGTAGGAAGTCCAGAATCCTACCTATTACGTATTTACGTGGATGCCATTTCTTGGCTTCACACCAGGCGATGTACGCCTTCCAGATTCTATAGTAGATCTGCCTGGATACCGGCTTCCTGGCATTGATCATGGTAGATACCACAGCATTAGAGAGCCCTCTCTTTTTTAGAATGTGGGCTTCAATAGCCAGGCCGTCAAACCTAGGGCTGGTAAGGAAGGGTGGTATATCGGTCCCTGCGAAAGCAGGTCCGGACGATGTGGGAGGGTCCAAGGACTCCCCACAGACATTTTTACAATCTCCGCGTACCATGCTCTTCGGGGCCACGCTGGAGCCACCAGAATCACTGGTTTCTTTTCTACCCTGATTCTGCGGAGTAATCGAGGTAACAATTGTGGCGGTGGGAATGCATATATCAGCTTGAACTGATCCCAAGGGAACACTAGGGCATCCGAGCCGCACGCTAGGGGATCCCTTGCCCAAGAGACAAACCTGTCCACTTTTGTGTTGAATCTGGATGCTAGCAGATCTACATCCGGTGTTCCCCACCGCTGACATATTGTCCGGAAAACCTCGGGATGAAGGGACCATTCCCCTGGGCATAATTGTTGGCGACTTAGAAAGTCCGCCTTCCAATTCTCCACCCCTGGAATGAATACCGCAGATATGGCTGGGACATATCTTTCTGCCCATCTCAGGATGTAATTTACTTCCCTTTGGGCTGCACGACTCCTGGTGCCCCCCTGACGATTGATATATGCCACTGCTGTGGCATTGTCTGACTGAACTCTGACAGGGGACCCTTGGAGTTTGGATGTCCATGCTACTAGGGCATACCGGGCTGCTCGTATCTCTAAGAGATTGATGGGCAGGGCCTTTTCCGCATCCGACCATCTGCCCTGGAGAGACCATTGCTCCAGTACTGCTCCCCAGCCTATAAGGCTGGCATCTGTAGTGACCACCTTCCAGGAAATCGGACTGAAGGATTTCCCTCTTTCCAGATTCTGGGGAACCAACCACCAGCGGAGGCTCCTGCGAACGGAAGGGGACAAGGACATTGGTAAGTCCAGAGCCTGAACTTTTTTGTTCCAGGCTGACAGTATGGCCCTTTGCAACTTCCTTGAATGGAATTGACCGTAGGGTACTGCTTCGAATGATGCCACCATTTTTCCCAGCAGCCTCATGCACAGGCGTATGGATGGCTGTCTTTTTGAACCCACTAAGTGGATCAAATCTCTCAAAGACGACCCCTTTTCTTGAGGCAAGAAAATCTCTCTCTGGTCTGAATCCAGCCTTAGCCCCAAGTATTCCAGACTTTTGACTGGTTTTAGGGCTGACTTGTCTCGGTTGATAATCCAACCGTGATATTCCAGATACTTGATTGTCTCGTGAACAACCACTTCTAGTTTTTCCACTGAGTGGTCTATCAGCAACAAGTCGTCTAGATATGCCATTATCGTTACACCTCGTGTTCTTAGATTGGCCAATAATGGGGCCAGAATTTTTGTGAACACTCTTGGTGCTGTGGCCAGACCGAAGGGTAAGGCTCTGAACTGAAAATGGCGCCCTTCTACCGCAAAGCGTAGAAATTTTTGGTGGGCTGGAAAGATGGGGATGTGCAAATAAGCATCTTTGATGTCGATCGAGGCTAACCATTCCTCCCCTTGTAGGGCAGTGGCTACCGATCGGATCGACTCCATCCGGAAAGTCCTGATATGTAGGAATTTGTTTAGCCCTTTTAGATTTAATATGGGCCTCACGTCCCCGTTTGGCTTCGGAACTGTAAAGAGGTTTGAGTAAAACCCGAACCCCCATTCTTCCAGGGGAACCTCTATAATTACTGCTTGAAGCAATAATTGTTCCAGTGCCAACAGGAGGGATCCTCTCTTCTGGGGATCCCTTGGCACGTTTGACCTTATAAAGTGGGAAGGAGGGGAGTTTTTTAACTCCAATTTGTATCCCAGATTTACTGCGGAGAGCACCCATCTGTCTCGGATCGTGTCCCGCCAGGTTTCTGTGAACAACTGAAGTCTTCCCCCCACCTGATTGGGTGGGGGCAACCCTTCATGCATTTGACTTTGGGGGAGGTTTTGTACCTCTCCTGCTCCAGGGCTTCTTGTTACCCTGCAACTGTCCCTGATTTTTACCTCCGGGATTTGACCGGGGAGGCCGTCGGAACTGTTTCACAGCCGATGTCCTAGGGACTGGAGAAGCCGGCCTCTTAAAGGAGGGACCTCTAACTCTATTTTTAACCGGCAAAAGTGTACTTTTACCGCTGGAAATTCTCTGGATATACTTGTCCAGGTCTTCCCCGAATAAGCGCTCCCCATGAAATGGGAAGCTGACCAGCAATTTTTTACAGGGAGCTTCAGCAGACCAGTTTTTGAGCCATAGAAGCCTGCGCATATGTACTACAGACAGCGTAAGGCGGGAGGCCTGATGGATTGAATCCTTTATAGCGTCCACCGCAAAGCATAAGGCTCTAGGTAGATCAGCTAGGGCAAGAGCCTGCTGATCCGGCAAGTCTCTTAAGACCTGTTTCAACTGATCCTTCACTGCTTGGCAGACCCCTATAGCTGCCACTGCTGGTTGTGTCACCAATCCTGCTGTAGAAAAAGCAGATTTCAATAATGACTCCAATTTTTTATCTATTGGGTCCTTGAACATTTGGACATTTTCCACCGGACATGTCAGTGATTTATTCACACAAGAGATGGCTGCGTCCACTGTAGGGACCTTCCATTTTCTGATGAACTTATCCTCCATGGGATAGACCACCGGAAATCTCTTGGGGGGAGTAAATATTTTGTCAGGATGCTCCCAATCCTGGTAAATGAGCCCCTCCAGTAAAGGATGGATCGGAAAGGAACAAACAGTCTGGGGAGCTTTTAGCGACCCCAACGAGGAGACAGAAGTGGAGGATGGCTCCGCAAGTGGCATTTTAAATGCTGATCGGACCATATTAGTCAGGGACTGAACCCATAACCTCTCAGCATGTGATGCTGAGAACGGCTCTTCCACTGTTGATTCCTCTACAACCGAATCAACCTCATCCTGATCCCCCTCAGGTAGGTCGACCTCTGTATGGGACTGTTGCTCTGTTAACAGGCACTCTGAGGGAGGAGACGGAGATCGAGCGCTTTTCTCCTGTGACAGGGAAGCAGCGATTAATGCTGACAATCTCTCTTCCAGTCCTCCCAGAGCTGAGGAAAAAACCTCCTCTGTTACATACACAGGAGCAGGTGAACTGAGGACAGCCACAGTACCAGGTACTCCTGGGGGTGCCCTACGGTCACTAACCTCTGATTCTTCAGGGGAGACTGGTGCAGCCAAAAGCATGCCCAAGATCCTCAGAGCCCGATGGAGACCCCCTATTCCTCCTGGAATTTCTAGTCCCGGAGTTTTTAGACGGCATATTCCTAAGCCACAAAGCTGAGGTATTCCAGCCGAAATACACCAGTTACTGATAATAGTCTAGCATAAATGCTGCTATAATAAACAGTTGGTGTCTACTAATGTGCCTTTCTAGGGGATGCCTGTATCAACCGCTTGCTGTATGCCTTTAAATGTTGCCAGCTCTGTCTCTGTACTTCATAGCCAGCTCACTACAATATTGTGGCTTTTTAAAACCTGCTGGGACGCCCGCACATGCGCAGAAGCGCTGCGGCGCGCACAGAGCGTCATCCCCCAGGCTCCGCCCCTTTTCCCGGCTCACCTCTATATATAGAGGCGCGTGCACGCGCGCGGCCACGTGCGCCCTCGGCGCTAATTTCAAACATGGAAACCAGGGACAGGAGCCAGGGCCCCTCTTTGCCGCAGGCCGGGGGATGGACGAGCACTGCAACATGGCAGAGGAAGCAGTTTCCTATAGGAGAACTCACCAACTGCCTGGACTTTGCTCTCTGAGAAGAAACTAGTCCACATGACAAGAAAACATTCCACAGCGGCCTCTAGTGGACAAACACAGGTACCGCAGTCTAATATACTAAATATATATAAAAAAACATTTTTTTTTTTTTTTTTTCTTGACCACCATTAAAAATTATTAAATTTTTTTAGTAGTTACAGGCATGCACAGAATCTTGCGGGAATACCATTAGGTAACAGACAGAAAGACAAATTAGGCTTGGGGGTCCCCCAATAGAACCAAGTTCCTGGGGGCCCCCACTTACCTGTTCCTCGCCGCAGGACTTTGTTTGGTCCACAAAAGCCCAAACTTCACCTATCACGGCAGGCATTGTAATCAAACCTTCAGGGACCGGGTTCCCAAGGATTCCACTCCCCTGGACCTGTATAGCACCCTGCACAGAAAACATCTTGGTCGTGGGTATGACCAGAGCTCTGGATCCCAGGGTCCAGCTCTCCTAAGAGAAGCATTACAGGCAGAACCTTGCTCTTCTCTTTGCAAGGCCCGGGTACCGACCGTTTAGCTATGAAGCTTTTTTGGTCGGATCCGGAATAGCTTACTGAGGCCCAAAAGAACCTGTACGCAAGCTCAGTGAAAAACACATGTTTCTTCTTGGCCAACACCTTAGACACTGGCAAAAAACTGAGGTGCTCCCGGATGGGAGGGGCTTATATAGGGGAGGGTACTTCCGGTTTTGGAAGTTGCCAGTGCCAGCACCTGACGGTAACTATATAACCCATTAGTAATGACTATGTCGCTCTGTGTCCCGTGATGTACGAGAAAGAAAAGAACCGAGGAACCTGTGCATTCTCCTTTGAGGCGAACAGGTCCACTTCTGGCTGTCCCCGCATACTGGAAATCATCCCAAAAGGCCTCCGGATTCAACGACCATTCCACTTCCTGAATGGGGCACCTGCTTAGGAAATCCACCACCCTGTTCAGAGTTCCCTTTAAGTGTATTGCTGACAAGGATAGCAAATGCTTCTCTGCCCAGAGAAGAATCTCTGTTGCCAGTGCTTGTAGGGGCTTGCTCCTTGTGCCCCCAGGTCTGTTTAAATAAGCCACAGCCATGGCTTTGTCCGTTAACACTTGAACGTGGCGAGTCTGGAGATCTTGAGCAAATATCACTAGAGCTAAAGTGATCACTTTCCACTTTCTCCAAATTGGAGGATCTTGCCGCCTCTTCCTTGGACCAACTACTCTGAGCGAAAAACTTTCTCCTAGGTGGGCCCCCCACCCCCAAGAGCTGGCATCTGTTAATCTTCTTTCGACTGGGAAGGCCCAACCTAGACCCCTTGATAGGATCGACTGATCCCTCCACCACCATAGAGACCTCTTTACCTTGGTGGGAATCCTCACCTGTGTCCCATGACCTCAAGTGGAAAAGCTTGCAGACTTCTGAAGTGTAGTCTCGCCCACTGAATAGTCGGCATGGTCGAGATCAGCACCCCTAATGCTGACATTATTTTCCTTACCGTTATTGGCTGGTTGGCCTGCAGCATAGACACTGTTCTCTGTACCTTGTCCCTTTTTCCTGCAGGAGAAAAATCTTCTGTTCTATCAAATTGATTTGATAGCCCAGGAACTGAACCTTTTGGGATGGATTCAGAGAAGATTTCTGGAGAGTCAGAATACATCCTAGAGACTCCAGATGGCTGCAGGCTTTGATTAAATCGTTCTGTAACCTCTCTTTTGAGGATGCGAAGAAAAGTAGGTCATCTAGATAGGAAATCGCAGTAATTCCCTGAAGACAAAGCGGGGGTAGTGCTTCCGCCATCACCTTGGTAAAAATCTGCGTTGCGGATGATAGACCGAACGGCAAGACCCTGAACTGTAAATGGTGAACCTCACCCTCCATCTTCACTGCCAACCTGAGAAACTTCTGTGACTGAGGTGAAATGGGGACATGCAGGTATGCATCCCTTAAGTCTATTGATGCCATAAAACATTCTGGGGTCAATAGATTTCTGACTGAAAAAAAAAAAAAGGTTGAGGATCAGTCGGAATCTTCCTGTTGGCTCCTTCACCCAGAATATGTGACAACAGAAACCCTGTTGTCGTTCTCCTGGTGGTACTTGGACCACCACACCCTGTTGCATTAGCTCCTTTAGAAGGAACTTCACGGCCAGGGCTTTTACTGGATCCTTTGGGGTATCCGTCACAAGGAATCTTCTTTAGGGGAGGGGGGGGAGGGAAATTCAATCAATTCTATTGCGTAGCCTTGGGAGAGAGTGCACAAGATGAACTGATTTGATGTTATGCCTGACCACTGTGGAAGGAGATCTTGCAGCCTTCCCCCCACCCAAAGGCTCGAGTCATTGTGACTTTTCGGCTTGCGTAGGAGAATGGAAAAGGAGTGCGCCTTTTTTGCGCAGACCAATACTTCCTCCTCCCCTGGGACTTGTTGTCCTGCTCCTGAGCTCTTTGAGGTCGAAAGACATTTTGGGGGTTGCTTTTTCATTTTAACCCAAAAGGACTTCTTCCTGTCGGCGGTCCTGTCTAGGATGGTATCTAGATCAGGACCAAAGAGAAGGTCGCCTGAAAAGGGAATCCCACAGAGCTTTCTCTTAGATGCCGCATCACCTGGCCAGGTCTTTAGCAACAATGTTCTTCTACCCGAATTTGACAAGGCTGCTGATCTAGCCGACATTCTAATTGCTTCGGCCGAAGTATCCACCATATAGGCTACAACAAGGGACAAGGTAGTGAAGGAATGCAATATCTCCTGTTTGGGTGAATCTGCTACAATATGAGCTTTGAGCTGGTTAACCCAGTACTCCAGATTTCTAGCTACACATGTCGTAGCCATGGCTGGTTTCAAATTACTCATGATCGACTGCCAAGATCTTTTGAGCAAAAGATCCATTTGTTTATCTATCAGATACCTTAGGATCCCCATGTCTTCAAAGGCTAGGTCAGTGTACCTAGAGACTTGGGAAAAAGGAAGCGTCGAGTTTGGGGACCTTGTTTCATACCGCAGAGGGATCCTCCTCAAAAGGGAAACGCCTCTTGTGAGCTTTTGAGAAAAAAAAAGACTTTCTTTTCGGTTCTTGCCATTCCTTTTTTATGGAATCCGAGGATGACAGAATGTACCAGAAACATACACCCCTTAGGCTCACTTAGACCAGCATACATATGGTCATGAAGTGTTAGCTCCTTTTTTTTCTTCACCTAGGCCAAGAGTAAAACGTATAACTCTTAAAAGCCCATCAACTTCTTCCAGGGATAGTTTGAACTTGGAGGGGGCCCCTTCCACTCCCTCTTCTTCCGAACAGTCATAGGAAGGAGTGGGGCACGGTCTTTCCCTGGCAGAAGGACCTTCTGATAGAGTCTCTAACACCGGGACTGAAAGCGAACCCTAGGAAGACTCAGATGTGGAGGGCTGGCTAGCAGCCGGATTAGCCAACGAATCACGGAACGATTAAATTGTAGAGCTCTTTTACTGAGGCAACCAAGTCATCACAGACATAAGCAGATTCCTCTTTGACCAAGGAAGTGATGCATAGGGCTTTCTTCCAATTCTTCCCCATTTTAGCTTTGCATGAAGGGCATCTCTTTTTGCCTGATTCAGCGCTTTTGGCCTAAGAGAAAAAAGTGCAAAAACCAGGGGACTTTGCTGAGACCCAGTCTCCACCTATGGCTCACCCTAAAGGTGCACTAGGAGGGGAAATAAAAAACCTCAAGTGCCCAGGGGGGAAACAAGGGCCATCAGGGGGGAACAAGAAGAAAGACCAGAACCCCAAGTAAAAAATAGGGCAAGTATAAAAACTGCCCCCTACCTGGGCCTTGCTGGCGCCTCTGCCTGTCCCCACTGCTGCAGAACCCGTCACAACCTCCATAGTGGGTGTGCAGCACTCCACTTGTGGCTTCACACGCCTCTTCCGGACTCCAATAGTTCCGCTGCACCGGACCGGACGCGGAAATAGGTGGCAGCTCCTGCCCTGACCCGTTTTTCTGGAATGTCACTTCCGGCCGAGACTCTACTCAGCCCCTGCAAAATGGCAGCAGTGCACGCACGGCTGGCACCCAGAAAAAACTGGAGCGGGTCTGCAGAATCTTCTGCAGCTCTCCATGAGCACCTAGAGGGAAGAGGAACCCATATACACAGTTGCAGATGCCTTGGTAAGACGGGAGGGATGGTGGTCTAAGAATAAAATGAGGAAAAAAAACGGTCGAGGAACCCCTGTCTCTCTGGATAACCTAAGACACCATGGCTCCCCCCATTAGATGTTCCCTCCAGGCCAGAGGAAAAACACAAAAACTGACATGTGGTAGGGAGGTGCCTCTCTTTAAAGATTCGGAGGAAGGTGGTATTTCATTTTGGTCCAGTGGGGGAGTCACGATCTCTCAGGTGCTTTGGGAAAAAAGGCTGCATTTGGACCTGTTTTGCCTGCAGTTTAAACATAACTTAGAGGGGAATTCCAAGCCAAAATTGAAAATTTGCCCATGATAAGTATAGCAAATATGTTTAACTTTGATATTATTAATTTTCAGGCTTGCTGATTGCCTAGCTTTGAAAGTCTAATCTGAGCCAGACAATCAGCCGATTCCTGTTCTTCACTGACAACGGTTTGCCCGCGGAGCTGAATTTGGTAGCTCTATGGCACTACCTAAAACCAGTCAGTCTCTGTGTGAGAAATCCAGCCTAGCTTTCAGTAAACCCGTCCCTGTCCTGCCCAGCCCCACCCCTCCCAGCCTTCTGCAGACTGTACAGCAGCTCCTCTCTTTCAGGCCTCATTTTGGCTCAGAGCTGAGATAGAGAGAGCAGTCATTGTAAAGCTGTAATGCTTACTGCAGTGTATACACCAACACATGACACACACACTGCAAGGAGGAATCCAGTGCATTATACTGCAGCCTTTGTGTTACACACTACAATGTTGGATCATGTGAAGTTTTCTGCTCGTCATGCGTTATACTCACACTAAAAGGTGGTATCTTGTGAGGGTTTCTGTTTGTCATGCGTTACACTCAAACTACAAGGCAGAATCGTGAAGTTTTCTGCTTGTTATGAGTTACACTCACACTACAAGGTGGAATCATGTGGAGTTAATGTACAGTATAGTGCTCATTGTAGACTGTGACCTGAGACCCCAAAACACTTCCAGCTACACTAACAGTTCCCCCTGCATCCAGATTCCTTTCTCCTGAGGTAGTCTTGATTCAAAGCCCTGCACAGCTATACTGTCTATGTGCACTGGACCTCCCAGCCCTCCTGTATCATGTGTGAATGTTTTTTTTTTATATTCATTTTCTAATGAAAGAAGATGCACAAGTATCCTTATTGATGAGAGAGCACTGAGCAGGAACCTATAATTAGCTCCTCCAATCCTGTATACGCTCACTGGCTACACAGGAACAGGCCCCCTTCTGAAAGTGATGTCACTAGCCTTCAGTAGCCACGCCCACTGGCTGTTTTTAGACTCAGTCGGGAGAGGGATTGAAGTCATATGATAGGCACTGGATAATGCAAAATAAAAAAGGTAGAAAAAATAGGATTTTTGTACTCACCGTAAAATCAGTTTCTCTGACGTCCATGGACTGACACAGCTCTCAAACTGATTACGTGTGGGTATATGTCCCTGCTTGCAGGAGAAGACCTAGGCAGAATGTTAGATGTTAAAACATTCTAGAACAAACCAGAGCTGAACAGCCCTGCCCAGGGGGGCGGTCCCTCCGGACATTACCCTCCCACCTGCAGCTAGCAGCCTCAGTTCGTAACAAAGCAGTACAAACCTTAAAAGGAAGGGTGGGTGCTGTGCCAGTCCACGGACATCGGAGAAACGGATTTTATGGCGAGTACAAAAAATCCTATTTTCTCTTATCGTCAATGGACTGACACAGCTCTCATACTGATTACGTGTGGGAAGTCCCAAAGCAGTAAAAGAAAAGGGTGGGAGCAAAATAGTAAAAAGGACCAACCAAAACTTCACTCCAAACCAGCAGAGCTCCTCAACGGAGGAGTTGCAACATTAAACAGCAGCCTGCAACACTTTGCGGCCGAAGGAAGCAACCGAAGATGCAGCCACATCAACCTTATAAAATTTGGAAAAGGTATGAATGGACGACCAGGTCGCCGCCTTGCACACTTGTGTAACCGACACTTGATGTCGGAAAGCCCAGGAAGCACCAATTGCCCTGGTGGAATGCACCGTAACCGGGAAGGGAGGTGCCCGCCCCTTAATGGCATAGGCCTGTATAACAGTCTGTCTGATCCACCTAGAAATGGTGGCAGATGACACCGCTTGGTCCTGTTTTGGACCAGAGACAGACACAAACAGTGAGTCAGACTTCCGAATAGAAGCAGTGGCCACCAGGTATACCCGTAAGGCAGGCACCACATCCAAATTGTGAAGCACAACCTCTCTAGGATGCGATGGATGAGGGCACAAGGACGGAAGGACAATGTCCTCATTAAGGTGAAAAGCCGAAACCACCTTAGAAAGGAAAGACGGTCGCGGTCGCAACACCGCCTTATCGCCGTAAGGCGACTTGCATGACAGAGCCGCCAACTCGGACACCCGTCTAACAGAAGTGATGGCCACTAAGAAAGCCACCTTCTGGGACAAAGTCAAAAGAGGAATATCTCTTATATTTTCAAAAGGAGGTTCCTGAAGAACCGAGAGCACTAAGTTCAGATCCAAAGGCTTGGCAGGTGGAACCACATGGCGTACCCCCTGTACAAAAGTGCTAACTAAGGAATGACCTGCTAGGGGTCTTTGAAAGAAAAACGGCCAAGGCCGAGATCTGACCCTTAATAGTGCTCAAAGCCAGCCTTTGTGCAACACCACACTGCAAGAACCGCAGGATTCTGGGGACAGAGTACGTCCGTGGACGCCAGTCTAGCTCTTCGCACATAGCGATGTAAGCTCTCCAGGTACGGTGATAGATCTTCCTAGAAGACGACTTCCTTGCCCCAAGCATGGTCGAAATTACCGAATCCGACAGGCCTCAGTCCTTCAGCACCTGGCTCTCAATAGCCATGCCGTTAAAGCCAGAGACTGTAAAAGCAGGATGAAAGATAGGACCTTGAGACAGAAGGTCCTCCCCCAAGGGCAAGCGCGTTTTCTACGCCCGGAATGTAGACGACCGACAGCGTCGGCACGCTTCTTTCCGCCCACCTTAGGATGTGGGCGACCTCGGACGCCGCAGTCGAGCTCCGAGTGCCCCCCTGATGGTTGACATATGCCACGGCCGTGGCGTTGTCCGACTGGATTTTGACCGAGCGGCCCTGTAGCCTCTTCGACCACGCGGAGAGACACAGTCTGATCGCCTGCAATTCCAGGATGTTGATTGGGAGACGAGATTCGTCCAGGGTCCAGAGCTCTTGAGCTGACAGGACTCCCCACACTCCTCCCCAGGCCGTCAGGCTGGCCTCCGTCGTGACCACCGTCCATTGGATAGGGAGGAACTACTTCCCGGCCCGAAGAGCCGGGGATTTCAGCCACCACGTCAGGGACGCCTTGACAGAGTGACTCACCTGAATCTGAAGATCCAATGACAATGGGGACTTGTCCCAAACAGACAGAATTTCCTTCTGCAATGCCCGACTGTGTGATTGGGCATACGGAACCGCCTCGAAGGAGGCCACCATTAGTCCCAGGACTCTCATGCAGAAGCGAATTGACGACCATTTTTGGGACGTCAGAACCCGCACTGCCGACTGAAGTGTCAGCAACTTCTCTGAGGGCAGAAACACCTTCGCTGCCGAAGTGTCCAGGATCAGACCCAGATACTCCAAACGTTGAGTCGGGACTAGAAACGACTTCTGCGTGTTCAGAAGCCATCCGAAGTCCCGGAGGGTCTGACTGACTATTGTCACAGTTTCCTCCAATTCTGAGCCATTTTCTGCTCTGAAGGAGATCGTCCAGATAGCCCACGATAACAATTCCTCGCTGTCTCAGCAAAGCTAGAACCGGGGCAAGCACTTTGGTGAAAACCCGTGGTGCCGATGCTAGGCCGAAGGGAAGAGCCACGAACTGATAGTGGACTTCGCCTATGGCAAAGTGCAGAAACCTCTGGTGGCTTGCGCAGATTGGAACGTGCAAGTAAGCGTCCTTGATATCCAAGGACGCCAAAAAATCCCCTTGGTGGAGTGTCGTGATCACAGTGCGAATGGATTCCATCCGGAATTTTAGTACCCTCACATAGACATTCAGGGCCTTGAGGTCCAGGATTGGCTGGACCCCGTCCTTCTTCGGGACAACAAACAGGTTTGAGTAAAACCCCTGAAACCTCTCTTGCAATGGAACCGGCACAATTACTCCGCACCCGAGCAAATCCTGTACAGCCCCCAAGAGGGCCGCCCGGCGGGCAGGAAGGAGAGGGAGGTTAGAGGTAAAGAACCTGTTTGGGGGGCCACGAGCGGAACTCTATCCTGTATCCCGAGGTGACCACCTCGCACACCCACCGGTCGGAGATCCGTGAGGTCCACCGCACCGAGAACCTGCAAAGACGTCCCCCCACCCCAGAGTCGGGCAGGGGCAAGACTTCATGCGGTGGCGGGCTTGGGAGCTTGCTTGGTAGGCTTACGCACCCAGGGACGCCTTTGTCCCCCAGCCGCACTTTTTTCAGTCTGGGCGGGCTTACCCGTGAAATCTGACTGACAAAAAAACGTCTTCGCCGGAAAGGAAGGGCCCAGCCTGCGGTGGGGCTCCTTTACCTTAATAGACTGGGGAAGGAAGGTGCTCTTACCTCCTGTGACATCTTTAATAATGTCATCCAGGGTGGCCCCAAACAGTCTACCGCCCTTAAAGGGCAAGTCAGCCAGGAGCTTTTTGGAAGCTAGGTCGGCCGACCAGCATTTCAGCCAGATAAGGCGATGCAGCACCACAGCAGAGATAGAGGCTCCTGTTAGTAAAGGGGCCGCATCCAAGGTGGCATCGCACACGAAGACTAAACCCTGCGCAAGTTGGTTAGCCAGGGAAATGGTCTCAGGAGGGAGATCATGCTCCTGCACTGTCTGGTGCAAAATCTTTGCCCATCCTGTGAGTGTCTGAGACACAAGTGTCGCCGCCACTATAGGGCGTAAAGCGGACCCCAATAAGGTAAACATAGTTCTACTTGCCACTTCTGACCTCCTGTCAGCGGGATCCTTAAATGCCGGAGTCCCTTCCATCCGGAGTGTGGTAGCCTTATTCAAATGGGCGACCGGGGGCCGACCACTGGGGGGAGAGTCCACTTCTTAACCAGGTCCTCCTCAAAGGGGTACCTTAAAGCTATGCGCCGCGGGACCGTCAAAGTCTTCTGCGGCTTATCCCAGACTTGGTCAATGAATGTATTAAAAAAAAGGCACATATGGAAAGACCTTTTTTGAAGAAACGGCTTTAAAGGAACCAAAGGATACAGCTTCCACCTGAGGTTCCTCAGCCTCAACATTCAGCTTGAGAGTGTCCCTCACAGCATCAATGAGTTCACTTACAAGCACCCTGTCAGTTGGTGGTTCAAGACAGGGGTCTTCCTCACAAGGAATGTCCTGTCCAAAGACATCAAAATCCTCAGAACTAGGGTCCTGAGCAGCAGTAGCTAGGCCCATATCTGAGTCAGAGCACTCCCCATGTGGAGATTGTGTGGGGAGGGGGCGCTTTACAGCTCCCGTGCGCTCGCACACCGCTTCCATCCTGATGATTCCAGGACTGCCGACAACTGGTCCATAGGGACCGCAGGTGCAGGAGCACTGCCAGTTGCCTCTGACAAGCGTGGAGAAGCAAGTGAACCAGACTCCATACTGCCACCCTCTGAGACCTTATTCACTATCACAGTGAATAATATAGTCCACCCACTGGCTGTGCTGAGGCTGAGGAGGGGATACCCAGAGGACTCACCACCCTTAGGGACCGCTCGGTTCCGCTGTACGAGCCGCGCTGCAGTGCGAGTGAAGCCTGAGGAGAGTGAAGAATCTGTGAGGAGACTGAGGAATTTTGCGCCGTCAGCAGTGCCGCTAGAGGCCGAAATCAAAAGTGAACGTGCAGCGGCTACAAGAAAATGGCCGCCGGGCGCTTGTATAACTGCGCATTTGAGCTGCGGCAAGATGGCCGCCGAGCGCACTATTTGAATTTTAAAAACAGCGCCAATGGCGCACGCAATAAAGCCTCACACACTCCACACCAGAACACTTCCCAGAGTTCACCAAAAGCCATGAGCGCCCCCCCCAGGCCAGAGCGACCCCCCAAGCACCCCCACACAGCACAGCACCAGAAAAGGGTGCAGAGAGCAGCATAACAGGGGGGAGACAAGGCGAACACCCCCCAAATAAAGAAACACAGCCAGCCTGTACTCACCTGCATCAGGAGAGACTACTTACCTGTCCCTAGAGGGACCCACTGGCTTGTTTCAGACAGACCGATCACAGAGTAGTACAGCGTAGCTGTCGGCCCGGTCCACCGCGAAAGATACAGTCAGTCAGGTACTGTTCAATCTTGAGAGGACCGCGGGAGCATGAAAGCAAACCGGCCACCCCTGGAGTATGTCGTGAACTGAGTCTCACGCACACAAGGCGAGGATTAGCACGCTCGATGGTCGGACAGGGAAGACTACGAGGATACCAGTGTACCCAACCTGTTGCCCAGCCGACAGTTGATTGAAGGTCTCAAAAATAAAATAAAATTCCCAAAGGAATAAAAATTTAAAATAAAATCTTCCAGGAGACTGGCTCCTGAGAGAGCCACGTCTTCTCCTGCTGCTGGGCAGAAAAAAACTGAGGCTGCAGGTGGGAGGGTAATGTCCGGAGGGACCGTTCCCTGGGCGGGGCTGATCAGCTCTGGTTTGTTCTAGAATGTTTTAACATCTAACATTCTGCCTAGGTCTTCTCCTGCAAGCAGGGACATATACCCACACATAATCAGTATGAGAGCTGTGTCAGTCCATGGACGATAAGAGAAACTGGGATTTTTTCATTTTGAGACATAGGGCTGAACTTGGCTTACATTAATGATTGCAGTGGAGAATTTAAGTATTAGGGTTTCCTTCCACTTTATTAGAACATGCTGCATACAAAAATTATAAACACACATCAAGGGCAGAAAAACAACACCCATGTGACCTTAATGCTAGGTTCACAACTACGCATTTGGTGCGTCCTGCGTTTGCACCAGCACAGCAGCCCATTCACTTCAGTGGGCTGCTGTACCGGCGGAAAAAGCAGGAAAAATGTCCCTGCATCTTTTTCAAAAAGCAGCTGCAGAGAAATCACACAGTGCTTTTGCACCATGCGATTTCCTGCACCCAAAAACACGCTATGTTTTCAGATGCCATTAGGAATAAATGGCAACCTCACGTGTCTGCAAAAGAAAAGTGCGTTCTGTCTGCAGGTGGTTGTGGGTGCAGAAACAGGTGCGATTTACACTCCTGCACCCACAATAGTGTGAATCTAGCCTTAGGTGACCAGATTGTGTTTGAACATTCTACCACCCTCTATTGTCCATGGTCAGCTTAAAGTATTTTAATTTTTTTTATAGCCAGCAAAATAATTAACTAACCTGGTCACTGATCGAATCCAAAATTAAGGTGTGTGTAAACCCTGCATAAAAATTTCCTTGAATCAGTTCCTCCATATACACCTTAACACTTCAACAAAACCTATTAAACTCTAAATACCTGGTAATTCTGCTACCAGTCCCCTCTATGCAGCCCTGCTTCCTGTGCTATCTTGTCAATGCTAACCAAAGCTTTAGACAGATATGGGCATTACATCCTGAAATGAGAATAGCAAGATGTTGCTAAAGGCTAGAGAGGATGTCATGTGAAGTAAAGCAGCCAATAAGAACCTGCTGACAGAGTGGTCAATCAGATTTTACCTGCAAAGAGGAGATTGAATACCTCTCCTTCTGCCTGCACTGTTGAAAACTGTTTTAATTAGTGGATTTCTACCTCCAGGCATGTCACTCTCCCTAGCCCCTTGGATCTTCCTGCTGACTTCCAGATTTACAGGTGTCGGTCTCCCAGCAGGACCATTTCTACCAATTAGAGTTTAATTTAGCATGTTTAATCGGCGACACAGTGTTGGTGTCACTCAAATTGCGAACTAATAATATTTAATTTATTACATTAATTAAATGCATTATTTATTTTAATAACTAACAATAAATGAAATTAGAGCAGTATTGTTGTCACTCTAATTTTCATATTCACCCACCTTTAAGAAAAAAATAAATGACAGATTATACATACACACACTAATATATATATATATATATATATATATATATATATATATATATATATATATATATATATATATATATATATTCAAAACCACAACACGTTCCGGGGTTGCAGACCCATACACATGCATGTGTTTACACAAGTAGGGGAGTAAACCCCACACAGTCACAAAAAGCCATTCATTACTATGGTCGGCAGCAGCTGTGTACGCCCGTAATTTACATTGTAAGGCCAACAGAACCTGTGTGCATGAGCCCCTAAAGGGAAAGCTCACCTATTAATGAAACTAAATCCAGTTATCCCAACTACCCCTCAGGACCCTGCTGTACATAGCAGCTGTGATGCCATTGCCACCGGTGTAGTGGTCCGTACATTGTAATACACATCTCTTAAGTGATGATCTATCATAATGCTTTCCAACTGTGCTGAATAATGAGAAGCGAATCTGAGGCTGCTTCTTCTTGTAAGGTGTCCCAGAAGGAAAGAAGTGCTTCTCATTAGTCAGCATGGTCACACTGACCAATGATCTGTTGCCATTGCAAGCATTATGATGGATACTCACTCCGAGACTGTGTACTCAGTATTGTATGGTATACGGGCTGCTACACCAGCAGCAAAAGGTATCATGGCCGCTATGTGCAGTGGGGTCTGGAGGGCTGGCAGGGATATTTGGAGTTAGTTCGCCTTTTAATTTTTTTGTGAAAAGGTGAACTTACAACTTACCCTTTAAGTATATATTAAATATATTTGACACTTCATTCAACTTACCTACCACATGGTTTCCATACAACAGCTGCTCCAAAATGGAAGTTTTACCTACTGATTGCTGACCGCATAACACCACTTTACAGCTCTTCCCCATCGCTGGAGTTCTACATTGACACAAGCAAAGAAAAGAGGAATGTTATATACTTCAGCCTAAAAAATATACTTTCAAAAGTAGTAAAAATCCCTGCACTACATTTACATCAGAGTACTAAGCACAACCAAGGCTGTACATTCCCTATCACATTCTCAATGGCGAGCAGTTTATATCTGCATGTTCTAGAGACAGATCACTGTTTTGAC